>CM043115.1:3424216-4147020 GCA_023701765.1 Hylyphantes graminicola | reverse complement strand
TAACTTTTTTAAGTACGGAAGAAAATCACCCATTACCAAACTTATTGAACCCCATAAATAATAACTAAATAAATAAAAAAATCATTTATACAACCACATATCCAAAATATATCTGCAAAAAAATTTACAATGCCTTTCTATAAAAGATTTTATAATATTGCGTAAACAATATACCAATAAAATCACTCCAATCAAAAAAGAACACATTCCACTCACCCCTTTCACCAACCGGCAGACGACTTCCCATACAAGTTTCCTCACACACCTCGGCTCAAACTTCTCCCCAAAAAGTTCTTCCCCAATTGGATGCTCGGAGAATACTGGAGGAAACTCACCCTCTCGCGATCCCTCTTCATCCCGAGCTTCTTTTGGGCATGCGCAGGGAGAGTTAGGAGTTTCGGGTTTTGGTTTAATTTGAATTGTCGTCACACTAGAGCTTCAATTAATGCATTCTGTACAATTTTGCGTTGAAGAAACTGCTCTTATTACGAGACATCTTTTTTTTATTACGGACAACACAAGTACAAGACAAGACGGTAGAAAGAAGACAGTAGAAGAAGTCACAATCTTAGCTAGTTCTGACAAAAATCTCTCGCCAAGGCGAACACGAATTTTTACACATCTTTAAATTACTTCAGTTCAAAAACAGTCCAGTCATTACTAAAAAATAATTATTCGATTCTTTTATACAGTATGATGAAAATGATCAGAGCCGATATTCAAATCCTTATTACTCGATACATTTTTCGTATAGCTTTATACATAGGGGAGAGTGGGGGCTATTGGGACGCAGGGCTAATGGGACAAGGGCCCTAAAGCTGGGAAAAATATACTTTTTTACAAATTTTTCTACACTAAAGCATAGTAACAGTAAGACTTCACATTTTAAGAACCAAAGATCAGCCATTAAACGCATGTGGTGAAGTAGAGAGAAGAATTTTTGTTTTGGAGAATTGAAAGTTAATTAAAAGTGTACCTTGTTTTTCACTTTTGAAGTATTGAATAAAAACTTTCTATGAATTAAACTACAGTTTTAGATAGATGAAATATCCTAGATTAAGATAGTATATGCCAAATATCGTGGTGAAGTACAAGTGCTTCTGTGTTGGGTCATTTATAAAAAACAACACTGTGGGGGTCTAATGGGACAGAGACAGTGGGGTCTAATGGGACACGAATAAACCTAGATTTGTGTGCTTCTCTCGAAGAATCTATATAAATCTTTAATATCTTATTCAGTCAAGTTGCCAAAAACTTTTTAAAACTTTAATTTTAAACTTTTTGATTTTTTTCATCGTATAATAAGTGAAAGTTCAAGTAGCTTTATTGGTGACATATTTCCACCTGCAATTTCATTAATTACATCTGAACAGAACTTATATGGTGAAGATAAATAAATTGTTGTTGGTAAATTTTGCTAGGAAGCAAGCTATTTTTTATACGTTCTATTGATTTCTGGAAAAGAAGGCGATGAACTGAAAATGCTCGTTAAAATTATATGAAAAAGGCGAACGATGGAAAGCTATTTGAAGATAAAGACTATTTTTAAGTCCTTGTACCGTGAAAAAGAGGACAAGTTTGGGATAAATTTAGAAGGTTTAGTTATACAAACTAAAGATTTAGTTATAAAAATATCATTTCCATTGATTCAACAAAAATTATGGGAGCATCTTCGATTTTGAGTTTTAACTTTGATATATCATCTTTCAATGGGAAATAATTGTTTTAAAAAATAAAATTTCGTTATGTATACATTATGTAAATGGTATTTGCTTTAAAATTTTATTTTATGGTTATTTTCTCTTTCATTTTCCATTTTTTTAATATTTTATTACGGCAACATTTAGCATGTCCCATTAGCCCTGCACCCTGTCCCATTAGCCCCCACATATGGGGGCTAATGGGACATTTCCATGTTTGTATAAAATGTTCCGCAACCAAAATATGGTAATGTTATAGCCTTTGTTGACTGACTTTTTAAGTAAATGAATGTTCAGTTTATGAGCTTGTAAAAAAAGAAATTAAAATTCGTTTATTTTTGCTGAAATACAGAGGTTGAAAAAAATTTGTCCCAATAGCCCCCACCCTCCCCTACACCTCGAAAACATTTGTTTCCAAAAAAGAAATGTAAAATTTGCATGAATTTAACACGTTCACGCCGGTGTGACCCACCGATGGGTCACACTTACCTTTTCCGTGGGGCAGTGTGCATCACAGGCGAGTCACTTGTTTTCAGAAAAGAAGTCACTAAAGAATAAGTTTATTTTATTTATTCTCAACATTAAGAGGATTTATCAGCCAACTTTATTTTGATTCTGACTCGCCAGGTGGCGTTACAAATTTTCGCCAAATGATACGTCTGGCGATTTAAAAAAGGGGATACGTTTCTCTTTCTGGGGAGTGGAGCACGGCAAGATTTCTCAATCACAAGACAAAGATTATTCGATTGTAATCAAGTTTAGACTAACGAAAACTGGTTCCGGTACTCTTTTGCGAGCCCGGACGATGTTCTGGAGGAAAAAAAATGTGTTCTTTGGTTCTCTTTCATTTAATTTTTTTATTTGTTTAATAAATTATATTTATTTTGTAAGTATTACGATCTTTCAGGAAACAATTTCTTTTCTGGTTTGCTCGTACTAATACATTATATTTCTATTGATAAATACCGAGATTTGATACCGCTATGAACTGCTGTAAAGTCATCCCTGTAAACTTCGGAATACTAGTTTAGCTTCGGCACATAAACAGTATTGTTCTTAAGGGGTCATAGAAGTCTTAAAAATGTGCAAAGAAGGTGATCTTTAATGTAATTTTTTAACTACTCAACATATAAGTATATTTTTTATATGTAATTTTATAAAATTTATTTGTTATATAACAAATTTTAAAATTTATGAAACTTCAGCCAAAACTAAAATAAATGATAACAAACATAAAACTATTTGAACACATTGGGATTAGGCTTGCGTGCCAAATTTTGATGTCAAAATTGAAGAAATGAGCAAGAAAATGACTTTATATTGTACAAATACTCGTATGTACAAGCAAAGACTTGTACCTAAATTCTGAGCTCAATTTTAATTAGAATTTATGTTAAGAGCTTTTGTCTTAAAAAAATAATAAAAATTTAAGAAAAAAGCTCTGAAAATAATTACTTATTAAAATTGAGTTTAGAAATTAGGTATAAGTCTTTGTTTGTACATATTTGTACAATATAAAATCATTTTCTTTGTCATTTCTCCAATTTTGACCTCAAAATTTCGCGCGCAAGCCTAATCCCAATGTGTTCCAATAGTCTTATGTTTGTTATCATTTATTTTAGTTTTGGCTGAAGTTTCATAAATTTTAAAATTTGTTTTATAATAAGTAAATCTTATAGAATTGGATATAAAAAAATTATATTTTTATATTGAGTAGTTAAAAATTGCATGAAAGATCAAACTATGGTTTGTAGTACCTTCTTTGCACATTTTTAAGACTATGACCCCTTAAATCTAGTTCCGTACTTTTAATTGTTGGCGTAGCAATCTTTATGTTTGTTAAAACTAATGGCATACTAATGCAAAAGTAGAAACCCCAATGTATAATGAATCTGTCGTATTAGCAGTTTTAAAGGCAATAATAAGGTCAGCAAGATACAAACAAACGCGGGCTTATGGTCTTCAAAAACATGTGCAGGAACCTTTTGTATTGCTAGTGGCAGTTTGTCAATTTGTTCATTCGGTAAATTAGACACTGGTCTCTTTATTACAAGCCTTACTCCCGCCACTAATCTGTACATTCGTTCTGAAAGAAGCTTTCTACATTGCACACCTTTGGAGCCGGGAAATCTTGACTTGTTTTTTGCAACTTTTCAAGGCCTCTAAAATAGCGTCGGACTGCGTGATTGGCACATTAAACTTTCAGTACTCTACCACCAAACGACACATGTTCTTGAATGTTGCTCGAGAAGTTCTTAAAGAATTAAAAAGCCTACATGTGCAGTTACTTAAGTACTAGAATGAAATTCTCGTCGAAACGCAAGGGTATTATAATAACATTAACTGCCACCTATAACCACTTCCGCACAAGATTTATAACTTCAGAACAAATATAGACTAACCCAGCATTCAGTTACAATTTGAATCTTCAACTCTAAAAATTGGCCACTATAATTACATTTTTTCTTCCGCAAATTAAATAAATAATCTTCATAGTTTGCTAAATTTATTTGCAGTTTGAAGAATAATTATATAAAATTGAACGAGTCACATTCTGTAGCATCCTTTCCGTGATCTTTGGCAATGCTTTGAAAATCTCACCTTAAATAACACGAGATTCTTGTAATTAAATAACTGTCAATAACTATAATATTTGAAAAAACCTGATATATCCAGAACATTTGGCAATGATAAACATGAAATGACTCCAAATTGCACTGATAATTAAAGGAATTTAATTGTAAATTAATACCAATTAGCTCTTTAAGCAAAAAAAAGTAACACTGTGAACCACTTTCTTAGTAAACAAATATAATAAACATTAAAAAAAATCACATTGGGGTATATTTTTTATAACGCCATTAAAAATCGATTTACAAAGAAAAAATTAATAATCTTCAACATTTCAAATAAGGTTTTCCGTGATATTGCTGATGTGGCAACAGTAATTTAAATGACTAAAAATTAAATTCCAATGCTACTTTAATGGGTCGTTCGTCGACATGACAGGATGACAGATGTCCGTATGGACGTACAAACAGACGAACAAAGAGTATGAAGTTAGGTCCCTGCTGTCCTATCTTTCGATGACAAAAATGATTCTTAAGATCTGATGGATAGAACAGATTTCGTCACCGAAGTAAGGACAGACAGACGGGACACTTTGGGAAGACTACCATGTCAATACCTTTTTTTCTATTAAAAAAATGTTTCAAATTTAAAAAAAGATTATAAAATATTCTAAAAACAACGTCAGGGCTTCATCCTCATTGACTATACACCCCAGGACCCCACCCTAAACATTTTAAAATAAACGTTTATTCTTCTCCTTTCAATAAACCCACAGACTACGGCCGTCATTTTAGAAATGGTAAACCAAAGGTCACCAAGTGATTCGATTGAATAACTCGTCAAATATTCAGCCAAATGTAACAAAAACTAAGATTTAGGGTTTATGAGGATTCTTAATATTTCTAAATTATAAAATTGGGTGCTGCCAGTGGAAATTTTAAAGTTAATAGCATTTTTAATATGAAGACGGCTCCTTGTGCATTTTTTTTTGTCCTGCAATTAACTCATGATGTTATATAAACACAAAGTCAAAAAGGTTCTAAAGGATGACTAACGTTCGAAATAATCACTAGTGGGAACTAGTGATTGTTACTAGTAATAGCTAAAAGTATCCAAGCGCCAATAGCCCTCGTGTAGCTCTAGTGCGACGATAATTTAAACCAAATCTAATCTAAAAGTATCCCACCTATGCTACAACTAAAGTAGTCAAGTTTAAAAGTCGCGCGAAATTCTTTGACTGGATTTATAATGAGCTCCGCCCACTTTTCCATGCGGTATAGGTTTACAGTTTGAACGATTTAGATATTGGCATTTTTTTCCTTCTACGATTTGGCGACATTTATTTTTGTGTGTCATCAAATTTTAAAATCATAGATTCTCGTTTGTTATGAACGTTTTTGTCATAAAAAGTACTTGAAATGTAAAAGCATCATTTAAATTCTGTATTAACATACAAAGATAATGCATGAGTGAATTATTTAAATTAATAATAAATCTTTTTAATCAATTAAGCCAAGTTGTCCTACAGATGTCACCACGATTCTCAAAATGAAGCTTTTTAAAAAAATTAATAATTAAAAAACTGATTGATATTGTTCCTTCAAATTTTTTTTAAATTGTCTTTCATCCCTATTTGCGTATCTGGTGCAAACAGATCATACGTTTAAAAAATACTTTTCAAGAAACTGTGATTTGAAAAATAAAGTATACGTGTATAGGACTGACAGTCCCTCTTAATATAAAAATATCCGAATACTGGAAGGAAGTAGGGAAAACTCACCCTCTCGCGATATCCCTCTTCATCCCGAGCATCTTTCGGGCATGCACAGGGAGAGTTAGGAGTTTCGGGTTTGGTTTGGTTTGAATTGTCATCGCGCACTAGAGCTTCAATTAATACATTCTTTATGTTATACTGTATTGAGGAAAATGATCAGAGCCAAGATTCAAATCAGCATTACTCGATAGATGTTTCGCATAGATTTATATATACACCTCGAAGACATTTGTTCCTAAAAAAGAAATATAAAATTTGCGTAAATTTAACATCTTAAGACTCGAGCAAAATCCTACACGTATATTCTTAAACTGATCATGACAAATGACAATGACAAATGACAGTGATTGTGCCCTTTAGAAGGGAAGGGCGTAGGCTATATTGCCCATTTAAACTGAACATACTTTTTATTCAAATGCATTGTAAAAAGTATGTTTTGCAAAGAGAATTTTTTCAAAATTGTGATTATAGTACTTTATAGTAATTAGGGTGTTCTCTGAACAAGCACACAAGCTGGAATATATATATGTGTCATACCATATCATACCATAGTAATTAGGGACACGCCTTAAACTCTAACAATACACATTTTTTTGCGTGCTGTAATTGCAACAAAAAAAGTCGTATCACTTATTTGTGGTTAACAGATTATTTTAATATTGTTTTTAATACAAACTGTCTTTGACTTATGGCTTTCTTGGTGGGGGGCAAGATCGCCAAGCACTGCGACTTTCAGTAACTGAATTTAAAATTAACTACTAAAAGAACTTTTTGAAAAGTTTGAGAAGAATTAAAATCGTTTTTTTAAGGGTTCTAATTGACCCTCGTTAAACTTCATTTTTTTTTATAAAAATAAATGAATGACGCTTGTAATCAAAGGCCGAAAACTGATGTTTGGATCTTCTTCTATCGAATCAGGTCAATTTTGGAACTAACTAAAGTGTCAATTGTTTGTAGGGAGGTTTTTAAAAATGTACCCAACTGGGGAAGACAGGTCGTAAGAGGTTAAGGAATGAATGTGAAACACTGAATGATTGTATTAAAACTATTTAAATTTTTTTTCATTAATTTCAATACACAGCATAAAAAAAGTTCAAGTAAGCAAAGTAAACAAAAATTGTTAAACAGGCAACAAACAGTTTTGTAAGAACTTCCAATTTTATACAATTTTTTTTCTTCAAAATCTGGAAGTTTAACTCGAATACACTTATTGCTCGATGTCACCAAGGCCATTTGCACATTATGATTAAACACTTTAAAATTGATGTTTACCTTAATGTTTATCGACAGTAAAAACAAGTTAACGAAAGCAAATTGATCGATAAAGTATTATCTTTTTAAAGTAAGATATCTTACAAAGCTTGAATCGTTTGATAGGCAACAAAAAAAAATTTAAGAACTCATATAACTGTATTTTAAAAAAAACTCTCAAAATCTGAAAGTTTTTTTTTTTTAAACTACACTTCATGTTCAATATCACTAACGACATTTACACATTATTCGCAAACAGTTTAAAATTAATGTTTAGGTCAATGATTATCGACAGTAAAGACAAGTTCAAGAAATTAAATAAAACAATATTATGGTCGTTTCTTCAATATAAAATATCTTACTACACTTAAATTGTTATAAAGGCCAAATAAGAGCATTGCAATAAAACGAAATTCCCTTTATTGTCCAATTTTTCTAACAATTTATTTAACATTGCACTGTTCGAAATTAAACTCTCAAAAATGAGTACCAACATGTTCTGATTTTAAGGTGAGAACAATATTCTAAAAATTTAGTACGCTGAATTTTCAAATTTCCTCACCGTTATAAATGAAATTTCAATTATGATTGCTAGTGTATGTCCTCGTTTTATTTTGAAAACACTATTCTCAAAACTCTCTAAATGCAAGTCAAGACTATTCTAAAAAAAGCACTTTGAAATATCAAATTCGATATTATACATGTTCTTAAAATTCACCTTCAAATAACCTAAAAAACATATTCGCTACAGAACAAATACCTTTTTCTCAATCATTCCCAAAAGTGAGAACATGCATAGTATCAAATTTGACAGCTATGGATTCTCAGATATTATAAGCAATGAAGTTCTCAAAAATAAGACCACTATTCTCAAAATTGTGAACCCATTTTTAAAATCTATCATTTTAGTAGGAAGATCCATTGAAATTCAGCAATGTACTACTTACGATACGGAGAAATGAAGGAGGTAGATATAGGATATCTCTATTTGCATGAAATAAGGAAGGACTTAAGGAAAAGAAATTTTGCGACGTTAGAGGAATTTTGATGAATGTTACACAGGAGCGAAACGTGTTATGAAATATAACGATCTTGTGGAATAAAATGCCAGGGTAAATGTGTGTTTAATATAAAGGTCTCATGTTGGTTTACAGAAAGAGGACTTGTTTTTCCCAATTTCTGTTTACAACATCCTGTGACTGCAGCATATATATTCTTTATGTAAACATAGTAGGGTCATAAGGGGGAATTATGGATCAAAAAATCACAACATCCTATTTTTTTCTAAAGTATGAAAGATAGAAAGATTTAATTTCGCATGGAGTAAGCTTTAATAATTTAGAATTTATTTAAATAATCAATTTACCTAAAACTTAATTATTATTAGTTTTATTTTAATTATTGAGTGATCAGGAACTACCCCGGGTTTGGGCAATTATGGATCACACATGGGGTAAATATGGATCACCCATTTTTTTATAGTAATGCGTGTCAAAAGTAAATTAATATTCCAAATTATATCATTTTTAGCACATAAAAAGATTGTTTTAGCATATAAAGGTAATGAAAGCGAAACTTGGCATATTTTTTTATGCCAAGTTAGAATTCTCTAAGCATCTTTCTTCATACATGTATAATGAACCATCAAAAGAACTCTATTTTGACAAAAAAAATTCAATTGACTTTATTACAGCAATCCAAACTGAATTATATGGCACAAATAAATATTCTTTCAAAAAATTTTATTTTAAATAAATTTTCTCGTAAGTTTAAAGCAATGGCAACAGTGAAAATATTGAATAAAAATAGAATTTTCATGCTATTCAGTGTATATTAAATTTTTTGTTATTTAAATTTTAAATATACTTCTAATTTGAATTTTTTAATGAAATTTGGAATATAGCCTAATCTGATTTTATGCTTCAAAATGACATCTACCACTTAGCTAAAAACGCATGAAAAATTTAAAAATATCACTTATCCAGAATTACCCCAGTGATCAAGAATTACCCCAGTAAACTGGGGGATAAATCGATATACCTTTAAAAATCATTAAAAAAAATTATTAAGGAATTTTTTTATCGGATTGAAAAGCTTAGACCTTTTCCTATTGAAAAATAGCAATAACAAAATAGTTAGTTCAAATATGTTTTTCCAGTATGGATCTTCAAAGACAATCTTTTTTGAAGATGTTTTTATAGTAGTGTAAAAAGTTTTTTTTCCTACTTTTTTGCTGCAGAGTTACATTATTTTTGAACTTGATATAAGAAAATAGAATGAATAAGGATGACTTGGCATAATTTTTTTTTTCTAAAAACCATTTTTAATCCTTAAAACTTAGTGATCATTATTTACCCCGGAAAGAGAGTGATTCATAATTCCCCCATGTGACCCTATTTTTAACAAATATATCCTTTATGTAAACATAGTATTTTTAACAAATATATATGGAAAAGTATTTTAAGAAACATCATTTTTTAATTGAACAATCAATGTGTACAGAAAGTCACATCACTTTTAAAGGATGATAATGTCTTAAACCTTAAAAATCTGCAATATTTTTGTGCTATGAATACCTAAATTTGAGATGTCAATGTTTGGTAAAAAATGCTTCATTCATCTCTACGCGGGGTATTATTGACCGGTCTTTTCTGGTAGCATAGACCGTTTATCGGTCGGCAGCTATTTAGACTATATTGGACCCGAAAGTTGGACCTTTGGCATGCAAATCAAGTAATTTAACGACTAGGCTCCCCAGCCCCCTCTAACTGCTGAAGGACCAGTGGTGCTATATGGCGCCATGTTAACATGTATTTTTTTCTGCGCATTTCACCTAATCCTTTTCGTGGCAAGTTTGTCTGAGCCACTTTGATTGGTTGGTTGCTAGACATATATTTTCAGACTTATTTGCTTGGTCAGAGACCCGCCTTTAAGGGGTCACAGGAGTCTTAAAAATGTGCAAAGAAGGAACTACAAAGCATAGTTTGATCTTTCGTGTAAATTTTTAACTACTCAATATACAAGTATAATTTTTTTATATGTAATTCTGCAAGATTTATATAATATGAAACAAATTTTAAAATTTATGAAACTTTAGCCAAAACTAAAATAAATGATATTAAACATAAAGCTATTTGAACACATTGTGATTAGGCTTGCGCGGCAAATTGTGAGGTCAAAATTGAAGACATGACCAAGAAAATGACTTTATATTGTACAAATACTACAAATATGTACAAACAAAGACTTATAAATAAATTCTCAGATAAATTTTAATTAGAAATTATTTTAAGAACTTTTTCTAAAAAAAATTGTAAAACTTTTAAATTTTTTATTTAAAATTTTTTTAAAAAATAATTTCTAGTTAAAATTGAGCTGATAATTTGGTATAAGTCTTTGTTTGTACATATTTGTACAATATAAAGTCATTTTCTTGGTCATGTCTTCAATTTTGACCTCACAATTTGCCGCGCAAGCCTAATCACAATGTGTTCAAATAGCTTTATGTTTAATATCATTTATTTTAGTTTTGGCTGAAGTTTCATAAATTTTAACATTTGTTTTATTTTAAATAAATCTTGTAGAATTACATATAAAAAAATTAGACTAATATATTGAGTAGTTAAAAAATTACATGAAAGATCAAACTATACTTTGTAGTTCCTTCTTTGCACATTTTTAAGACTCCTTAGACCCCTTAAGTCGTATACTTCCAGCTGCATATGTCGAGCTCAGTTTATCGTACTTTTTGTTTAAACAAATTTGCTCTCTCCCCTTCAGGGACATGTCTAAATTGTAGAGGTGGTCGCGACAGATGGCAGCAACTGTCATGTATGTGTGTTTGTGTGCTGTGTCTGTCTAACTTGACGAAGGTTTAAGGGGTCATAAGAGTCTTAAAAATGTGCAAAGAAGGAACTACAAAGTATAGTTTGATCTTTCATGTAATTTTTTAACTACTCAATATATTAGTCTAATTTTTTTATATGTAATTCTACAAGATTTATTTAAAATAAAACAAATGTTAAAATTTATGAAACTTCAGCCAAAACTAAAATAAATGATATTAAACATAAAGCTATTTGAACACATTGTGATTAGGCTTGCGCGGCAAATTGTGAGGTCAAAATTGAAAAAATGACCAAGAAAATGACTTTATATTGTACAAATATGTGCAAACTAGGACTTATACCTAAATTCTCAGCTCAATTTTAATTAGAAATTATTTTAAGAACTTTTTTCTAAAAAAATTAATAAATTTTTTTTAAATTTTGATTTTAAATTCAGTTTTAAATAATTTCTAATTAAAATTGAGCTGAGAATTTAGGTATAAGTCCTAGTTTGTACATATTTGTACAATATAAAGTCATTTTCTTGGTGATTTTTTCAATTTTTACCTCAAAATTTGCCGCGCAAGCCTAATCACAATGTGTTTAAATAGCTTTATGTTTAATATCATTTATTTTAGTTTTGGCTAAAGTTTCATATATTTTAAAATTTGTTTTATAATAAATAAATCTTGTAGAATTACATATAAAAAAATTATACTTGTATATTGAGTAGTTAAAAAATTACATGACAGATCAAACTATACTTTGTAGTTCCTTCTTTGCACATTTTTAAGACTCCTTAGACCCCTTAAGGGGTCACAGGAGTCTTAAAAATGTGCAAAGAAGGCACTACAAAACATAGTTTGGTCTTTCATGTCATTTTTTAACTACTCAATGTATAAGTATAATTTTTTATATGTAATTCTACAAGATTTATTTATCATAAAACAAGTTTTAAAATTTATTAAACTTTAGCCAAAACTAAAATAAATGATATTAAACATGAAGCTATTTGAACACAGTGTGATTAGTCTTGCGCGGCAAATTGTGAGGTCAAAATTGAAAAAATGACCAAGAAAATGATTTTATATTGTACAACTATGTACAAACAAAGACTTATACCTAAATTCTCAGCTCAATTTTAATTAGAAATTATTTTTAAAATAATTTAAAATCAAAATTTTTAAAATTTTATTAATTTTTTTAGAAAAAAGTTCTTAAAATAATTTTTTAATGAAAATTGAGCTGAGAATTTAGGTATAAGTCTTTGTTTGTACATATTTGTACAATATAAAGTCATTTTCTTGGTCATTTTTTCAATTTTGACCTCACAATTTGCCGTGCAAGCCTAATCACAATGTGTTCAAATAGCTTCATGTTTAATATAATTTATTTTAGTTTTGGCTAAAGTTTCATAAATTTTAAAACTTGTTTTATAATAAATAAATCTTGTAGAATTACCTATAAAAAATTATACTTATACATTGAGTAGTTAAAAAATGACAGGAAAGATCAAACTTTGCTTTGTAGTATCTTCTTTGCACATTTTTAAGAATCCTCAGACCCCTTAACTCATACTTATAAACTGTTTTTAATGTAGGCTGCAAATTACAATTCAATCGAGGTGAAGCATCTTTTTTTGTGGGATAGAAGATAATATTTGACGTATTTGTAACCGCTGTAACGTCATCTTATACTTACTGGACGCTCCAGTTTAGACAAATTAGCTGCCGGGAAGTTTATTTGCAAGGTTTGAGACAATTTTTGTCGTAACTGGGACGTCACTATAGGCGTGGCAGTTCCAGTTCTCCATTACTGGATCACTATCTTGAAAATTCTATGAGACGACTTTATTAAACAAACTAAGAAAATCCCCCCCCCCCCCCGGCACCTTATATTCTCGACTCTTCAAGTCAAGCAAAACTTGAAACATCAAACGAAATCCCACTTGTTTATGGCGATTCCTTTAATTGAATCGTCAAATGCAAAAAAAGTTTAAGGTCATAGGTGAATTGTCCCCTACGCTACTTCCCTTCCGCATTTCAGTGTTTAAAGAAGAGTATACGGAAAACTTTGCGTAAGCTTAAACCTTTTTTTTATATTTGACGATTCGCTTGCGAAAGAATTTTTTTTCCTGCCACTTTGAGCGACAAGATCAAGTTTGTCTGCTTATCACAATGAAACTGATTTTTTTCCTTTATTTTTTTTTCAACAAACGGATTTTACCAATCTTTCTACGATATTTTCATTACTTTTGAAATAGAATTGAAGAGCTTAGTGGAAAAACGTGCTAAATGACGGATTTGAAAAAATTTAGATTTTTGTTTTAATGAAAATATTACTAATTTCTTTAACGATTACACGTTTCTCCTTTTTTCCTATACTGTAAGTTTAGTTTATATTTTAAGATTTACAAGTACCGATTTTAACTCATTTGAGTGCAAACAAAAACTTTAAAGCTACTTTTCTCGTTTTCACCTTTTTGTCACTTAGCACTTTCTTCCACTAAGCTCTTCAATTCAATCTCTCACGATGTCGCTTCTTGAGATTGAATTCAACGAAATGAAAATATTTTTATTTGTACAACTAAAATGTCAGGAACTTAAGAATGGAAAAACCTTATTCATTTTTTATATAAAATCAACTCATCGAACTTTTAACAGTGAAATGTTTATAAACTAAATCCATCTAATGTATTTTATTCATATTTAAAATATCATGTTGCATTTCGTTCTTTATTACATTTTCTCTGTATCAACATTGTTTATATGAAGAATTGTTCAATCATAGTCAAGGTACAATGTTATTAATATTCTTTTGTGGTTTGGTTTGAATAGTCGTCGCACCAGAGCTACACGAGGGCTATTGGCGACGGACGTCACTATTTAGAACCACAGTCAAGTAACTAGCCGAAACCTGAACCAACGCAAGCAACGTTGAAACTTTGGAGATTATTTAACGTGCACTCCTCCACTCGGGATATTATTCGCCGGACATTTTTTTGGCTGCACGAGCCGTTTATATGTCGGCGGTTATTTTGGAAAAGTCTTGACCCGAACCTGGAATTGTATATTATTGGATGTTCGTGATGCCTTAAGACGACATCGGAAGTATTAAGGATGCTAGCATGTTAAAATTAAAATTCAGTCACGGCCAACTGCAATAACCAAATATGAGCGTAGACGGAAATTTTGACGTCACTATTTCCATAGTGCCGAAAAACGAGACACTAGTTCGAAACCTTAAAAATGTGGTCGGCCATGAACGAGTGATTTCGAACGGGTTTCGAGACAGGTTGTCTTCATCTTCGGAACAATGTCCCTCGGAACTATGGCGTCAAAATTCGAGACGCCCGAGCTTAATTGGAAAACCTTCGGCCTTAGTAGTTGAGTAGGTCGTGCTACAGCATGCTGACAGTCATTAAACGGACCTTGCAATTTTTAGTGCACGTCCAATTTAGAACCTTGACATTATCAATTTCGAACTTTCTCACAAAACCTTAAAGTTTATCATATTAAAAAGTTAAACGTAATTATAGGGTTAGAGACAGGCTACTTATAATTTTAAACTAATGTGTACTACTTTTTATTTAAAAATGCATAAATATTACAGTTGTTATAAATATGAACTTACCGTTATTATTACTTGAAAACATGCAACAAAAAAAATTTAATAAATAATTAATTTAATTTAATTTAATTTAACCGCAATAAACAAAGCCTAAAACACTGTTCAGTTTAAATTATAAAGATACAAACAATAATTGTTGCCAATTTATTTCAATAAAATTACAGTTTTACTTAAACACAATAGAAAGCTTCATAAGAAACAAAAACAATCGAACCAATAACAGATAGATTTGAAGTATATGTTTTAACTTAATACACAAAACTTTCTTAGTAACCTTGTAATAGCAAATATTTATTTCTAAAAAAAATAATTCGTGTTACAACTTCTCAAAATTGAAAAGGAATATTTCTGCCTAATGCTTTGTTAGTGAATTAACTTTATGAATTGCATTTAAAAATAATATGAATTTTTATTTTAAACAGACATTTAACTGGTGTTATACCGATAGTTTCGTATAAAACAAAAAAGTGAAACTTTCGATCATCGATAGTAAGTTTTTTGCAAGCAATTAGCAATTACTCTTATGCTTAATTATTCTAAAAATAAAAATAAATCAGTTCCTTTCCTAAACGTTGTTTGCTCATTATTTTGCCTGCAAATAATATCGTTAATGTTCTAGTGAACATATATATGCTTCTGAAACAAATGATGCTAATAAGTTTCTATTTCTACAAGATTATTTACGATGCCCTTATTTACTTGTGTTAGAATATGTTACAACTACTAATCGGAAATGCCACAAGAAAAGTCAATTATTGGACACAGGATAAACGAAATCCACAACTTCCTTGGCCAATCCAGGTTGATTAATTACTAATTCAGCCCACTCAGTAGTTACGACGATGTCCAAAAAATTCTTCTGAACAAAAATCTTAGCAATTTCTAGCAATTCTTCATCCTCATACATATCAGCTAGAAGTAGAACATCACAGGAGCAAGCGACTGTCAGAACACTTCTTAATGACAAGACACAATATTTCTGAAGGCTTGGTACTTGATACTTCTTTGACACAGGATAAAGAGATACCACGGATTCACATTTTAAGTCTTTGATACCACCGGTGTACAGGAACAACAGAAAGTCTTTGAAGGTGTTTGTGTCGATGTCTTCTATGGTTACGTTGTTAGTGATGCTTTCTAGCATGCGATGGTCAAACATCTTGGCAAACACTGGAGAGCGTGCTGCGAGAAGCGCTTTGTGAGCTGATAGCTTTTCTTTGCCTATCGTGAAAGTAACATCTGAAAAGCGACCACTCTCGTACATGGCTTCAAAATCTTTCACAAGTTCGCTAATTGCACAGTTTCCTGAAGGTTGTTGAATAGCAAGAGGTTCAACAGAAACACTTGTAGACAATTCGTCACCAGAAAATGTCAGTGTTCCTTCCAGTTTCAAATTGTCATAACTGTTAAGTAATAAGCCTATAAATATTTCTTCTTCGTTGAATATAGGAAATTTGTAATCAATTAAGGAAGTTTTACTTGGTTGGA
This sequence comes from Hylyphantes graminicola, assembly GCA_023701765.1. Lineage (NCBI taxonomy): Eukaryota > Metazoa > Arthropoda > Arachnida > Araneae > Linyphiidae > Hylyphantes > Hylyphantes graminicola. The sequence goes on along the minus strand of CM043115.1, from coordinate 4,130,779 downwards.
TCCTCGTTCTATCACATTTTTTACGAAACAAAATTGTTTGCTTGTAGGATAGAGTTATATCAGCAGACACATACATTTCAAGTGCTGTGCTATTCAAATTAACCAAGCGCACATGAAAATGTTGATAAGAACTTGCAGTACAGAAAGCAACTTCGTTTTCACATTCAAAGCAAAAACTCCCGGGGAAACCTTGAATAGGTGAAAAAGGCAGTCCCAACCGTTTTCCGGACGAATACATTAACTTTTCTATCGCCCACGAAAAACGGTAATCACTTATAGGGTTGGAGGTGGTCATGGCATGTAAATTTGAAATTTTTATTTCGCAAATAGAAACTCCAACTCTTGCCGAACTACAATCAATCAGACTGGTTGGCTGCATATGGTGCGGTTATTCAGTGTGGCAGGTGTATAACTTCTTCAGAGGGGTTGGTTTGACATATATTTTCAGGCTTGTGTGCTTGGTCGCAAGGACCCGCTTATAAACCATCGTCAAGTAGGACAACACAAGACGCACACATACACTAATGACAGATGCTGCCATCTGTCGCCACCTCCACAATTTAGACATGTCCCTGAAGGGGAGGGAAATTTTCTCCAGGAACCTGTACCCATGGTGAACTGCGCAATGACCGACCACAGGACCTTCGGACCCAACAGATTTTACGAGCACGTACTCCGCATATACTCGGTAGGTCTTAAGTGGCGACCGGGTCTCGAACTCTCAACCTTCCGATCTCGAGTTCGAGATCTTTGACCACTAGGCTCCCTACAGCCCTCTTCAGAGGGGTAAAGAGTAATTCATTGTTTCCGGATGTCTATATTTCTGGCCATCGTCATAAGGATTTTTAACACAGCCACTTACTCCTCGTAATTTAGAACCCTGATCAAGCGGCGAGGTGGACACCTTTAAGTAGGCACCCAACGGAAGCAATATCTTACGCTAACGCCGTCAGGACCGTGGACTCCACAGATTTAACGAGCATGTACAGAGTGTTATAAAATAACGCTCGCTATTCGGAGTGGTCTGTAGCTTTAATGAATAATAAAAATGCAAAAAAACTTTTAGACACTTACTAGTCAAGAAGTAGGAGAAAGAATGGAATCCTAAAAAACAAACTCGTCACTTGACCAGGGTTCTAAATTACGAGGCGTAATTTGATGTGTAGGCCGTATTTAGCCATAATTGGCTATGCCTCGTAATTTAGAACCTTGGTCAAGAGAAAAGTTTCTTTTTATGATTCCATTCTTTTTCGAACAAAAGACACTCGTCTCTTGACCAGGGTTCTAAATTACGAGGAGTAATTGGCTGAGTTGGCCATAATTGACGACGCCCCGTAATTTAGAACTCTGGTCAAGAGACAAGTTTTTTTTAATGATTATTCTTTTTTATGATTATTTTTTAGGATTCTATCTTTTTTTATGATTTCATTCTTTTCCCCCCTTCTTGATTAGTAAGTGTCTCAATGTTTGATGCATTTGGATTATTCAATCAAGCTACAGACCACTTCAAATAGCGACCGTTATTTTATAACCACCCTGTATTTCCCGGAATACTTGGGTATTTTAGTTGTAGTTTGGTTGATTGCATTCGATTGCGTTTTTTAAGGAAGCTGATTTATTACTTCTTTCGGGATATATTTAAGCTCGTTTTTTTACTCCTTTAGCGACATACTTCCCTGACAATATCCTCATAGTATTTTTTAGTACACTTCCTACTTACTTTGATTCTAACACATTCAAAACACGAGTCTTAATTTGATTTAAAAGTGAAAACTAATTTTTTGGAATATTTACTTCATGTGTAAAATGTACATAATAAAATTAAAATCAATAGAATTTTTTGTTTTTATGTACGTTAATATGGATATTATAGAATTTTTTTTTCTGTTTAACCCGGCAGCACGCGCAAGGGATTCTATCAGACCCCACGCACATTCCTGTTTCGAATCACCCAACTTTCCACTCTTTAAAATTTGTCAAACCCTGAGTAGCTCAATTCAAGGTCTCCCACCAATATGAAAGAAATAAATATCTTTCACATTCCAAAAGCGCTTTTTAGTGGAATTGTGGTTTTGGAGCGTAAACGACCACATGCGCGAGTGCTCGCGCTTCTTCATTCAAGTTCAACTTGACACGCTACTTGTCCTACAATGAAGAAACGAAACACATGGGAAAATTATTAGAAGTTTCTTTGAATGATGTATCTATAAACAAGTCAGAAAATGCCATGGATGATATTACAATTGATTATAGTCCTTGTTCGGATAGTAACTCTAATGAAATGTCGGAAAATGAAAACATTACAAGTGATCCTGTGGATACGATCAATGAAGTGAAAAATTATGTGGTTTATGCAGAATTATAATTCCGATACTGTCATTTCCCCATAAATAGGCGATCCGGCGGCGCAGTGGTTCAGACGTTATAGCCTTCGGAGCTGCTAGGTCCGGGTTCGAATCCCGTTGAGGCATGAATGTTGGTGTTTGTCGAGTATATGAGGAGTACGTGCTCGTTAAATCTGTTGGGTCCGAAAGTCCTGTGGGCGGTCATTGCGCAGTTTCCCACGGGTACAGGTCCCTGGAGAAAATTTCCCTATCCTTCAGGGACATGTCTAAATTGTGGAGGTGGCGACAGATGGCAGTATCTGTCGTTTGTGTTTGTGTGTGTCTTGTGTTGTCCTACTTGACGATGGTTTATAAGCGGGTCCTTGCGACCAAGCACACAAGCCTGTACCAACAACCAATTCCCATAAATACTTAAAATATTTGTTTAAAAATATAGCTTTCAAGTAAAGAAAAATTGCAAGTTTTGAGCGTAAAGTTATATCTGAACGAAATTCAGTGCTGGGGTCTAAAGTACCCCCCTTGCGAGTGACAGTGTTTTTCTTAAGAGCGCGAGTGCCGCCTGGTTAACCGTTCTGGTAAAGAAAAATACCCAATTACAAAACACTCAAGCCTTAAAAGATTTTTTTAATCAACCACCATTAAATAAAATCAAACATACTTTTCATATTAAAACATTAAGACGCACACATTTGTTGCAATTGTATTATAATAAAAGCTCAGTCTTAATAGAGCACAAAGAAAGCTTCATAAAGGACTAAACAGCATTTCAAACTAAATACCAGATACATTTGAAGCACAACATAACATAATACACATAACTTTCTAAATTAACTTGTAAACGCAAATATATATCTTTTCCAAAAAAAATGCGAGTTGCAACCTCTCGAAGTTGGAAAAGAATACATCCACAATAACTCTATGTTAACGAATTAACATTATGTACATTTAAAATACTTTTAATATTTTTATTTATCCAGCAGTTCAAGAGGTGTTATTTCTAAGATTTCGGTTTAAAAAAAAGTTACTTGATCACTCATTTCAACCAATTAGCATTGAATGCAGCATTGAACCAACATTGAATTAGCATTGAACCAACTCATTTCAACCAATTAGCATTATCAATACCAATTCAACCAATTTAGTAAACACAGTATCAATTGTGTCAAATCATATTATTATTTGCAAACAAAAATTAATTTTCAATTACAAGAATATTTATACGCACTAGTTTACTGCTGCTGGAATATGCTCAACACTGCTCCTACAATATGTCACAAACAAATTCACTTATTGGGCACTGGATTAACGAAATCTACAACTTTCTTAACCAGTTCAGAATGATTAGTTATTAACTCAGCCCACTCAGTGGTTACGACGATGTCCAAAAACTTCTTCTGAAAAAAACTCTTAACAATTTCTAGCAATTCTTTATCCTCGTACAAATCAGCTAGCAGTAGAACATCACAGGCGTAATCAACTGTCAAAACACTGCTTAATGACAAAGCGCAATATTTCTGAAGGCTTGATACTTCGTACCTCTTTGACACAGGATATAGAGATACCACGGGTTCACATTTTAAGTCTTTGATACCACCGGTGTACATGAACAACAAAAAGTCTTTGAAGGTTTTTATGTCGATGCCTTCTATGGTTACGTTGTCAGTGATGCTTTCTTGCAGGCGATGAGCAAGCACTGGAGAACGTGCAGCGATAACCGCTTTGTGAGCTGGGAGCTTTTCGTCACCAATCGTAAAAGTAACATCTGAAAAGCGACCACTTTCGTACATGGATTCAAAATCTTGCACGAGTTCGCTAATTGCACAGTTTCCTGAAGGTTGTTGAATAGCAAGAGGTTCAACCGAAACACTTGCTGACAATTCGTAACCTGAAAATGTCAGTGTTCCTTCCAGTTTCAATTTGGAGTCCCGCAAAGCTTCCTTAAATACTTTTTCGTTGAATATATCAGGTCTGTAATCAATTAAGGAAATAGTAGTTTGTTGTAGCCTCCTTATATTACATTTTTCACGAAACAAAATCATTTTCGTATTGGATAGAGTTATGTCAGCAGACACATACATTCGAAGTTCCTTGGTATTTAAATGAACTAAGCGCACGTGAAAAACTGGATTATATTTGATTCGAATTATTTTATTGTTGAACTTTGTAGGACAGAATATTAATTTATTTTCACATTCAAAGCGAAAACTTTCGGTAAAACCAGGAATGGGTGAAAAGGGAGGTCCCGATTGTTTTCCGGACGAATACAGGAAATTTTCCATTGTCCATGAAAAAGCGTAATCACTTCTAGGTTTAGAAGTGGTCATGACATGTAAATTTGCCATTTTTATTTCGCAAATAGAAACTTCTCATCTTACCAACCTACATGGTTGGTTGGTTTTGCTAGCTGGATTGTAGCTCCACGCAAGGTGTGCATTTTCCAGACTTCATCCAAGTAGTAGTGATAAGAGTTCAAGAAAGGAATATATTCTAGGTTTCACTATAGGCGTTTAGAAGTCCGTAAGAAATTGCATAAAACTCTGATCTTGAGTTTTGCGTCATTGGACCAGTGTACAAGCCAGTTATAGTGTAGGGGGATTTGTCCTAAGGCGTTTCGCATAGCATCACGCTGGGCTTCGTAGTTGACGCATTCCAGGAGGAGGTGCTCAGGTGTTTCAGTAGAGTTGCCGCAGCTACACAAGGGGGAAGGGATGAGATTGAATCTGCGTAAAGTGGCATTGAGGGAGGTAGCTTTGGCCGTGAGCCGAGCAAGTTGGACATCCATTTCTCGGTTTGGAGAGAAATGGGCTATGGGATTGTGAAGAGGGTTGATCCAGGGATGTGTCTTGGCGTACTTAGTTTGGGACCAGGATTCGAGGGACGCGTTGGAATATTTTCGTTTAAGAGAAGTACAAATATCTTCAGGAGAGACAAGGTTTTCAATAAGGGGCTTGTTGCTAGCTCTTTTTTTTGCCGTAAAATCTGCTATCTCATTTTCGGGTATTCCAACATGAGCGGGAACCCATATGACTTCGCAAGATGCTGTGTTAGCAGCGTATTCATCGAGTTTGTTTCGAATAAGCAAAGAAATCTTAGGGGATTTCCTGTTGAGGTTTTTAAGAGCGAGGATGTTGGACTTGCTGTCAGCGAGAATGATAGATTTGCCATTGGGACAAATGAAATATTTTAAGGCTATGAGGATAGCAAGGCCTTCGCTTGTAAAGATGGAATTTATATGTGGAACACGTCCCGATATGGTTATGTTGTCTTGTAAGGAGACAGCGGCGATGGTAGTATTTGTATCGGTTTTGGATGCATCTGTGGAAATAATTAGGGCGTCTTCCCAGTTGAGGGATTTGTGAGCTGCAAAAAGGCGACGAATAGCACACGGGGGCAAGCCGGGCTTCTGAAAATCTAGCTCATCTGTAAAAAATGAAACATTCGGTGAGAATTTCGAGGGATCGGTGTTCTGCAGATTAGCGGTGATGATGTTCCTGGCGTCAATATTAAGATCTGTGAGGATCAAGCAAGGGCGACCAATGATAGGTCCGCTTTGGTCCAGAGACGGGGAATTAGCTACGTTCTTAAAGATGATGTGCAGAGGGGAGAGGGTACCAAGAGCAAAGTTGCGGATGCAAAACATGTCCATCAGAAGGTTGTGGCGGTCCAGGAGAGATGTTGTTCCTGCGAGGGCGAGAAGGATAGGGATCGGTGTCCAACGAGGAAGCCCCGTGGCAACCCGAAGGGCAGCATGATACGATGCTTCCAACGATTTCCTGTCCGTAGGGCTTGTATGAATCCAAGTTTTACAGCCATATTCCAGGATGCTCCTAATTGTGCAATTTGCGATTTTGATTAGGTGGTGAGACCTAGTCCCCCAGTTTTTCCCAGAAATCACTTTGAGAATGTTTGTCCTCTGAAAGGCTTTCTTCTTTTGGATTTGGAAGTGGGCTTTGAAAGAGAGGTTTTTGGAAAAATTTATGCCAAGGACTTTGAGGGAATTGACCCAGGGAATTGTGCAGCAATCAATTGAGAGTTGGAAATTGGGCTGAGTGCGCCTTCTGGAAAAGTTGATAGCCTCGCATTTTTCGGCAGAAATGCACAATTGCACATTTTCCACTCTATACACCAGCGGTGGATGTGGTGAAGAGCTGATTGTAACTTCCTTTCAACAATGTCCCAGTTTGGGCCCTGGTAGTAAATAAGGATATCATCGGCAAAAATCAGGCATTTAACGCCGAAGGGAAGAATCTTGTAGATATCGTGAAGGTAGGCGAAGAATAAATTGGGTACAAGGACGCTACCTTGAGGAACGCCCCTGTTGTTGACGATCGGGGACGAGAGAGTGCCACGCCATCTGACCTTAATCGTTCGTTCAAGTAGGAAGTTTCTAATCCACAAAGCTGGGTTGTCACAGATTCCAAGTTGCAAGAGCTTAAGTGGAAGACCATCAATCCACACGTGGTCGTAAGCTCCTTTAAGGTCAAGAGAGATGACAGCAATGAATTCTTTGTTCTGTAGTGCCTTTTTGATATCGTGAAAGAGGATTGTGTGGTTCATTTCGCACCCACGAAAGGGTAAGGCCCCCATGTGACGTGATGCAATTTTTTGAGAGGACAGCATGATTGGGACAAGCCGGTGAAGAATCATCCTTTCCATGATTTTGGCAACAACTGGAGTTAGGGCGATTGGTCGGTATGAACTCGGAGAGTCGTGAGGCTTGCCCTTCTTGTGAATAGGAACGATGATAGTCTCCTTCCATTCTAGAGGGACAACACCTGAGCACCAACTCTGATTGTATATGGCGAGGAGACGTTCTCTCATATTAAGAGGAAGGGCTTTAAAGAGCCTTGCGGGGATTCCGTCAGGTCCCGGCGTCGAATTACGGGTGGATTGGATTGCGCGGTGCAGATCGTCAATTGAGAAAGGATGGTTGAGTGAATCACTGCATTCGCCGCTTAGATCAAGGGGGATAAGTTCCGCGATTTTGCTCTTTATAAGAGTAGTAACAAGGCAATTTGATTGGGCAAGTGGGGAAGAAATCAGAATGCCGCCAACTTTGAGTGTATTGAGAGACAAAGGGCTGACAGGGGATCTATTGCTGATGCTTTTGAGGATGCGAAAGATCGAGGCAGAGTTGCCACTCCCGTCGCAAACTTTATCCTAGTAACGTCTTTTAAGAAATTTTATGAGCCTATTGAGTTGGGCGCTAGCCATTTTACACTGAATGTGCGCATTTTTCGAGAAATTTTTTCTCGCGATTTTTTGGAACCTGCGCTTTTTATGAAGAAGAATGGAGCACTTGGGGGTCCACCACGGACACTGGTGATTTGGCGGTGCCCTAAATTTGTAGACGTTGTTTGACATGGTGGATTTGCACAAGTCTATAAAAAGATCACAGTTGACATTACTGTCGATGTTTACTAGGCTGAGGTCACTGTCTATGTTTTGCCAGTTGTGACGGTACTGAAAAGGATCGGGATCTCTATGGCTGCCGAACGTTAACGAAACAGGGAAATGATCGCTTTCAAAGCTGTCGCTATGGACCACTGCGGATATTTCATGAAAAAGGCTTGATGAGCAGATGGCCAGGTCTATTAACGAAAATGTCCCGTTAGGTGAGATGTGTGTTGGCTCTTTATCATTGAGGAGTACAAGGTCATTAGACTCCACCCAGTCAACTAGGATGTCTGCACCAGGGGAGTTTTTTTCACCGGCCCATAACGTGTGTTTTGAATTAAAATCGCCGCATATAAGAAGTGGGGGGGATGTGATGTTGATGATATCTTGGAGCCATTTGCGATTAAATTTCCCTCTAGGGGCATAAATATTGACGATGGACAGTTCTTTATTTTTATAATGAATTTTGATACTCATGATTTCGTTAAGCGGGTCATGGAGGTTTGAAAATTTTATAACAGTTGCTTGAAATCTTTTACTGATAGCAATTAGAAGACCGCCACCAGTTTGAGTGCCCGGTCTGTCTTCGCGAAAGATAATTTTGTCTGGGATTGATACAGTTCGGGTGTTTTTAAGGTAGGTTTCTTGTAGGATGAGGATATCAGAGGATGGAAATGAAGAATGGCTGACCCAATGTCTCTTATTAACGATGCTGCGGCAATTCCACGACACTATTTTTAAATGATTGAACGCAGTTGTCAAAAAAATTAATAATAAGACGAGATAAAATAAACTGAGTTTTGAGGCATGTGTGGGGATTCTAAAATGCAGGTTCTGCTTGTATCGTAAGCAAACGCAACTCCTTCTCACAGTAAAAATATATTTATTAACACGCACACAGAGACACACAACACAACGATCAAAACTACAAATTGATAGACTGACTACAAACGAACTCAGTAATATTTATACATAATAGTGATGTCATATGGTGACGGAATCGGGATCCAATTAAAAAATGAGCTTGTGATGTCATGTTTTAAAAATATCTGAAGGAATCTCAAGAAGGAAGAGAGGATTTCACCCAATTGCATCACCAATGGCAATCTGTTCCCGCGAAGTCGCAACATTCTCCCACCTTTTTGAGTGCATGACTATCACTCAAAAACATATAAAATATCATTAAACAAGCCAAGTCTTTCTGGGACTTTAACTAGTCGACCTGATAGAGTTACTTTATTTTTAATGACTTCATGTGTTTCCTTCTCATTGTCCACATTGTTGCGAGTAGTTGCAACGTCACGAGAATTTACAATTTCACTTTCGTTATTTACAATAGGCACTTCCAGTGGGTAAACACGCTGCACTGGTCTAATCATTTCAGAGTTCTTACATTTGATCTTCAAGGTACGGACCTTGCCGTCTTTACCCGGAAGTAAGCCAACAACCTTTCCCAAAGGCCACAACAACCGTTTTTTTAACGGATCTTCCACAATCACAATTTCCCCTACTTGAAAATCGTGCCCTGAGTTTTCCTTACGTTTCTGACGCAACTGACTTAAGTATTCTTTTCTGAATCGAGATTTTAAATCTTGCATTAACTTATTACGATATTTGATTCGTTTTTGAAATTTAGAGAATTCGCTTAAATCCAAATCTAGGGTTTCATACGAAGACCGTCCACTCAAAAACAAACTAGGTGTTAATGGAATCATATCGTCATCGTCTTGAGAGATGTACGTTAAGGGTCTTGAATTTATTACGGCTTCACAATCGCAAAGGACTGTTAGAAGTTCCTCATAATTTAAAACTGAATTACCTAATGTGCGTCGTAATAATTCTTTGATTACCCTCACTAATCTTTCCCAGAATCCTCCCCACCAAGCAGCTGTGGGGGGATTAAATTTCCACCTAATGGGTTTAATCTCAGTTTCTCGCGTTATTTTATCCCAATCTAAATTTTTTAACTCGCGATTAGCGCCGACAAAATTTGTCCCGTTATCGGTATAAACTATTTCTGGTCTTGTACGACGCGCGATAAACCGTCTTAGAGCCAGCAAAAAACACTCGGTAGACAAAGAACTTACTAACTCTAAATGTACCGCACGATAAATAGCGCATGTGAAAATGACTATCCACACCTTAGCTCCTTCTTTGGTAAACAAAGGTCCTGCCAGATCCATCCCTGTTACGTCAAAGACATTTCCATCTTTAACCCGGTCTTCTGGCAGACCCTCCGGATCACTAATAGGCGATTTCGAGCTATATCGTCGACACCGAACGCAATTTCTAATTATTTCTTTAACTGTTTTTCTACCTTTCATAATCCAAAACCTTTCTCGAAGTATGGACATAAGAATCTGAACCCCAGCATGACAATGTTTTTATGATAATACTCAATTATCCTTGTAGTTAACATACTCTTAGCAGGTATCAAAATAGGCGCAATAAAATTTGGATCATCCTTTCTCTCTGTTATTTTAGTTTTAACCCTTATTATACCATCCCCATCCTTAAAAGCATTTACAATAGGAATATTACTTAGAGAAGGGAATATTTCGCTTTGAACTGAACAAATAAGCACCTTTTCAGCAGATTCCATTTCCTCTGATGAAAGCGGTCCAGATATTCTTTTTTCAACACAAGTTTGAGAGTTATTTTTAAATCTTAGTATCCAACCCACTAAACGAATAATTGAGTGGTAATTGGAAAACCTTTTAGAATACCAGGGATCAGACTCTTCCACAACGTTAATATTAACTAAAAGTGATTTCCTTGATTCCGAACTTACTTCTTCGGGTTCAAAGACGATTTCACTAACAGGCCATTTTTCTCGACTGTCCCTCAACCATGGTGGTCCCTCCCACCATTTAGATTCTAGCATTTGTTTAGGTGTACAACCACGAGATAGCAAATCGGCTATATTCATGTCACCAGGGACATGTCTCCACGATTGGGCTTGGGTCAATTGTCTAATTTCCTTGACACGATTACTTACAAACACTGACCAATGTCCTTGTTCCCTTATCCACCACAGCGCCACCGCTGAATCAGACCAAAATACTACTTTAATATCGGTTAAATTAAGAGCTTGGAGAACTGAATTAGACAATCTAGCCCCTACGCAACATGCCATCAATTCTAAACGTGGAATGCTTAGATTAGATTTCGATGTAGGAGCCACCCTTGTCTTAGAACGAACAAGAGTAACTTTCACCTGTGATTCCACTACAGTTCTAACAAACACACATGCAGCATAAGATGTTTTACAAGCATCTACAAAAACATGCAACTCACTAGTATCATTAAATAATGCGTGACGTGGCGATGTTACATCCTTTAACATGTGCATTTCATTAACCCACTTAAAGAACTTGCGCACTATATGTTCCGGCAGCTCGGAATCCCAAGGCAGTTTTAACTTCCAAGTATCTTGCAATATCAATTTGGGAACAGGAAGTCGCCGAACTTTTCTTGGGTTCGTCCTAGACTCTCCAGCGCCCTCAGCTTGCTCTCCAGGTCATCGTAGAGGCGGGAGAGGTCCGTTTTGGCGCGTCCAGAAGCAGCATTCTTCATCACCATGGTCAGGAGATCCCGCACATAGATCTGGACGAGGAGGTCTTCTCGGCCGAACCTCTCTCTCAGCTGGGCCACGGTTTTCGGATAGTTAGCAGCAGTAGCCGGAAAACTGAGAACCAGCCTCTCCGCCCGGGATCCTGGTTCCACGGAGGCCACCAGGTACTGCATCTTGTCTTCGTCCGGGATGTTCCTGTCGTCATGGATTTTCTGGAACTGGCTCCAGAACGACAAGAACTCTTTCGCTTCTCCGCTGAACTTCTTCAGTTCCAATTTCGGAAGTTTAAATTTTCTCTTTACTTCCGCCGATTGTTCTGCACAGAGGGGGGTCTCCGCCATCAACTTGTCGATGGAGTTGCTGCACTCGAGGAATCGCTCCCGGTATTTTTCGGCGTCGGTAAAGTCCTCTTCATATTCTTTACCTTCGTCCTCTTGTTGCAGCAACAGTTCGGAAACTGCTTCTTGTGCAGCCTCGAGTCTATCATATTTGTCCTTAAGTTGCAACTGCAACAGCGCAACAGCTTTGATATCTACTGCTTCCGAAGCGAGCTCAGCTACTATCTTATTATAACTAGTCGTGAAAGCAATCCTAAGTACACGTCTCTGTGATTTGCGTGCCTTTAAATCCATAGTCAAAATGTCCTAAAAAACGGACGCCAAAAATGTGGGGATTCTAAAATGCAGGTTCTGCTTGTATCGTAAGCAAACGCAACTCCTACTCACAGTAAAAATATATTTATTAACACGCACACAGAGACACACAACACAACGATCAAAACTACAAATTGATAGACTGACTACAAACGAACTCAGTAATATTTATACATAATAGGTTGATTCCACGAAAATGCGCCATGGACATCATTTTTTAAATTTCAACTATTTTATTTTAAACAAAATCTACTCGGTAAAAATTCTTGACACTTTATTTTCTCTTTTTATACCTCTAAATAAACAATTCGTAAAAAATTCAAACAATAAATTTAAAATTGGAGTTAAATATAGAACATCAAAGTTTTGTCATGTCTGTCACATTTGTAATGTCAGTCACGCTAATAAATATTTATAATATTTGACTATTTATAAATTTCTTAATTTTTTTCTTTCTGGTTGGCACATCAGGAGCTTATATCGTTTCCAAACAAATTCTAGACTTGAAATGCATACCAATCAAGAGCAAATGGTAATAATATAAGGTAACTCAAAATCTGTGTCTCAATTTTGTCATGTCAGTCACGGCATGTTTTAACCCAATTAATTTTGAGTATTTTCACTTAAATGAAAATTTCAGCGTTTTTTATAATCAAGACCTTTATTTGCATCACCCCATGGTAATTTTTTAACAGTCAATTAACATTTAGTATTTTTTAAGAGCCAAGAAAGTTGTCTTATGCCATGTCTGTCACGAATGGAATTAGCCAATAGTGATGTCATATGGTGACGGAATCGGGATCCAATTAAAAGATGAGCTTGTGATGTCATGTTTTAAAAATATCTGAATAAATCTCAAGAAGGAAGAGAGGATTTCACCCAATTGCATCACCAATGGCAATCTGTTCCCGCGAAGTCGCAACAGCATGGGTCCCGACTTGGGACTTAATATCAGGAGTTTGCCACAGGAGACAGGGCGCATTATGACGGGAGTTTTGGCAGGGCAAGATTCGAGTCCGAGGGGGTTGGTGAGAATTCCATAACGTCATCATGTGAAATGTTTTTACCAGAACTGTGTTGGCTATTGTTAAGTTTTGCTTTTTTGTTGTCAGTAGGGAGGGTTGTTTCTTCACGGTCTTTCCTATGGGCTGGAAAGTTTTTCACTTTCTTCTTCTCGATCTTCATCTGACACTTCCGCGTCGATAAAAATCGCAAGGGCAAAATCCTAATTGTCCATTTTTGACATAGTATGATATGCTAGGTACATATTTATTCCAGCTTGTCTGCTTGTTCAGAGAACCCCTCATAAGCTTTCGTCAAGTGGGACAGACACAGAAAGAGTTTTTACAAGCACAAGAGACACACAAAGAAAGGACAACGCAAACATATAGACAAATAACAACATTTATTGACGGTCACAAACATCCCTGCCTGACCGGGATTCGAACCCGACCCCAGCAGCTCCAAAAGCTAGCATCCTAACGCTTACGCCACCGGGGCGGCATTTTCGACATGCAAAGACGAGAACCAAAACAACAACAGAGTTGTGAGTTCGCTAGGTTTCCAGTTTTGTGTCAACGTAACGTTCCGATGAAGCGGTGGTCGGTAGGGTGACGTCATCCATTCAAAGTAGCGGTCGCATTTTGCTGGCGACCGACTCCGAGGAAACCAAGCCTTAAGTAGACACCTAACGGAACTTCAAGAAACGGCGTACGCTAACGCCTTCGTGACTCTGGACTCTATAGATTTAACGAGCACATATATCCCAGTTTTCTGGGGTATTTTGGTGTTATTTTAGCTGCAGCCCTCAGCAATTTGAAATTTTAAAGATAGATTCCCATTAATACCAACGTGTGCACCTGTAGCTTAGTTTTTTCATATTTGTTCTATTTTTAGAGAAAATTCGAATTTCCTGAAAAAAAGCACAACTTTCGCTCAAATCCAATAATTATTTCCCTTTCGCGTTGCCATTCGACAGAAGAAATTAAACTGAACTCAAAAATTAAATAAAATTGTAAATGCTTTTATTTTCTTGAAATTACCTTCATAAATTAAATAAGTTATTTGAAAAATAATTGACAGGTTTTTTGTGACGTATTCCGTCGAAACTCCATTCCCGGATTTCATTCAGGGCATAGGTGATTTCATTGATGGAGCATGTATGAGTAAGTATTTAAGATATTATTATACGGCCCATGTTTAAGCTATTACTGTGAATTACAACTATGGTTGTTCAAGGCCATCGCACTACATCTGCATATTAGGGCTTTGTCTTCACCTTTTCGCCAAATACGTTGCCAAAAACTTGTTACTGAAATTTCCAGCATTTGAAAAAATTAAACAAACGAAGTACGAAAAGCATTCCGTTCCAAAAACTTTTTCAAAGCTGCGCAAAGAACTCCATTCACAAAGCGAAGAGATTAACTCAATTTCGATACCCGTGCATCAACTTCTTATTTCAGCAATGACGCAGTTCTTACAGAGTGGCGCAAACAAAAGTGGAGTACGGGGATGCTTGTGTGTGTGGAAAGAAAAACCATTGAAGATGCCTGAAAAATAATAAGTCTAATTCATAAATTATTCAGTGGGGCTGGGAAGCCCTGTCGGTTAGGCCCACGCCTTGCATGAGAAAGGTCCCTGGTTCGGGTCCGGGCATCGCCAAAAATAACTCCGACCTATAAACGGCCCGTGCAGCCCAAAAATGTCCGACGTATAATATCCCGTTTTGAGGGAAAGGTCGTTAAATATGCTCCAAAGTCCCAATGTTGCGTACGATGTCGCCCTTAACGGTTGTGTTGAGTGCCTACTCGGGTGTCAGTTCGTCACTTGACTGTGGCTCTAAATTACGACGGCCGTCGCCAATAGCTCTAGTATAGTTGTAATGCAACGATGATTCAAACCTACCTACCTAAAAAAATTTTAAGTGTTCAAAAGCTTCACTTTTCATTATTTTTTTTTCATTTTTTGGTTTGGTTGTTACTGAACTAGATCTGTTCATGGACTAAAAGCGAGTTCAGATCTCAGAGCGAGTTGTGTCAATACCACCTAGATTAGAAGGCCGGCGAACTAAATGCTTGACGCCATATAAGTGGACCAATTCTGTGGTTTTGACCAATGATCATTCGTGAATAGATCTTGTATTTGAATGCATTTTTAAGATAGGATGAATGAAGATGCAACGTCATCTTAAGATACGACATTATTGGTCAACAAATCGAAATTGGTCCACTAGTGTGACGTTGCGTTGCTTAGTTCTTCGGCCTTCTAATCTAGGTGGTATTGGTTGTGTAGGTGTGCGTCTATCTGATCCGTCCGCTGTTGCAGATGGCATAGTACCGGCAAATAATTCGCCATTTGGCGTAATATTGAATTGGACAATAGCTTCACACGGAAAACTTTGTTTTTGCATTGGTTTTTTAAACTTGGAGGTATATCCTATATTAACCCTACTTCTACGCTGGGCCACTTTTATTTGCGCCACTCCGTTTATACAGGGTGGTGCAAATAAAAACTGCCCCGGTCTAGAGATAGGAATACGTTGAAATGCTGAAAAACTATTGAAGTCGCCAGAAACTCGTTTTAGCATTTTTTGGATTGGATTAGCTTCACATTACAGCTACTAGTGGCGAGTTCAGATCTTAGTTCGTATTGCATGGAGATGTCCAAGAATACAAATTCTGTGTCTTGCAATCAATTTAAAATGTTTTGTATTACCAAAAACAAAAAGGTCTGATTCTCTAGAACAAATAACGACCGAAATAATCCTTAGTAGGAACTTTTTTTGATCAGCTCTACAAACCTTGTATATATTTCATTTCAACTAGCTTCTCAAACCATAGCGTAGTTGCCGGTAAATAAGTCAGTCGCAAGCGTTTGTTTGGGCTTAATATTGAAGCGATCAATAGCTTCAAGTAGCAAATCTAGTTTTGTATCGGTTTTTGACTTGGCAACATTTCTGTCGTATTCTTATCTCTAGACTGGTGCCGCTTTTATTTGCACCACCCTGTTTTAGAACTAGATTCGTTTCGAATAAACCCAACTCGGTAAGAAAATTGAATTATAGATGATTCGATTGAAATGCTCATACTAAAGAATTTCACCATTCCGAATCGGTTTGAGAAATTCTTTAGATTTTGAGGGAAAGTATGTTTTCGAATGATGAAAAAAGAATTCAATAATTCAGTTTGAATGGTGTTTTTGTTTCCATAAGTAAAATAATTTTGACAAAAGTCAGTAAAAATGCATATTCGATCAATGTCAAGTCAATGCAAGATCAATGTATAGTCTCTTGTGTACAGGGTGGTTATAAAATTACGCTCGCTGTTCGGAGTGGTCTGTAGCTTGAATGAATAATCCAAATGCATAAAAAATTGAGACACTTACTAATCAAGAAGGGGGAAACAATTGGAATCTTAAAAAAGATAGAATCCTAAAAGATAATCGCAAAAAAGAATATCATAAAAAAACAAACCTGTCTCTAGACCGGGGTTCTAAATTACGAGGCGTCGTCAATTATGGCCAATTACGGACAACACAGCTAATTACGCCTCGTAATTTAGAACCTTGGTCAAGAGACGGGTTTCTTTTTTACGAAAAAAAAATGGAATCATGAAAAAGAAACTCGCCTCTTAACCAAGGTTCTAATTACGAGGCCTAGCCAATTATGGCTAATTACGGCCAGCGCATTAAATTCCGCCTCGAAATTTAGAACCTTGGTCAAGGGTCGAGTTTGTTTTTATGATTCCATTCTTTTTCCCCTTCTTGATTAGTAAGTGTCTAAAAGTTTTTTGCATTTGGATTATTCATTCAAGCTACAGACCATTGCGAATAGCGAGCGTTAATTTATAGCCACCCTGTCTTTCAATCGAATGTACAGGGTGTCTGTAAAAGAATGTCCTAGTTTGAATGGTATATTACAGAAGTTTATTTTATACAAAATTTAACAAATCATAGATGAAATTGAAGGAAAACTAACCCAGTTTTTCCTGTAAGTGCTCAATATGTGCACCTTTAGGGATACGGCACACATCCAACCGAAAATGCAATTCTTCCCACACTGCCTGAAGCAAGTCTAAAACTGTACCACTGTGAAAACGGAACAAGCACATGCGCTTATCTGAAACTGTTGGAATTATTCTTTATTCGTCACCTTCAACGACAGCTGTCGAACGATTACAGCTAATACTATTACAATTTGAAACTTGGACATTCTTTTACGGACACCCGCATAACTATGAAACACTATGTTTCGAAATATTCTTAACTTGCGTCTGCTAAGATCTAAAGTAGGTTAAT
This sequence comes from Hylyphantes graminicola, assembly GCA_023701765.1. Classification (NCBI taxonomy): domain Eukaryota; kingdom Metazoa; phylum Arthropoda; class Arachnida; order Araneae; family Linyphiidae; genus Hylyphantes; species Hylyphantes graminicola. The sequence continues at coordinate 4,113,515 of CM043115.1, read as the reverse complement.
TCCACCCAAATAAAGATTTTTGTAGTTTAAGTCACAATCTAAGAAAGGCATTTTAAAATGAAGATAATAAAATAAAGTAAGGGGCTGGTTACTTTAGAAAGTTGTAGTATAAGTGTAGATCAATTGTTCCACTTTTTTGATCACTTTTAAAATAAAGATAATAAAATAAATAATTTTTCCACTTTTTTGATCAGATTATCTGCAGGCCCATCTCCACCGCATTGGTGTGACCAACACGGGCATTTGTCCGGTCTGCACGTCTGAAACACTCTAAAAAATGAATGCTCAAGAACGACGAAATTTTCCTTAATTTTGACGATTCGTTTACTTTCAAATGCTCCTCGTTTTCGTTTCCTCAATGTGAGGAAATTTGAATCGTCCTTTTTATGAGGATTTGAATATCGTCTAATCTAAAGAAATATTTCGTCATTTTTGAGCATGTGAGTACAACAATCAGATTCAGTCTCCTCAAAATCAAGATACAGAATCGTCAAATCACGATCGTAAAAGTGAGGATTCGCGTTTACTCAAAAGTCACGTAATAGTTTGACGCAACAATCCTCAAAATTAACGAAATGAGGCTTGAGGATTCATGAATCGTCAAAAATGAAAGTGTTATTTGTGAGAGTGAAGGATGGTTGCGGGCCACCTGTTGTCGCGTATTGGACTTCAACACCTCTCTCCTGACTTGACTTCTCGCTACTGGGAGGCTCGCCGTCTAATGGCTCAACTGCCACCGTCGGCCATTGGCTAAACTAAACTTTTTTTATCATTTGATGTTCAAAGTTTTATAGTGATAATCACTTGTTAACTTCACACATAACTTTCAGAACAGAAAGGGAAAATCTTTTATCAGGACTTCTAGATTGGAAGAATGTTCCACTTTTGTTTGAGACCTTGCTATGCCAATCTCAGAATTAGGGTGCATAGCCAGAGGGAAAGAAACACCCTCATAAGGCGTTCTAAAAGCTGGTGTTTGTACAGGAATCAATATTTTGATATACAAAATGATGTGCTGGATAGTTCATTTCTAGTCCATTGATATAGACTTTTGAAAGCCGCCTATTTTATATTCAGAAAAAAATTATATTAAATAACTTGAAGTGTCAATGAAGGTTGCAGACATGTCAGTCAGTTACCACAATTTCAATATTTTTTTTCTAACAATTTCTATAAAAGCTATCTAAAATTGCAAACCATATTTGAATTCAGCTAAAAATTCTCTTTTAAATTATACCAAACTTAATTTGTTAAACCATATAATTGTCTCGCTATCGTGTAACACATTGTAATTTCGTCTTCCGAATGTCAGTCAGTTACCCGTGGAATGGCCCAGCTTTTTTTGCTGTGTTGCTGTGATATACGTAAAATGCAATTTCAATTTCTTAGGACCCGAACAAAATCCTGCACGTATATTCTTATAATCTAAACATACATATCATACAAATATATGGTAAAAAGTGTGCTTGGCAAAGAATTTTTTTGAAAAATTATGTTTAATAGTTACTGGGGGAGAGACACGCCTTAAGGGGTCACAGGAGTCTTAAAAATGTGCAAAGAAGGAACTACAAAGCATAGTTTGATCTTTCATGTAATTTTTTAACTACTCAGTATACAAGTATAATTTTTTTATATGTAGTTCTACAAGATTTATTTAATATGAAACAAATTTTAAAATTTATGAAACTTTAACCAAAACTAAAATAAGTGATATTAATTATAAAGCTATTTGAACACATTGTGATTAGGCTTGGGCGGCAAATTGTGACAAGACATGACCAAGAAAATGACTTTATATTGTACAAATATGTACAAACAAAGACTTATACCTAAATTCTCAGCTCAATTTTAATTAGAATTTATTTTAAGAACTTTTTTCTAAAAAAATTTATAAAAATTTTTGAATTTTGATTTTAAAAAATTTTAAAAATTATTTCTAATTAAAATTGAGCTGAGAATTTAGGTATAAGTTCTAGTTTGTACATATTTGTACAATATAGAGTCATTTTCTTGGTCATGTCTTCAATTTTGACCTCACAATTTGCCGCGCAAGCCTAATCACAATGTGTTCAAATAGCTTTATGTTGAATATCATTTATTTTAGTTTTGGCTAAAGTTTCATAAATTTTAAAATTTGTTTCATATTAAATAAATCTTGTAGAATTACATATAAAAAAATTATACTTGTATATTGAGTAGTTAAAAAATTACATGAAAGATCAAACTATGCTTTGTAGTTCCTTCTTTGCACATTTTTAAGACTCCTTAGACCCCTTAAGCTGTAAAAATACACACTTTTTGTGCTATAAGTGCAGCAAAAAAGGCCGTATCACTTATTTGGAGTTAACAAATTATTTTACCATTGTTTCTAATGTTAAATGCTTTAAAATTAACTACTAAAACAACTTTTTGAAAAATATAAAGAAAAATAAAATAGTTTTTCAAGCGCTAATATCGTATTGTCTCTGGTTCATCTTCATTTTTTCTATAGAAATAATTGACTTATACCTGTAATCAAAGGTTGAAAACTGATATTTGAATTTTTTTTCCAACTGACCAGATAAATTTTGGACCTAATTAATGCGTTAATTGTTTGTGGGGAGGTTTTATAAAATATCCCCTAATGGGGACACCAGGTCGCAAGAGATTAAATAACTCTACAATTTATCCCTACGGCCACCTGACTGTGGTTCTAAAATAAGACGCCCGTCGCCAATAGCCCTCGTGTAACTCTAGTGCGACCTAACCTAACAATTTATCCCTTGTCCAATCCTTCTGTTTGTGATTTTCAACGGACACTATAGAGTCCCACAAGAAAACCACATAAACACTCGGCCGGCTATTCCGACAACAAGCAGGATGCGATTCCGACAGAGATTTCCTCCGAGGAAATTAGAAGGCCAATAATCGAAATCCCGCGTCCCTCTTCGGAATGGGAGAGACGGAGGTTAGAAGGAGGAGGAGACGCTGAAGCGCGCAAAAACCAACACAAAAACAGGTTCGCCTGGTGAAGCCACCGATCGCTTCTTGTTGACATCGTGTCCTTTTTTTTAATAATGGGGCTGCAATATTGGCAGTGCCGCCTCGGTGGCTGAATGGTTAGTGTACTAGCCTTTGGAGCTGCTGAGGTCGGGTTCGAGTCCCGGTCAGGCATGGATGTTTGTGACAGTCAATAAATGTTGTTATTTGTCTACGTGTTATTCATTTATTTGTGACTGTAAAATTTCTTTCTGTGTCTGTCCCACTTGACGAAAGCTTATAAGCGGTTCTATGAACAAGCACACAAGCTGGAATATATATGTATCATACCATACCATATTGGCAGTCAAGCCTTTGCAGACTCGGCAAATCCCCCAGAACTGAGAGACATTTTCCTGTGGCACCCTCTAGGTGGCTCTCGCTACCAATATTGACGCCAACATTACAATGAATCCGAGGATGTTAAAGTATGCCGAGATTTAATTTTGCAGAGAGAACCCAAGCCAAATGGGCCGTCCAGGGATCTTTTACATGCCACATAATCATATGACATGCGTACCCAGGATTTTCCTATCCAGAAAATCCAACGACTCAGCCGCGGCTCGAACCCGCGATCTTGGGCTTACGAGGCGGGCACGTTTAACCTCTCAGCCACTGAGCCGCTAGTTTAGTTTAGTTTGAATTATCGTCGCAACCACTTCCACATGCACAACTAAACTTCCGGTCACTTCCGCTTACGTCATATCCAGTGTAGAGGATCTGACCCTTACCCCTCCACATGTTGCAGAACCCCCATTTCTTATCTACTAGAGCTACTCCTAGATTAGAGCTAGCACTAGTACTACACGAGGGCTATTGGCGACGGGCGTCGTATTTTAGTACCACAGTCAAGTGACGAGCCAACACCTGAATAGGCACCCAACGCAACCGTTAAGGGCTACATCGTGCGCAGCGTTAGGACGTTGAAGGATATTTAGCGTGCACTCTCATCACACGGGGTATTATTCGTCAGAAATTTTTGACTGCAAGGGCCGTTTATAGGTCTGCAGTTATTCTGGCGATGCCGGGACCCGAACACGGGACCATTCCCATGCTAGGCTGATGCCTAACCAACTGGGCTCCCCAGCCCCTTATCGTGTCTATGTAAGGCTATTTCTATATGGCCAAAAGCGTGATAACAGTAGAAGGTAATGTCTCTGGAGACTATAGAGTACGTCTTAAGGTAGTGTACCAAGCCCAAAAAGAGAGGCAGCAAATTGCTTGGCAGTCAAACAAATGGTCTGGCGTTAGTTGGGTCTCTGGGCAATTTCTGCAGAATGTTTAGAATCTTGAGGTGTTATCTGGAGATATTTTCATGACCTTAAAACGCCTATACGAAGTCTTGCTACAACAGAATTCACTGTTGTTGTAAGCCCAAATAAACGCTCTTGGTGACACATTTGGCGGTAATCTACCATGAAATTTGTGCAGGAAAACAACTTGGCGATTTTGGAGTTTTTAATAAAAAAAACTATAATCAAAACGCAGTTGTCTTGCCTGTGAAGGAAATTACCACTTGCGTTACCTACAATTGCTGAAAACGCAGCCATTTTTTACAAATTTCATTCTAAGCCAATTTTAAATAATAAAATAATGCATTTTACACAAAACTAACCGTTTGGCGAGCAGTCTGTTTGGGTTTACTATAGGATTACTTGGCGACTTTCTTTCGGCTTCTCTTTATTTCGCGCCAAGCACCTCTTCATCTTCTTCTGAACTCTATGATGGAAACTACAGCGAGGGAATCGGAATGCGAAGAACACTCCGTATGCACGACATTCTTTGGCGATGCGGAGGAAAAGTAGAACTTCTTTTTTCTTAAAGGGTCTTGTATGGTAACAGATCTCTATACAATTCCAATGGGGAAGCGTTGGCCCCGGTTTTTAAATAAAGTATAGGAAGTGTACTCACGAAAACTTACCGAAAAATACAGAAGAAAGTTCTTTTGCCATTAAAATAATTAATATAATTTTAAAGATATTAATTAGTTATAAGTAAAACTAAATTTTAGTAATTATTCACAATTTACAGATGGGAGCACTAATGGCATGTAAATATCTAAACCAAGCCGCCCCGGTGGCTGAATGGTTAGTGTACTAGCCTTTGGAGCTGCTGGGGTCGGGTTCGAATCCCGGTCAAGCATGGATGTTTGTGACAGTGAATAAATGTTGTTATTTATCTGTATGTTATTCATTTCTTTGTGACTGTAAAATTTCTTTCTGTTTCTGTCCCACTTGACGAAAGCTAAGCTTACAAGCGGTTCTCTGAACAAGCACACAAGCTTTAATATATATGTATCATACCATACCATATCTAAACCAAAAAATGTTTTAATTATAAATCATTAATATCTTTAAAATAATGCTTATTATTTATTTTAATGGCAAAATAACTTTATTCTGTATTTCTTTTGCAAGTTTTCGTAAGTACATGTCGTATACTTAATTTTAAAACAGGGGCCTAAATTTCCACCTTTGAACTGGTATAGAAATCTGCTACCATACAAGACCCTTAAGGGAAGTAGGATAGTTCTACCCCGCCCCATGTTTATTTTCCTTACTGTGGGAACATTTTTATCAGGAATTATAAGACAAATTTCTAACTTTTATGTTTTTGTACTTTGTTTCTTTCATATAGGTTTTAGTTTAAATGTAAAATGTTTCAAAAGATTTAAAAAAAACTTTTATAATGGCCAATTAAAAACACAAAATGATCAGATATAAAGTTATATAATATTTTTTTAGCAAATATATTTAAAATACCTCACTTAAAATCAAATATTAATAGGGAAGAAAAAATAAAACAAAACATGTTGATATATTTAACCTTATATTTCAGGAAACCCAAAAGAAAAGTAAGTGTGTAGGTAAGAATTGAGTTTCAGAGTTTCTCAAAACTGCTAGTAAAAAGAAAACCGCTAAGCAGCAATCAATAATCTTTGTCTTAAATTTTAGATATGCAGATTACAAAAAAAAGAATTATGACATTTTTGACCTAAATAGCCCATCCGACTTCTCTTTACCTTTTCGTACCCTAAGTACACATACGTTGCCCTTTGTCGAATTAATTTCCTTCTAAATTTTTTGTTACTGCTAACTATTCGATTTTAAACTAGAATGTTCATCTGATTTATTAATTGTAAGAAAATAACTTGGGGTGTATAACACTGCACGACTTTCAGTTAACACAGCATTTTGTTTAAAAAAAAGTCAATACTTTTTAAATGTATAATAGATAGATATAGAAAGATATACTCTTCTTCAGCAACTTTATAACCTAAAAATTTCTATAGCAGATACTATATGTCTATACGCGATTTTCTTGAAAACTTCATTATTACAAACAAACAAAAAACTGGTAACTCAATAATTAAATTTGAAGTCTGTGGCTTATTAAGTTTGAGCTGTAGGATGGTTTCAGTCAGACACGCGGACCAATGTTCACACAGAAACCCCTTTTTTGGAATCAGCACCCTCCAAATCGTGTCGAAAACCATAAGTTTTCATTTCAGATTTTGAACCCCATCGCAATATTTTCATTTCCTTATATTTTACACTACGTAATTAAAAGTAAAAAAGATAATCTCATTAACGACAGTTTTGTAAACAACATTAAAACCTCCATTTCCGTATAAAAAGTTGACTTTCAGTTTTAAATTTTGCGTGACTTAATTTGTCCTATATAAATTGCTTGTGACGATGGTCTTCATCTGTCTTACATTTTGTTTACGTAGGTAAACGTGAGCAACTGTCAGTTCAATAGAGCTAATGCATTAGTTTTGGAATCACAACTTCCGCAGAAGTATTGATTTGCCATGGAAGCCCTTTTTCTTCAGATATGGGAATCAACATAACCTAGAAATGAAACAACTTTGAAATAAAAATGTTAGCTTGTTATTTAATGATATATTTTTGAAGTTTAAAAATACTCCGAATTTCCAGCAGAGGGCGACACCATTTTAAAACTTTATCAATAATAATTAAATAACCGGTTGTTATTTTCTTTTCAATTTTGTTTTAAATAGATGCTGTGATGATTCCCATACCTGGTTAAGATGGGATAACATAAAAAAAGCATTTCTTTTGCAAAAGTTGTGATTTTAAAACTAATGCATTAATTATATGGAACTGACAGTTACCAACCCTCACTGATGAGTTAAACCAATGTTTATAATAATTATAAACTTATTTGGAAACTTACTTGGAATGCATGGAAACTAATTGTACCTAATTAATAATATTTTAATGGTCTGACCTACGGGCTCAGAGTTCGGGCACTTCTAATCTAAAACACGAGAATATTTCAGACAACTTTAACGATTATTTTACGTAAAAAACTCCCACGAACAATTCAAACCAAACAATTTTTTTCCATCGTCAGATATAATTTATATTTCGTAATAAATTTACGATGATCAACGATGTTCATGTTAGGCACAAAAATAGATGACATTTGCGTTGAGAGTTAGGGCGTCGCCTGCCGGCCCGCCGGCGCAGTGGTTAGTGTACTAGCCTTATGAGCTGCAGGGCTCGGGTTCGAATCCCAGTAAAGCCATGGATGTTTGTGCTTGTCCATAAATGTTGTTATTTGTCTATGTGTTTGTGTCGTCCTTCTTTGTGTGTCTCTTGTGACTGTCTCTTCTGGTGAGCTGGGTAATGGACTATAAAGCCTACTCTCTCCCTTCTAGAGGGCGCAATCACTGTCATTTGAAATTTTTTAGGGCGTCGACAAGGATGTCTCTGCCTTTCTAAACCACCGAACTTTTTCGTACTAGAAACCCCTTTGAAATAAGAAAGTGTCCCTGAATTGGATCGAAGCTTTTTTTTTTTTTGCTATGTTGCTATGGTATACGTAAAATGCAATTCAAACTTCTCAAGACCCGATCAAAATCCTGCACGTATATTCTTAATCTAAACATACTTTTCATACAAATGTATGCCAAAAAGTATCTTTTTCAAATAAATTAAAGAAAATTATGTTTAATAGTTACTTCGGGACACGCCTGAAACTCTAAAAATACACATTTTTTTGTGTTATAAATGCAAAAAAGAGAGACCTTATCACATATTTGTAGTTAACTGTTTCTTTTAACATTGTTTTGAAGGCAAAATACCTTTAAAATTAACTACCAAAAAAACTTTTTGAAAAGTTTGAAAAAATAAATTTAAATAAATTTTTTTGAGAACTTTAATATCGTATTGACCTTCATTCAACTGCATTTTTTTTTGTAGAAATAAATGACTGATACCTGTAATACTAGGTTGAAAACTGGTATATGGATCTTCTCCTATCGGACCAAATAAATTTCGGAACTAAGTAACGTGTTAATTGTTTATGAGGTGGTTTTAAAAAAATGTCCCCAAATGGGGACGCCAGGTCGCAAGAGGATAAACATAAATAATTTTACCATGAAACCTACAAGAGTAATGTTCGACATACAACTCAAACAAACAAAAAATATCGAGCCAACAAAGCACAATTCCCTGATTCTCCTTGTCATTTCTACTGGACATCTTATCAGAGATTGTGTTTCTGACCAAAAGTGGCCACTTTTTTGCGACTCCCTTATTGACTAAGCTGTCATCTTGCTTATTCCGGAGCCCTATTTCTATTTTTTTCTGGAGTGGCCCTTTGATTGGAGCTGGATTGATTATTGGTTGTTTTTTTCTTGTTCTTCGGGGCGGAGGTCAATAACTTATTTGCTTTGTTGTTGGCGATTCATTGCATTAGAGTTACAATGTTGGTTTTGGGGATTTGGAAAAATTCGTGAAGATTTCAAAGTTCTCCTATATTCTAAATCTACTTAATGTGAAAATTGGAAGGCATTTTAAAAGTTATGTCCATCCGTCTGTTTGTAAATTGACTTGTCAGAATATTTTAAAAGATATAAGCATTTAAAGAGAACAATTATACGATATTGCGTTTACTAATGCTAATGAATTCTTTACTTAAATCTTTAATTAAAATAAACTACTCATGCAAAATTTGAAAAAAAATCCTGGTATATTTCTAGAAAATTTTGTGTAACTGCACAATTTTTGCCATTAGTCCTTAAAATATCAGTACCTTCCCCCAAAAATTTAGTTACAATCTCATAGAATGCTAGTAACCTACCTGTAAATACATAGTTGAAACCATTTAGTCTAAGTCAGTTTTTGCCATATAGTATACCAAATTTCTACATTATTTTTCTTGTATTTGTCTACTATGGCACGTTTGGTATCAATCCACCAACTTCAAGAACCAGTCTTTATGCCATTCCATTATTGTACTCCATGCGTTGAAGCCATGGTTACTGCTCAGTAAGATGCCTTCCACTAGATGGTTCGATAATAATGTCCATTATAGGATTCTTATTATATTTCAAGCTCAGTGGCTGAGAAGTTTAACGCGTGCACCTCGTAAGCTCAAAGTCGCTTGTTCAAGCCCCGGCTTAGTCATCGGGTTTTCTGGATGAGAAAATCCTGGGCACGCCTGTCATGTGATTATGTGCCATGCAAAAGATTCCTGGAGGGCCCAGTTGGCTTGGGTTATTGCGATAAAACTAAATCTCGGCATACTTTAACTTCCACAGAGAGCTCAGATTCAATATAATCTGTGAGTCAAAAGTGGTAGCGAAAGCCGCCTAGATGGAACCACAAAAATATGGCTTTCAGTTCTGGGAAATAAGCCGAGTCTGCAAAGTCTTGACAGCCACTATTGCAGCCCCGTTGGAGGGAAATAAATAAATTTCTGAGAAAAATCTGAAAATCTCAGAAACTTAATAATAGCCATCATAATTATCCCCATCACCACCATCGTCATTATTATTCCATTTTATGTCCGATTTTTCGACTCGACCCAGAGGGCCATTGTTGTTTTGTTTAATGAAATATTTTTTTAAAAAAATCTAGAAAATTGAAACATTTATTCATACGTGGTAGGTAAATGACAAATGACACTGATTGTGCAGTCTAGAAGAGAGAGTGTAGGCTTTATAGCCTATTACCCAGCTCGCCAGAAGAGACAGTCACAAGAGACACACAAAGAAGGACGACACAAACACATAGACAAATAACAACATTTATTGACAAGCACAAACATCCATGCCTTTACCGGGATTCGAACCCGAGCCCAGGAGCTCCAAAGGCTAGAACACTAACCACTGCGCCAGCGGGCCGGCACGCGGTTGGTAAACTACAGTTAAAAGATATTTCCTCACAAACTGGTATCCGGATAGTTATTGTCAATTGTATAGTAAATCTTTAATGTAAACAACATTTTTGCAACCCCAAGACTTCGGTGTTTCTAGGCTAAAAGAAATTTACTTACAAAGTTTTGTGCAGTACAACTGAAATTTGTCAAGATTATAATAAGCGATAGCCAACTAATTTGAGCACACATAAAACTCCCGAGTTTTAGAAATCTTTTTAATCTTAAAAGCAACGAGGCGCTACACAATTCCAAAATGTAAGGTTCTCAAGAAAATTTACATATCACCATAAATTCCCACTAGAATTTTAGTCTGCGAGAATCAATCAGCTAAAAACTTTCTTGTGTTTTACGAAACAAAGAGAAACCGGGAATGTTTGTAAGCGAAAAGAATACGTTTCTGCCCGAAATAAATTTAAAATTTATTTAAATTTTTATATGCGGGCACGTACAGAGATCTAAAGGCGTTTTAGTGGAATATAAAGGAAATGTAAACATCCGAAAAGAAAAAAAAGGTTTTTAGGAAATTCTTTAAAAAGTCCCCAAAAAATAGAAAAAACTTGCGAAACTTTTTTCGCTCTTCAAATTTTGAAAGAAAAATATTTCCAACTTTACGTGTTGCGAAAGTATTTTTTGTTAGACCTCATGCATATCAATTTAAAGTTTTTAGAGTATTTTTACATTCCTATTCTCGTATCTTTAGTAGACAAGCAAAAAATCCTGATACAATCTTTTAAAAATATATTGGTTATAGAAATATGGGTAGCGTACCCCGGACAAATTAAAACTAAAAAAAAAAATTAACGACGCAAAATAAATTTCTAATTGACTTTGCTTTTCTCTACATTTATTAAAATGCTTTTTAATTTGAAGTTTAAAATCTATTTTCATGAAGGAAATAATAGCTTGATTGGTCTTATCAACGATAGCACATTATTATATGTTTTTAAATTCTGCGCAACCGTATGAGGAATATTGGCTTTCCCTTCTCAGTTTCAGTAACCTCAAGTGTTAGATGTTACTGTTACTAGCAATTGTCCGTACCGAGTCTTACCTCCTCTAGTCTTTTAGCAAATGTATTTATTTTGAAAACGAGCAGTAGTAAATATCGGAAAGACGTGCAGCATTTAAGGGGTCATAGGAGTCTTAAAAATGTGCAAAGAAGGTGCTACAAAGTATAGTTTGATCTTTCATGTCATTTTTGAACTACTCAATATATAAGTATAATTTTTTATAAGTAATTCTATATAGATATTCTATAAGATTTATTTAATATAAAATAAATTTTAAAATTTATTAAACTTTAGCCAATACTTAAATAAATTAAACATAAAGCTATTTGAACACATTGGGATTAGGCTTGCGCGGCAAATTTTGAGACCAAAATCGAAAAAATGACCAAGATGACTTTATATTGTACGAATATGTACAAACAAAGACTTATACCTAAATTCTCAGCTCGATTTTAATTAGAAATTATTAAAATCAAAATTTTAAAATTTTTATTTTTTTTTTTAGAAAAAGTTCTTAAAATAATTTCTAATGGAAAGGAAGAATTTCGGTATAAGTCTTTGTTTGTACATATTTGTACAATATAAAGTAATTTTTTTGGTCATTTTTCCAATTTTGACTTCAAAATTTGCCGCGCAAGTCTAATCACAATGTTTTCAAATAGCTTTATGTTTAATATCATTTATTTTAGTTTTGGCTAATGTTTCATAAATTTTGAAATGTGTTTTATAATAAATAAATCTTGTAGAATTACATATAAAAATTATACTTATATATTGAGTAGTTAAAAAATGACATGAAAGATCAAACTAAGCTTTGTAGTACCTTCTTTGCACATTTTTAAGACTCCTATGACCCCTTAAAGAGTCCAGGGGAAAACCCCTGGCCCCAACTGACTTCGATTTGCTGCAAACGATATCCCTCCAGGCCTCTTTGGTGACTATAGCACCATAGCGAGTCACCGCCTGCATTTTTGAGAGGAACTGATTTCTCCCTTGGTTCTTCTCTCACGGCAAACTTGAAACGCTTGTAATAAACGAAGAACCTATGGTGAAACCGGTTTCTTGTGGCCAATGTCTGCCAAGACGAAAGATTCCTAGTCAATCAAGGGGTTCGTCCACTTGACTCATTATTTGATCGATACTCATAGGAGAATGTGGTGGGATTGCATAAAATCAGATCATTTTATGAATTCCAGTCTTTTATTTATGCTCTTATCTTACTCTGAATAGTGTCCTATAGACGCTTCAAGTATGAACTGTCTATTCAACGAACGAAATGGCTGTTTTTAGTTCACGGGCTATTAATTTTAAAAAGGCTATTAATTTTAAACGAGTTTTTCGTCTTAATTTAATATGTACGATTATTTTAAACATACTTTAACAACGCCAAAGTAACTATTAAATAAATATAAAAATGGTTGATTTATTCTGATATTTGCAGAACTAAAAAAAATTTCACCATTACATCCCCATTTCCTATCGTAACCACCATACCGTCTGGGGGAAAACCTATAGCTAACAAACATTATCTGTAAAATCTTTTTAAAAAGTTCAATTTTATACTACTGTACCTCAAAGATACGCGCAACTGTTTCTGTATGTCGATTTTGATCTCGTTCATTTCCGTTGGTTAAGAATATTATCCATTTCTAATTTTTATTGCTTTCTTAAAATCATATTAAATTTGAACCTACTGTAAAAACATCGATTGTGCTACGATGTATGTGTGTTAAAATATTTTATATCAAAAACGATAACGAATTTAAGTCTGAATTTGAAAATGATATTTTATTTTTATCATCAGACCTAACGCCTCTAAACGATTTCATCGACGTCATGGCTAGAAGGCATTCCCCTTGTATCTAGGAGAACTAAAATCAGGACCAAAGTTTCATAATAGACGAACCTATTTCCCTTTCTAACTTTTTAAGTAGCTTCTTCTATTTTTACGATCCTTTAGAAGTTTACGACGTCGTAAAATGAAATATTTTTGTGAAAGTGTCGCAGTGTTTACCCGAAAAATTCTTAAAATTTAAATCTAGTCATTCAAAAACAGCCAGGTTTAAAATGTCAAAGCGTCATATTTTAAGTTTTAAACTAAAGTTTTGAACAAACTTTAAAATTTAAATGTATTTCCTTTTATCAGGATCAAAAATCCATCATTTGTGCATTAAATATAACACAGGGCAGGCCATGCTTTTTAATTTGTTAATTCATACGACTTCATACGACATTTTGGATTAAAACTAAAGTTAAATTGGTCCCAGGTTCGGGTCCGGGCATCGCCAAAATAACTGCGGACCCATAAACGTCCCGTGCAGCCAAAAATGTCCGACGAATAATACCCCTTGTAAGGGAGCAGGGCACTAAATATTCTTCAAAGTCCTAACGCTGCGTACGATGTCGCCCTTAACGGTTGCGTTGGGTGCCTATTGAGGTATCGACTCGTCCGTCGATAGCCCTCATGTAGCTCTAAGTCTAGTGCGACGATGATTCAAACCTAACCTAACCTGGACTTACAACGTGTATTTAGATGAATTGCATGATCCAAAAAATATTTATCTATAATAATAAAAAGGAAGTTTTGTGTGTGTGTATGTATGTGGGTGTGTGCCTTATAGATTAAAAAAAAGACATTTGTTTGACTCGTAACTTGGCACAAATGCGCATTTCATACTTAAGTTACTGATAGCGAACTTTCAGAGCTCAAGATGTTCTATTTTTAGAGAAAATTCGAATTTTCTGAAAAAACTACACCACTTTGGCTCACATCCGATCATTTTTTTTTTACTTTCCTGATGCCATCTGCTGAAAAAATTAAATAAAACCTTCAACGAAAATAAATAAAATTGAAAATTTTTATTTTAATCTGTTGCCATTACTTTCAGAAACTAAATTCATTATTTGAAAATAATTGATATGTTTCAAATGACGTAATTCCATTCAGTCTTCATTCCAGGATTTATTGTGGGTTTAGTTGATGATTTCTTCATTGATGGTTCAGTTGATTGCAAATACGAATATGTAAGCAATAAATGTATGGTTAAGCTATTACTGAACTGTGATGGTTAATAAAGGCCATCGCACTAGCTGCAAATTTGGGTTTTATGTCTTTATTTTTTTGCCAAATACGTTGCCAATATCGCCAAATTATTAACTAACTCACCAAATGGACAAACAGTTTTTTATAAATAATTTATAAGCTGGTTGGTTGTTCAAAGGTCTTTGTGTTAGAGCTGCGTAATGGGTGTTTGTAGCCATGTCTATTTTCTCGCCAAATTATTTCCCAAAACGCTCCTAATGAGTTAAAAGGTTTTATGTATTTATGTGGAAATTGTGATGACATTTATGAGTGCATTTTACAGCGTATTTTTGATTTTGGAATTTTAAAGCAATAAAACGGGATTTTATACTTGCTTGCTACGGGATTTTATACTACTATGCTTGATAACGAGCGGGAAGAACAACTTAAGTTTAAGATCCTATAACGGGTTATATGGTACAGCTGTGGAAATAAAAAAGTACCCACTTGAGGTTATTTCATCCGTTAGTCACCCTATAGAATCGGACCTTTTTGAGATTGTGTACAATTAACATTCTGATTTAATTGCACGATACAAAGTTTGCATAAGGGGCCGTCTTCATATTAAAAATATTACGATCTTTGAAATTTCCAATGGCAACACGCAATTTTAATAACTTAGAAATGTTAAGCACTCTTGAAAACCCTTAAATCTAAGTTTTTGTTACATTTGGATGAACATTTGACGAGCTATTTAATCGAATTACTTGTGGACCTTTTGGGGACCATCTATAAAATGACAAGCAAGTATGCATGCAAGGTCGTCTTTATTTATCAATCACACGTAATCTTATACACAGTCCCCTAAAGGGTAATTAAAAAGTATTTTGTGATTTACTCAGCAAATTATGAATTAAATTTTTAAAAAATTGGGATTTCGCTTAAACTTCCTGTCCTAAATTTATTTCTTTGAAAATATTAAGGGGTTTCAATTCAAATTTTTTTGAAAAATTAATATTATAATTATTTAAAAATATAAAAATTATTTTAAATACCCCAATATTGAATGCATTTTGTTTGGTTATTATAATTTCTTTTCAGTAAAAAATTCGTTTCATTATCTTAATTATTTATTTATCGGGATAGCTTTTTATGTGCAACTCATTTAACATTATGGGACCTAAACTTTGCGCATCTCTAACTCCTCTAATAATGCTTAAAAACTTACAAAATTTAGTATTTCGTATTAACATAGGTCAGAGATTTGAAATATGGATTCAAAAAGTGGTGTTTCTATTGGAAATTTTAAAGTTAGTAACATTTTTAATATGAAGACGGCCCCTTGTGCAAATTTTGTATCGTGCAATTAACTCAGAATGTTAATTGTACACAATCTCAAAAAGGTCCGATTCTATAGGGTGACTAACGGATGAAATAACCTCAAGTGGGTACTTTTTTATTTCCACAGCTGTACCATTCCATTCAGTATGTAGAGGGTGGCGCAAATAAAAGTGCTCTCGCTTAGACAAAACATGAAACGCTGCAAAGTCAAAAAAAACAATGCAAACAACAAGGCTTGTCAAGTAAAGCCATTGATTGTTTCAAAATTAAGCAAAAACAGACGCTTGGTGAATTATTTGCCGGTTAACATCTATGACATCTTTAAATGTGCACTAACCTGATCAACGCTCACTGACACAGCTCGCACTAAGATCTGAACTCACTAATTCATGTGCAGCTCTAGTCTAATATTAACGAAACCAACTCAACGAAGCCATTGAAAAAAATGGAATAATTTATGATTTCGACTTGGAGCACGGCTAACTTCAATAACAAGGCCAGAGAAGCTTTCCCAAACATGAGCGTGGACTGAAATTTTGGCGTCACTGTTCCCAGTGCCGAAGATCGAGAAACTAGTTCGGACGCATTCGGAACCCTAAAAGTGTGGTCAGCCGAGCGTGAACGAGTGGTTCCGAACAGATTTCGAGACAGGAACAACGTCACTCGGAACTATGACGTAAAATTTCCGTCCTCGAGCTTGTTTGGGAAAGCTTATTCGGCCTTAGTAGTTGAGTAGGCCGTGCTTGGAGACTTTCAGACAGCTTTTAATAGTTTTTCAACAAAACCATTTCCCTGCATTTGTAGCTCCATGTCGGGGCCACTTATATTACTCCACCATGTACTATACATTATTGGAAAATGTAATTCCTCCATTACCAAACACGGTAGGCAGTGATAGATGGAAACACATCAATCACACTAACCAGAACGAAAGAACTGTTTATTCAAGATGTTTGCCCAGCTCCAGTGATATCACCAATGACAAACACACCGGCATTGATGATGCATCGATTATTTATCGACCGATATACAGTCAAACCTCATCAACTTGAACTTTTTTAACCTGAATTTTCTCATAAGATGAACTGAAGGTCCTATTGAACTTGTAATTAATGCGAAAAAAATTGGTTGATCATAAAATTACTTTTTAATTTAGATACTTTGTAATTACTTTAACTTCTAGTTTGAAATTCACTAAACCTAAACTAAGTATTCTATAGTTTTCTTTTTTAAACATGTGATGTCATACAGAAGATTGTTTTTTGTTAATAAAATAGGACAAAAGTTTGGAAAAACAAGTAATTGCCTTAACCACTTCCTCGATCGCTTAATTGCATTTTAGTCATAGAGATCTTAACCCTCTAATGCATAGTGTTACCGTTCGGTAACAAGTTACATAATCCACTTTATTCTATTAAAATAGACCTCCCTCTTGACAAATTTGTGTTTTTTTCATCTATTACATTCCATTTTGAAGTTTTAGTTAATAATAACCCTCATAATTGACAGTAGTAAAAGTATATTCAAAATTAAAAAGTTAAGTTTCTAACTGTTGTGAATTTACGTGTTTGGCAGAATTCAAAGTAATAATACTAGTACTAAATACAATTAAATTGCTTTGAAAAAAATATTATAGTTCAAGAGGGTTATTTTAAACTATATTTAGTAGTTTTCTAATCATTCTTTTCAAAATTGGTAGTTTGTAGTTGGTTTTTACATGTGTTACCGTTTGGTAACATCATGCATTAAGCACAACTTTTGTTTGCTAATTTGCGTGTATCTCTGCAACGGATTCACAAGAGTTCAGTGTTTAAAATATTTGGTACTACTTGATTTTAAGAGTAAAAACAACTGTTTTATGTCGTATCATTCTGCCATTTAAAACAATTTTGTTTAAAAATGATTTTTTGTATATTTTTATTCATAAATATCTGCTATTTGTACTAAACCTGCTATTGCCTTCTATTTGTACATTAATTTTGTTTCAAAAGTAACTACTATTCATAATTATTTTAATAACTAATTGTTCCTGTTTAACAAAATCTAAATGTACTAAATATTAATACTCTTTTTTGTTTGTTATACACGATTTCATTAAAGATTTTATACATAAAACTATGTGTCTGTGTGCCTCTGCAACTTCTAATAGAATAATAAAATTATCAATAAGCTTTATTTTTAAGTATAATTTATTAGAAATATAAAAAGTAAAAAGGGTAATAATTTGAATATAAATAAATATTCGTACCCCGAACTTTAAGGGGTCATAGGAGTCTTAAAAATGTGCAAAGAATTAACTACAAAGCATAGTTTGATCTTTCATGTCATTTTTTAACTACTCAATATACAAGTATAATTTTTTTATATGTAATTCTACAAGATTTATTTAATATGAAACAAATTTTAAAATTTATGAAACTTTAGCCAAAACTATAATAAATGATATTAAACATAAAGCTATTTGAACACATTGTGATTAGGATTGCGCGGCAAATTGTGAGGTCAAAATAAGACATGACCAAGAAAATGACTTTATATTGTACAAATATGTACAAACAAAGACTTATACCCAAATTTTCAGCTCAATTTTAATTAGAAATTATTTCAATAACTTTTTTATAAAAAAATTAATAAAAATTTTAAAATTTTGACTTAAAATTTTTTTTAAATAATTTCTAATTAAAATTGAGCTGAGAATTTAGGTATAAGTCTTTGTTTGTACATATTTGTACAATATAAAGTCATTTTCTTGGTCATGTCTTATTTTGACCTCACAATTTGCCGCGCAATCCTAATCACAATGTGTTCAAATAGCTTTATGTTTAATATCATTTATTATAGTTTTGGCTAAAGTTTCATAAATTTTAAAATTTGTTTCATATTAAATAAATCTTGTAGAATTACATATAAAAAAATTATGCTTATATATTGAGTAGTTAAAAAATTACATAAAAGATCAAACTTTACTTTGTAGTTCCTTCTTTGCACATTTTTAAGACTCCTTTGATCCCTTAAGCATCTATTCAGCGCTTAATGCATGGTGTTACCGTTTGGTAACAAATTTAAAAAGTGAAATTATTTAAATTCCGATGCATTTAATTTTTTTTCCGTATTTTTCCCGTGATGTATGAGCATTAGAGATACAAATATATTTTTTTGGGACGAAACAAAAAATTCATGCATTAGAGGGTTAATAAAAGTATTAGAGTGGAGATCACGTGACCTATCTATGCTAACGACGGGACGAGCATGGGAGCCGCCATCTTGAATCCGAGACCAACTTTTTTAAGTCGAAATTGTTTAGAAAAAAATTAATTTAATTCTAAAATATTAAAAAAATACCATAAAAATACTAGCTGCATTTTGGAATATTTTTAGTGACTTTAAAAGAACTTTTAACGCTTTTCTAGTATTTTTATAATATTTATTTTGAAATTTTAGAATTATATTTTACTTTTTGCCCCTAGCATTCTTTTTCTTTATGTGATGGCGACACTGGCAACTTGCAGCCATCGCCGTCACATTAAGAAGAAGAATACGTGAAAAATAAAATTTCATTCTAAAATTTCAAAATAAATATTATAAAAATACTAGAAAAGCGTTAAAAGTTCTTTTAAAGTCACTAAAAATATTCCAAAATGCAGCTAGTATTTAAATGGTATTTTTTTAATATTTTAGAATTAAATTAATTTTTTTCTAAACAATTTCCACTTAAAAAAGTTGGTCTCGGATTCAAGATGGCGGCTCCCTGGCTCGTCCCGTCGTTAGCATAGATAGGTCACGTGATCTCCACTCTAATACTTTTATTAAGATCTCTATGATTTTAGTACATTGTTATGAAAAATTTAATCCTCTTAGTAGCCATTGTAAATTCAATATTTTTAGCCTACTTTTCTTTTTTTTTAATTCGAAGAATTAAAAAAATGAAAAAGTAGGTATTGACATGCGGTCGATGTCCGTCCGTCCGTCCGTCCGTCTGTCCGTCCGTCTGTCCGTCTGTCTGTCCGTCCGTCCGTACCCCCCTTCCAAAGTCAGTTCTAGCAATCCGATCTTAAAAATTCTTTTTTTATTAGACAGGTATAACCTCAGACACCCAATTTTCATACTTTTTGTCCGTCTGTCTGTACGATAGGACGGACATAAATCTACTATTTGTCGACGAATTTCCCATTGAATTAGCATTGAAATTCAATTTCGAGTCATTTAAATCGCAGAATTTAACTACAAATGCTACGGCAAGTGATATACGCCAAAAAATTCAGCGTATCCAAATGAGAATATATCGAAAATTTCAGAAAAGAATTCGAATTCTAAGTACTTCAATTATTTAAAAAACTTCAACATTTAATGCTCATTTAAAAAGCATAGGAAGCCATTTTATTAGAAATAAATTACCATTGCCATGGCAACAATCGCTTGAGAAACTTTAATTCTTTTAGACAATGAATTAAAATAAATTTATTTTTGCGACATCGATCAGTTTGAAATGACGTCAAATATATATTTCACTTCGAGATTCCGTATGTTGGTACGAAATGTTTTCATTCTATTTAAAAGCGAGAACTGTTACATATTTATTCTTTGAAATATAAATTTTTGCAAACGATTTAAGTAATAATTATTTAATTTTCGAAAAAAATAAATGAAATTAGCCGAATTTATAGCAGGTAAATGTTTAATATAGAATTAATGCTGGGTTTGGCGCCTTTTTACCTGTGGAAGCGGGTTAAGTGACAGATTATGTTACAAACCTACTTGTTAATTTACATTTCCTATTTTAAGTAAATTTAGAAGTAGTTTTTTGGTTTTTGTTTTGCGAAAAAATTTAATATTTATTTATAACTGCAAATAATCATGCGGACGATAAGTAATATTTATTTTATTGGCGATAAAAAGTTAATGAAAATAATTGATTGAGAAGTTGAAATTATAGCTGGATGCTGTGTTTAGTGAAATTTATTCTAATGTATATAAATTTAATGTAGAAACGGTTGTGGATTTCACTTACTGTAACGAACCTAGTTTTTTCAAGATAAGAATTTTAGTAAGTATTTAAGTAACAGGAAAGTAGGCTATTTTAGTTCTTTTAGAACTTCTTGTTTATTATTCATATGAAAGTTTTATTAAATTGAATGCCATAAAATAGAAATTGTCACAGTTTAAACAATTTCTGGTTTACTAAACAAAATTCCAAATAAGTAGAAATCCCCCCCCCCCCCAGATATCAGACATTAATCACACTCAACCACAAATTATACTCAATTTTTATTTCTCATGAATATTAACATTTACTTACAGAAGCTTTATACAAAATAAGAGATACCATAATTAGAATTATCTATTTTAACATCGGATATTTTTTTTGCATAGTAACACTTTGTAATCAAGAGAGGCATTAGTTACATTGAATTTTTAAATGCCAACTTTGCAAAACAGCTTTCAATTGATTTTAGAGGCGATTGACTCAATTAACAACTTCAAAAAACTATTTTAATAACAAAGAAGTTCAAGTTAGATGCAAAAGTTTTATCGTTCTTTTTTTAAAAAACCAGCTTCAATCAAACAGTTCAGATTTAAATAAGATACGATACATCAGTTGAATAAACTACCTCAAAAAATATTTCATCTCAAAAAAAGTTATAACCAAAGTTCAAATGAAATGCATAAGTTGAATTCACTTTATTCAAATCCAGATCCAGGGCAACTGAACTGATAGGACACAGGTCTCCAAACCAAAGTGTCTCTGTGTCCAAAGGTAAAAAATTATTTTTAAGCCACATTTCTCCGGCTGTAATGAACATTTTGTACAGTTATACATTCATGAGATAGTTATACTTTCTGATAAATGCAGTGGACTTACACTCTTAAAACGAACTAGCGATTTTAACTCAGTCTGAGTTAATTTCACTCCTCCAGACTGGAAAATGCACTTACCTGGAACGAGCGGATTCTTTGTGTGTTAAGCCTCCGATAAGATCACTCCTAACGAGTGATTTTAACTCCTTATGAGTTAATATTCAATCCTTTCCAGTGTCGAAAATACACTTCTCCAACTGGAGTGGATTTCACTCTTTTGTTTTAAGAGTGTAAAGATCTCTATAATCCTACTTTTTGAAATGGGTTCGAGTATTTGGTGTAAAATTATTTATCAAAAATTAAAACATATTCGAACCCCTTTCAAAAAGTGAGATCATAAATGCCAGCAAGTTAGCTGCATTTATCATCTAAAAAACCATTTGTATGGATATTCAAAACAGTCGGGGAAATGTATTTTGGATTTTTTTTTCCTGTGAATTAACACAGAGGTCCTTGGGTTTGAAGACCCGCTATCAATCGGTCTCATTCGCCCGTTAAACAGTTATTCCTTTCCTTTCGATAAGAACTTGACGGGCACAGTGAGGTAGACGTACTTGGTGTTCTCGATCGTGCCGCCGATGTTCTCCAGCCCCCCGGGCGCGTCCTTGATGCGTCCGACGCAGAGATCGCTGTCGACGTCGGCGTACATGTCGTCCAACTTTTTCTTCAGCGACTTCTCTTTCTGGGGGACCAGGACCATCGCCTGGAACCCGGGCTCGATGCCGAACTTCAGCACCGACTCCACGAAGCACCGCATCACCTTTTGAAGGAGGACATAATTCGCGTTTCATGAGCCCTCGAATCCAATTTAGTTTGAATTATCGTCGTACTAGAGCAACACAATAGCTATTGGCGACGGGCGTCGTAATTTAAAACCACAGTCAAGGGACGAGCCGACACCTGAATAGGCACCCAACGCAACCGTTAAGGGCGACATCGTACGAAGCATTGGGACTTTGGAGCATATTTGACGTGCACCTCCTCTACATGGGGTATTATTCGTCGGACATTTCTGGCTGAACGGGCCGTTTATAGGTCGGCAGTTATTTTGGCGATGCCCGGACCCGAACCTGGGACCTTCAGCATGCTAGGCGAGAGCCTAACCGACTGGGCTCCCCATCCCTCCCATCCCCATTCAGATATGGGGATCCTTTATTGACATTTTTTGCGTTTGCTTTGGTAAGCTTGGATTTTCGGTAACACTAAAGGTTAATAGCTCTAGTGAAACATCCCGACTCGAATCAATAAAATGCGTCTACCCCCCATTGCGTACTATAGCTATTCCTTTATTAACAGTATAAAAAGTAATATCGTTTAATAAAATATTAAGTGTTGAAGAAGTAAAATCTTGTAGATATTTTGAGTTACTTAAATATTATCTTTAAATAGTATTTGGCGACATTTTTTAAGTTGCGGATTCTTCTATAAAAAACTTTTTACCTATCCCATCCCATTACCAATTTCCCTAGTTATGGGATTCAGCACAACATCGAAATGAAGCAATGTGAAATTAAAATGTTATTCAGTTATTTAATTATATATTTTTGAAGTTTTAAAATGCCAAAAATTATATAGCATATGGTGACACTATTTTAAAACTGAATCAATTAATAATTAAATAATCGGATGATATTTTCTTTTCAGTTTTGTTTTAAATTGATGTTGTGATGATTTCTATACCTGGTGAAAATGGGATAACATTGCAAAGCAATTCTTTTACAAAAATTGTGATTTCATAACTACAGAACACCTAGCGTATTCTGGCAGGAATGCTATTTGGCGACTTTTGGCGTTCGATTCGGCTAGTACGTTTTAAGTACTTGGCTGCACAAATTAAGAAGCCAAATCGAGACCGGCCCGAATACGCTAGCAGTACCAAAGCTACGTTAGCTCTATGGGACTGACAGTCCCTTCGCTACACTCACCTTCACGTGTATCCAGGCTGAAAATGTCTCATTGAATTTGACCTTTAGCCACCTTTTCAAAACCTCGATGAATTCTTTTCTTAAATCCTCGACGTTCTTCTGTGTTTCCTTCGCGTCCTCCGCCACGTCATCGGAATACTCGAAATCCCTCACCACAAATTTTTTCTTGGTGGCATTCTTCTTGAGTTCGTCCACGCACTTTTTGCCCACCACGACGCTGAACAGCTTGTGCTCCTTGTCACCGAACAGCTCTTTGCTCGAGTCTGGAACCACCATTTCGGCGAGTTTCGTGTAGCTTTTCAGCCATTCCTTCTCGAGCTGGACGGCAACAACAACCATCAGTGTCGTAAACCGTTTTGAACCGAGCACGACGTCTTCCTTTTTCACGATGTCGGTTAACGGACGATGGGCCAGACCACCTGTAGTGTCGTTTTCAAATTGTTCTAAAGTTTTATCCAGATACCCTAATTCGTCAGATCTGGCTTTCAGGTTGTCCTCCATGTTCCACATCTGCGACCGGATCACGTCTTTCAAGACCCTGATTGGTCTTTTTTCCGGGTACTTCACCGAATTCCAGCTGAACCTAGTGATGTAATTAATAACGTCGAGGTCATTATCTTCTAAAAACCTCCTCAGATCGTCCTTGATTACAGTTTTCATGAAGTCGACCAAGTTCTTTACGACTTGCCCGGCATCCACATCCAGCTTGGCCAGCGATGCGGAAACGTAAATAAGATCGTCTATAGTACCGAACTTCAAATCAGGGATATGTAATTTAAAGTTAATGGATAACCTACTTGACGCAGTTGCATGGTTCAGCTTATCGAAAGTTTCCTGTGGCGTCTGATCCGCAGGAGCTGAGACGATCCAGAAAGCACGGATAGTTTTCGGGGACACGCACTTGTTCTGGACCCGACCCCAGCAGCACCAACTGGTTTCTGCATCTGCTGGATCTACCAAGAACTCGCAGCTGTCACAAGGAAGCAAGAATGGAGCGCGTTCGAGTTCTTTTTCTCGTTCCGTGACAGTCTTCAGTAACATTTTCATATTCTCTTTGAATTCTTCGCGTTCTTCTCTCTCTTTCTGTGCCTTGTCAGCCTCAGTGGGTCCTTTCCTCGAAGACTGGGGTTTGGGTTCGTCAACTTCATTAGATTCAAAATCATCTTCCTTCGTAGAATCTTCGCTTGTCTCTTCAGACTCTGCTTGCTCATAGTTTTCTTTCGAAGGATTGTCTTCGTTTGCGTTTCTTTGTAAAGATGATTTATCGTTCCTGATGTCTTGCTTCGAAATTGATTCTTCGCTATAGACGTTTTCTTTGGAAGTAGATCCTTCGTTATAGACTTCTTCTTTGGAAGCTGGTTTTTCTTTACTGGCGTCTTCCTTTTTGGATAGCTTTTGTTTCTTGGCGTCTTGTTTTGAAGTGGATTTGTCCTTTCCAACTTTGGATTTTGAAGACGGCTTTACATTCTGGAGCGCTTGCTTCGAATTTGGTTCAGTCTCTTCAACTTCCAATTTTGAAGAAGTACCATCCTCGCTTTCGATTAACTTGTCTTTGTCTGACATCTCTTCTACGATGGAATTCTCGACTTCTGATTCTTTTTTATCATTATCAGACATTTTAGATCATATTTAACAGCTATTTCAATCCTGAGTAAAACTCATACCAAAACAATGTAGTTGAATGCTCAATGACATTTAAAATACATTTTTATTTTATAAAATTCTCCAAGTTCATATACAAAAACACAATAACACAAAAAATCAATGCCAGTGTAAAAATCCAAACAGATATTTTTCACGTGGGAATAATTTTAAAATATAAATCAGTATCGAAACGTTTCTTGCGAATCTTTTACTATAACGGAAATGTTTCAAGTCGTAAATGGCAACAGTTCCAGCGGTCTTGTTTTCATTTTTTTTAAATCTGGATTCACTTGTGTAAACGAAAATGAGTTTTCGAAGAATATTTTAATTATTAAATTTTTTTTAATGTAAATTTCTTATTACGCTGTTGGTGTTTCAAAACAATTGCTGAAGGAAGCTTGCATTGAAAGAAAAGTTTTTATTCATCTATACCGGTTATTTTGAGAGAGACCGAAGCAAAAAATGAAATCGCAGTACAGAGATAAAAGAAAACATGATCTGTTACATCATAAGAAACATTCCCATTAAGGTAGGCGAATACCCAAAATTCCCCAAAATTCTAAAATTTTTACTATTGCTTTTAATCTTTTGCAAATTTGACATACTGATTTCAAATATAATGAATAATACTATTTAGGCATTTTTTTTTAATTTAAATATAATTTATTTATTTTAAACTGTGTTTTTCTACTAAAAAAAGAGGTTTACGCTAACAAGTCTACCACATTGATTTTCATAAAACATTAATGATGTGTCAAATTCTTCGTTTTGAACTTATGCATGCAATGACCCCTTAGAGTTGCATACAAATTACAAGAAAAGAAGTTATTAGGAAAAATGTTATAAATTAACCACAAAAAAAACGGATTTTTTTCGATTTACTTACACTTGGACATTTTTTAAAAAAAACATATATTTACACAGGATGTTAGAGGTTCATGGCACAGATATATAGATATATATTGAAATAGCATCTGTGGAAAAGTTCAGGTAAATTAATGTAAAACTTTTGATACTGGAAGTGTTGGCGCAAACCCCTTTTTTTAGGTGAAAAACACCTTTTAAAATAAATCAATTATATTTAAATAAAAAAAATACCTAAAAAGCATTGCACATTATGTTTGAAATCACTATGGCAAATTTGGAAAAGATTAAAGTAATAGTAAAAATTTTAGAATTTTGAGTATTCGCCTACCTTAAGTTTTGGGGGAAATATCATACGCTTTTGGCCAGTGCATGCGACGATTTAAGGTGTTATACGGGCATTTTATCTGTCCGCCACAGAATAATCAGACCGCATATGGTCTCAGAAATATAAGATTTTGTGCTCATCGAACAGGAATAGCTTAATTTATTTTAGTTTTAATTATTGTCGCGCTAGAGCTACACGAAGGCTATTGGCGAGGATTTTAATAATTGTCGTATTTCAGAACCACAGTCAAGTGACGAGCCGACACCTGAGTTGGCACCCAACGCAACCATTAAAGGGGATATCGAATGCAGCGTTAGGACTTTAAAAGACATTTAACGTGCCCTCCCTTTGCATGGTCGGCCATTTTTGGCTGCCCTGAACATGAATAAAATGACCATGCGGTTTTCATTTTTGTCAGCCTTTCCCTGTCTAGTGTTCAACTAATGAGACTAAAATCCAGCTTCTTACAACATTACAAATAGTTCTTGCTTTCCAAATTAATACAAACTTGTAAAAAAACGATCGATATTCAAAAACTACTTTCGTAAAGTAAGGGTTTCAAAAAATAATTGCAAAATGGGTATATTTAATGGGCCTATTTCAGGGCTTCAGTGGCTAAATGAAAAAAAAAAAAACTTCTCAAGGATCGATTATGGTGAATCAATGTTACTGGGGAACAGAAACCAATCGCAGCTCCGATCGAAGGAACAGCAGGACTGAAAGGAATTATGTTGCGTGAAACAAGGCAATTAAATTGTTATTGTAATGTTACGATTTCAAAATATTTTTTGTGTCGTTATGCAATTAACCCTCTCAGACCCAATGACAATTTGGCATCATCATTTTAGAATTTTTTCTCTGATCGTCTATAGCCATTTATGATATCAAAAAGCACATCCGTCGATTCTTCAAACTTTTTATGTATTAGGAAGTATTTTTTATTAATACCAATAGATGGGGGTCAGTACTATTATTTTTTTTTAAATTATGATCATAACCGTGATGATGCCAAATAGCATCACTGGGACTGAAAGGGTTAATAAATAAGTAATATTCGTCTGAACTTAGAACAACCATAATACAGTAAAAGAAAAAGAAATATGAAACTGTTGTATCTGTCTCTTTCTAAGTGTCGCTGCTATGCCATGGATTCGCCAAATTAAATTTATGTATTAAAAAGGATGCGAAAGTGAGGTTTTGCTGCTGATAATCATGACACAAGATTCATTAATGTTTTAGAACGGATATCCGTTTTAAAATAATACATAATTAAAATTACTGAAATATTTGCTATCGTACATCTAAAGAGTGCAGGGGAAAAATAACTTCATTGCATAGGAATCGGTCTGTATCAGGATTCTTTGGCAATAATAGTGAGTTCTGGCCTAAACTGGTGTAAGGAAACCGGTTACTCAGTTTGTTTATTTGTTGTGGCAACCCTGATTCACGCCAGTGATCAATGGACACAACGTTTGTACCGCGAAAGAAGAATAGAAAGTACCTGTCGCCAACCACAAAAGAGTACGGGAAGAATCCTACCCAATGATCAATGATTCATCAAACGAAATATATGAGGCAAATGCGCCAATTTTCCAATCTTTCTACTCGCTTCATCACCCAACTAAACCAACGATTCCCCCCCCCCCCACCCCCTTGGAGGTAAAAGAAGAAGGAATGGTGCCTTGGACAAAAACAATGCAAAACCGCTTGGCAAAGCGAAGCCATGATCGCTCTTTTTAGGCGCCCAAACATACGACTTAGCCAGTGATTTGGTCCAGCAGTGGAAATAAAAAAGTACCCACTAGCGATTATTTCGGCCGTTAGTCATCCTATAGAATCAAACCTTTTTGACTTAGTGAACAAATTACATTCTAAATTAATTGCATGGCACAAAATTTGCATAAAGGGCCGTCTTCATATTAAAAACGTTACCAACTTCAAAATTTTCAATAGCAACACCCCTTTTTGAGTCCATATTTCAAATTTATGACATATTGTAACACGAAATACCCAGTTTTGTTGGTTTTTAAACATTAATAATGTAGTTAGAGACGTGAAAAGTTTAGGGGTTGTAATGTTAAACGAGTTGCACATAAAAAAAACTATCCCAATCTATAAATAATTAAGATAATGAAACGAAAATTTTTCTGGAAAGAAATTATAATAGCCCAAACAAAATGCATTCAATATTGGGGTACTCATTTTTTTTTTATATTTTTAAATAATTATTATATTAATTTTTTTTAAAAAAATATGAATAGAAACCCCTTAATATTTTTACAGAAATAAATTTAAGACAGGTAGTTTAAGCGAAATCAAAAATTAAAACATTTTTTCTTCATAATTTGCTGAGTAAATCACAGAACACTTTTTAATTACCCTTTAGGAGACTGTGTATAAGATTGCATGTGTAATTGATAAATAAAGACGGTCTTGCATGTATGCTTGCTGGTCATTTTAGAGATAGTCCCCAAAAGGTCCACAAGTGATTCGATTGAATAACTCGTCAAATATTCATCCAAATGTAACAAAAACTTAGATTTAAGGGTTTTCAAGAGTGCTTAGCATTTCTAAGTTATTAAAATTGAGTGATGCTATTGGAAATTTTAAAGTTTGTAGCATTTTTAATATGAACACGGCCCCTTATGCAAGTTTTGTGTCATGCAATCAACTTAGAATGTTATTTTTTCACTAAGTCAAAAAGGTTCGATTCTCTAGGATGACCATCGGCCGAAATAACCTCTTGTGGGTACTTTTTTATTTCCACAGCTGAACCATGCTGCACTTGTAAGGCGCGTTTGCATGAGCCATCGAATCCATGGATTGAAAAGCAAACTCAGCAATTTTCCCCTCTTATGGATTTCCTCCCAGACAGGACCAGAATTGCAGGGTTCAATGGAGGTTTTCGCAAACCCTCCAATGAAGGAGCGTTTGATGTTTCATGCCAGAGACTATCATTTGTGTTAGAAATCCTGCTCGACCACTTTTTCCCCTAATGGAGGGTTTGCCATTCCATGGATTCGATGGCTCCTGTAAACGCGCCTACAGTTGTATTCAAATATTTTGATTGGGTTAGAGTGCACGTTGAAAAACGATATAGAACTTGAAGAAGGTGATGTTCCCAATCCCATGGTGTTTGTTAAACCTTCAATTCCAAAAAAAGGGGGAAGGATTAGCCTCGTCGGTAAGGTCTTGGACTGGCATCCCTAAGGTTGCGAGTTCGAGCCCCGCTGCCTCCCCCGTGTACGCTAATGGTGACTGGTGCTCGTTAAATCCACCGTGGTCACAAAGTCATCCAAGTTCCCACACCAAATACCTCTGGGGGTGACAAGCCAATTCTGGGGTTCCTCTAGTTAGTCTCTGTCTCTAAAAATTAGACGGATATCCACTTATATAAAGAGTACACGGGAAGAACCGATTGATTTATTAGGCGGACGCCCGCAATTGTCTGCTTGGCGAACATTGGCGGCAGAAAACCGGTTTCTCTCTTTCTTCTTCGCTTGGTCCAAGCGTCGGGATCGTCAATCGCCTGAATCTTGGTAGCTAGGAACTACAGATATATTAGTTATAGTATTAGAGTGGCAGATCACGGGACCTACAACACTGACTTCATTGGGGCTCTTCTGGGACCTCCTTGCGCGTCCCGTCGTTAGCATTGGAGGTCACATGATCTGCCACTCTATTAATCTAACTATGATCTCTGTGGTAGGAACTAATTTCCTTACAAAAGTTTAGGCGATCACTCGCTATCATCGCCAAAGTGGCCTAATAAGGAAACTTCTCTACTAAATCAATCGGGTTTTCCGTGTACTCTTCATATGTGTATGTTGTAACTGTCTTACTTGACGAAGGTTTATAAGCGGGTCTCCGACCAAGAACACCAACCTAAAAATATATGCCTACCAACCAACCAAAAAATACACACACAAAATGTTCTACGGCACAACCGTTTACAGAACTGTATCAATGTCAATTTTTTTTTTACCTTGGCATTTAATGAAACGAGTTTTCTTTATTTTCTCTAACCAGAGACATAACATAGAGTGGACTGCGCATTGGCAAACCTAAAGTGTCCTAATCATCTAACTTACACAGTCACATGACTGTGTCGCGTTTGGCTCGCATCTATGGCGAGTTTACCATTTGGCGAGTTTTTCCACAACGACCTGAACACAGAGGCCGACAATCTAATGTTATCATAAAGAAGCTTGGAAAGGAGCAAGGAGCAAGGATGAATCGCTAGTATTTTAAGATCCTCTTAAGATTATTTCTTTGATTTTGTGCGTCTATTTAAGATTACTTGAACAATTGAATGTGGACTCTTTATTAAAAATTAATTTAAAAGAACATTAGTAGGTTTATGTAGAGTGTTGCTGTAATACAAGTTGGTTATTGACATGGTTAATATTTTCAGCCGTCTCTATAACTTTCGTTCCAACGGTCCGATTAAAAAAAAATCTTTTTTTTTTTTTTTTAAATATTGCTCTTTCTTTATTACACCTGGAATAAATCAACTTTCTAAAACACATCAATATATTCCAAATTCAACAAATGTTCTACATTTTAAATATAAATAACTCAAAAACTACGATTGCAAAAACAGGTTTCGTTTTGACCAAATTGTAAAAAAATATTCTACTTCTAAGCTTTCCAATGTTCAGACCATTAATTTAATTGAATTGGCCCAAAATATTTTTTATAATTAGAGTTCTAACAACGTTGATTTAGTCATGAATATGATTCTACAGTATAAAAGAGCTTTTAGAATAAATTCCCTCGATAGAAATTATAGTTTATGAAGAATACACAATTGCTAAAAGTATGCAGAACAAAATAAATTTTACCCGTGAAAGTGTGACTAATCCTTTTTTTATACCCCTCTTTACAATTAGGAATTCAGAAGCATTTGGCATCTTGCACAAAACGTTACTGAATTAAGAGTACAACATTCACGATTGTTAACATGCTCAGAGATTAAAAGAATGTAATTAAATATTTATTATAAAAGCCAAAAGAGAAAAATACCAACAATGCTCAAAAAATCGTCCTGCAAAAAAAATTTAAAAAAAATTCAAGCTGCCGTGATTGGTAGCAACCCACGTGACTTGGTTATTGATGGTAGTCTCCACTTCGGTTTGCTAGCTGATATTCAGGTCTGGCGACAATTTGGAATAGTTCTTAACGAAACGGTAGCGTTAAGTTGCCATATGTAGCAACCTTTCCCCTCTTGGCGATTTATGATGTTTAGGACATAATGCTAATCTGCAAGGGATGGCGGTTTTTCAGAAAAAAACGGTTTTCGATTTTAAATCGGTTTTTCCCTAAAAAACCGGTTTTCGGTTCCGAAGGGCCTCATACAAAACAACCGGTTTTCAGTCAAAACTGGGACCACCAGTTTTTTGTAAACCGGTTTTGGTTTTCCATTCCTAAGCTGCTTTACTATGAATGCGCAGTCCACTCTATGTTATGTCTCTGTCTCTAACTCAGTCTTTGCAGATACGGTCTTTTTTCTTACGACGATAGAATACTTGGTTGGTTGGTAGACATATATTGTTAGGCTTGTGTGCTTAGTCAGAGACCCGCTTATAATCCCTCGTCAAGTAAGACAAACGCAACTCACACACACATACGTGACAGATACTGCCATTTATCGAGCGCCACCTCCACAATTTAGACATGTCCCTGAAGGGAAGGGAAATAGTCTCCAGGGACCTGCACCCGTGGGAAACTGAGCAATGACCGACCACAGGACTTTCGGACCGAATACTTGGGATGCACACATTTGATTTGGCGAATTTCAGACGTTTTCTCGCCAATCATCTCCAAATTTTTTTAACCCACATGTATTTCCCAATCTTTACTTTTTTTTTTTTTCATTCCTCGAGATTTCCCCAAGAAAACTGCTATTAAACGCACGCAACGTGATTTCTTTTGGGAGAAACCTTCGTTTGATGGGAGCATTTGTTTTTATTGGGGAAGTTTATTTTGCCAGGAAAAAAAAAAGAATAAATTCGAATTCTTAAAAGAGGCCACAAGAAAATGGTTAAATCATTCGGATAAATGCATTGCCGGATTTACGCATTGGCTATAGAAGATTTAGTTTAGGGCATTATTTTCCAAGGTCTCCTGAGAATTTTATTCCGATTTCGAAAATTTATCCAACTCCCAAATGCATATTAAAGGTTTTAAGCTTTTAAATAAACAAATCTGCATAAGTAAATTAGAGACCAAAAAATATTTAATACAACAACCTAACTGCATAGCTAGCTTCCCCTGAAGTAGAATTACTGAATACTGACTCGAATTAGACGGAATTCGAATTTTCTTTTATTTCGAACTGAAATCTATTTATGTTATACCTTTTTTTTAAGTTAAAAGAATAATTTCACATAACTAGCTTTTTGTAACCGTAAATTAAATTTAATTCCAAAATATATTTAGAGCCGAGTTGGGGAAATCTGATCCAGCATCAAAATGAAAAAAAAAAGAAATACTGTTAAATAAAATTTTATTCAAATAATAATATTACAAATTAAAACCTTGTGCTTTTTTTATGTTTTTTAAATTAATTTTTACTCGCTGAACCGCTGAAATTTCATCCAGATTAAAAATGAAAACTATAAATTCTAATCTTCTAACAGTGCCCTTACGGGCCCCAAAAGGGGCACATAATCGAGGCTCTACTGTACGATTTCCAAGTAGCAAACAAAATTTAAATTACCTCCACCATTCTACCCTAAAAACAATCAATCGTCTGATTATGACACGAAGTGCTTTGCAAGGGGGCACTTCACTTTCACCCCCCGAAAAGAATGCAGTTGACACTGTCTGTGCATCAGGACAAAAGGGGTAGTGTCAAGTGGGGTAAGTGTGATTGGGGGTAAGTGTGATAAACAGCTCTTGTAACTTTGGAAATCATTCTAAAAATCTGAATTATTGCAATATATAACATTAGACCACTTATAATTAAACTAAAAAGAAATATTGGCCTTATTTTTTGTTTAAAGAAAGTTTTGAGCTTTTGAATTTAAGTGCAACTGTCTTCTTTTTATGCGGGTTTTCCTATGTGGGGTAAGTGTGATAAAACAGAGATGGATTTTGAAATGCAAATTTTGTACACTTGAAATTGGAATTCAAACATATAATTCTTTGTTCTACATATGTATGTTTCTTATAATAATTCACTACCAATTTTAGGATTTGGAATTTACTTGAAGCAGAGAACGAATTTTCTTAATGAAAAATGCAGAAACCCTATCACACTTACCCCACTTGACCCTACATCGCCCTTTTTCTACAGCAGAGTACAAGAACTACCAGGGCCTAATCTAAAATAAAGCATACTGGGCCCGGGCCTAGGGCCCGTAAATGTTAGTTTATAATGCCAAATGCTTGCATACAAGAATTTCTGTAACTTTCTAAAAAATCAAAGAGCCACACACTTTGTTTTTTTAGATTGACTTAGACTCAGACATTGACCTAAAATGATTGGTTTGATCAATGTTAAAGGAAGCCGATAACATTTTATTAAAATATACAATGCCCGGATGGCCAAGTGGTTTGGATAACAGACCTTTATGCTAGCAGTCTGCGCGCTGTAACGGGTGTGGGTTCGATTCCCGCTCTTGCCATGGGTGTACTTTCTCTCTGTGTCACTATATAGTAGCAAAATTTCTGTGTTTGTCTTACTTGACGAATGTTTATAAGCGGTCTTTGATCCAGCACAAGAGCCGGAAAATATATGTCTTTTCAACCAACCAGACAAACCAGCCAGCCAACCAGAAGTAACGAGAAAGACGCTACGGAGTCATTCGATGACACGCCAGAGTATTAGAATTTACAATAGATTTTTACTATCAGTCTATTTCAGATTATTTAGTTCGAAATAATTCCTAAAAATGAAAAGTAGGTATTGACCACCATGGATATTTCCGTCCATCCGTCCGTCCACATGTTTGCATCTTATTATATTTCCAAATCGTGTCCTAACTGGCCGATTTTAAAATCGATTTTTTTTTTGTTGAAAAGGTAGGACATCAGACATTTATAGTTAGTGTGAGCAAACGTACTACAATTCGTGATCCAGTTTGATATTTAACGATCTTCGATTTTTTTTTACAGCTTATTCAAACAAAAACAACTTAGATAAAAAAAAATCTACAATGGGGCTGCAACATTGGCGGTCAAGCCTTTGCAGACTCGGCAAATCCCCCAGAACTGAGAGCCATTTTTTGTAGCACCATCTAGACGACTCTCGCAATTTTGAAGCGCAGATTACAATGAATCTGTGCTCTCTATGTGGATGTTAAGCATCCCGATATTTAATTTTGCCGAGATAACCCAAGGCAAATGAGCCCTCCAGGGATCTTTTACATGCCACATATTCATATGACATGCGTGCCCAAGATTTTCCCATCCAGAAAATCCGACGACTCAGCCGGGGCTCGAGCCCGCGATCTTGGCTTACGAGGAGGACAGGCCTCTCAGCCACTAAGCCACTTAGATAAAATATAATTTCTGAACATTTAATGATGTTTGTAGGTTAGTACTTTCCGGTTTGTGTGCTTGATCAGAGACCCGCTTTTAAGTAAGACAGACGCAGACAAAATTTTTATTGACACAAAGAAAGAAAGTAAACCCAAGGCGAAGGCAGTAATCGAACCCACACCCGGTATAGTACTCATACTATCAGCATAAAGAGTCAATAAGTTAATCGCGGAAGCAAATCTGGCAATTTAAAAGCCAAGTGCGACTTTTTTTTTCATTCAAACCGAAATATAGTGAACTTAGCAATTTTTGAACCACACCCCTGTGCCTCTGAGGCATAAAGTTGCTCCAATATCAAACATCGTGCGAAGAAAGTTTTCGAGGAAGAGCAAATTAAAACAATACAGAACTTTTCTTACTTTTATGTGCTTGGAGTGATTTAAGGTTTGTCACAACAATTAAGACACACTTTTTGATTTGTTTTAAAGCGGGAAACATTTCCTAATCTGAGCGCTAACAGTGTCCTGGGGTTCGTTAAAACCATCCTGATGGAAGTGATAATTTTATGGGATAGTGAATTGAAATTAAGAAGCAATTGAAATTAAAGAGAAAGGAGGCTTTTATACGCGTTTATGAAGTAATTAAAACTTAGAGGGACTGTCAGTCCCATAGAGATAATGCATTAGTTTTGAAATAACAACTTTTGTAAAAGAATTGCTTTGCCATGTTTTCCCATTTTCACCAGATATGGGAACCATCACAAAGTCTATTTAAAACAAAATTGAAACGAAAATAACATCCGGTTATTTAATTATTAATTGATAAAGTTTTAACATAGAGTCGCCACCTGCTGTATATGTTTGGCATTTTAAAACTTTTAAAATATATAATTAAATAATAGATAACATTTTCATTTCAAATGTGTTTCATTTCGATGTGATGTTGATTTACATACACTCTTAAAACAAACGATCAATTTTATCTCAGTCGGGGTTAATTTTCACTCCCCCATTGTCGAAAATGCACTTCCCCTATAAGAGTGGATCCTTTTTTTGTTAAACCTCCTACAGGATCACTCCAAACGAGTGATTTTTACTCAGTCTGAGTGAATATTCTTTCCTTTCCAGTGTCGAAAATGCACTTCTCCTACAGAAATGGAATTCACTGTTTTGTTGTAAGAGTGGGGGGAAAAGAGCTGACATGGCAAACATTACTGCTGCGGAAGTTGTTATTCCGAAACTATGCATTAGCTCGCGATTGTCGTAAGAATTAAAATATTATAACCCAATATTAATTTAGATCTTGTGTCTACTCTTCTCTACAACTGCACAAATTGTCCTTTCTTATTTTTATATTCGCTTTTTCAAATAATGAAATGGTATTTCTCATGAACATTTTATCGAGCATTCGCAATGCGGTTCGATTGGGATTATCGCATCAATTTGGCGAGTTTGAGACAGATTCACTTTTTTTTTGCGCCAAGTATCTCCATTTTATTCTAACTTCTATGGTCATAAATATTGACTTACATCATTCAAATAACAGACATATGATGCAAAGAAAATTAAAGTTCTGCAGTATCTTTCTCTAATGTAATATATTATCTTTTCTTTCAATATCCAGTTCCATTGTTTGATGGGCTATGCAGAAGAAAGTGGAATGTCTAATTTTTATTAGAAAAGTCGTGTTCCATTCGTTATGTAAGTTGCTGCGAATCTTTGAATGTCCATATAGCCATTCTGAAAGCCTGATTTGGACGGCTATAAATCTCTGTAATATGTAATGAGAAAATTCTTGCCTATTACAAAATGATCAGATTGGGTTGTAAAGTATTTCCGTTTAATAAGCAGGGAATTAAAACGAAAAAATATTCTCTTTAGGGTCTTGTTTGGCAACAGATCTCTATACGATTCCGATGGAGAAACTTCATCCCCAGCTTTTAAAAAAAGTCACAAATTAGTCACAAGTTAAATACTTACCAAGAAATACAGAAGAAAGTTATTTTGCCATTAAAATAATTAATAATTATAATTTTATAGTTATTTAAGAAACTAGTGGCGAAAATTACACTTTATTAAGCGAGTGGCTTTTATTTCACGAGCAAGGTACGAGCGAGTAAAGTAATGACAAGAGCTTAATAAAGTGTTATTTGGCACGTGCTTGCTTACAATATTTTTATAATAACGTGCAGAAAAGTATTTCTACCAATGAGTGATTTTCATACATCATTTAGTTTCCATGGAGATATTCGAAAATGCAAAGTAGTGAAAGAAAAGTTGTAAAATAATTTTCTATTTTGAATCAAAATAGTACTTACATTAATTAGTGATACCGAACATGGGTGAAAATGAATTTGAAATGATGTTCGACCCACTTCTAGATTAAATTGAAAAAGCAGCTACGGAAGCTCCGTTGAATCCTCTTCCAGAAAAGTATTGTTTGGAGTGAAATTTGTGTTCTTACTTTTATCATATATTTCATTTCCTTTAATATTTTTTGTAATACTTGTAGTTTCCATGGAGATTTAAAAATGCAAAAGTAATTAACCAATAGAAATAAGTGAGTTTCATGATCATTTATTTCCACGGAGATATTCATGACATCATTTTGTTTTTCTACCAATCAGATACTCTTATTTTACTTCACCGCACTAGTGCCGAAAACCTAATTTTCGCACACTGTTTGTGACGC
The DNA here is from genome assembly GCA_023701765.1 of Hylyphantes graminicola. Lineage (NCBI taxonomy): Eukaryota > Metazoa > Arthropoda > Arachnida > Araneae > Linyphiidae > Hylyphantes > Hylyphantes graminicola. Next base: position 4,076,135 of record CM043115.1, on the reverse strand, counting down.
AAGCAAGTAAGTGTCATTTTCGCAACGATTTATGAATGAATATGATATAAAAAAGTGAACTTTTTTGCACGTTGATATAAAAAAGATATTAATTAGTTAACTAAAATTGTTTAATTAATTTTACTTTTTTAAAGAATGGTTTACGAATTAACATGCAGTTAGTGCTGCCATTTGTAGTTTGTGAATAATTACTTTTACTTAGTTTTAATAATAACTAATTAATATAAATGCAAAATTATACCTATTATTTATTTTAATGGCAAAATAACTTTCTTCTGTATTTTTTTGGTAAGTTTTCGTGGCTACATGTCGCATACATTATTTAAAATCAGAGGCCAAGTTTTCCTATTGGAACTGTATAGAGATCTGTTGCCATAAAAGACCCTAAAATTTCCGATATATATTCGGAATAGCTCCATGGCAAAGTATAAATTAAAAAATAATTTATGTCAGACAGCGACGAGGCATGTACTCAGAAAACACTCGAGATCATTTTCCATACCAAAAAAAATAATGTTTTTCTAAGTCATTGCAAGTCGTATTGGAATATTACAAAAATTGCGTTGCGTCTAATAGTGATGCATAAATTACAGTAAAAAAATTGTTAGTACAAAAATTGTGTTGAAACACGCATGCATACTTCCGAAATACAGCGTATGCTGTTTAATATTTCGCATAAATTGCTATAGTAAATAACTACACTAAGTTGGTTGTTAGACACACATTTTCAGGCTTATAAACCTTCGCCAAGTAAAACAGACACAACACACACATAAGTGACAGATTCTGCCATCTATCTCCACCTCCGCAATTTAGACATGTCCCTGAAGGGGAGGGAAATAGTCTCCAGTTACCTGTACCCGTGGGAAACTGCGCAATGACCGCCCACAGGACATTTAGACCCACAGATTTAACAAGCACAAACTCAGCATACACTGAGAAAAAAATACTATAAACATACAGATTTTTTAGTAATGTTTCAGAAATGACGAATTTTACCAAAAAAGTTTTCGTAATATTGTAAAGCTGCCGTTTTCAAACAATATGCATGTCTTCCACCCATGTTGTTTGAACCCAAGGTTTTATTCTGAGTGCATGAATTTAAAAATAAATGGTTCCAACTAATCTATAATTGAATGATTGTAATTTTGAATGATGAATGATGTGAATTGAATGATATTTGTAAATTCACATAAAATACTTTTTTATGTTCGCCAATACGGCCCTTGTGAACCTTGGTGTTCTGTCTACTGTATTATTACTTTTGCATTTGTTTTTCACTCAAATTAATGTCTGTTATTTGTGTGCAATAAATTATTATTATTATTATTAAATAATTAAATATTTATTATTAACAAAAATAATAAAACTACATCAAACTGTGTTAAAAAAAATATGTACATTACAACTGTAAAATATATATATATTTAATTTCCAAAAATACCTATTTAATGCAATGTCTTTAGATAAAAAAAAAACTAAATACAGCACACAAGCAAATAACGTGTACACTGTAGTAAATTTCCAAAAGTTGATTAAGAGAAAAGCAAAAAAAAAAAAATCCAGTCAACTCTGTCGTCCTACCAATCTCTTAATCGCATTTAAAACTGCCTATTACTTGGCTAACCCAAAATCAATCGAAAAAGAACCAATTCCCTAATGGGTGTGTCTTTTACGGAAAACCACGAGATTTTTTTCCAAAGAGGGATTGCAAGAGTATTTTTTCAAAAGGTATGAAATAAAAAAAAATAAGAATAAGAAACGAATTTGAAGAGAATATGGTTATTTAATTTAATAATTTTTTATCTTTTAAAATAGTTTTTATGTCTGTCAAAAAATATAAAACAAATCCTTTAAAATAACTTTTGCTGTTGTTTTCATACTTGGTACAAAAACCTCCCAGGTGGCGAAATCGTTAGGACGCTGGCCTTTAGAGCTGCTGGGGTCGGGTTCGAATCTGGTCAGGCATGAATGTTTGTGACCGTCAATAAATGTTGTTATTTGTCCATGTGTTATTCATTTCTTTGTGACTGTTAATATTTTTTCCGTGTCTGTCCCACTTGACGAAAGCTTATAAGCTGTTCTCTAAACAAGCATACAAGCTGTAATATATATGTACCATACCATACCATACTTGGTACAAAAATGTTTCTAACTACTGAACTGGAATCAAGCAGTATCAAATCCTAGTCAAGTGCAAATTTAGTGCCCTCTAGGCAAATAGCGCTCCACCGAGCGATTCGTTGGAATAATGACGCTGGTAAACACGGGTTGCCATATTGCCAATGCTGACACGACTCTAGGTCATTCGAACCAATATCAAGGGGTTTTATGGCAAACCTTTTTATAAATATATCTTTAAAAAAAGTAAACAGTAAATGAAGCTGCGCTTTGTTTGAAAAGCGCTGCACTAGAGCTACACAATGGCTATTGGCTTGGATGATAAGTTGAATGGCACCGTAAAATGAAGCACAATATTATTTTTTTGATAGCTCATTATTTTTTTACTAAGAAAGGGGCCAAAAAAAATTTCATAGAATGCTATTTAGTTTTAATTTTCATTTCTTTATTTATTCTCACATGTTCAAATTACTTCACCGTTTAGTTACTACTAAATAATTTGAAAATACAGATTTTACATTGATACTTATTTTAGGAATAAGAAGGTCACGTCATTGGCATTTGCGACATTTTGAAATAACTATGCTAAACGTGGCCTGGAACGGATGATAGGATTTCACCCAAGCAATTTTATATAATTATTCTTCAAACTGCAAAAAAAAAGCAAATGGTAAAGATTATTTTATTTGCGAAAAAAATTTATAAAAATAGTCAATTTATGTTTTAAAAAGTTTAAACTACAACTAAGTATATGCATTTTGTGTTTTTATCTTTTGAAAAGTGTAAATATTGTGCAGGAATGGTTCTAGGTGATAGTTACTGCAACTAATATTTGTTTATCTAACTGTTACTGCGACTAATATATTTGTTTTTCTAACTGTTACTGCAACTAAATTATTTGTTTTATTATAATATAATTTTTATCTTAGAACAGGAAAATAGGATATTTAGTTCTATTACAACATGCAATACTATATGGATTCTATGGAATAAAAAAAGGAAATTAACCTGAAAAATTCATGCAATCAAAGCTGAAACAACACTTAAAACATTTTTTGTGAAGGACGAGTGCGGAAAAATCCTCCTAAATTCTCCTCATTTCCGACACATCGTCAAATAGCGCGACATCTACGGTAGCAACACCGATTTTGCAAATCAGCACTTGTATCATATTATCTGGAATTTGATGATGTCGGAAAAGTCGGGATTGTGTTGCATTCGGTTATTTTCGGCTTTTATGTATCAGGGACTGATGAATACACATCTACATTAAATTTACTAGAATACTGGAATATCGCCATCAAGTTTCATTCATTTTTCGGCGTGAGAATTTCTTGTTTAACTATGTCCAGTGAAGACAAAGCTAAATGTTTCACCGTGACGTGGAAGATTGAGAATTTTATCCGAAATTTATCGGAAAATGACCTATATATATGGTCCCCCGTTTGGAAAACTAAAACCATTGAAGGGAGTGAATCATGGTGGAGACTAATTGGGGTGGTGAGCTACTGTTCAGGCCAACAAGTGTTTAAGCTAGATCGTTTAAATGGTGAGGATAATGACAACCTTTACGAAATGGCTCTTATAACATCTGACGGAGAGTTTCCAATCTCTAGCAAATCCTATCCTGGGTACCCTGCTTATGGTTCGATAGATAACAGACTGATTTTAGGTAGAAAAAGAGAGTCGTTTCTTTCCAAAGACACTTTGACTTTCTGCTGTAGGATAAAGCAAACCACAATTGAGCCTGGAAAATGTGTACTTCGCACCGTGCTACATCAAGTGAGCTTCCTCTGGAACATTGAAGGGTTCAGTTACAACAATAATATCGAAAAAAAGAAGGTACATCAACATGAAAAATTGCTACTTTATGCACAACTTTGCAAGATCAAAGAAAATAGCTGTAAAGTCAGCGTGGACTTTTTACCCAACACTGGCATTTTTTCTGATATCCTAAACTGCGAAATAAGCATAGAAAATGATATAGGACGGGTTTCGCCGTATTTTCTGAATTCAAGCTGGGACTTTGACATTGAATTTCACTCAGGAAGCAGTCCGAAAAACACTTTTTGGCTAGAAATACAATGCATAGTCGCAACAGACATGGAATATCAGCAACTTACAGCGCATTATTTCGATACCTTGACTGACGACCTTCTAAAGCTGTACAAGGAGAAAATGTACAGCGACGCGACCCTCAACAGCGAAGGAAAGGCGTTCCCCGTCCACAGAGGCATACTGGCCGCCCGATCACCGGTCTTCCGCGCCATGTTCGACAAGAAAGAGATGAGCGAGGGTCGCTCGGGGGTCGTGGACATCGACGACGTGGACAGCGAGACCGTGGACCGGATGCTGGTCTTCCTGTACGGCCGCTCACTCGATGACCTGCAGTGGGAAGAGGCCAAGGCGCTGTACTACGCGGCTGACAAGTACGCTGTCCAGCTCTTGAAGAAAAAGTGCGGCGACATCTTGAAGTCCGGTCTGACAGTGGACAACGTGTGCGATGCACTCGTCTTGGCCGACAGACACTCTGACCTGGTATTGAAGAAGAGCGCAGTGGATTTCTTTCTCGACAACGAAGAAGTTCTCTCGTGTCCGAAATGGAAAAGTTTGGAAAAAAGCAATCCTCAGTTGATAATCGAAACTATGAGAGAATTGTACTTAAAGGAACGAAATAAGTGATTAATAAGAAATGTTTTTATAGGTGAATAATCTGAAAAGGCATCTTATTTTAATTTTAAAAAATGTTATAATTATCAATTAATTCTTTCAATATGTATTTTATTTTATTATTCCAAATTGTTTGGCCTGATTAATAATCAAAACTGGTTTAGCAGAATAGTTTGGTTTAATGGATAATTTGAGTTTAGATGATGTTTAGATGAGTTACATGATGATAGATGAGTTTTAATCAAAGAAAGGAAATAAGTAAACCCATAAAAACTATTTTTTTCGGTGACATTTCTGAAGAGGTATTCTATCTATAAAAAACTTATTACTTAGTAACTTTTAAAATATTATTTTTATATTATATATTTCCAATTGTGTTTAGATCGATTGATAATCAAAATTATGAGACAGTTTCACTCAAAGAAAGGAAATAAGTGAACCTAAAGGAACAAATTTTGGGGGGCGAATAGAGCATGAAGTGGTTACCTTATTATGAAGAAAAAACGTTGTTGCCTATTAATATTTTTAAATATGTTTCCTTTCATATCATTTATTTTCAATTATTTAGACTGATTGATAATAAAACGTATGATTATGCTATATTCATGATAGAAAATAAGTTATCTTTAAGAAATGTTTTTATAGATACCTCTGAAGAGTTATTTTACAATGATAAAAAAATTGCTGCATTAAGTATTAGTTTTTGTTTTAAAAAAATTCCTTTGATATTATTTATTTACAATTGTCCAGATAATTGCTTGTAATCTTGCATTTTGGAGTTATAAAATAATTTATAAGCAACTATTTCTTAAAATCATTCATTGTCAGTACTTTTAGCTAATTCTCATCATGATTTGAATGTATTACAGAATGTTTTAATTAAATAACTAATTTAAGTAATATAAATAAAACTATAATAAGTAGAAGTATGCCTATATTACAAAGCCCCAGTCACTCCTTGATTCAACATCAGAGTTGCTAAATTATTTTGCATTGTATGTTCTTATAGAATTTTCATTGATTTTTACGAAGTAGTATGTTTTGTGATAACATATTAACTTTTTGATTTTTATGATTAGGATTTCCAAATAAATTTATCAAGACATTAGTTGCATATTAAATATTAATAATTCACAAAATATTATAAGCATTTTTACAAGAATAGATAATGTTATTTTAATACCCTTAGGAAGTTGAGGTTGATTTTTCTAATTAGCTTGCAGTGTAAATATTAATTTTATGTTAAATGTAATAAGAATTTTTACTATAAAATTTAGAAAACAATTATTTTACTTTTAAGTACCCTTATATATTAATGGTTGAAAAATTTTCAATTGCCATTAGAAAATTTAAGATTAATTATATGTCAAATATAATACGCATTTTTCTCATGAATTGATAACAATTATTAAATTTTTAGTACCCTTATATACTATATAGTTTTGGATGATTTTTACAAACCTATTAGGGAACTTGATTTATTGTACGTAATTGTAAAACAGGTAAGTCCGGATTTCGAAGTAATTGAACCCAGCATATTGTGGTGTCCACTCTACAGCTCGAACTAGGAGCTATCGACATTTCAAATATGGTATGCGAGTTCTTTGTACCTTTCGCACGTCATATAAGGTTTTCCAGAAAATTGCACATGCGCAACGAGCAGCTGCCAATGAATGGTTTCAAAGGTATTATTGAAAAACAAAATCCTTCTTTTACAAATCTTTAACTGAATTCTAGCGTACCTTCTTTTAAAAATCTTTAACTGAATTCTAGCGTACCTTCTTTTACAAATCTTTAACTGAATTCTAGCGTACCTTCTCTTTTAAAAATCTTTAACTGAATTCTAGCGTACCTTCTTTTACAAATCTTTAACTGAATTCTAGCGTACCTTCTTTTAAAAATCTTTAACTTAATTCTAGCGTACCTTCTTTTAAAAATCTTTAACTGAATTCTAGCGTACCTTCTTTTACAAACCTTTAACTGAATTCTAGCGTACCAACTTTTACAAATCTTTAACTAAATTCTAGCGTACCTTCTTTTACAAATCTTTAACTGAATTCCAGCGTACCTTCTTTTAAAAATCTTTAACTGAATTCTAGCGTACCTTCTTTTACAAATATTTAACTGAATTCTAGCGTACCTTCTTTTACAAATATTTAACTGAATTCTAGCGTACCTTCTTTTACAAATCTTTAACTGAATTCTAGCACCTTCTTTTACAAATCTTTAACTGAATTCTAGCGTACCCTCTTTTAAAAATCTTTAACTGAATTCTAGCGTACATTCTTTTACAAATCTTTAACTGAAATCTAGCGTACCTTCTTTTACAAATCTTTAACTGTATTCTAGCGTACCTCCTTTTACAAAGCTTTAACTGAATTCTAGCGTACCTTCTTTTACAAATCTTTAACTGAAATCTAGCGTACCTTCTTTTACAAATCTTTAACTGTATTCTAGCGTACCTCCTTTTACAAAGCTTTAACTGAATTCTAGCGTACCTTCTTTTACAAATCTTTAACTGAATTCTAGCGTACCTTCTTTTACAAATCTTTAACTGAATTCTAGCGTACCTTCTTTTACAAATCTTTAACTGAAATCTAGCGTACCTTCTTTTACAAATCTTTAACTGTATTCTAGCGTACCTCCTTTTACAAAGCTTTAACTGAATTCTAGCGTACCTTCTTTTACAAATCTTTAACTGAATTCTAGCGTATTAAATATTTCATATAGAGAGGTAATTAACGTTTAGTATTGGACACCCCTAGTTTTTTATTATTTAATTTAATTTTTGAAATAGGATAATATTTCACCTTCAAATTTTTATGACTCTTTTCATACAAGTGAAAAGTTCATTTTTAAGGCACTACTCTGATAAAGACTGAAATTTCAAAGAAAATGACTGGAGTAGGGTGGGGTAAAAAAATTGGTCTAGGGGTAAAATAAGTCACTTAAAAAACCCCAATGAACCTTAATATAGAATTTATTTTTCTAAAACAATTTTTTAATTATACTTGTAATATAGGTGAGAAAGAGAACTAATTGCCAAATAGTGACACTTTTTACCCCATTGACCTTGTCTCTATTATTATAATAATGAATTGGTGGAATCGTCATGATCAAGGCATGCATTGTAATGGGAGATATAAGAGGATCATTCTCAAAAAAAATTACAATTACATTTTTCAAATCTTAGGCAAATAATTGTAGTTTTACTGAACAAGCACACAAGCTGGAATATATATATGTACCTACCATACCATACCATACGATACCAAATGTAGTTTTAAAAATAGTTAGTTCTTTGGAAATATCTACTGCTATTGCCAAAAAACAAATCGATCTGGTCTATAAAACTCAGCTAAATCAATCTTTTATCTTCTGGAATTCAAATATATTTTTGCACTAAGCGCGATTTTAATGCTAACAGTAAATTAATAGAGGGGTTAAATACTCTTCTTCATTGTTTCAGCCATAGTATTTATTTTATTTTTGCTTTCCTTTTAGTAAATCATAATTAGATTTAATAGAGCTTCAAACACGTAATTAGCTTCAATCGTAATACCTGATAAAATGGAAAAAAAAGGATAACGTAGTAGACATTGAATAAAATACTCATTTTAATTTTTTTCAAAGAAACGTGCTATGATCGAGAAGACCATCACTAATTCTGACATGACGGAAATAATAGGTGATTAAGGTAGTTAATCATTTCAGTAACCAACATCCTTTCTTTAGAAACTTATATTATGAAAACTTTGGTAACATAGTGGGCCCGTAGTTCGTTATAAATGCATTATTTCGGTTAGGGTGCAACTCCCCCTCTTCCCAGTGAATGTTTTTTTTTAATTGTATTAAGTTTCCTAGTCATTTTTTTAAATTGGACACGTAAATATTACCACAAATAATTAAATATCTTTATATTTTAACTGAATTTATAAGTGTTATGATTGAACACTTACACGAAAGACATCAATAGTAAAAAGACAATAAGAACAATAGCTTGAACACCAGTAATTTTGTGACAACTGACTGTTTTAAAATACAATTGAATAACATATTAAAGGAGTTTTCTTTTTTTTTTGCAAACCGTGTAAACATTTTGAAACAATGGGATTTAAAAAAATAAAAATGAAATGAGCATGGCTTTAGTGCAAAATTACACCAAAATTTCCGACACTACAAATCGCCGAATAGCTGCGACCAGAGATGTTTCGGATAGCAACACAACGCCCATTACTTATATCATATTATCTGGGAACTGATAATTATAGAAAAGATGCAATTGTGTAACAATTGGTTATTTTCTGTTATCTTTCATAAAGCGGATACCACCACAGAGATAGTGAAATCTGCTAGAATACTTGAACATGCCCGTATGTTTTGTCTGTTTTCGTGAGTGAGAATTTCTTGTTTAACTATGTCCAGCAAAGGCAAAATGAAATGTGTCACCGTGACGTGGAAGATTGAAAATTTCAGCACATATTTGTCGCCAAACATAAAAATATGTTTGAGGTCCCCCGTTTGGAAGACTAAAACTGCTGAGGGGAGTGCATCGTGGTGGAGGCTACTTGTGAGCTGCTCCGATTCAAAGGGTATAGAGTTCTCCCTGGTACTCTTAAAAGGAGAGAATAGGGACAACCTTTATGAAATGTCTCTTATAGCATCTGGTGAAGAGTTTCCAATCACTAGCAAATCCTATCTTAGCTACCCTGCTTATGGTTCAATAGAAAAGAGTCGGATATTAGATAAAAATAAAAAGTCCTTTCTCCCCAAAGACACTTTGGCTCTCTGCTGTCGGATAAGGCAGCAAACTATTAAACCTGGAAAGTGTCTACTTCGCACAGTGCTACATCAAGTGAACTTCCTCTGGAGTATTAATGGATTCAGTTTCGACCCTAATATCGAAAAAAGGGATATTCATCAACATGAAAAGTTGCTATTTTCAGCATATCTTTACAAGAACAAGAAAGATAAGTATCATAAAGTCCACGTAGAGTTCTTACCCAACACTGGCATTTGCTCTGCATTTCTAAGCTGCCAGATATACATCAAAGATGATAAAGGTAGCGTTTGGTCTTCCATTATTGACCACCTGGTCTGGAGCTGCGATATTGAAATTTACTCAAGGAGCAAACCAGAAAACAGTCTTTGTCTTGAAATACAATGCATAGTTGCAACAGACATGGAATATCAGCAACTTACAGCGCATCCTTCCGACACCTTGACAGACGACCTTCTCCAACTGTACAAGGAGAAAATGTACAGCGACGCGACCCTCAACAGCGAAGGAAAGGCGTTCCCCGTCCACAGAGGCATACTGGCAGCAAGATCTTCGGTCTTTCGTGCCATGTTCGACAAGAAAAAGATGAGTGAGGGTCGCTCGGGGGTGGTGGACATCGACGACATAGACAGTGAGACCGTGGACCGGATGCTGGTCTTCCTGTACGGCAACTCCCTGAAAGACGTGCAGTGGGCGGAGGCCTCGGCTCTGTACTACGCGGCGGACAAGTACGCTGTCCAGCCCTTGAAGAAAAAGTGCGGCGACATCTTGAAGTCCGGTCTGACAGTGGACAACGCGTGTGACTTGCTCGTCCTGGCAGACAGACACTCTGACCAGGAATTGATGAAGAGCGCAGTGGATTTCATTCTTGTCAACGAAGAAGTTCTTTCTTGTCCGAAATGGAAAAGTTTGGAACAAAGCGATCCTCAATTGATAATCAAAACAATGAGAGAGTTGTACTCAAAGAAAGGAAATAAGTGATCGATTAGAAAAATGTTTTTGTAGGTTAATAATCTGAAAAGGTATCCCATTCTAATTTTAAAAAATTAAGTTATAATTACCAATCAATACTTTTAAAAGGTAAACACTTTCCTATTTATTTCAAATTGTTTGGTCTGATTAATAATCAAAACTATGATAGTTTGAGTTTAGATAATTATTTGGATGAGTTAGATGATGATAGATGAGTTTAAGTGAAAAAAAAAAAGAAATAAGTAAACCTATAAGAACGATTTTATCGGCTAAACTTCTGAAGAGGTATTTTATGTATAAAAAAGCTTATGACCTATTAATTTTTGAAATATTCTTCGAATGTCCTTCCATTTAGTTTGATTTTTATGTATTCTATTATGTATTTCCTATTGAGTTTAGATCGATTTATAATAAAAATTTGAAGAGACTGCTGCACTCAAAAAAAGTAAATACCTGAACCATAAGAAACATTTTTGAGGTTCGAATAACATGAAGAGGTTATCTTTTCTGAGGACCTTATTCTGATGGGGAAAACAAGTTGCCTTACCTATTAATATTTTTAAATATTTTTCCTTTCATATATCATTTATTTCCTATTATTAAGACTGATAAATAATCAAATCTATGGTAATGCTATATTCATGTTAAGAAAATAAGTTATCTATGAGAAATGTTTTTATAGATGAATAACCTGAAGAGTTATTTTACACCGATAAAAATGTGTTGCATTACTTATTAATTATCTTTTAAAAAATGTTTCCTTTGATATTCTTAATTTCTATTGTCCAGATCATTGTTTATTATCCTGTATTTTAGAGTTATAAAATAATTTATAAGCAACCATTTCGTAAAATTATTAATTGTCAGCACTTTTAACTAATTATCATGAATTGAATATAGTATAGAATGATCACAAAAGATAGTTTTAATTAAATAACTAAATTAAGTAATATAATTAAAACTCTAATAAGTAGAAACTTGCCCATATTTACAAAGCCTTAGTCACTCCTTCAATCGGTACACATTAGAGTAGCTAAATTATTTTGCATTGTATGCTTCTAATGGAATTTTCAATAATTTTTAATTTATAATTAAGATTTTGAATAAGTATATCAAGACATTAGTTGTATATTAAATATTAATTATATCTAAACAATTATAAGTATTTTTCACATAAAAGGATAAATCTTTACTTTTAGTACCCCCAGAAAGCTTAAATTGAAAAAAAATTAATTTTTTTTAAAACATTGTTATTGAAAACTATTCAATTGCAGAAAAAAAAATTTGTTTCAAATATTAAATAACTTTTTTCCATTTATATACTGTTGTAAGTATATAGGTATAAATATTTTGTCGGGACAAAAAAAAAACATACTGTATTATATTTTAATAGGAGGCACGCCCCCAGTTTGCTATCGCTCACCAACTCCAGGGTAATGCTTGCGCATTCCATTTAAATAGTTTTGCGATCCAGGCTCGCTTCGACCGAACGTTTATTGAAATATTTCAGCCTGGCCTAAGTCTGGTCCTTAGTATGCTTTTGAAATAATGTAATTACAAATTAATGTTAACATAAAATTTTCTTTAATGTGTTAGATCCATTTTTTTAGATTTACGTGGAATGACTCATATGTACAGCAGGTGTATGAGCAGGTGTTCCCTAGTTTGATATAAAAATTGAAAAACTTCCAAAATTTCAGAATCAAAATCTCAATCATTTCAAATTTTAACAGATAAAAGTGTTTTGATAAAACATATTAGATTAACATTCAATTAAATCTCCTTAAAATAAATTTCATTATAAAATACTCTTTTTTACGATGTAAGTTTAATAAATCTTTTTCGGAATTTTGGAATTTTCATTTTTGTTTAAAAAAATTACCAAACAGTTTCTGGAAAGATAAATGAAAAACCTATATGGGTTCACCTATAAAAAAGCGTCTCCGCCAAATCGTATGCCAAATCTGGTAACCCCGTCAAATTCATTCTATGGCAACCCTTGGCTACAAAATTTGGTACTTAGCATTTCATTCATTTGCAATTTACTAATTTCGTAGAGTTTTTAGTCAAAAAAAGTATTTTTTTCTGTTTTACTGCCTTATCGAACAATGTTTTGCACTTAGCATTAATGTTTATTTTTAAAAAAAATTTGTCTTCTTACAGGAATACATGTAATAAGGCAAATTATCAGAAGAAATTTGCATATATATGGGAAACGCAAAAAGAGTACAAGTATTTGTTTGTTTACCAATAATGTTATTCGCAAGATCCCATTTTGCAATAGGATCTTGGGAATAACATTATTGGTAAACAAACAAATAATTGTTCTCTTCCTGATACTTTTAATAATATTCAAGCGGCCATCCGGTTTAACACATATTTTAATAACATAAACCAAGTAAATGCTGCCTTTGATAATAGTAGGTATGAAAACTACATAACTCCAAATGCTAGATCTTTTGTCTACTATGAATATACTGACCTTGAAATTTTTGATTTAATTAATAATTTTGCAAAAGTAGACACGTATGATTATGATGGATTGAATATAAAACTTATTAAACATTTAGAACAAATTACCTAGATTTCACAACGCATTTTTGCAAATACATCAATCATTACATGTGACTTTCCTGATACTCTCAGAAAAGCTACCATACCCCTTTTTTTTAATTTGGAGATAAAGCTTCTATCTATAGACTATACTATAGACCAATTTCAATTCTTCAATGCTTCTCTATAATCAATGAAAAAGCTATCTCCAATAGAATGTATGACTATTTATTCAATTTTTTTTTTGTTGCAGATAATCTATATGGCTTTATAAAAGGTCGAAACACTGATATGGCACTTTTAAATTTTTTTAAATTTATATTTAATTGTATTGACACTAATAAAAAAGCTATTGTGATCTTCCATGATATTTCTAAGGCATTTAATAATGATAATCATGGGTTATTAATTAAAAACTTATTTATATGGTTTCCTTGGAAATATTTAATCTTTTTCAAATCATATCTTAACAATATACAACAGATAGTAAAAATTAAAAATAATTTTAGTACAACAGAGAGTAAAAATTAAAAATAATTTTAGTACAACTTTAGTACAATTTAGTAAAAATTAAAAATAATTGTGTAGTGATTTTATTTTCTTTAACCGCGGAGTTCCTCAAGGATCAATTCTTGGTCCTTTGTTATTTCTAATTTTTATGAATGATTTTTGTAAACTCAAGTTATTTGGTAATATGATTTCTTAGGCTGATGACTCAGTTTTGCCACATCCTTGTGCAAATGTACTGTTTAATGCAAATGTAATGTTTGCTATATTCTTGTGCAAATTACTTCGACAAAATGAAACAGATTAATTAATTTCGAAAAGTTGTTAGTAGCTAATGATCTTTGTTTAAATGTAAATAAAACTAAATAAATTTATTTCATCTTAATAAGTGCTAGGTTCAATTTTAACATCAAATTCCTCGCCTCGTTATGTAAATCCAGTATTGCCAATGGCTTTAGTTGTAACTATCATAGAATCTGTATCATGTACAAAATCCTTGTATCTGTACATTGATTCTAATATGAAGTGGAAAAGTCATGTCAATGAATTAAGTAAAAAATTTCGTTTAAAAACATATTGACAAAATGTCTTTGTAACGTTGTATTAATTTTAGTTTTACTCTATATGAAATTATGGCGTTATAGTATGGTGTGGGGAAGATAAGTCTAATCTAAAACCATTGTTTTTAATTTAAAATAAATGTTTTACAATTTTAAATTCTCAATGTAATGACCTTTTAATTTTAGAAATATTAATCTTCTAAGTTTCAGGTATGATTACTTATTCCGCATTACTCTTTATTTGAGGCACAATAAAGATATTTGTGAATTTAAAGATGTAATCTCTCCAAGAAGACCAAAAAATTTACACAATTCCAAATTTTAATAAAGAAATTGTTAGGAAACATTTTTATTGCTTACCCCCTAAATTTTTTAAAAGTTTACCAATTTCTATTCAAAATATTGACAAACACTCATCTTTGAGCGCTCTCTCTTTAAATTTATTGTACTAATTGACTAAATAGACATTTATTTTTAATTTCGTCTACACGAAGCATAAGTATTTTGCCAAATACTGTGATGCTGTAATTTATTATTATTTATTATCATTCGTGCTTTGTTAGAACTTATTTTAATTTAAATTTCTAGGCTGCTTGAACGGGAATGTTCCTCTAAGCAGCTAATATATATGAAGAGAACACGGGAAAAACTGATTGATTTCGTAGGAAAGTTTCCTTAGCAGGCCACTTTGACGATGATAGCGAGTAATCGCCTAAACTTGTGTAAGGAAACTAGTTCCTACCACAGATATCATAGCTAAAGTAATAGAGTGGCAGATCACATGACCTCCAATGCTAATGACGGGTCGCGCAAGGAGCTCCCAGAAGAGCCCCAATGAAGCCAGCGTTGCGGGTCACGTGATCTGCCACTATAATACTTTAACTACTATATCTGTGGTTCCTAGCTACCAAGATTCAGGCGATTGACGATCTCGGCGCTTGGACCAAGCGAAGAAGAAAGAGAGAAACCGGTTTTCTGCCGCCAATGTCAGCCAAGCAGACAATGTGGGCGTCCGCCTAATAAATCAATCTGTTCTTCCTGTGTATTCTTCATATGTGATATATAACGCACATATCTCTATAAAGTTATAATATCAATCACAAAAATAACAGTTCTTTCTTAAAAACTCTCAGTTATTGTCTTACCGATGCATTGAACCAGTTACCACCAAATTTATTCATATATTTTCTTGGTTGACATTAATAAAGTCATCAGCAGCAGCATCAAAGCAAGTAATACGACCAATGCACATCATACAAGGCTTTAATCATATATTTTGTTCAAAATGTTTTGAAAACATTGTTTGTCTGTCAAACATTGCGTGCTTTCTTTAACGCAATCGCGTCATCACGCATACTCGTGCTATTTTCAGACTATTTTTTAGATTTAAAATATATTTCATCATTTTTACCGACTGCCCTGACTACTATTAGCAGAAACTGAACTGTTAAAGTTTATGTATTTAAAATGTTTAGAGCTTTACATAAAATACTCTTTAAAAATTTCATAACTATTTCAACTACTAAAAGTAAAAAACATTAGTTATCTATTCTGTAGTAAGTTTCAATTTGTAGAGAAAAAATTTTTTTATTTTAAACGAAACATGTATTTTCCTGACAAATTACGATTGGTGACAACAAGTAATAACTTCACTTTCGAAAATTCAGGGCACACTTACATGACGCCAGAATTCTATATGCTAGATTATCTCTCTAAAAGGTTAAAATTCAATTACAACGTAACTGTAGAAACAACTACAAGTCGTATTTTTAGTGGTCTTGAAGGAAAATTCGATATAGGCATGGCGAAGATCCCAATGCGTGAGCGTTACTATGACTTTGCACGCTTCACAGTACCTCACTACGCACATAAATGGGTTTTCATGTGCGCGAAAGCAACCAAGGCTCCGAAATTCAATGCATTCCTGTATCCATTTGACAGTGATGTTTGGATGTTTTGTCTTTGTTTTACACTTGTAGCAACTGCTGTGTGCAAGTACGTGACCTCTTCGAAGCAGCAATCTGTCAACATATTCCTGAACTTGGTCGGAAGCCTCCTTAAACAGCCTCTGAAGGTCGCAGCTAACACGTCGAAGAAGACAATTTGGTGGGTTACTTGGTTGGTGGGGGCAGGCGTCATTTCATTCCTGTACAATGCCTTTTTCCTTAACTTCCTAACGCTTCCGATTAACGATTACAACCCGAGGAACTTTGAAGAGCTCTCGGAAGCAGTGCAGAACAAAAATTTTAAAGTTTATTCTAGCAAAAGAGTTGTTAGCGATTATATGTTAAGAAGAAAAGAAGAACACTTGAGGCTGTTGGGAGAGATTATAGCAAAAAATGAGTGGTATGTCGAGAACTATAAACAACATGGTTTTTCCAAAACCGAGTGTTATTTAGGTCCTGTTCACATTTTGAAAAACATCGCTACTTATCCACCACTAGAAAAACATTTTTCCGACGATTTTCTCTTCATTGATCGCATAGTCATATACGTGAGAAAACGTTTTTGTTGTTTTGAACAATTAAATAAAGCTGTGCTCGATATGGTTGAAGGTGGTTTTGTCAAAAAGTTTTATTCAGACGCTACGCGTTATAGTGATTGGTCACGTGAACTCAGAACACTAGCCTGGCCGGATGACTCAAAACTAGCTCTTGGCATAGAAGGAATAACGTACCCATTTTATTTATTATTGCTTTGTTATACTTTGTGCATCATCGTTTTCCTGTTTGAGATTCTTTTACCAACAACAGTTATGCTTAAAATTATATCAAGCAAATCTGTTTTTAAGAGGTTACGTTTCAAAACTTGAAATTTAATAATTTGATCTATGAAGCTCCTGAAATTTTTTTAATTAAAGTGCTACGTCCAAACACACCACATTTAATACTTTTATTAAAACTTTTATCGCACATCCCCTTTGTTCTTTAAAAAAGTGAAAATTTAACAATCAATGAATTTAACAATGAATTTAACAATCAATGAAAATTTAATAACAATTCCTTTTCGACGTACTCAACACAACTTTGTAGAGACATCACGAAGTTTGGTATAACCGAAGTAATCGGTGATACTTTTTGTCGTAAGCAATGTTTTTAAATTATGTAGAGTTGCACAAAATTGTGATACGATAACGCTTGAAAAAAATGTATGGTTTAAATTGTTCTATATTGGTTATTTTCACTGTAATAAAATGATCCTGCAAAAATTGCAATATATTCTTTTATTTATAGGGGAGGGCTAATGGGACGCAGGGCTAATGGGAAAAGGGGATTAAACCGGGGGGAAATAGTGTATCTTTTTTTTTCACTTTTGAAGTATTAAATAAAAACTTTCTATGAATTTAACTATAGTTTTAGGTAGATGTGGTATCATAGATTCAGGCATTATATGACCAATTCCTATGGTGAAGTACACGTGCTTTTGTGTTTGATCATTTATAAAACAAGTTGGTTTTTTACAGAATCTGTCACTTACACCACTTCCACACAACATTTACGCTCAACAGGAAACACCTACCTCAAAAGAAACTCGCCATCCAAAATGGCCTTTAGCTAGTTATAATTTAAGCTTTTATAAGCCAAAATTAATAATTTTCTTTAATCTCCTTTTGCAGATTTGATAATTAATCTTTATCGATTGCTAATTTTTTTGGAGTTCGAAGAATAATGATGTATTTTTTTAATAAATATCTTTTTGCAGCCACAAGTTTACATTTCGAAAAATAAATTAGTAAAATTTTTGTTTAAAAATAAAACCTAAACTTTACATATTTTGTATGCAAATTTAGAATTTTATATGCATATTTCTTCAAACATATAAAATGAACCCTCAAAATAACTATATTGTGTTATTACAACAAACCAAATTGAATTAATCAATAAAATAAATACTTTTTATCTTAAAGTTTTATTTTTATTTTAAATAAAGTTTCTCGTAGATGATGGAGATTCTCGTTGGCAATAGTGAAAATATTGAATAAAAATTTAATTTGCATGTTATTTCAATGTACATTAAATTTTTAGGTATTTAAATTTTAAATAAACTTCTATATTTAAATTTTGTAATGAAATTTGGAATGTAGCCTAAACTGATTTTTTGCTTCAAAATGACGTATCTCACTCGTTTGTGAGACTTACGATTCGATCTGTGAAAGTGGGCGACAGACGAACTGAACGATAATAAAACCTTCCACTTTTTTCGTTATAAACGTAGTGTGGAAGCTAAAAACACTGTGGGGTCTAATGGCACAGAAACCTTGGTGTCAAATGGAACACGAATGAACCTAGCTTTGTAGTTTATCTTGAAGAATCTATTTAAATCTCTAATATATTATTCGGTCAAGTTGCCAAAAACTTTTTTTAAACTTTAATTTTAAACTTTTTGGACATTTTTCATCGTATAATAAGTGAAAGTTCAAATAGCTGTATTGGTAAAATTTCTCCACCAACAATTTCATTAATTGCATATGAATAGATCTTGGTGAAGATAAATAATTTCTTGTTGCCAAAAATTTGCTAGAAAGCAAGCTATTATTTATTCGTTGGATTAATTTTTGAAAAAGAAGGCGATGAACTCCGGGACAGCTATTTGAAGATAAAGATGGTCTTTTTAAACTACCTACCTTGAAAAAGAGGACAAGTTTGGGATAAATTTTCGAAGATTTAGGTATAAAACTAAAGATTCAGTTATAAAACTATCCTTTCCAAGGATTCAACAAAAATTATGGGAGCATCTTCGATTTTGAGTTTTAACTTGGATATTTCACCTTTCAATGGGAAATAATCGTTTAAAAAACAAAATTTCGTTATGTATACATTATGTAAATGATATTTGCTTTAAAAATTTAATTTCTGGTCACTTTTTCATTCCTTTTCTCTTTTTTGAATATTTTATTATGGCAATATTTAGCATGTCCCATTAGACCCCACACATGGGGGGCTATGAGCTTACTCGGAAGTTGGAAAATAAATTTGATGGTCACGAAATAGCATAACTTTTAAATTGTTTAGACAGAAAATAAATGTTTTGTAGTTATCATTATTTTTAAAGTTCTTTGGGTGAGTTAATATGAAATGAGAAGAATCAAAATGCACAAGAACGTTTACTAGTTTTGATTATTGTAGTTGTATACATTATTGTTTCAAAAATGTTAGTTGATATTCAATACTTATTTCAATTTCTTTATTAATTTATTTAAAAATCGAAGTTTCCAAAATATTTGTTCATAATTATTTAAAAAAAAATGGGTATTTTAATCATTGGGTATCTCACCATTATTAATGTGTATTTTAGTTTAACCAATACAACGATTAACAATTAAAAAAACATAACTTTAAAAGCAGTGAAATAACGAGAATTATATTTGAAATACAATACAATAGTACGGGGGAAGAACCCCTTCATTGCATAGTAGTCTGTCAACATCAGGTTATCTTGGCGAAGAAGGCGAGTCATCGCCTGAACTGGTGTGAAAAATTAATCAGTTTCGTATTATTAAAGAATGAAATAATAGTGAAATGAAGGGTTGTTATTCACTAAATTATTATTGGAATTGATTAAGTTTTACGAATATATACGTACATATCACTAACTTTTCCATTGTATTTATTAATTACTCGAAAAAAGAACTAATTCTAAATTTTATCTTGTTTATATCATTAATTGCAAAGTATCTTCAATGCATTTCTGCAATTAGCTAAAAATAATAATAATTTAAAATCAGTTACATCTTTTTTGAATTAAAGCCACAAACTCTAATCAGCGCTGAAACTATTACAATCTTGGGTGCATAACCCGCGAAAATCAGATTAGCCATGCAGTCACCAGTAATTAAATTCGTTAAGTACACTCTTCTATGTCTGAAATGGCAACACTCGAATTACCCCCTTGAGGATAGTTAGCGAACAATGGTATTGTTTCAGTGCCCTGTAGTGCTTGAAGAGAGCTTACCTTCTACCTTAACCGCTTTGTGTCTTTGATTGCGGTGACTAATTGAAGAGCTTAGTGGAAGAACGTGCTAAGTGACATTTTGGAAAAAATTAAGATTTTTGTGTCAACGAACGTACTATTCCATTCTTAAAAGATAACAAGTTCCCTTTTTTTTCATAAACTGAAAGTTTCATACATTTTTTACCGTTTGCAATCACCGTTTTTAATGGATTCAAGTGCAAACTAAAAACTTTCAAACTCATTTCGTCGTTTTCACCTTTTTGTCACTTAGCACGTTCTTTCACTAAGCTCTTCAATTGTTTAAGGGGTCACAGGAGTCTTAAAAATGTGCAAAGAAGATACTACAAAGCATAGTTTGATCTTTCATGTCATTTTTTAACTACTCAATAAATGAGTATAATTTTTTTTATATGTAATTCTACAAGATTTATTTATTATAAAACAAGTTTTAAAATATATGAAACTTTAGCCAAAACTAAAATAAATGATATTAAACATGAAGGTACTTGAACACACTGTGATTAGGCTTGCGCGGCAAATTGTGAGGTCAAAATTGAAAAAATGACCAAGAAAATGACTTTATATTGTACAAATATGTACAAACAAAGACTTATACCTAAATTCTCAGCTCAATTTTAATTAGAAATTATTTTAAGAACTTTTTTCTAAAAAATTAATAAAAATTTTTAAATTTTGATTCTAAATTTTTTTAAAAATAATTTCTAATTAAAATTGAGCTGAGAATTTAGGTATAAGTCTTTGTTTGTACATATTTGTACAATATGAAGTCATTTTCTTGGTCATTTTTTCAATTTTGACCTCACAATTTGCCGCGCAAGCCTAATCACAATGTGTTCAAATAGCTTCATGTTTAATATCATTTATTTTAGTTCTGGCTAAAGTTTCATAAATTTTAAAATTTGTTTTATATTAAATAAATCTTATTGAATTACATATGAAAACTTATACTTTTTTATTGAGTAGTTAAAAAATTACATGAAAGATCAAACTATACTTTGTAGTACCTTCTTTGCACATTTTTAAGACTCCTATGACCCCTTAAACTACGGGGGTTGATTGGTTTCTGCGCATGATCGTTAAAATTGTGATGTTATTAAAATGTTTGATTGAGCAGGTTGATGGGCAAATGCGTTTCGGTAATCTATCGAAATAATTATGAAGGCAATGTCAAAATAATTAGGTTTCCATATTCACAGATTATCGCAAAACACTCGCTACATGCCCTCTGTTTTTGTTAAGTTTGCTAGTTAATATAATTATTTGATTTTACCAAGTTATTGCTACACTCTCAGAAATAACACTTTCATTTTTGACGATTCATGAATCCTCAAGCCTCATTTCGTTAATTTTGAGGACTGTTTCGTCAAACTATCACGTGACTTTTGAGTAAACGCGAATCCTCACTTTTACGATCGTGATTTGACGATTCTGTATCTTGATTTTGAGGAAACTGAATCTCATTGTTGGACTCACATGCTCAAAAATAACGAAATATTTCTTTCGATTAGACAACATTCAAACCCTCATAAAAATGACTATTCAAATTTCCTCACTTAGTGGAAACGAAAACTCGGAGCATTTGCCAGTAACGGAATTGTCAAAATTAAGGATTTTTTCGTCGTTTTTGAGCATTCATTTTTTAGAGTGTTCACAATTGTCTTTAATTAGTCGTTTATTTCTCTAAAAAAAATACTGTGAAAGGTAATATAGTTAATCCCCTAGTCATATGAAGAGTACAGGGAAAGAACCGCTTTATTTCGTAGAAGTCTTTAATTAATAGCCTTTTTGGGGATGATAGTGAGAAATCGCCTAAACTGGTGTAAAGAAACCAGTCACTCGCTTTGTTTATATTTCACGGCAACCCTGATTCACGCCAGAGATCAGTGGATACGAGTCATGCGTTTGTACCGCGATTGAAGAACCGAAAGAAAAACCGGTTACCGGTCCCCAATGTCCGCCAAGCAGACACAATTACGGAAAGACTTCAAAGAAATCAAGCAGTTCTTCCCCTGTACTCTTCATATACGAACGAAGCAACATAGAAATAAATTGAAGTATTACTTTGAATTTCCCTTTATTTACCTCCACAGCTATTGTAATTTCTGCATATTATAAGTTTCAAAAAAATTTCGTTTTATTTTTTAAGAGGACTCAGGACACAGTTCTAAAATATCAACAAAATCGCTAATTTCTTGGTTTTCATTAAATTTTTCGAGTTACTTATTTCTTTACTTATTTCTTGTGGACATTGATGCCAAGTTGTATAAGTGTATTTAAGTAAAAAGAGTTTGAGTATTTTCTAGGTGTAATTTTAATTTCGTAACCTTTTCAATATAAGAATGAAAACTTATTAGTGATTATCTCGGTTTCAAATTTTTCATGTGCGATACTTAACCTCTTGCGACCTGGCGTCCCCATTTGGGGACATTTTTTAAAACCTCCCCACAAACAGCTAACATGTTAATTAGTTCCGAAATTGATCTGGTCTGATAGAAGAAGTTCCAAATATCAATATATTCAGCCTTTGATTACAAGTATCAGTCATTTATTTCGATAAAAAAAATTGAATAAGGTTCAATACGATATTAGAGTTCTTATAACAATTGATTTAATTTTTTTTTCAAACTTTTCAAAAACTTCTTTGAGTAGTTAATAGTAAAAGCATTTTGCATTAAATAATTGTTAAAATAATCTGTTAAGTACAAATAAGTGATACTGCCTTTTTTGTTGCATTTATAGCACAAAAAAATGTGCATTTTTTAGAGTCTAAGACGCGTCCCTAAGTAACTAAAACTAAACTAAACTCCCCGGCGCTACAGCCCATTACTGGGCCAAGGCCTGCCATGCCCATTTCAGCTTTTGTGACCTAGGGCTCTGGTGTGCTAGGCATAAGTCCCGGTAAGGTGGTCAGCCTCACGCGGAACCCCCAGTGTTTAGTTCCCAAGCATGCTTGGTACCCAAGTAACTATTGCCCCCCCCCCCCCAAGTAACTATTGCACATAATTTTTTTTAATTCTTTAAAAAACATACTTTTTGCATCTATTTGTACGAAAATTATGTTTAGGGTAGGAATTTGCTCGGATCTTAAAAGGTTAAATCTCGAAACCATCTTTAAAAATTATGCCGAAGATCAGATATTTTTAGCCTATTTTTCTTTTTTTTTTAATTCGAAGAATTAAAAAAATGAAAAAGAAGGTATTGACATGCGGTCGATGTCCGTCCGTCCGTCTGTCTGTCTGTCCGTCTGTCTGTCTGTCCGTCCGTACCCCCCTTCCAAAATCAGCTCTATCAATCCGATCTTAAAAATTCTTTTTTTATTAGAAAGGTATAAGACACCCTCAGACACCCAACTTTCATACTTTTTGTCCGTCTGTCTGTACGATAGGACGGACATAAATCTACTATTTGAAGACGAATTTCCCTTTGAATTAGCATTGAAATTCAATTTCGAGTAATTTAAATCGCTGAATTTAGCTACAAATGCTACGGACAAGTGAGATACGTCAAAAAATTCAGCGCATCGAAATTAGAATACATTGAAAATTTCAGAAAAGAATTCGAATTCGAAGTACTTCAATTATTTAAAAAAAAACTTCAAAATTTAATGCTCATTTAAAAAGCATAGGAAGCCATTTTTATAAGAATTAAATCGCCATTGCCATCGCAACAATTGCTTGAGAAACGTTAATTCTTTTCGACAATAAATTAAAATAAATTTATTTTTGAGACATCGGTCAATTTCAAATGACGTCAAATATATATTTCACTATGAATTGTTTTCATTTTATTTAAAAGCGAGGAATATTACATATTTATTCTTTGAAATATAAATTTTTGCAAACGATTTAAGTTATAATTATTTAATTTTCGAAATTTCGAAACTAGCCGAATTTAGCTAGTAAATGTTTATTTAGGAGTAGTTTTTTGGTTTTTGTTCTACGAAAAATTAAATATTATTTATAACTGCTAATAAAGCTGTGTTTAGTGCTGTGTTTAGTTAGATGCTGCGTTTAGTGAAATTTATTTTAAATTTAATGTGGAAAAAACGGTTATTGATGTCACTTACTGTTACGAACCTAGTTTTTTCAAGATAAGAATTTTAGTAAGTATTTAAGTAACAGGAAAGTAGGCTATTTTAGTTCTTTAAGAACTTCTTGTTTCCTCATTGGACATATATGCATTCCAAAAAAATATGGAATGTTGTGCACTACAGAATATTGTCGAATATGATTAGATTTTCATATAAAAATTAAAATAGAAATATTTTTAAAATGTAAAAGAAATTTCCGTACTTTTTGGACATAATATATTTATTATACGTTATTAGTCATATATTTTTCTATACATACATGTTTAGCTGTAGTTAGTGCTAAACTTAATAGTAAACCTTAATATACCACGGTATTAAATTTATAGATGAAAATATTCAAAATATTTATTTGGGGCACTATTGCAGCTGCTTAGAGGAATAAAACCACATATTATGGTTCTATATGCTCTTCTAATCTAATGTAATATTCGGAAAATGGAGATCAACTTTTCTGGCTGCGATATACCCATCAACATAAAAATATTTTTACATCTCGAATGCTCGCTAACTACATTAAATTCTCTTCATAATAGCACTGTTACTTTCTCGTAATTACCTTTTATAGTCGAGCACCACAATCCACATTGTCTTCCGTTGTGTGCCTAAAACCTTTAATCTGCAATTTATTAAAAGAACTTCACATGAGAAAATTTTCACAGAACTTTAAATGCTGATTCCACTACGTGATCAATTTCCGTAATGTCAAACATGGAACATAAGCACAAAATGCTCATTACATTTTTTTTTTTTTTGTAAGAACCACAGCTCTTTTTAACAATGTGTTGAAATGAAGATTAAAGTAAAATTTGAAGAAATGTGTAGGTAAGTTATGTTTTTGCTTTAGTATGTTATTGCCATTTCAATATCAACAACTCCCATGTGCGTACTCTTTTCTATGAAGTGTATTAAAAAAGAGATTTAACTCTTTTGCTACGCAAGATTTTTGTATCCGCGTAATATGCAATTGGGCTACCATTATCAAGTCCTTTATTGTAGGGCCACCTTGGCCGTTTCAGGAGTGAAAGGGTAAAACAACGAAATACTGTTCGTTTTTTAGCCCTCTAGTAGAATATATCTTTAAGTGTCTTCTACCCTCCTCCCTGGTGTAACAATAAATCCGTGCCTTAACGAGATGTCCTAGAAACGTCGTCTGCAAAGTCCCTGGTGGGCACTAGGACGATTCTCAACATCGTCCGTCACTTCCGGTAATTCCTGATGCCAGATTCTTCTACCAGCGACAAACAAAAAGCAAAAAAATGCGTTTGAAATTAAAATATCTGTATGCCATTAATTTGCTGGAGAGTGTAGTTCTGGCTCTTTGAAACTGCTTCTTTTAACCGGCCTTAATTAACCGGATTTTAGTGTACTAGGATGAGAAAATTTGAATTAATTACAAATTCAACAAGGTATGGTAGATACATACCAGAGGTGGCCAAAAGTGTGAACACTTTTTGAAAGTTTCATGTGTTTCAACTGTTACCTGTGCTCTTGCATCTATTTAATTTCGCTTAAATACAAACATTTAAACGCTAAGTTAAAGGTAATTTAATGTAGAATTTCATAAAAAAAGCAGAATTAGAGTATCTGTATTACAAATGAAGTTATGCTCATTTTAGATGAACAAACAAGCACAATCAATGGATTATCTTATGCTGAAATTGCAATACAGGTTGGTGGTTCAATGACTTGCAAAACTATGACAGATCATATTATTAGTTGCATAACTTATCCGTAATACAGATATTGTAATACTGTATTTATTTTTAATTCTACAATAAATTACTTTGATGATGATGGTGTTGTGTCCATGGATATCGATTATATGGGACCAAAGGTCTCATAGACGGCTTCAGAGATCTGCACACCGTGGTCCTCATAAAGATTAAATTACTTTTAATTTGATATACAGTTGTTTAATTTGATATACAATTAATATATTCTGTAATCACACAAAGTTAAAAAATATGAAACTTTCAAAAAGTGTCCACACTTTTGGCCACCACTGTATATATTCCAGCTTGTGTGTTTGTTCAGAGAACCGCTTATAAGCTTTCGTCAAGTGGGACAGACACAGAAAGAGTTTTTACAAGCACAAGAGACACACAATGAAATAACAACACAAACACACAGACAAATAACAACATTTATTGACAGTCACAAACATCCATGCCTTACCGAGATTCGAACCCGACCCCAGCAGCCAAAAAGGCTAGCATCCTAACGATTGCGCCACCGGGGCGGCTTCAACAAGGTGTTTCATTTTAAAAAGGTAGAACGTAAAGCTGCATCATTTTCATGAAATACATTTTTATAAAGCCGGATGGAACAGACATAGCTGGAAAATTAAGTTTTCCTATTTGTTTTTTTTTTAATTAAACATATTTGCAATAGTTAATACACTATATACTTATACAACACTTACAAACTTCCAAATCACAAGTTTTCAACATTCCTATCATTTATATCATAGTTAATTGTTTTTGTTTATTTTGGACAGAATATATAGTATTTGTACCAAACTATGGACAACGCTCTTAATCAATATATTTACTTGCTTACTTATACCTCTTTCCCTCCAACATGGAGCATAGGTTCTCCGCCATGGTCCGCCACCTCACCCTGTTGGCAGCAACGGTCTTAATCTCTCCCCTTGACTTGTTAAGTTCTTTTACTTCCTTGTTGATTGTTCTACGCCACGTTTTTTTTATCTTCCCTATTTTTCTTTTGCCTTGCTAACTCCATTCTAAAGCCTTAATCAATATAAACACCCCTAATATCTTTAAAAGTTAAATTTATAATCGAGCATATATAAAAATGAACATGAGAAAAACGTAATGTCTCACTTAGAAGACATTTTGACAATAAAACAACGAAATATAACCAGTCAAAAATCAATCCCTTACCAGTTTTTATATGGCAAACGTTTTTAAAGATCAAATTCAGGAATTTCATTATTTTTCGTCCGTTTTTTTTATCGTTGCACAAAAATCTGTTAAATAAATTAAATATAAATTCAACTTCCAAGAAAAAATCTGTTCTATCTGTATTTTATATTTGTCAACCTCAATTCATTAAGTTTTTAAGCTATTAAAATAATGTCATTACAATGTTTCATTTCCTATGTTAAACGTTTTTAACGATCAAATTTCATAATTTCATTTTTTTGTTCATTTGTATTATGTTTCAACCTTTAACTCATTGCTTTAAGCTTTAAAGCTATCTAAATTAATGATATTACAATGTTTCACTTCCTATTTTATGTTAAACGTTTTCAACAATCAATTTCAGAATTATTTTCTTTTTTGTTCTTTTTTATTATGTTTTAACCTTTAACTCCTTGCTTTTCTGTTATAAATTGAACAAAAGTAATGATATTACCATATTGCACTTCCTATGTTAAACGTTTTCAACAATCAATTTCAGAATTTCATTTTTTTTTTTTGTTCTTTTGTATTATGTTTTAACATTTAACTCTTTGCTTTAAGTTATAAAGCTATCTAAATTATTGATATTACAATGTTTCACTTCCTATGTTAAACGTTTGTAACGATCTATTTCAGAATTTCATTTTTTTTTCTTTTTTATTTTGTTTTAACTTTTAATTCATTACTTTAAGTTTTAAAGCTATCTAAATTATTGATATTACAATGTTTCACTTAATATGTTAAACGTTTCCAACGATCAATTTCAAAATTTCATTTTTTGTGCTTTTTTATTATGTTTTAACCTTCAACTCACTGCTTTTAAGTTTTAAAGCTATCTAAATTAATGATATAACGATGTTTCACTTAATAATTTTAAAAAATTTTAACGGTCAATTTCAGAATTTTTTTTGTTGTTGCTAAAGGCCGCCTCGGTGGCTGAATGGTTAGCGTACTAGCCTTTGGAGCTGCTGAGGTCGGGTTCGAATCCCGGTCAGGCATGGATGTTTGTGAAAGTCAATAAATGCTGTTATTTGTCTATGTGTTATTCATTTCTTTGTGACTGTAAAATTTCTTTCTGTGTCTGTCCCACTTGACGAAAGCTTATAAGCGGTTCTATGAACAAGCACACAAGCTGGAATATATGTGTATCATACCATACCATACCATACATCTAAAGTTGTTATATAAATTCGGCTTCCAAGAAAAAACAGAAATGCCTTTTATTCCATCTAAATAAAAAGTTTCAAACAAATGGTATTTTTTACTGGGCGTCAACACCTTATGTTGTGGAGAATTTACGAGACTTCTGGTAAATGTACGACCAAGTACGAATAAATGTTTTTATTACCTCATTCAAAATATCACGCAGCCAAATTTAAAATATAGAAATTCTTAGTGTTTTTAGAGAGAAAAAAAGCATTTCCGTTGCAGTCAATTTAACAGCTGCCCACAAAAATTCGAGTTTTTTTCCAGGTTTAAATCGAGCCATTCTTCTTGACATAAATTCCAACTTCCATTCGAAAAGAATTGATTTTTAAGTTGGAACTCGGAATCTTTTGCTTTGGCTTTAAGGCTTAAATCGAATTGTGTGGTTTGCAGAGGTATATTTCCACTTTCTTGGTTCCTATTAAGGGGGTTCAGTACCCTAAAATCTGTGAAAAAATCAAAGCAAAAATTATTGGCTTAAAATACTATTACAAGTTTAATTAATAATGTCACAAAGTATCAAGACGATTGGAAAAATATTTTTGACATTAAAAGCCATTTTAATGTCATGGCTTCGTAAAGAAATAAGTTAACAATAAAAACTTCAAACGTGTTTTTCTCAGAACTTGATTTTTTGAACTTCGATGTGCCTTTTCTCAAAAACTATGCTATGTTTCATCGTAAAAAAATTTTTATATGATGTAATACATAGTATAGATTAATCTGAGGTTATAAATTTTAATAAAACTAAAGTGAAAAAAAATTTATTGGGCAAAAAAGTGAAAATTTTCATGATTTTTTGGGTACTTTAAAACCTATTTTTTTTGTTTGAAAAAAAAATCTAACAGTTATTTACAAAAAACTATTAACCTCAGATTAATCTATAAGTTTGGTACAAACACACACAGAAAATTTTAAGATGATCTGAACAGTAGTTATTGTGAAAAGGTACATTGCAATTGGCCTATTTAACATTACCGATATACAACATACTGAACCCCCTTAAGGGGGAATGGGCGCGCTGGACCGCGGGTTTCCATACCAAAGTGCCTTAGTGTTACTCCAAAGGATGGAAAATATTTTCTAAGCCGCATTTCTCCGGCTGAATTGAATACTCTTACAAACGTTTTTTTTAAAGTGATAAATGTAGATAATTTATAGGTCTCTAAAATCCAACTTTTTGAATATTTTGTGTATAATTATTTATTTAACATTTTTAAAAATATTCTAACCAATTTCAAAAAGTGGGATTGACGTGACCTACGATTCAACTCTAAGGGTAATAGATGGAAAGTTGTCGCCCAGCTAGTATGGTGGTTTTGATCCTCGCTTGTCATGTGAGTGGGCCTGGGTTTCGAATTCCGTTAAAAGGTATGGATATCTGTGATGTCCTGAGTACATGCGAATAACATGCTTTTAAATCTGTGGGTCTAAAGTCCGTTGGGTAGTCATAGCCTAGTACCATGGGTGCAGGCTGTCTGGAGCAGGGCCGTGTGGTGCTATGATGCAGAGAAGCGGCCGCATCAGGCGGCAATTGAGTAGGGGCGGCAAAATTCGAGATTCTAACCATATTTCTTTAAATACTGCTTCAAAAAATTAACTTAGTATTTACTAAATCTGTGTAAAATAAATACTTCTAAATGTTCAAAAATAGAAAGAAAAAGAGCGGCAATTCTAATGAATATCCGAAATAGTGAGAAGGAAAATAGATCTAATACAGGCCCGAGCTGGCCAGGGGGAAAGGCGGGGTTGAGCGGGAATTGGGGTATTAATCCCCATGCGCTTTTTCTTTCGGTTTCTTAACTTCAACAGAGAGAGCAAGGCCCGATCAAGACTTTTGTGCAAGGGAAGCCTGCCTTTGATTTGGGGGCCCCCGAGGCAAATACGCAACTCAACTAATGGGCCAACATACGCAATGTGGCAACCACTTTTAGTAACTAAAAGGTTACATTACCCATGGCCATGTAACTGTTGTTGGCATAGCAAATATTTAACGTGTTGAACTCGTGATGTTCATGGCAAGAAATTTTCTATTATAATTCCTCCAAGCATCAGAAAGTTTCTGAGGAATTATATTGATAATGTTGGTGGGCCTCCAACAGAAACCTATCAAAACAACATCCCAAACTTAAAATAAAAAATGTTTTCATAAATGAACATATGCTTTTGTAAATGTGGCGATATTTGTAAGAGAATGAGTGTTTAAAAAAGTGATTTGAGGGCCCCTTCAAATTTTGAAGAGGAAGCCCAGGCT
Organism: Hylyphantes graminicola; assembly: GCA_023701765.1. Taxonomy (NCBI): domain Eukaryota; kingdom Metazoa; phylum Arthropoda; class Arachnida; order Araneae; family Linyphiidae; genus Hylyphantes; species Hylyphantes graminicola. The sequence continues at coordinate 4,045,525 of CM043115.1, read as the reverse complement.
TCCCCGGCCTATTCGGTGATCGGGCCCTGAGAGAGAGGGCGGTCTGCAAAAAAGCCGCTGCTTGGAGACATGTTTGCATGTTTTGTTTTTATTTGGGTTCCAAACTGGTGACTATAGGCGCGTTTACATGTGCTGGGAAATTCTAAAACAGTAGCATTCTAAAACAATTGCTTCCATTACAACTGACAATGGAGAACTACATAGCAGTTTTTTTTTAAGGGGAATATGGTGAGTTTATTTGCATTAAGATTTAACAACACTTACAAGAGTTCGATATATACTTTAATTTCTTCTGTAAAAGTAAGTATGGCATTTTACTTAAAAAAAAATAGTAATTGAGTTTAAACTTGGTCCCTGAGCAACAATTTTGACTTGTGTTACAAATATATTCTCAAAGGAGTTGCAAAAGATCAAAAGCATTTGCACTCTTAAAACAAAAGAGTGAAATCCACTCCATTAGGAGAAGTGCATTTTCAACACTGGAAAGGAGTGAATATTAACTCAGACTGAGTTAAAAATCGCTCGTTTGTTTTAAGAGTGTATATTATATAAAACAATCAGTTAAATTTTTATATAACAGCTGTTTTAAAAAGTAGAGTTTGATTATTTTACTTCTATTTCATCAAATTCAGTAATTTTGTATCAGATATATATGAATGTATTTTTCTTAAAGAATATTTTTAAATTAAGATTTAGCCATTTTACGAATGAGTAATTTGTAATAAGAAAATGAAATACTTGGCAAATCTAATTTTTAATTGAAACTGATTTATTCCTAACGTTTTTTACCACTAAGTTTTGTAATTAAAAAATTTATTGCAATATCAACCTAGATCTGCACTGCAAAATTAAACACTTTTAAATAGATTTTACTAACTGTCCACCTTTATACCATAGCATAACGCCCAACGTGATTGAACCAAGGAATTTCAAAATAGTATCCACAGATAGAAACCTAAAAATCTATCATGGAACACACAAAAAGCTTACAATACTACTCGTTTTCTCAGACTAGGGGTGGGTGGTCCGATTGTCCCCCCGATTGTATCCCCCTTTTTCCCCTTTCCAGAAAGCTAGGAAAAAGCCTCTTCGTATTTCTATACAATAGGGTACCCAGGGCCCTGAAGGAATATCTTATCTAAAATGATTTTACAACCACATTGAGATAGTGGGTTGTGTTTCGCTGATTCCCAAGGCACAAAAAGTGTCTAGTCTAGACAAGCGTCACTTAGAGTTACTGTAGAATTGTTCTCTATCTCTTTTATGTGGGAAAAGATCAGTGTAACATGAATTTGTATGGCTTCCCACGAAATTTTCTATTGATTGTTCCGAAAAGGGAAAGTAAAATTACTTTCAAGGAACCGTAGATCGTAGATGAGGCTTTCAAAATGTTTTCTTTTGCCGGAACCTCAACATCTCAGCCTTTTGTTGGATAAATTTACGTCCAGACATGTGCTTTTAAGTAATAAAAGTAGTGATGAGCTGATGACCACACATGGCGACAAGGGGGGTCGGGTCACATAAGGGGGCGAACATTGGATTCCAATTGGGTAGTTGCTTTTTGTTGTTAGAGTGCTGGCTAATTTTGTCTTTCAATTTCAATACTTTGACTGGCCACTTGCGGAGGTCACGTGATCTCGGGAAGTCTCGTGCCTTTATTTTTTTTTAAACAGTACAGTCGGAGTTTGAGAGAAAAACGTACCGTGTCTATTGTGTTTTTTGTTTTATTTCGTCGATGCATTGATGCTCGTATGTGTGATTTATCATTATTAGAAGAAACTTGGATTTTTCGTTCTAAATAAGGTAAAAAAAATTACTATTTTTTTTTTAAATTTATTATATAAGTTACTTATCCATATAATTGTTAATCATTTTAGGGGGCCAAATTATCTTTTATATATGTACTTGTACTTAAAAATAATCTAAATTGTAAAAAAAACCTATAATTTTTTTAATTAAAAATAAAAATGACCAATGTAAATTTTACAATTAAATTGCGTGTCAATAAATAAAACATTTTTCAATTCGAACTGCTTACTCTTGCTTTGTAAACATATGTAATATTAAATGTTTAGAATGCAACATTTTTTAACGCACGTTTTTTTTAAAGCATTTTATTTCTATCATAAGCAAATATTTTGAAAAAGTACTTCTTTTTTATATTTTGTAAAAAAAAATTAAGTATTTTCCATAGTTTAAATTTCTATCTCTAATTTGTTGAAATGTGTGAATGTTTCCTCCACGCAATGAATAATAAAGCCGAACCAAGCAATTTTAGTTTAACCCCATAATTATAATAATTTATTATGATTATATTTAAGTCTTTAACTGAGTCAGTTAAAAACAGTCAGTCTTTAACAGAGTTAAGTCAATAACTGGCATAATTAACCGGTGTTGCACGGGTGTACACTTAAACACAGTGCTGACTTGTATATTATGTTAACTTTTACTTTACGCCAATCGATCCCTCTTCCCACTGATTAACAAACCATCAGGATATTATAACCCTCCCATAAAGATATCCGCATTTTTATATAAAAAAAAATAGTTGTATGTCTGACTGGATCTCGGTCCTTCCTTTTATGAGGTATAACCTCCACCCGTCTAATTATGTAGAATGAAAAGGTGTGTAAAATGCAGGTATTAAAAATAAGTAATTTTGTAAAAGCAATTTTAATTTTTATCAAAAGTAGTTAACCTTTTTTAATTATTATAAGTTTAATTAAAACTAATTAATAATTGTAAAAAACTAAAGGTAATTAAATTTAAATTTTTAAAATCTATGAGAATCATAAAAAAAATATTATTTTAACACGTGTGCTACACGCCCCCCCCCCCCCCCCTCCCCAGCCGATTTTTGTTAGCGACGGCCCTGGTTACAATATAATTAGTATGAAAACTTTTTTTAAAAAATCAAGAGCGGCATTTCAATGATCTGCATCATATGAAAAAAACATACCACACGGCCCTGGTCTGGAGGAAATTTCCCCTCCCCACCAGTGGAATGCCAAAAGTGAGGAGGTGGCGCCATCTCGGAAGTCAGACTTCCAACCCTCACTCCATCGTTTACACTTTTTTTACTATGTGTAAATGATGTGAATCCATCGAACTTTTACTCAATACAAGATCAAGATGAGACAGCGTATAAAAACCGACATACAGATCAAAAATCATAACATTTGTAAAATCCAAGCGCAAAACGACACTACCAAATTTGTTGGTGGTCCATCGAACAGTTGGTACAGCTGTGGAAATAAAAAAGTACCCACTTGAGGTTATTTCCTCCGTTATTCATCTTAAAGAATCGGACCTTTTTGACATTGTGAACAATTAACATTCTGAGTTAATTGCACGACACAAAATTTGCATAAGGGGCCATCTTCATATTAAAAATGTTACTAACTTTAAAATTTCCAATAGCAACACCCCTTTTTGAATCCATATTTCAAATCTCTGACCTATGTTAATACGAAATGCCAAATTTTGTTAGTTTTTAAGCATTATTAGAGGAGTTAGAGAGGTGCAAAGTTTAGGTCCCATAATGTTAAATGAGTTGCACATGAAAAACTATCCCGATCTATAAATAATTAAGATAATGAAACGAATTTTTTACTGAAAAGAAATTATAATAACCCAAACAAAATGCATTCAATATTGGGGTATTTTAAACAATTTTTATATTTTTAAATAATTATTATATTGATTTTTTAAAAAAATATGAATGGAAACCCCTTAATATTTTTAAAGAAATAAATTTAAGACACGAAGTTTAAGCGAAATCCCAATTTTTAAAATTTTTTATTCATAATTTGCTGAGTAAATCACAAAATACTTTTTAATTACCCTTTAGGGGATAGTGTATAAGATAACGTGTGTAATTGATAAATAAAGACGGCTTTGCATGCATGCTTGCTTGTCATTTTAGAGATGGTCCCCAAAAGGTCCACAAGTGATTCGATTGAATAACTCGTCAAATATTCATTCAAATGTAACAAAAACTTAGATTTAAGAGTTTTCAAGAGTGCTTAACATTTCTAAGTTATTAAAATTGGGTGTTGCTATTGGAAATTTCAAAGATCGTAATATTTTTAATATGAAGACGGCCCCTTATGCAAATTTTGTATCGTGCAATTAACTCAGAATGTAAATTCTACACTATCTCAAAAAGGTCCGATTCTATAGGGTGACTAACGGATGAAATAACCTCAAGTGGGTACTTTTTTATTTCCACAGCTGTACCTGACATGGGTTGATTCCGAGAGGTGGTACAATATACAACTCGATTGTCGCCACCATATGTCTTTCTGGCAACATTCTGGTCCATGAAATATGAAAACTAAATAGGCAATTTAGACTATTTTCTGTAATACGGTAAAGTATTATTTCAAACGAAGAGATTAGTGGAAGAACGTGCTAAGTGACAAGAAGTTGAAAACGAGAAAATGAGCTTTAAAGTTTTTCTTATGCAATCAGATACTCTAAATACGCCACTTACAAAAAGTAAAACATATACATTTAAGCTTATGAAAAAAGGGAAATCTTGAAAAATATCCCAGAGACATCTTAAAGATTTGGTAATATAGAATTTTCTTAAAATCCGAACTTCCCTGTGGCCTGTGTCATCAGTCAAAAAATTTTAAAACTATTCTTTGACTTTGATTTTTAAGATCAGGGATATCGAAGAATTATCGAGTGGTCCCCAAATGTCCAATTCTAATAACATTAAACCCCACCTATTTCGCTTACGGGGGGTATTGTTTCACACTTTTAACAAAAAAACAAGGACAATTTTAACCTTTTTTTATTTATTTTTTTAAAATCAGGGAAAATTTCTACTGGTGCCATTTAGGACCATATCAATCAATTTGAAATGCAATTCAAATAAAAAAGCAAACCAAACAATAAGTTGAATGTTGGCATTTAGTATGGCAACAACAAGTTTGTTTTGAAAATTGTTAAAGCGCCAAAGCGGAACTTCAGTTTCTGACCCTGACTCCTGACGCGACACTTAAACTAATTTATTTCATAAATTTTAAATATTATTAGTTAGCTTACACTATTCAGTCGCAATTAGTAAGTAATATTTGCCATTCATAAAATCTTCTTCTTTTATTTGAGTTTTATCAATCTTAATTTCAGATTTCTTCGGTTTTCATTTTAAGTCATAGCATTAGCAAGTAAGCAACAAATTTGAATTCCTTCTTGTGAATTGTATTTTATTAATTTTGAAAAAAACATTGGCAATCAAAAGTGATTTTACCCCTAGAAAATAGTGTTATTTTTAAAATTTCTTAAAAACATTAGTTAATTGTGTATATTCCTTTTTACCAGTGTGCATAGATTTACAAATAATATAACATGAAAATTAAATATATTAGGAGTTCAGCTCTAGTTTTGATAAATTTACTCATATTTTTTACCATTCTTATTCGTGAAATATTGGTAATGCTTTGAAACATTCAGAAAAGTTTTTTCATAATATATCGTCACTTAAGTTCCCACATGTGCTATCTAACTTTGCAAAACAGTAGACATTTATTGAAAGGTAACCCTTGGCGAACTTTCCAACATCGCGCCAAAAGTCAGCCGATAACCCAACCGAAATGATAGGATAGGTTTGAATTATCGCCGCATTAAAGCTACACGAGGGAGAACTGAAAAACATGTTTTCTCATTTAACACCGGCTGCTCGGACTTTCTTGTTACATAATATCGGTCAACATAATGTAATGCTGAGATGTGCAACAAGAAAGTCCGAACAGCCGGTGTTAAATAAACACGTTTTTCGGCTCTCCCTCGTGTAACTCTAATGCGACGATAATTCAAACCTATCCTATAATTTCGTTTTGGGTTTTCGGCCCAATTTTGGAAATTTCGCCAAGGGTTACCTTTCAATAAATTTCTACTGTTTTGCAAAGTTTGATAGAACATGTGGGAACTTAAGAGGCGATACATTATTTTATCTGGGAAAATGTCTCTGATATTTTATTTTAAAAAGCATGGGCTATTTTGTTAAAAAGGACACTGACTATTTACATATTTTGCTCCATTAAAGCAAGTTATAGCCCCTGAATTTTCAATTATTAATTTTATTCACTTTTTATATTATATAAAAAAATCTTTCTTCACTTATATAAGACTATAAGTACAACTTAAATTATCATATAAAAAGGTCTTAGCTTGGATCAAAGTAGCCCATTTGATGGTAATACATATTTCTTACTAATTTCTTGCCTTTATGTCATTGGGGCTGGGGAGCCCAGTCGGTTAAGCACTCGCTTAGCATGCGGAAGGTCCCAGGTTCGGGTCCGGGCATCTCCAAAATAGCTGCCGACCTATAAACGGCCCGTGCAGCCAAAAATGTCCGACGAATAATACCCCGTGTAAGGGAGTGCACGTTAAATATCCTTCAAAGTCCTAATGCTGCGTACGATGTCACCCTTAACGGTTGCGTTGGGTGCCTATTCAGGTGTTGGCTCGTCACCTGACTGTGGTTCTAAAATACGACGCCCGTCGCCAATAGCCCTCGTGTAGCTGTAGTGCGACGATAATTCAAAACCTAACCTAACCTAACCTTGCCTTTATGTCATTGCTAATCTAGACTGCAAAATGGGTGAAGGTAGTGTTTGGATCTGGAAAGAACCAGATTGTAGATGGAAGAAAAATGTTCAGAACTTCATTAAAAATACTGATTCCACCGAAAAAGGTAAGAATATTTATTTTTTCATTTATGTTTGGTTATAGTATGAACAATTACATTAGTAAAGGGGTTTTATTGTAAAATAATGATTGCCTGGAAGTAGCATTAAATAAAAAATAAATTTCATTTAATAACAAAACTTTAGTTAAGTAGTATTTCACTTTTTGACATTTTATATTGTTTTTTAATAAAGATAGTGTTGATAAAAAAATATTATATTAAAATCAGATAATTTTTATCGAGGTACCGGAACAGGTTCTAGTATAACCTGTGCACACGCAAAAACTTTATTCACATATTTTAACTATTTTGTTATTTAAAAGAAGTACGAAAAGTCTCATAATTATTCAAATATATTTCATAAATTCCTTCATTGACGTATGTGCTTTTTGTGGAGGCATTTATACTCAACAAACGATAGCTGCCATAGAATTTTTTAGATGTTATTGAAATTTCCATACATGGTACAATTATATCTTTAATAAATATATTGATTTATTGAGTGAGAATTGAGAGTCCTGTGGTATTACACTCCTCTAGTTGTATAAAATAAACCTATGGAAACATTACAATAGTTATTTAAGCAGCTAGTGTCGAAAATTATACTTTATTAAGCGAGTGGCTTTCAGGGATCAACCTGGGTCAAAAAATGCTGTAGCAAAAATGCTAAAATGTATAAAAAAGCTGTAGCAAAATGCTAAAGAAAAATTAATTGCTTATAAATCAACGTCACGCCAATTAAATCACTTGAATCTATACACAACTCAATCTTTGTGTAGCAGTTAATTTTATTAAGCAGTATAGCTTAATGATACATTGATATATATTTTTTTATGAATCACGACATGACAAATTTAAATAATTATATAAAACTATACTACTAAAAGTACTTTTAACTTTTTTTATAAACATTTTTAAATAAGTACAAGTAAGTGGGTATTTACTTTGATTTATGGTGTTGGAATATCTTCAGATTTGTCTATGAACATGTTTTTGTTGTTCATTTGGTGTATCAAATCAAGTTTTGCTTGTTTGAAATCCCAAACTTTTGGTCGAATACATATCCTTATTGAAATGGTTCAAACATTTGTTTAAAAAATCCAAGCACTTTTCCAGAAAAATTCAAGGACTAGAAATTAACTCTAACAAACTCTAACTCTAGCATAAAATCTAAGTCCATTTTAAAAAACAACTAAATATTGTTTAAAATCAGAAACCCCACTGCAGGTGGAAGTAGAATAAAAGGTTCAAACGTGAACAAAAAGTATTTTAACTTTCAAGGTGATCACGACTCACGCACATCGTGAATCAGGCACTTGATCAGAAAATATATTCTGGTTGTCAGAATTGACCTGAACCGGAGCTACAAAAGTAACAAGATACTCTTCCGATCACAAAGAGCCAGACAACTGTCAATCATTCTCACGTAATGCGACATCATCGGTAGATTTCGTTAAAATTACTAGGCTGTGATACGAGTAAATCAGAAAGCACAATTGGACTGATTTTAAAATGGTAGGTTGCACTGGCTGGCCAAGATTTGAAGACATCTTAGTGTAATCTAATCTGAATTCATCTTATTTTGATTAAATATTTTTATTTTCATTATTAGAATCGGTTATTTAAACTTGTTGTTTATTGAAATTTAAGTTTAGTTTCACCGAATTACGTCGTCACATTTTCACGACGGCCAATAATATTTTTTTCGCATTTTCATGCAACTCGTCGCATTTTGCGACAAATGCGACTGCAGATTGATCCCTGGTGGCTTTAGGCTAACCGTAGGTCAAGTGAAATAATGACAACAGCTTAGTTAAGTATTATTTGGCATGTGCTTGCTTACAATATTTTTTTTAATAACGTGCAAAAAATATTTCTATAAATGAGCGATTTTCATGACATCATTTAGTTTCCATGGCGATATTCGAAAATGCAAAGTAGTAAAAGAAAAGTGACCAATAGAAATAAGTGAGTTTCATTACATCATTTAGTTTCCATGGAAATATTCATGACATCATTTTGTTTTTCTACCAATCAGATACTCTTATTTACTTTACCACACTAGTGACGAAAGTAACTACTTTCGGCACTGTCTGTGACGTAAACACGTAAAGTGTCATTTTCGCAACAATTTATGAATGAATATGATATAAAAAAAGTGAACTTTTTTGCACGTTGCTATAAAAATATTTTTAATTTGTTTTAAGATGTAAATATTTACCAATTTTTTGGCCTTGTAGACAATGTTAAGACTACTTTTATTTCATAATTCAACTAACTTCATTCCATTCCATTTTATTGTTTCAGAAATTGTTCTATTGCATTGTTCTGAAGTGGAAGGATTCGACAACAGCGTTCCGCTGGCTAACTTCCTATTAAACTTGGCTGAAGAGCTCGGCATTTTCAAAAAGGAAAGGACGATGTTTCTTAGTCCGAAGGATCTTTCCCAAGCGATTGAACTCTGTTTAGAAAGAATGGTAAGGGAAACAGGAAATATTTTCTAATATTAAATTTCAGTTTCATTTTTTACTGGCTCTTAAATATTAATATGACTTTTTATTTCAATCTAATAAACCTATACATATTATGTGTTACGTCTTCTTGAAATAAACTTTTTGGAAAATTGCATATTTTTTAACCATAACAGAATTATGTAGTTTATTTTAACCCTTTATAAGCCCATTTTTTTCGAGTAATGTTACGTTAAAGTATTTCTTTTACTGAGATTGATTTATAAAAAGAAATTCATTTAGCTCATTACCTAAAATTTATTTTGATTATTAAGACCATTTTATTTCGGTGGGAAGTATGTTTCTCATCACCCGCTGGGAGCTATTCAAGCGTATCGTTCATAGGAATCCTGCATTAGTAATTTTGCTTGTGTTTTCTGAAGTTATCAGGAGATGGCAGCACTAATCAAAATTGATAAAGTTGCTGGAAGTATACTTCCCACAGCCTTATAAAGGGTTAATACAATTTTATATTTAAAAATACACTTGAAGAAAAATATGTGCTAAAAAAACTTCCGAGATGTATGAAAAGAATTGAAGTGGAAATTATGGTCTTTAACACACAAAAAATATTAGAACTACTATGCTTTTGCATTAAATAGCCCCTTTTTGGCCTAGATTCTCCAGAATATTAACACATGTATCATTGTTTGATGGGTACTTGGAATTTCAGTTTTGATAAGTGAATATATCACTTTAAAGCACATTTTTGCTATTTTTGGTGTTACTATTAATGATTTATTGATTTAATGTTTAATTGATTTTGAAAGAGTGTAACGCACATAAAAATATGGGAAAACAAAGGGTTTTTTTTACTGTACATATCAACAGATGTTTTTTTTTTTTTTTTGCAATCAATCAAGACTGACAAATCATAACCCGAAAGAGCATAAAATTTCAAGTAGCTTGAAATCTTTAAAAACTCTACTGCTTTATTTTGTATATATGTGTGTGGCTAAAAATATCACTCAGTGAAAGTGAATAATTTATTTAAGCTTTCCACAAAACTGAATTCATCAATTGGACTTGGAAATAGCAAGGCCTGTTGTAATCCTACTGCAATTTTATTTTCAATCAATCCACAATGCTGAACATTTACTGAAAATTAATTACCATAACATATGTGCCTGATTGTTTACCAGACCCTTATGTATGTATTGCAGTAAATAATTAACTGCCCAATTGGTTACACGCTCCTCATGTATGTATCACTCCTTAGTTTTAATTGTCCAATTGTTTACCAGCTCTTTATGTTAGTATCACTACAGTGCTGCAAGTGGGGGTAGACGCGGGGTGACGCGTCACCCCACTTTACAAGAAAATGGCTGTCCATCCCCCTCAATTTTAATATATCTCAAATCCATAATCCATAGAAGGGGATGGGGCATGGCATTCTAATTGAAGGCATCCCCCCCCTCCCCCGCCACTTATTTTTTTCCCACTTTCACCACTGTATCACTAATTAGAGTTTGATCTGCTCAATCATATAGCAGCTGCTTATGTTTGTATCATGAAATAGTTTAAATTACTCACAAGCTCCTTATCTATGTATCCTTAGTTAGTTTGAACTTCCCAATAGTTTACCACCTTCTTATGCATATATCACTTAATTAGTTTTGAAATATCTACCCCTTTAGGATAAAGAAGCCCAAATAACAGATGAAGACATCATTAATTGCCATAAAGGTTACGTTGAACATTTTGAACACAGTGATGAAGATACAGACAACAAAGTTCTGCACGTTAAGAGATTCATTGATGAAAATAACTGTGCTGATATCTGGCTTATTCTTCACCTTCTTCAAAAATCCAAACATAACGTCAATGAGCACTTATCACAGAAGAAAATTTTACTTTTAGGAATACCGCCATCTGACATTTTTGTAAGTTTATTTTTTAAGCATTATATTGCATACTATTTTTCCGTTTCAAGTTACTTATTGTTTTTTGGTGGCTGAGAGGTATTACTTGCCTGCCTCATAAGCCCAAGTTTGCAGATTCAAGCCTCATCAAAATGGCTGGAGGTATTACGTGTGTGCCTCATAAGCCCAAGTTTGCAGATTCAAGCCTCATCAAAATGGCTGGAGGTATTACGTGTGTGCCTCATAAGCCCAAGTTTGCTCAGCTGAGTGAATTAGGGGTATTATGTGTCTGCCTCATAAGCCTGAGTTTGCAGGTATGAGTCCCTGCTAAGTCGTCATATTTTCTGGATGGGAAAATTGTAGGCATGCATGTCATATGATTATGAAGCATATAAAAAATACCTTTAGTGCCTATTTGGCTCGGGTTCTCTCGGAGCATACTTTAACATTTATAGAGAGCTCAAATTCATCGGGGCGTCAAAATAATAGCCCTCGTATAGCTCTAGTGCAGCGCTTATTCAAAAATAACCTAACCTGAGCTTCAAAATTGGTAGCAAGAGTAGCCTAGATGGTTCCACAAAAAATGGCTCTCAGTTCTGGAGAATATGTCAAGACTGCAAATGCTAAGCCGCCAATAAAGCAGCCCTGTACGTTGAGCTAGAAGGGAAACTGGTGTGAAGTGTCAGCGAGCTGAGAACCCACTCGCACCCTTTTGAGCAAACAGGGCAGAAAAGGACTATTTTCTTTACATTTGTATGCAACGCATGTATGAGATCCCTCAATCATATTGACTTGGGCTCCTAAATGTATTTTTAAAATTTTTAGTTCCAAAGAAATTAACTCTCTTTAACTTTAAGTTCCAAGTTTTTTTAGAAAAAACCATGAGGATCACTAAATAAGATCCAGCGAAGATGAGCCCAATAGAGGAATAGGCAAGTTTCTAGGTTTTCTGCCCTGTTTGTTTCTGCTGCAGTGCCGTGTATTCCTCCGCGTTTCGTTAATGACCGGCTAGTTTGCTGCCCTGTTCAGTAATCCCCCAACTTACTCCACTTTTCTTTCAGCTAAATGGCCCCGTAGGAAAATATTGCTTATTTTATTTTTGGCATATTGTCTTTTATTTCTTGTTTTATGTTAGTACCTACAAATTTTAGTGATATTTTATAGCTATTTAATATAAAATTTATTATACAGAATGAGTTTTTTAATTTTTGGAGAATAAAAATATAGTTAAAAAGCTGCTTTAAAATACTTTCTAAGGTAGGTACGATGTAAGCCATTTTCTCTAAACTTTTGTAAATATGTCCCTTTTGTAAATATGTAACTTTTGTAAAATGCATTCAAAAAATATTTTAATACGATATAAGTAAAGTTTTTATTTTTAAAATGTGAACACAAGAATGCTCACAATCAATGTTTTAACAGCTATCAGTTTTTAACGTATGCAACACTTCTGTAATGAAATCCCTTTCTCTAGTTTGTAGAAGAAGAGAATGGAAAGTTTTTTTTTAAATAGAAAATAAATTAAACAATTTAAAATTGAATGTATTTCATCCTAGCAAAACGTTATCCACTTGTTGACTCCTGACGGAAACATCTCCAATGTGGTTGTCGAAACCCCTTTAAATGCCAGCTTGCAAGGCAGCCCTTCTACATCCATTGTTGAAGTGACCACTGAGAAAATGAAGGCGAAGGATTTCCCTTTAGATCATGGAAATCCAGTACGACTTGGCTCTGCAACCGAAGTAAGTTAATGGTTCCCGTCGAAAAAACTATTTTTTTATAAATATAAATTTAATCGCTTGGGACCTGGCGTCCCTATTTGGGGACATTTTTTAAAACCTCCTCACAAACAATTAAACATGTTAATTAGTTCCAAAATTGACCTGGTCCGATAGAAGGAGATCCAAATATCAGTTTTTAGCTTTTGAATATAGGTATCAGTTATTTATTTCTGTAAAAAAATTAAATTGAATGAGTGTCAATACAGTATAGAGTTCATAAAAAAATTATTTTAAAAAAATTTCAAATTTTCAAAAAGTTCTTTTAATAGTTAATTTTAAAGGGCTAGTTTTATTTAATAGAAATATAAGGCAATGAAAGTATTTTGATGTAGTCATAAATCTGAAAGGAAGAATGTGTGATTTCTATCCGTTTTAGAAGATGCTGAATTAAAAAAAAAAATGGGTGGTAGCTCTGCCATCAAAATGTTTTAATTTTGAAGTGATGAAATTTCTATTTAAATCTTTTTATAAATCGTTAATATTTTGAATTTATGCTGGAAAATGTTGTAATGCTGTTTCTTTTAAATTGTTGTTTGCATTTATGTATGATTTTTAAAAATTTTCATCTAACAAAATGTAATAATTTAAGTTTTGCCAACATCAGAGGTCCAACTAATTGTTTTGGTTACTGCAATTTGCATGCCCACGTCAAAGTGGTTCTAATAGTTATAAATGGCTCCTCCATGCTTTAAATTTTTAAACTTAACAAAAGGTCATGCCCATAACTCTAGATACCAATGCACTACACAATAGTTCCCGCCACCCTTATTTGAAACACTTTAGGAATGGAAAACTGAACCCGTTTTTTTTTTTTTTGCCCTCTGTTTTGACCAAAAAAAAATTTTTTTATATGTATAAGGCCGGTCTAAACTGGAAACCGGTTTTCTGCAGTAAAAACCTGAAATCGTTTTTTTTTTCTCAAAAACCTCCATCCCCACCGTTTCTTATTTGGTTGGCGGCGAGTATAGCCAATAAAAATTGCTCATTGCATTTTTTAAATATTTCAGAACTGAAAGTTTCAATTATGTTTAATTATTTTGTCTTTGTTGTTTTCTGTTGGACTTGCCTTACTCATATCTCTTGTATTTCAGGAATATGTTGAGGATATTATTACTTCGTTCTTCAGTCTTCTCGTCAACAGCCGGAACGAGCTCGTCCTGGCCAAAGTGATGATCTGTCCCGTCGTGGACCTGAGCCACAACGCCTTCACCGAGCTGAAGCATTTGGCCGAGAAAAAAGAAATGCCAATGTGCCAAGTAATTACAATTATTTTTATCCGCAAACACAACAAGAAGCTCTAAAAGAACTAACATTAGCCTATTTTTCTGCTAAGTAAATTCTTCTTCAGTGGCGCGACAGCCCAGGATGGGCTTTGGCCTTCCTCAAAAGTCCTTCCCACGCCGACCTGTGCTACGTAAATACTTACTGAAGGTGTGATCAAACTCGAACCGTTTCTTGACAAGATTTATGCACCTTAGAAAGATATCACCCAACACAGCATCCACATGTAGTTTAAACTTTTTAAATGCAAGCTTAACTATTTTCTTTAATTATATTTGTCACATTTAATAAATATTCTTTATCTTGCTGAATTTATTTAAGGTTCCAAGAATAATTATGTAAAATTGCTTAGGTCAAATCTTAGCACCTTGTTCTGGGGACATTTACTATTAGTCTTAAATGATGTAAGCTTTTTATACTTAAATAAAAATCTGCAACATGGAAAACTGCAGAATGCAAAATTTATCGTCCTCTAAAATTGTCACCAAATGTTACAGAAACTGATACTAGAATTTAAACGAAGCTAAACTTATCTTATCACAATATTCTTTTAATTTATAGTTTTCTTTTTCTAATTTTGTCAACTGGTTCTGATCCAATTCAGCGTTTTTTTCTATGGTTGGTAAATAAGTACAATGGGGTATGGAATGCTAACTAGAGAGTTTATCTTGGAGCTAGCCTCTCAGATTGAACAATAACTAATATTACTCAGAAGTGGGTGTCACCCGATGGGACTCAAATGCCTGGATCGTTAAACAAAACCAGACAAACTTGAATATGCTTTTTATTTACCTTACAACACTAACTCTCCTTTATTCACCATCTTATCCTTTACTTTGTTATCTGCAATAATTTTTTGAATTTTCTTTATTCCAATTCTAATCAGGGTTCAAAATTAAGCGTTACTAGTTGCAAAATGCCATCAATTTTTTTGAGTTTGCGAAACAAAATAAATTTAGCCGCAGCTATTGCAACAATTGAGTTTTTCAAAAAATCGTCAGTACTAACTTTTTTATATCATGGTTTCCAACAATTTTGTCAAAATAATTTTAGTGAAGTCAGTAATCTTCACCAATCCTGAAATTTTAAACCCATTGCTGTGATCCTATAATCGAAAAAATTCGGCAGTCTTAACATTGCACTACCACGTTCTACAAATCACAAAATTTCAGCAAACTTCGTAAAATAACCAACATTTTAAAATCTTTTAGTTGGGCACTGTAGACTCCAAAAATGAGAGAGGAGGTTTTCTTTAAATTTTTTCATAACTAAATAAAATGCTTCTTGGTAACGTCCATTCACTCCTAGTTTTTTAAGTTTCGCACACATTGCTCCTCAATTTCTTTACCCAATTTTGAACACTGATTCTAACATTCCTTTTTACGCAGACTGCCCTCTCCTACGTCACTCGTCTTCAGCTGGGGGGAAAGGGGTACGCGCCCCCTCCCGACTGCCCCCTGTTGCCACACCTCAAGAAGCTGGAAGTTTTTGTCAGCATCCTCAACCAGATGCAGACTATCATCGAGGAGGATCCCACACCAGTGTAAGATAAACAAACTGCTGTAAAATGTGGATGATAATCCAACCTTACAACAGCTGCGGAACCCAGTGGGTTAAGGCGTTCGCCTTGCGTGTGGAAACTCCCAGGTTGTGGCACAAATAACTGCCAACCTATAAACGGCCCATGCACGCAAAAATGTCCGAGGAATAATACACTGTGTAGAGGGAGTGCACGTTGCATAGGGAAAGAACCTAACCAACCTTTCAACATAGAAATACACTTTTTTACTTTCAATTAGGGTCAAGTGGGGTAAGTGTGATAGGGTCAAATCCTAAAATTGGTAGTGAATTATTATAAGAAACATACATATGTAGAAAAAAATTATATGTTTGAATTCCAATTTTAAGTGTACAAAATTTGCATTTCAAAATCCATTGCTTTTTTATCACACTTACCCCACATAAGAAAACCCACATAAAAAGAAGACAGTTGCACTTAAATTCAAAAGCTCAAAACTTTCTTTAAACAAAAAATAAGGTCAATATTTCTTTTTAGTTTAATTATAAGTGGTCTAATGTTATATATTGCAAACTTTCAGATTTTTAGAATGATTTCCAAAGTTACAAGAGCTGTTTATTACACTTACCCCCAATCACATTTACCCCACTTGACCCTACCTAAAATATGAAATTTAATGTAATGAAAGTATTGTGATAGGGTGGAAAATCCAATATGGAGATTTTTGTGTTTTCTACTCGTATTGGAGGGTGCCGATTCTAAAATGAGTGTCTTGTGAATATTAATCCCTCTGTCTGTATGAAACCACTCTGCAGTTGGAATTAAAAGAGTCACAAGTTGCAAATTTGGTACATGAGTTCCTAGTAGAATCTGTCGGACGTCATGATTATATTTTCGGCAATATTGTGGTTTCCCAAAAAGCAGCTACCATGAAGCTTTTTGTCTCTACCTTGTAATCAATTTAATTACCTTTATATGTAGATAGAATGATTGAGTGGATTGAATTGAAATTTATGTAGTGTTACACTCCTCTACTTTTAATTATGTACTTATAAAGCCCTAACACAATTATATTATTTTTTTGCCAAATCTTCAAATCAATCACAGGTTAATTAAAACGTGATTGTCAAATTCAAGTATTTCTGATTTAATAAGTTTTCTCATTTAAGTATTAATATTTTTATTTTATTCAACAATGAGTTTTTGAGTTTCTTTTAAAAAAACACTAAGAAAGAAAAATGCAAAAAAAAAATTGTTTCGTGCCACTTTTTGTGATTACTGTAGTATTTTTATAAATTTGGTTGATTTTTAATGTGTATAACAAAATACTTCATAATAATTGTTACTAAAAAATTCATTCTGTTTCATAGATCAGCTGTAAAGAGATTGATCAACATTTTTAAGAAAAAGTTGCTGAAATCTGGAAGTGACAAGTTCAGGGAATCTGCAATTGAATCTGCTTCTGAAAATTTGAAAGATATTGCAGTTAAAATTTCAAACCTCATGAAATCTGAGGTATGTCGAAAGAGTTAGAAGCAGTTTGCATGATGTATTTACCAAGTTATCCTGTTTAATTTGGTATATAGAAGGGTTCTTAATTGAATGTCTTTTTATACCGCCCTCCCCTAAAAAAAACCGTTTAACTAAGCCTAAGATATTATTTTTGGCAAGTGATGTAAATACATGTCATACTGAATGTTAAAAATATTTTATTTTTTATATTTGAAACTATTGAATTTCTTCCTAAAACTTTTACGTAAGTTTTCCTGCCCCAACTCGTGATGGTACTTATAAGTACCACTTGATATGCTGTTGTTTTACTTTTCATTGTTCGTGTGAAGAAAAATAGATGGCAATGGGCTTTTATTTATGCAGTATGCAGTTTCAGCATTTTAACGACCAAAAATGTAAAACATATTTACTCGCAAAATTTTAATTGTTAGTCGGTGTAAGTAGAAAGAAGGGGAAAAGACAATTAATTCAGGACGTAAAGGTGCATTTTATGGTCCCACTATTTTTTACCCTTTTTTATTCCAATTAACTGCAATAGTATTCAAATAATCAAAGACAATACACATTGAAACTTAATTCGAGGCATAACGGCTTAAATAGTTAAAATTAGTTAATAATCTGTTTTAAAACCAAATATTCTTTCATAACAGATAAAAAACATTATTTTAAAACATTATTCTCATTGTAGAAATGCAAAGTGTCTGCTCCTCAAGTATGCCAAGAAAACCTTGATTTTCTCCACCATTTTGTAAACTACGTCAACTGCCGCTGCCTGACCTCCGACCCCAAGAGCATTCTACTCGAAAAGCAGACAAAGAGAACGCCCATCAGTCTGCCCCCTTTATTGGGATATTTCAGGTAAAACTAGTGCTATATCCAGGGCCTAGGCCCCCAAATTTTAGGGCCCCTAACTATGTGTTTGTATTATACAGGGTGAGGCAAACAAAACCGGCCCCGAGGTGGAGATAAGTATATGACAGAAATGTTGCAAGACACAAAAACAGGTTTGCTAACTGAAGCTTTTGATCGCTTCAATATTAAGCCCAAACAAACGCTTGGCGACTTATTTGCCGGCAACTACGCTATGGTCGGAAAAGCTAGTTGAAATGAAATATAAACAAGGTTTGGAGGGCTGATCAAAAAAGTTCCCACTTGTGATTATTTCAATTGTTATTTATGTTGTATCAGCGCCATCTATCGGCCACTTATTGAAACTCTGCCCTGAACCGCCATCTTTTTGTCACTAGTAAAGGCGGTAAGGGTGGAGAGAGGATGTAATTCTTCAGAGTTGCACCTTATTAAATGGATATTTCTACACTAAAGAGTTGCTTTCTTCTTTACTGCCCCTCCTCCTTACTAGACATGGGGGCTCACCGCCGCCTTGCCACCCGCCTCTCGTCGCAAAAATCGATATTTTTTAAAAAAATTTAATTTAAACTTTTACAAAACAAAAGTTCTAGTCCCACGAGGTTCAGACATAAAGTTCCTCTCCACGGTGGGCAATCACGAACTCATGCACAAAAACGAACTTTTATCTATACTGCAATAAATCAGCGATGCCAAAATTTCCATCGTCACGAAAAAAGTGAAAACTCCTGCTTCAAAAGGAACTTCCTGCGCCATCGTCAAGCGATTCCTTCTTCAGCCGCCAAGCCGAGGTCGCCATCGCAGTCGCCATCGTCGACCCCATCGTAAAGTGGTATTTTTCCAGCCGTTAAGCAGAAGACGCCACCCGTGAGTCAGCCATCTTCAGCCGCTAAGCAGAAGACAACACACGACGACGAGGTCCACAGCACGTCAATCCGAAAAACAAAAGTAACCTCCATAAAACGGAATACATCGTCCACAGAGCATGTAAGAAATTCTACTACATCGCCGACGAAACAAAACCAAAAACGACCAAAAAGGTAAAAGTTTTCTTATTTTTTTATTCAAGATGTATAAAAATACCAAAAAAGAAGATTTAGTGAAAGTTGCTTTTGAATTGGACATCGTACTTCCAGAAAATCCCACGTTAACTAAAATTAAAGAGCTAATTGAGTCCAGTGAGACCTACACGAAAGATAACGAATTCGTTAAAAATTTAATTGCACAAACGGTAGATGAAAGAAATGTTAAACTAGAAATCGAAAGAAATAAATTAGAAGTCGAAAAAGTAAAACTAGCTCAAATAGAACGAAACATAGAACTAGCTACTCTTCAAAACAATGCCGAAACTCAACATAATATTTCGAAAAGTTCCGAAACCGATGATTCACCTAACATCGAAAATCTTATTCGTTCTGTTAAAACTCTTTCAATGCCAATCCCTAGCCGTCCAGAAAATTACAGCTTATTTTTCGCATCGTTAGAACGAGCATTTAGTACGAAAAATATTTCGGATGAGTTATTAAAGTCAGAAATACTTATAAATATGTTAGGCGAAAAAGCAAATCACATTTTATTAAATATTTCGGATAATGATATCCAAGACTACGAAAAAGTCAAAAATACAGTGCTACGTCAGTTCCAACCAACCGCACAGGATTGCCTAATTAATTTCCGCCGTATGCAAAGACTCGCAGATGAATCACACACGCAGTTTGCTTCACGATTGCAAACAACTTTCGCATATTATTGCAAGATTAGAAAAGTCGACGACTTTGACTCTTTATGCCAGTTAATGGTTTCAGATAAATTGTATTCTACACTTGACCGAGAGACTCAGTCATACATAGCTGTCACACAAGGCGAAGAATGGCTAAAGCCAAATGATCTTGCACAAAAAGTTGATATATATTTTACATCACAGCGTAAATCTCTAAGCGAAGTAAACCGTCGCCAACACAACAATAACACCTATCAACAACAACAAAACAACAGACCACCATACAATAATCGGCAACCATATAATAACTTTCGTAGACCACAAAATCAAAATTCCCGTGGAACAAATAATAACCGCTTCAATCAACGCAATGTAAACAATCAACGATCTGAAAACGAGTCACACGAGAATAACAGTCCAGTATTACAAATAGCTCCAACAACACCCAAACCACGTGATCACGGTTCCCTTCAATATGAAAATGTACTACTTAACAATAAAAATACGCGAGCTATTATTGACAGTGGCTGCACTCATATTTGTGTCAAAGCCGATTGTTTACCCAAAACAACAACATATGACGAAGAAATCACATTAGTTTCTGCATTTGGCGACACGTACACCGCCAAATCCGCCAAGGTAAAACTCTCGTTGCCACAAAGACAACCGAAAACTTACGATGCCGCTATTTGCGAGAGTTTATTTTCAAATCTAATAATCCCCCCTTCAATTTTCCATGAGCTAAAAAGATCACAAAATGAAAATGCAGTCGACCCTCCAAAAACAAATAATACCACGCAACCCGAAATCAAAGAAATAAAAAACAAATGTCAAAATACTATTCACATCGCTCCGAAACAAGTCGCAGACGAAAAGTCTACGAATCACGCTAGCGACTACGGGTCTGCGAACGAAGAGAGCGTACGAGACGACGCGCCAGACAATAGGGAGGATTCACAAACACGTCAGAACCAATCAGAGGCAATTAGGGAGGAGCTATCGGGGAGAAGTTCGCTCGCTCTCGGGAACGGAGACAGAAGATTAATTTTAGCCGCAGAAGATGAGACGTGTTACCGACTAAAGTTTGATGACAGTGCCGATAAAGGTTTAGCCTATTTTCCCGTAAAACACGCTTCGGCGAATGAGTTTACGTCCACAATGGATTGTGACTACGGTAATGACTTATATTTCACACACGTTCATAATACGGATATGAAGAAACGTTTTTCACATTTAATTGAAGAATATAACTCGAACAAATTAACAGATTTAGGAACTTACGAACATCAAATTTTCGCTTCAGACGTACAAGGGGACAAGCCCATATTGCAAAATATAAACAAACCATTGGACACTACGGGGACCAACCCAATATTTAGTATTGTAAGTGATGATACGCTTTTTGAAGATGAATTTTCTCACATATCTGATGCGAATATACGAAACACTATTATGAAGATGGTTAAAACTTATAAACCTAATAAAATTAAAAGTACTAATTATCAAATGAAATTAATTCTGTCAGATGACACACCTATATTTCAAAGACCACGCCGTCTTGCATTGTCAGAAAAAATTGAGGTAAATAAACAAATTAAGGAAATGTTACAAAGTGGAATAATTCGAGAAAGTTTTTCAGATTTTTGTGCTCCTATAGTTTTGTGTAAGAAGAAAGATGGTTCAACACGTTTAGCGATAGATTTTAGATTGATTAATCGGAATATCGTAAAAGAAGGATTTCCTTTACCCCTCATCGAAGACGTTTTTGACAAATTACAAGGTGCTTCTGTCTATTCAAACCTTGACTTAAAAAATGGTTTCTATCACGTTGATGTTCATGAAGATAGTCGCAAATACACTTCTTTTGTAACACCAGACGGACAGTACGAGTTCACAAAGATGCCTTTTGGACTATGCAACGCACCATCTGTTTTTCAAAGATTTATCCAAATTGTTTTTCAAGATCTTTTAGAAGATGGAACTCTGATTCTCTATCTTGATGATTTGATTGTACCCTCACCTGATGAGTTTGAAGGTCTACAAAAGCTCAAAAAAGTTTTACAAGTTGCTTCGGACTATGGACTTGAGTTTAATTTCAAGAAGTGCAATTTTCTACAACGAAAAATAACTTTTCTCGGACATATCTTGGAAAAAGGTACAATTCGACCATCGTCACACAAAACAAATGCTGTTTTAAGTTTCCCTCAGCTTAAAACGACGAAAGATATTCAATCCTTTTTAGGTCTGACTTCGTACTTTAGAAAATTCATAAAGAACTATGCAGCCATTGCAAGGCCACTAAGTGATCTTTTACGGAACAACACACCTTTTCACTTTGGCACAGAACAACAGCAAGCTTTTCTACAACTAAAACAAGCACTCTCCACAGAACCTGTGTTACACTTATACAAACAGGGCTCACCATTACAATTACACTGTGATGCTTCATCAAAAGGTTTTGGTGCTATTTTGCTTCAAGCTGACAACGAGAACAACCTGCATCCCATTCACTATATGAGTCGTAAAACATCACCACAGGAAGAAAAGTATACATCATATGAATTAGAAGTTTTAGCAATAGTAGAATCATTAAAGAAATTTCGACACTATCTTGTAGGCACAAAATTCAAAATCTTCACTGACTGCCAAGCGTTTCAAAAAACAATGTCCAAAAAAGAACTGCCTCCTAGATAATGCTCTAGACTGGGAATTTTTAATAGTAGCCAGTGGCTACCAGAATGAAAAAAAATGGTAGTTACATTTGGATTTTTAGTAGCCAGTTTCAAATTTAAGTATATACGACAAAAATAAACTTCGATTTTCCACAAAACACAATTTTATCAAAGACATATTTGATATGAAAAGATTGACAGTAAAAAAAGGATCATACCAAATATGTATTATGTGATTGACCATTATTAAAAGGAGAAAATTAATTTATGTACTTATATAATAATGGTTTCGGAGAATTCGATTCGCCACGATTGTTCATGAAATTTTCTCGTATCAGAATTGTTTAAAGGAATAGTTAAGATCTTAATCAGCTGTAAATCAATCACTAATGTAAAGTGCCGCGATTGTAAAGCAATATTTAAAAATCAAATTTGCATTTAAGATTTTTCTCGTCCAGCTCCATTTACGTCACACAGAGGCCAACTCAGTGACGACACACAAAACACCGGCCAATGATGAGAGAAAAATTTCACCGATAAGCAACAACTGTCATAAAGTCTTTCTTCCCGACAGAATCAAATCTGAGCGTTTTATTATTATTATTTTAGAAATGCAGGTTAATTATTTGTGGAACAAAAATTAAAAATTAAGATCGCCACTTTTGGCGACTGGTGTTCGATTTTTAGGTAGCCACTTTTGGTGTAATAGTCTCCAGTTGGCGACTGGCGACCGCTAATCTAGAGCTTTACTCCTAGAGTTGCCAGATGGGCAATGTTGCTAGAAGATTTCGACTATGAACTAATTCACAGACCAGGACAGCAGATGAAACATGTCGACGCACTAAGCCGATATCCTGTCATGGCAATACAAGTTGATGACACAACCAGAAAAATCTGCGAAGCTCAGTCAAAAGATGAGTTCACACTAAGCATTAAACAACTACTAGAACACTCTCCAACATCAGAATACAAATACAAAAATAATATTCTTTACAAAATAGTCAATGACCAAGAGCTTTTAGTAATACCACAAGACATGCAAAAACAAATCGTACAAATTGAACACAATAAAGGACATTTTGGTATCAATAAAACTGAAGCTTTAATTAAACAACAATTTTATTTCCCAAACATACGTAAAACTGTCGAAAGCGTAATATCCAGCTGTGTACCATGCATACTTGCCTCACGAAAAACAGGAAAACAGGAAGGATTTCTCCATCCCATTCCTAAAGGTGACATTCCATTAGACACATACCATATAGATTTTCTAGGGCCACTGCCAAGCACAAACAAAAACTACAAGTACATATTCACTGTGGTAGACGCCTTTACAAAATTCCTTTGGATATATCCCGTCAAGTCAACATCTGCAAAAGACGCTTTGGACAAACTACAACTTCAGCAAACCACCTTTGGAAATCCTAGAAGAAGAATATCAGATCGTGGATCAGCTTTCACTGCAACAGAATTCAAGAAATACTGCGAAGATGAGAAGATTGAACATATCACAATCACTACAGGTCAGCCAAGAGGAAACGGTCAGGTTGAAAAATTCCATGGAACGCTAATTCCAGTTATCTCCAAGTTATCCCTTGATGATCCGAACAAATGGTTCAAGCACATACCAGCTGTACAACGTGTAATTAACAGCACTATATCTTCAGCTACTAAGTACACACCCTTCGAGCTTCTAACAGGAGTTAAAATGAAAAATAAAGAAGATCTCAACATCAAGAAAATTTTAGAAGAACAATGCGCAAAGAAGCCAAAGCAAATATATTGCAGCAACAAGAACAGAGCAGGCACAACTATAACACTCGTCGCAAGACTGCTACCAAATACAAACTTGATGATATCGTCGCCATCAAACGTACTCAGTTCGGGACAGGCTTAAAACTTCGTCAAAAGTTTTTTGGCCCATACGTCGTGACTAAAGTTCGCCCAAACGACAGATATGATGTACGCAAGACCGGTACAGGTGAAGGACCAACATGCACATCCACATCTGCCGACCAAATGAAGAGTTGGGCAAAAACCTGAACTTTGACTTTTATTTTACAAACTTTCTGAAGTCCAGAACTTTATTTTTTTCTCCCAAATTGTGCTAAGAACTTTTTGCACAGACTTAAAAATTTATTTCTATTTAGTTGCTAAGTTAATGTTATATAAGTGTTTTCTTCTATTTCATAATTTTCAAAAGAGAATTTTAAAGTGATTTTAGAATAATTTTCTAGAGAAATGCTTAAAAGTATTTTATTTGTTTATGCTAATTTTTATAGTTTTCAGTATTAGTAGTGAATTTTATGTGTATTATTTGCTAAGGTTTACGTTTAATTTTTATCTTGCTACATGTTTACTTTTAATATTTAGATAGCATGTTTTTATTTTATTCAATTGCTATTTGTCGGGACGACAAACGTCAGGATAGCAGAGTGTTGTATCAGCGCCATCTATCGGCCACTTATTGAAACTCTGCCCTGAACCGCCATCTTTTTGTCACTAGTAAAGGCGGTAAGGGTGGAGAGAGGATGTAATTCTTCAGAGCTGCACCTTATTAAATGGATATTTCTACACTAAAGAGTTGCTTTCTTCTTTACTGCCCCTCCTCCTTACTAGACATTTATCCTAGAGAATCAGACCTTTTTGTTTTTGGTAATATGAAACATTCTAAATTGATTGCAAGACACAAAATTTGCATTATGGGACGTCTTTATACAATACGAACCAAGATCTGAACTCACCACTAGTCTATGAGTAGCTCTAATGTGAAGCTAATCCGATCCAACCAATGCAAAAACAGGTTTCAGGCGGCTTCAAGATTTTTTCTCGCAAGGCATTTCTACGTATTCCCATCTCTAGATCGGGACCGGTTTTGTTTGCCTCACCCTGTACTAAATGCTGTTGATTACCAGAATTTCTGTAAGTTTTAATCTTTTTAAGGACACCACTTTGTTTTTAGATTGACTTTGACTCAGACATTGACCTAAAGTTATTGGTTTGATCGGTATTATAAATAAGCTGATAAAATATTATAAAAAAATAACTTGTACTTTGTTTTTAATAATTACTCTGTTATTTTTTTTATCAAAATAATATACTTAATATTGTTTTATTAGATCTCCAGAAGAGGAATCAAGCTGTGAAGCCAAATCAGTTTTGGATGAAGACAGTTTAATTTCAAATAATTCTGCAGTAAGAATATGTTTATTGTTGAACATTTATTTCTACCCTATTTTATCTTGAAATGTTGTAAAAATTATTTTTGTTTTTATAGATTGAACAAAATCGAACTTAAATGTTATAAAAATTGATTCAATTCTTTCCGAATGCAATTAAAATGTCAGAAAAATTAATTTATTTGTGTATCATATTTTTGTGCTTTTAATTAGTTTTTGTAAAATCAGTAAAAAAAAATCAATGTACATATGTTACATATTTGGTTTAAAATTATTTCCTTAAGATGTTTTACTATTCCAACTACTTGACAACATAATACACTAATTTTTGAATTTTTTTAATTTCTTAATAACATTCGTTTTTAACATTTTGCTTTCTAGTCTCTCAACCAACATGTGCCCTACTTCCATTTCTCGGAGAGCAGCTCTGTACCCGGTACTTGCATCGATTCATCAACCCCCTCCAAGACGTAAGTTCCAGTCTCGTAACATTAAAATGCATTTATTTCTTCTGCATGTATGAATCATTTTCACAATGAATCGACAAGAAATCAAATATTAACCTCTTTAAGACCCGAACAAAATCCTACACCTATATTCTTATTCGAAACATACTTTTCATACAAATATATGCTAAAAAGTATGTTCTGCACAGAAATTATTAAAAAAATTAATTAAAATAGTTACTTAGGGATGCACCTTAAACACTAAAAATACACATTTGTGTGCTATAAATGCAAAAAATGGCTGGATCACTTATTTGTAGTTAACATATGATTTTAACATTGTGCAAGAGAGAGAGAGAGAGGAGATGCCTTTAAAATGAACTACTAAGAGAACTTTTTGAAAAGTTTGAAAAAAAAATTAAGAACTGTAATATCCTATCGCCCCTCGTTTAACTTCATTTTTTATCGAAATAAATTACTAATACCTGTAATGAAAGGCTGAAAACTGATATTTGGATCTTTTTCTATCTGACCGGGTCAATTTCGGAACTAATTAACGTGTTAATTGTTTTTGGGAAGATTTTAAAAAATGTTTCTAAATGTTGACGCCAGGTCACAAGAGGTTAAGTAAATTGGCATACATCAATCTGTGCACAGAGTAATGTTGAATCGCCCAAAAGCTAGAGTTTTTTTCATTAAAATCGTCACGATTTAGTGTAATCGTCACGATTTAGTGTAATCACGAAACACTAAAATTTTAAGTATTATTGGGGTTTTTGTTGTCGTTTTTAGTTAGCAATTCTATTCAGAAAAAGGAAGTGTTATTGATGTATACAAAAGCATATGAGAAAAGCATAAGAATATGAGTTAATAAGTTTTTATTTTCAATTACTCATTATTTTTTTTAAATTTCAATCTTTAAAGTTATGCGATTTTCAGTCCTTTAATACAAAAAAGATTAAAGGCTTCAACTGTATATATTATCATGACATGATAATTTAATGCAGTCCCTTAATTCACGAAATCATGAAGTGTAACTGTAATATAAAGTTTTTGTATTTGAACTTTTAAGTAAAATATACTTTGTTATGCTATTTTAGGAGCTTCAAGGGATGCCTTCCAGTTGAAAAGGACAACGAGAATTCTGATGATTCTCCCAAATTCAAAGTTCCAAAGAAGTCTATGGCGAAGAAAGGCAGAAAACGAACCATACTGGGGGAGATCACCAATGAGAACTTGCCTTGTGAAACTAAACAGGCAGAAAATAAGACTAACAAGACTGACCAGGACACAACTAAAAGCAACTCTGAAAAGAAAATGAAATTGACTGTACGCAACTCCAATATAAAAACAGATAAAAATGCAACCAAGGCAGCTCCGAAGAAAGAACCAAAAGTGAATAAATCAAAGACTTCAAAAAAGTTCAAGTTGATTGAAGGTCAAGGGAAAATTACAAGTTTCTTTAACATGAAATAGGAACTAATGTTTCTTTATCATTTTTTTTATTTAATTAAGAATTAACAAAATAGCAGAATGGGCATGCATCACATCTTGAGTGGCAACAGTTTCATGGAATTAAAGTACAGTTAACTCCCGATTATCCGCGGAATTGGGTGGCGCGGCTTCCGCGGATAAGCGAATTCGCGGATAATCCGCAAAAAATGAAGAAAATGCCTATAAACAAAATTTCTTCTGGGTTTTATTAAGTAAATTACAATAATCCAGCATGTAAAATTTTACTTTCTTCTAAATGTCTATTACTGTCGTTTCTCCTATGCCATACTGCATGCACATTTGATTTTTAGAGGATCCGTTTTCTTGCTTTTTAATGAGTTGTAGTTCGTCTTTTTTTTTAGTTTCTTACGCATTTCGCCAGTATCAAAATCACATAAGGCAATTCAATTAAAATAGCGGACAGTTTATTTTATAAGTGACGCTTTTTGACAAAAACATGTTCGTGATGTGCACCTGGCTTTCACCAGGTACATCACCAGGTTTCCTAATCATTCTTATTTTAATGCATTTGTTGTTCTTGTTAAATGTATTCGCTGTTCTTTGAATGTGTTGGTCGTTCTAGAAAGGATTTCGTTGTTCTTGGAATGCTTTCTTAAACAAGTTTTGAAACAAATAAAACTCATTTATCCCATTTTTTTTAAAATGAAATACGGGATAAATGAATATTTGTTTTTGAACTGAAAAACGGGAGGAGGGATAGTGGCCCGCGGTTAATCCGCAAAGCGGATAATCCACCCGCGGATATTCGGGAGTTTACTGTATTATGTTTTCTCCTTCTCGATTGGTGTTCTGTGTTCAAGTGACATCTTATCGTATTTGGAGCTTGCTGTTGTACTTCTCATCACTAATGAAATCCTTGAATTAAACCATTAAGTTACTATGTCACTTGAAAGGTGTGGATTTAGCCATTTTTATATTTTACGATTAGTTTTAATTAGGTATAACTTGATTTTAGCTTGTCCAGTGTTCATTATCTCTTTGTATCTTGTATATATTTTTATATTCATTTCACCTATGCACCTTTTCACTTACCTTCATTGATATCAGCAAATCTTATAATAAAGCATTTTTAGCTTTATATGTTACTTTCTAGTCAAAAAATCGCATTTTGTAACATTTAAAGATTTTTTTCTTAGCTGCTTTTAGATAATCTATTTTAATTATTAAAATGACTACACTACTTTAGTAGACAATCATGACTGCAAAATGTACTATTATGTTGAAATATTGCGGAAATCTCTTGGTTATGTTTTTTATGTGCTTATTATTTATTACTTTTTCTGTACTTTGACGTTGTGCACAGATATATCTTTACCATGATTGTGCATGATTTGATTATTTATTGCAAAACATTTAAAGACCATGTGTAAAACTTGTTTAGCTCACATTTAACTAGTATTAAATCCTATTAGTACAGTATTATCTATTGTTCTGAATTTTTGATTATCCGACCTAATTAGATCAGATAATCAAGGTTCTACTGTATCTGAACATTTCTTGGAGTTATTTATATTTATGATTTATTTTGGTATATATTTAAAAAAAAACTATTATCGTGTGTAGCTAAAGGTCTTTTGACCTGTTAAGTTAAAATCGGATCATGCAGAGTTTTCAGAAAGCTATTTTCAAATGATTGCACTTTTATAAAAAGTTATATATATAAAACAATTAAGCGGTTAAGTATTTTGTTAAATTTACTTTGACTTTTTTAAGGACCATATTTTAATGATTTTAATGTCATTTCATTATTATGTAATAAATATTGTTTTGTAAAATCATGCTTATATAGTAGTCAATATTTTTTTCTAAAAGATAAATATTTAGGCTTTTTCTTAGATTAGTTAAAGTTCCCATAACTGGGCAGATTAGAAAGTATTTAAAAGGGGGAAAACACTGGTAGTCAGTTTGAACACTACATTATAAAAACAAAATTCAGATGTGATTCAATGTTCAATTTTTATAGGCCAATTTATATTCTTTATTTCATTTCGATTTTTAAAATATTCTGAAAACGAAGAAACTATACTTCGAGAAAAATTAGTATTTCTAAGTGTTTTATTAAAATAAGTGTATTTCAATTTAATGAAACTTGATCAAAGGCATTTTGTTGTTATATTTATCCAAAGAATGGCTGAATACTGTTTATTAAAAAAAAAAGACTAAAAGTATCCATCTAAAATAATCTTTATTAAGTAAAGAGAGCAGTAACTTTTTAGGCTTTATACAGTCGAACCCGTTAACGCACTCTAATAGAGCAAAGAAACATTTAGTGTTAACCGTCAAGATTTTTTTTTTACATTGAACCAGTATATAGTTTTTAAAAAAACATCTAAAAAATCTAATTTTATAATGTAATATAGTAATAATACATGTATACTATTAGTAATTCAATTAATAAAGTTTATTTGAAGTAGCACACACCATTGAAAAATTAGGTAAATTTTTAAGATACAGCAATTGGAGCAAAACTGGCGAATCATGGGAGATCTCATGATTTTCTCAGGAGTAGATGACAATTTTTATAGTGCTTGTTTGACGCTTTTGTTTCATTTGCCCTTTTAAGCTGTGAATTACTAAGGAAAAAAGTCAAATTCTGAAATTTTTGTTCGGGTTAAGCGGGATTTCACGTTAAGAGATATTTTAGCATTAGCTCAAAGCTTTACAGGCTAGAGAATTGTTTTCATGTTAACCGTCTAATACATAGTGTTGCCGTTTGGCAACCAAGTAACATAATCCACTTTATTTTATTAAATTAGAGCTTCCTCTCGACAAATTTAGGTGTCGGCTCGTCACTTGACTGTGGTTCTAAAATGCGATGCCTGTCGCCAATAGCCCTCGTGTAGCTGTAGTGCGACAATAATTCAAACCTAATCTAGACAAATTTGTGTTTTTTTCATCCATTCCATTTTGAAGTTTTAGTGACTAATAATCCTCGTTGGTGACAGTAGTAAAAGTGTATTCAAAAATAAAAAGGTTATTACAGGGGTGCCAGACTTCCGCCGAACGGCGGAATTCCTCTTTTTTCCCGATTTTTCAAAAAAATTCCGCTTTTTCCGAATTTTTCAGAAAAATTCGCTGAATCAAGATTTTCAAAAAACGTTTAGATTTTCTAAGTTTTCAAAAAAAAAATCGTATTAACAGGGTTTCCGCGCATATGAAAAGTCAAGAGTTTGGACATTGGGTTAATTTTGTCATAAGTATTGAATTTGAGCAAAAAAACGACCAAAAGTCATATATTTCAGCAAAGAAACGTCCGAAAGTAATAAAAATCAATAGATATTTATTCGCGTCTTTCGGATCACCGGACCTTCGCGACTTTCGGATCGCTGGAGTTTCATGTCTTTTGCAAAGTTGGAGTTTCGTGACTTCCGGATCCGCCGGACTTAAGCGACCTTTAGAACGCTGGAGTTCCGCGATTACGGATCGCTCGTGTTCCGCGACTTTCGGATCGCTAAGGTTTTTTGTCTTTAGGATCACTGGAGTTTCGGATCGTCGGACTTTCAGAACGCTGGACTTCCGTGACTTACGGATCGCTAGAGTTCCGCGACTTTCGTGTTACGTGTCTTCAGTTCCGCAACTTTCAGAACGCCGGAGTTTCGTGAATTTCGGATCACTGGAGTTTCGTGAGTTTCGGATCGTCGGACTTCCAGAACGCTGGACTTCCGCGACTTATGGATCGCTAGGGTTCCGCGACTTTCGTGTTACGTGTCTTCCGGACCACCGGACTTTCGGAACGCTAGAGTTCCGCGACTTTCAGAACGCCGGAGTTTAGTGTCTTTCGGATTGCTGGAGTTTCGAGAATTTCGGATCGCCGGAGTTCCGCGACATACGGGACGGCGAAGTTTATTGTTTTTCGGATCGCCGGAGTTTCGTAAATTTTGGATCGCCGGAGTTCCGCGACTTACGGAACGCCGGAGTTTATTGTTTTTCGGATCCCCGGAATTTCGTAAATTTTGGATCACTGGAATTCCGCGACTTTCTCGATTTTCGGAACGCCAAAGCTTAGTGTCTTTTGGAAAATCCGGAGTTTCGTGAATTTCGGATCGCCGGATTTCCGCTACTTTCGGATCGCTGGAGTTTTGCTACTTTTGGAACGCCGGAGTTTTTTTTTTCAATTTTCAGATGGCCGGAGTTTTTATATGTTCTGGTAGGCAAAGTTTGCGAGATTTTCAGATCGCCTCAATTATTAATATTAGAAAAAAGTCAATCATTGATTTTAAATTCGATGAAAATTCCGGTGGTAGAGAGTAAGAGATGTATCCTAAATTTAAACTATTATTAAAAAAATAAAATCATGCAAATAGTTTTGCCAGTAGGCTTTTCTGTAATTTTTATTTAACTGGTGATTTATAAAGTCTTTTTTTTAATGCAAGCGCAACCCTTATTAGAAGGAGGAATGCAATTGCACTATACGACACACTTATAAGAGAACAAAGAAATTCCTGAAATAATTAATCAAAGAAAAATTGAATACATATAAAGCATTACTTCTCCAATAAGTTCACATTAAAGAAAAAAGATTTTGTTCACGTTATTAATCTAATTACATTTTGAAATCATTTTATGGTGCAATAATTTATTTCTAAAATAAATTTTTGCACTTGCCCATTAAATATGAAAATTGTCTACACAAACACTATAAATTGTTTACTATGTTTGTGTTGTCAACTTTCGAGTTGTTTCAATTTGAATTTTTTTATTTTCTTTTATTTGAGATGCTATAGGGTAGGCTGACCAGTTAGTGAACAGGCTCCAGTGAATGAACATTTGGTAAATATAATTAAAAAAATAAGGATTGAAAATCATTCCACGATATGGATTGGCAACACTGACTTCCTCCCATGTTGTAGGAAGCTATCTGACAATGGTTGGTTGCCCTGGTCATTATATCCTGGTGTTCATTCACTGGCGAACGTGACGCCTTAATCGTTCATTAACTGGTTAGTCTACCCTATATATAGTCATGAGAAACTGTTAACTTAGACACGGAAAGTCATGAATTTGGGACTGTCCGTTTTGGCAGAAACCCTATATTGTTACTCGAGTGATTTCCTCTTTTTTGATTTTGGCCACTTTCACCCCTGTTATTAACTGTTGTGAAATTACGTTTTTGGCAGTATTCAAAGTATAATAATATTAGTACTAAATTACAAATAAATTTTGAAAAATTATAGTTAAAAAGGAATATTTTGAAATATATATAGTAGTTTTCTAGTCATTCTTATCAAAATTGGAATTTTGTAGTTGGTTTTTGTCCTGTGGAAAAAAAAATTGAAATTATTTAAATTCTAATGCAGTTACATTTTTTTCAGTATTTTTCCCATAATGTATATATTTTGGGATGAAAATAAAAATTCATGCATTGGAGGGTTAAGCAAAATTTTGTTTTAAAAAAAGGTTCACATTTACAAGGTTCGACTGTATTTAAAAGTTGGAAATAGTGTGGGAGTTTTTCAATAAAACCTTTAACTGTCACTAGGGTGGGTTTTTTTTTTGTGCTAATTGTTTAGTTTGGAAGGGCATTATTGCAGAATATTTTACTTTTTAAATTTAAAGAATTGTAATTATGTGGGGCAGGGGAAATTATTGTAATTAAATTCCTCTTTAATAATATAAGCAAATGTCTGCAAAGTGTAGCATTACATACAGAAAATCAAATCTATAAAAAAAACTTTATTTATAAAAAACACAATATAATATAGAAGATATGTTGAAAACGTAGATGACAATAACTTCCTAAAAGTATTTGTTCGATTTTCAGTAACAAGGCTTTTTTAGGTATAAGAAAACATTCATATATAAATTAAATCTAAGTCAATACCTTCAAATATCCTTACATCAACTGTACAAAATAAAATTCCCTATGTTTTTTTTTTCCATTTCCAATAAAAACTTAATTTCATGTCCATTACGTTGAATAATAAGTATATTAACTTTGCCCATAATTTCTTTTTAGCACATTAATGATGATTGGCAAGAAAAATTGACGTGCGACAATGACATTTTTCAATATATTTATCTAAATAACTAAAATAATGTAGACCATAGTCCTAAACAATTTATGTAGAGCAAATTAGATTGCATAACGAATAAAAATAAGTTAATGTTTTATTGAGAAATGAAGGTGTTAATGGTACACCACATTCACAAAGTTGTCATTAATAGGTTAAAATAATCTTAAAACCCATTATGAACAAATAAACTTAAAATAATTCAAATTACAAATATTAATTGAATTGCTTCTATCGCTAGATTAAACTTTTTAAATAAATAAACCAAAATGTTAAAGTTGCTGAGTAATTGGAGCGCTTTGTATTTGTAGTACAAATCAAATGTTCCAAGAACAAAATTTTAAAATTGAATAAATCATAAAACTTAACTCCTCAACGCAACAGCCGTTAGTGTGGCTCAGGGCTGCCATGCACATTTCAGCTTTCGTGACCTAGGTCTCTGGGTGATAGGCTCATGTCCCTGTAAGGTGGTCAGCCTCATTGGGGACCCCCAGTGTTTAGTTCAAAAGTATGCTTGGTCCCCATTTTATCGACCCACTTAAGGGATCAAAGAATGGGTCAACCTCGCCCAATCCGGGATTCGATCCTCGGACCTGTGGCGTGGCAATGTGACTACCACTAAGCCACTGGGCCTCAAAAGACATAATTATTCCTAAATATTTTTGGAAAATTTACACATAAGTTGAGGATTCAGAATTTTTGTAAAATTTAATTTTGTTAAACTTCAATACGAAAGCATACTCAGAACAAATACAAATATTAAGGTTGCAAGCGTTTTCTTTGCTATTTTTAGTCATGAAAGAAGCATACAAATTTTAAACAATAGGATTAAAAATTTGTTATATGAAATTAGCTGTATTATTAAGATTAAAAAATTTAATTGAATTTTTTTTAATTATCTAGTAAGTATGCACCAAAGTGAATGGATAAGCACCAATTATTAGTTTTTAGAATATTTACATTTGGAACAAAATGCATTATCAGAAGAATACAAAAAAAATAACTCATGAATCTATGATAACAAAGACGTTTTGCTTCAACAGAAATGAAACATTTACAAAGAACAATTGCACATAAAAAATATATAGAACATTTTAACTGGAAAGGAACACCAAAACATTTTAAGTATAAAATTCATAGATTGTGCTTTATTAACAATTGACGGATTAATTCCTAAAAAGTTTTAAAATTTATAACATTTACTAATGTGTGCATAGAAAAAAAGGGAAACTTTCATTGCTGCTTATGAAACCTTGTACCCCATAGAACGTAAGATTTGATACACCGCAACAAAAAAGTTCAATATAGAGAACTCGAAATTCAGAATTATTTTCATTTACACATTCCATACCACCTTGAAAATTTTCAGTCCCAGTGATGCCACTTGGCATCTGATCATAATTTTTAAAAATAATAGGGCTGACATCCATTGGAATTAATAAAAATTATTTTCTAATAGAGTAAAGTTTGACGAATCGAATGACGTGCTTTTTGATATCATAAATGGCTAAAGACGATCAGAAAACAAATTCTAAAATGATGATGCCAAATTCTCATTGGGACTGAAAGGGTTAATGAACAACAACTTGAAAAGACAGTAATTGTGACAATATAGCTTTTATAAATCAACTTGAAATGTCCTATTTGACCTTAATTCATAATAGTTATATTGGGCCATCCCATAAACATTAATATGTTAGTTACTTCATATATTCTACTTGTTGCAAAAGGGCAGGAGCAGAATATACAACTTGAATTTGAATATTTTAATTGCGGATAACCAAATTTCCTCTGAAGTAAAACATACATTCCGACAAAATGCAAAGGGTGTTTAAATGTCAAAATCCCTTTTTGAGATGCTCATTCTTACTCCATACTTGTGGTCTTTGGTAAGTTTCAAAAACTAAACATCTTCTTTAGCAATTTCTTCCCTAAAAATATATGCATTTTTAAAAGTGTTTTTATCAATGCTAAAAATAGTTATTTAAGCAACTAGTGGCGAAAATGATACTTTATTAAGCGAGTGGCTTTTATTTCACGAGACTGTAGGTAGAGTGAAATAATGACAAGAGCTTAATAAAGTATTATTTGGCACGTGCTTGCTTACAATATTTTTCATAATAACATGCAAAAGCATGAAATTTGTGTTCTTACTTTTGTCTTTTTTAATTTCTCTTAATAATTTTTGAAGTACTTGTAGTTTCCATGGAGATATTAGAAAATGCAAAAGTAATGAACCAATAGAAATAAGTGAGTTTCATGGCATCATTTAGTTTCCATGGAGGTATTTATGATATCATCTTTTTTCTACCAATCAGCTACTCTTATTTACTTTACCGCACTAGTTCCGGAAGTAGTTACTTTCGGTACTGCCTTTGACGTAAGCACGTAAAGTGTCATTTTTGAACGAATATGAACGAAACACCACGAATATGAATTTTGACGAATATGAAACAATTTATGAACGAATATGATATAAAAAAAGCTAACTTTTTTGCACGTTGTTATAAAAAGAAAATTACTGCATTAAATTATAGAGGGTGGCGCAAATAAAAGTGGCCCTGGAGCTACGAACGCAGAGACATGCTTGTCGAGAAAAACTATTAAAGCAGCCTGAAAGCCCCCAAGTCGGATTCATAAATTATCCAAGCATTCAATGAGTTCACTTGACAAACCTGATTTTACATTGGTTGGTTTTGCTGTTACTAGACTAGAGATGCACATGGACTATTGAAGAGCTCAGATCTTAGTGCAAGCTGTGTATTGTGTAAGTGTGCATTTATCAGATCAGTGCAAACATGAAGATATCATAGTTACCGGCAAATAATTCGCCAAATTTTTTTTGGCTTATTATCGCTTGGCACAGCTGTTTTTGCATTGGTTTTTGACTTGGCATCAGTTTTATCTTATTCCTACCTCCATGACTGGACCACTTTTATTTGTGCAATCATGTACAATATACAGTTTTACCTAGTATATAAGTTACCTTTATAATAATGATAAGTTATTTATAGTGTCACAAAAGGACAGTTCTGCAAAATACATAGTCCATAATGCAGTAATACCTTCATAATAGTGGCATGTTAATGACTCGGTTATACAGGTTAAAAACTGTTTAAACTATAAAAAAGATACTAATTTGGTACATACTTGTAAAAGAAATACTTCAGAACCTTAGCTTTCAGTATTAATTTTATTGACCTATTTTAGTCAATTTTAACTTTTAACTAGACTATAACACATGCCAAATAAAAGTCAAGATTTTTTTAAGGCACATATTCAGAGCCAAATAGAAGATTAACAGAAAACTCATCAATATCAATCAACTAAATAAACACAAGAAAATGGGATTGTTTAATCCTATTAGAAACCTATCTTTGCGTATCAGAAATCACTGTATATTACGAATGTTACATACAAATTATATTACTTGGGCAAAAAAAAAGTATAATTTCTTTTAAATAATAACTAATTTATGCATTGCAATCATTCGCAAAAAAAAATATAAAAGTAAAGGAAGAACGAATTAAGGCATAAAATTAGAAAACAAAAAATACCTTATGAATTTCCTTTTTCAGCCATTAGCGAACGCCACATATTATTTAGAATTCTTCTAAATACATAAAATGTAAACAAAAAAAACTTAAGAAAAAGTAAAAATAAGGAATAAAATAATTATTAAATGTGCTTTCAACATAATATGAATGGAAATTTCAACTGATAATTGAGGACAACTAGTAATAAATTGGTGGAAATTATTATATGCTTTTAGTTTCAGTACATCACTGCTAAATAATACAATGTAATTGAAATATAAATATTACCCATAAATGTAAAACTAAATACAGTAATAGGTAAAACTGCACTTAGTATAAAAAAAATTAGGCAACAAAATTTGCAAGCTTGATTTTGTATTGTGTTCAGCAGCTTTGACTAATGCTAAATCAAAAAATTTCCTTGCCAAAAATGGCTGGATTTACATTTATGTTAAAATTTCAGGCAACCTCACATAAAGTAATGGAGTTGTTTTTTTAAGCCACAAGTGTATAAAAGTTACATTTTGCAAAGTTTTATCATACACTTCATCTACATTTTGCCTTTCTTTGCCCATGATTATAAAAAAAAAAATTATGAAACATGTTGTAAATTAAACTTTTTTTTTAATCAAGGGAAACAATTATTTGACTCTTTCGTGCTGTACGCAGCAACTAAACCAAATTTGTCCATTTAAAAAGCTTTTTCACACTTCACCAATTGCAGAAATGTGAATATTGACTTGTTAAATGGCTAAATGCCAATCATCAGTAAAATGCAAAATCTCAAAGTTTGGAAAGCTGTGAATACCATGTCCTATGGGTCTAACAAATCATTTCAATAATAATACATAAGGATGACAGTTCTAGTTATTATGAATGTAAAAATGAAACACAACTATAATACAAATAAAAATTAAGGATTTATTTTAAAACCTCTAAGGAACCCTAAAACAGCTAAAATAACAAGATAAACTTTAAACTACTTACCGATCAGGTACTATTTCATCCATGATATTTTCCTGATTATTGCTAAACGGTGTCGAAGTTAAAAGCTTTGGTGGATCTGTACTCTCCTTCTCTGGCACTTTTTCCGACACTTCGGAAGAACTTTCAACACCTTTGCCGTCAGACACACTGTTCGTTTCCTCCCCACAGCATTTGTCCGTGTTATTGTTAAGAGAGCTGAGTTTGTCTGCATTTGTTGTTTCTGAGTCTATGGGATCAGTACCTTTGTCAGTCACGTTTCTGTTCATAAACCTTGAAAGTTGACACATGGTGTGGAGGTCGTAGAAAGGGTAACTGGTAAAGAAACAGACACATAAACAGACCTGCAGAATCTTTAGATATAACTACTTTTTAATTACTATTTTAATACTTTTAAATAATTTTTTAATACAAGCTTAAAGTCCATTTACTAGTTAAATGCTTTTAAACTGGTGAAGCTATACATGTAGAGTGGAGGATCTAAAAACCGACCTAATTTTTCTACAGACATCATCATGATTGGATTTGAGGTTTCACAATTAGTAAAATAAAGTGTTAAGAATGTTATTTGACTCTGTGAAGACACTAAGAAAAAACTTAAAAGCTGAATTATGACAATTTAACAAGTAAAAAAACGACTCAAACTTTTTGCTTTTGATCCTATCCTTCAAGTTTGTTAAAACTATATTACACAGTTTTAAAAAAATATCTATTATGTTCTATTATAAATGAAATATTACTGTCCTTAAATAAAAACGCCAGCTTAATCTTACCTAAATCTAAAATCACCATTTTCGTGATGCTCATTCAATTCTACTTCTGGTGCAACAAACACAACTTCAAGAGAAATTTCTCCTTGCTGAAAACAAAAAGGATCAATAAAAATTACTGTCAAGTCCACACTAAAAAAATATATATTTGTATGTACATGTATATTGGAATTAAATTTAAAGTGTTATACCTTTGTATCATTAAAAATTTTAATCTGAAAATGCTTTTTTTTTATATATAAGCTTATTTACTTGCATTTGCAGTCTGAATTTAATACAATTTCTATGTTTATCTAAAAAAAAGCATAGAATTCTAATTTAAATTGCCATTTTTTTTAACATTTTATGAAACATATTTTAAAAGATTGATACAACAGTTTTAATAACAACAACAAAATTCAGTGCAAAAAAATTACCACAAAAGAAACACCTTTAATCTCATTATTATAATTTGAGGAAATAAGTCGAAACTACTCTAAGCCTTACTTTGATAATCAAACTAAGCACTTTAAACCTAAATAGCTGTAAATATTACTTCCTATCAGAAAAGCTCTAAACATAAAAGAATATAGTCAAACTTGATTACAACCCCGTTGTTTATAACGAGTATAATATTATATCTTGCTTATAACAACAAATTTTAACTAACTCTCCCGTTATAATGCTAAAAATATGCGTTTATATGTTATCCAAAATGACTTTTAAAAAATCACTTTTTTCACAATTTAAATTTTGTTATTCTCTAAATAAAGGGAAAAGTTGCCACAGTTGAAATTCATTTCTCGCCAAACGAAATAATTGATAAGAGAAATTAAACTACTACTACTAATATCACATAGGGTTAAAATTTATTCAATACATGTCATTTTATGAGTAATTTATAACATGAGTACATAGTATGTATTTTACATAATTTACAACACTTAAAATTCAACCTTGTTTATGACATTGAAAACACGGCTCCTTGAACAAGATTATAACCAGGTTACACAGAACAACATAATTAGTTTATATAATAAAAATAACCAAACCTGGCTTGAAAGTATATTGGCGGCTTCCATGTGAAGAACGTTCCTCAGATCTATTCCGTTGACCGCTAGAATCGCATCTCCGACAAAAAGTTGCTCGCTCCTGCACGCGGGAAGGTGTGGGTGAATCTCGGAGATCACTATAGGGACAGAGTGCTCCTTACCGCCCTGAAAACAACGACAAAAGTTTAGGTTAGGTTTGAATTATGGTCCCACTAGAGCTACACGAGGGCTACTGGCGACGGACGTCGGATTTTAGAACCACAGTCAAGTGACGAACCCACCAAACGCAACTGTTAAGGGCGACATCACATGCAGAGTTGGCATTTTATAGCATATTTAATGTGCACTCCCCCTATGCTGGGTATTATTCATGGCACTTTTGTGTTTAGAAAATCTGGTCGCATTAAATATAGCACTCATACTGAACATTGCATGGAGATAGAATATGGAATAAACCGTTAGAGGAGGATGCCCATAGAGAATTGCATTCAGATTGAAATATGTGTCAAGAACATTGTATAGAGATTGAATATTGCAATATTGCATGAAAAAATACCATTGTGTGCAGATTGATGATGCTAGAACATTTCATGATGATTAAATTTTGCATAAGGATGAAGTATTGAATGGGGAAGTAAGAGAGATTCTAAGAGTTTATAAGTTTAGAGAGTTAGAAGAGTCTAAAGAGTTTATAAGAGTTTTATCAGGGGATAGATTATAGACTGAGAATAAAACATTAAAATGTTATATAACAAAGAAAAATATGTAACAAAAGATTTTCTAATTAACAAAAAAACTTCTAGGACAAAAAAATTAATGCATGCGCAATTGCAAAATTAGGCATATGTAAATTTTAAAACTTAGTTATTAAGATTATAAAAATAAAATTATTAATACTAAAAAAAGCATAAAGGAATACTTGTGTTTAGAATTTTCACTGTTAAAATTCCCAAAATAGCAAAATAATTTTTTTAAGTATTTAGCTCGCATATTTTTAAAATTAACTTACTGTTATAGAAATACCTAATCCTTCATTATCTTTTTTTGTTAATTTCACAACACGCACTTCTCCAACTCCTTGGTTTTTACGTAACGAGTGGAAATCCTGTAAAAATAAATTGCAAATATTATGGTAAAGTAGTTATTGCAACACAATACTTAATTCGATATAAATTATTTGATATAAAACAAAACAGGTATACTGATTAACCTTTCAGTCCCAATTTTTAATTTAGGGTGTGTGTGCTGACTTATTTAATAATTACAATAGGACTCCAATTATATCTGTGGAAAGCCAAGGTGTAGAATACTGTGTTAACGCAAGTCTGCAAGCTACAGCCAAATTATAAATAAGAAACTGAAGAGATGTAACTTTCTAAGATATGCAAATTTCCTGATCAATACAAGACGAGAGCAGGCAGACATTGGAAGATCTCAGTTCTGCTTTTCAGTGCACTAAGCGTGAGCGTATATATAACTGCTTTTAAGTTTTGTTTTTGTTTTGTTCTGTAAATTAAATTTTTTGTAAGCATATATAGTTTTATTTACTTGACAAGTTAGTATATCTCTACATATCCGAAGCGATTGGGACCTAACCGTGTTCAGTTAATTGGAAATTTGGATAACTGAAGTCGATTGGAAAAAAGGTATAATTTAATCTTCTTTTAATTGGCTCGACAGCAATTAGTGAGCTAGGGCCTTCATCAGAATCATCCTCCATTCTGATAATGTTTTGGAAGACGATCTCTAGTTTTGCACTTTTAACGCTACAAAGTCCTCCTCGACACAGTCAATCCATCCAAGTTTGGGCCTCCCTCTTGCCTTGGTGCCGATTGGCTTATAGTGGAAATTTTAATCAATAACTCAAAATTAAGACACTCATTCTGCCTGTCTTGCTATACGAAAACGAAACCTGGACTTTAAACCAAGACGTCCAAATCCCGATAGAAGCTTTCGAAAGAAAGATACTTAGAACTATCTTTGGTGCCATACTAGAGGGAGGATGTTGGCGAACAAGATACAACTTTGAACTTTTGAGGCTCTATAAATATCCCCAAATTATGCAGATTATCCGAAGCAAACGACTAAGATGGCTCGGTCATATCTGGAGAGGATCTGATGATAGCCCCGTAAAAATTGCCACCTTCAAGAACCCTCAGGGGTCTTGCTCCAGAGGTAGACCCCCTACATGATGGCTCAACGACACCGAAAAGGACCTCAAAGTCCTAAAACTTGAGAACTGGAGGGGAGTTGCCATGGACAGGGGGAGCTGGAGAAGGCGTGTTGGGTTGAGGCAGCCAAGGCCTGCAAAGGTCTGTTGCGCTCCTGAAGAAAAATATCACAAAATAAAGTCCGGAATTTTCCGGTGTTCCTTACAAGTCCGAAACAATTGTGGCCTAACCGTGTTCAGTCAATTGGAAATTTGGATAACTGAAATTGATTGGTGCTAGTGAAATGAATGATCTAGTGAAATAAACTATCTCAACCAATATGTCATATTTAATATGTTATCTAGGTTGTTCTGTAATATGCACATTTTGATGTCTTTGGATTCTCTGTATATTAGCGTGCACTGCCTATGTGTTGGCAGTCTCACTCAGTAAGCTTACCTATAGCACTGTGCCCCAAGCACAGTGGAAATTTTACTTTTTAGTTGTTTTAAATAAATTATACATTTTTTCCTGTTTATAAATGGTTTTATTTTCAAATGCACACCACCTTCAACAAAAACAACCTTCTGATCAAGAGTCAAGTAGTGCACTGATCGGCAACTATCAGCAGAGTGCGAAATTAGCACGAGACCTCTAGACAATGCCGATGTATTTTCGGGAAAGCTAATAAAAATTTCCAACTTACTAGACCGCCGGTCTAGCAAAATTTTTGACCACCAAAATTTTGACCCAAATCATCACCCAATTTATACAAATTAGGCTTCATTCTCTAGAAATCAGTCTATTTGATCCAGAGCAAGCTTTTCAATTTTGGAAAAGTGATGTAAAAATAAAAGGGCCAAACACATAGCTATATTTACATAGAGCCTTTGAATCTAACTCCAAGAGTACTTCTGCAGAAGAGTCTGAATTAAGTGAAAGTGATTGTAACAGTACTTTCAAAGAGTCAGACAACTGATTAACGAGTGTTGCTGTAAAAATTAGTTAATGCATCATTACATTTTAGTTGGAAAAATTGACTTTAATATTTTTGGTCTAGTAAAATTATTCAATGTCTAATAATTTTAAGTTCCTACTAGACCGGTTGTCTAGTGTAAAATTTTTTTAATTTTGCACCCTGATCAGTATTTCTACAAATGTATATTTCAATCAATTACTCAAAATA
This sequence comes from Hylyphantes graminicola, assembly GCA_023701765.1. Classification (NCBI taxonomy): domain Eukaryota; kingdom Metazoa; phylum Arthropoda; class Arachnida; order Araneae; family Linyphiidae; genus Hylyphantes; species Hylyphantes graminicola. Next base: position 4,002,293 of record CM043115.1, on the reverse strand, counting down.
AAGTAAAAATGTCCACTCACGTGACCAGGGGGATAGGCGTAGGAAGGCTTCTGGGCCCTGCATGCCCGAATCACAGTCTTGTGCCTGTGCAGGTGAATCTCAGCCTCCAGCTGCTCCCAGAGTCGGTCGTGGTCGCTGGCCTTCAGATCGCGACCGAGCAGTTGGATCTGTTGGATCCTGTTTTTGTTAAAAATGAAATTATATTTAAAATACAAACTATCATATTAAGAGGGACTGTCAGTCCCATAGAGCTAATGCATTAGTTTTGGAATCACAACTGCCTCAGAAGTATTGCTTTAACAGCCCTTTTCCCCCCCAGGTATAAGAATCGACATAACATCAAAATGAAAATTTTATCTAGTTATTTAATAATTATATATTTTTGAGGTTTTAAAAAGCCAAAAATATGCAGCAGATGGCGATACTATTTTAAAACTTCATCAATTAATAATTAAATAACTGAGTATTTTTTTTTTTCAATTTTGCTTTAAATAGATGTAGATGTTATGATGATTCCCATACCTGATTAAAGGTAACATGGCAAGATCAATGTTATAGAGAAGCCAATAAAATTTTAGCAAAAAATGATACAACTTCCAAATAGCTCATTTTGGGAAATCATACTCAATATTTTCCTTAAACAACATTTCCGGGCCCCAAAATTTGTTGTGTCTAAAGTCTGAGTTTTAATAAATCAGACCCTGTTTCTAGGTACTTAGATTCTGAGATGACTTGACACATTGTCTATCCAGAATGTGAGCCTCGAAAGCATTTTTATCCCCCATCCCCACATGCGGTTTTCTTCATAATGGCGCAATGTGTTTTCCCCCACCCTACTTGGGTTTGAACTAGGATCATTGTTACGGGTTTCTTCTTTTTGCGTAGCAGAGTAACGCATTTACGCAAATAAATGTTCGAAGCTTTAGTAAAAGTTAAAGTTTATTTAAAAATATCACAACTCACCGGTCAAACATACTTTGTTAATCAAACACAAATAGTCAAAACAAAGTGACTGCTTGGCAGTCAAGAATATTGCTTTAGTGCATCGTCTTAAACTAACAACCCAAAAGGGTACCGGCGGCTTAAACTAAGAATAATTATAGTCACTAGAAGTGATCTTACATATTGAAGAAGAAGAGAAAGACTTTGGAAAACCGGCTGCTTATATACCGAGATAATTTGCATAAGTTAGAAGAGACGATGCAGTTAAGCATACAAAATTTACATAATATTACCGTATATACTCGTGTATAACCCGACTCCGTGTATAACCCGACCCCCCTTTTTTTAACCAGATATCCTTCCAAAATCGGTAACCCGTGTATAAGTCGAGGTAGGAAATAAGCTAGAGCCTTCTGAAAAAAATATTAGAAGAAACCGGCTCATGACGGGACCGTAATTTTTTTTTACTTGCAAGCAAAATTTCAACCCCAACAAAAACAGGTTTCCGCTTTGTCCTTGACATTGCTGACCCTGAATGGAGAAGCTAGGTTTAAACTATGTTCAGTGAAGCGTGAAGACCTCGCTGCCATGCTGCCAAGGTCACTGATTGACAACGTTTCTTGAAGACTGGTTGACTGAACTGCCATGTGCCAGAGCTACACCTGCAAATACGCATCACATAGGGTTACCAGGTCAAAAAAGTAAAAAACAGGACACTTACTTTTAAAAAGCAGGACAAAAACAGGACACATTTAAAATTGAGACAAAACCTTAATATTAGCACATTAAACATTATCACATTATATTATTTAAATATTATTTTTTAGCATATTTTTCTACAGAACCAAAACAGTTAACTAAAGGCCTTGTAATTTAGAGCAATGCATAAAACAGGCTTTGGAGTAAACTAAAAAAGTAAGCATTACTCTTTGAAATGTACACAAATTTCTTTAAATATCTTCAAAATTAATTAAATTTTAAAAAATACGGACATTTGTGGATTTTTTAAAAATAAATACGGACGGCAGGACAGAGCCTCTAAATACGAACATGTCCTGCTAAATACGGGCGTCTGGTAACCCTAGCATCACACAAAAACAGGTTTCGCTTTGATGTCCTTGACATTGCTGACCCTGAAGCTAATTTTAAACTACGTTTAGTGAAGCGTGAAGACCCCGCTGCCAAGGTCACGGACTGACAACGTTTCTTTACGCCTCTTGAAGACTGGTTGACTGAACTGCCCTGTGCCAAACCTACACGTGCAAATACGCATCACGCCGAGAACTAACAATTAAGCACGTTTATGGTAGAGATTGTGAAAGATACCAATCTTATTTCATCTTTAGAATTTAACTGTTTTTGTGTCTTTATTTTCAATAGTTAGTAGTTAAACCTTAAGTTTGATTGAAATTTAGCTTTAGTTAAGGATTTTTCCCCCTCGAAAATTTGATGTCTCGTGTATAAAGCCCATTTCACACCTTGTCACAACTACTTGCAACTCCCATTCCCATAGGACACCGTGCATTAAAAAGTTGCACTCAAGTCGTGAGATTTTTTCGCGCAAGCATGAAAAAATCGCAGTTGCATGTACTCTTAGCCAATCAGAACTCAGGATTTCGTTGGCTGCATTGTGGCGAACTTGACTTCGCCAACTAGTTGTTTGTTTACTTTTTACGACGCCAACTTTCCTTGCTTACAAAAATCTGCGCAATTAAAAATGGGTAGTAAATGGATGGCAAAAATGGAAATTCATCTAATTAAGGAAGTTCGGAAACATAAATTTCTGTTTGATGCAAACGATGAATATAGTTTGATTAAAGTTTGCTTTTAAAAAGATGAAACTTGCCAAATTTCGAGATAAATAATTTTTTGTTAAAACCCGAAAAACCAGGTTACCACAAGTTGCAGTTGCACGTAGCTGTGCAGGTGTGAAATGGGCTTTAGTCGACCCCGTTTTTTACGGCCCTAAATTTGACCAAAATTTCTCGGGTTATACACGAGTATATACGGTACTAGAAAAAATGTAAGTTGGAATTAATTCAAATATATTAATAAAAATAAATAAGCTACTTATTAAATTCCCAGATTAGTTTAATAATTAAAAAACATAGAAAAACAGTAAAAATGTTTGTGACTGAGAAAATTAACTAAAACAAATCAAACACTCAAAGATCTGAACTGAAAAGAGTGGTTTGGTTGTTTGTAAACATTGCCGAAATTTTTCGTGGCAAGTTTAAATAGCTTATCCAAATTTTTCTTCGTGGCAAAATTAAATGGGGAAAAGTAAGTAAAATTTTAATACACTACTTTTTCCTAACAATCATTAACCTCACAACAGAACCTCAAACGCGTTAGGTTTAGAAAAGCAATGCTCCCCCTCAGTGAATTTTTTAACATAGTGACTGGGCGACACTAATGTCGCCCAGTGAAAGAAAAATGTCGCCTAGTAATATGAAAATCAAATCACTGGGCGACATTGAAGGGTGAATGGGGCACTTACGAAGATGGACAAAAGACTTTTAGCAATTATCCCTAAAATTTTCGATTCTGAGTATTTTTCTGTACCATAGTAATGTGTCTTCAGTTTTCCCAATCAGTTTAACTTATCAGAAATAGAAATTGGTAGCTTATTGTAACAAACAAGCTTCGTATTTTCATTGTAATTCTTCCTTGCTTTTTTAATTGGCTGAGTACAAAAGCAAATGGGATTTCTACGAAATAGGGATCATAGTTACAATCTAGTTTGTAGCACGAGAAAACATCCTAAAAGTCACTCGAAAAGCTTGGTAACATGGAAATGGTCAACTGAGTTTATGTGGTTGTAGATCTTTTTTATAGTCTTTGTACGGCAATGTCTTCTTAACACGTAAAATTTTGCTCTAATCTTATGTTTCGTTGAATCTAGCCTTTCGTCGTAAAATAAATATTTCTGTTTAAAGGCACGTTTTTGTGCCATTTATATATTTATCTTATAAATGTATTTTTTAATAATTTTGGTGTTTGAAAATGGTATAAACTTTTGATGATTAAGAAGATGTCTGGGGGATGCTTGAAAATTTAACTTAAACCAAATAACGATAAAATTATATATTATTTGAACCAACAAATATGATGCATTAAGGGTACAGGGAACATCTCATAGAGAAAAAACACTAAAATTTATCAGTCAATGAAACTAATATAACTTTTTTATTTTTTGACGAATTCAAAAAGTTCTTTTTAGGTTTAATTCATTGAACTATTATAAATACATATTCATAAAAGTATTTAAGGAACTCTATTTTAATAGTTAAAAAAACTAACATTTAAAAATGCTTGAAAATTTGAATTTTATGAAACTACGTTTCTGCGGGTACATTTTTCTCTGAAAGTAATGTATGTAAGCTCAAATAATTTAATATATAAATAAAAAACTGTTCAGTAAGTTTAATGAACCTCAAAATTTAAGAATACCATAAATTTTAAAATTTTGTTACCGTTAGCAAAATTGGTGCCCGATTTATACAGTTTTCCAGTTACAAAAAAACCCTATATATTTTTTTAAATTATATATTTTTGCAATATTTTTGGTTCACTGTGTTAAACAGAGATACAAAAAACATCATGCGAAATTTCAAGCATCAAATTAAAATAGGATAGGAGAAAAAGTGTACCTACGTGCTTAAAATCTTCGTTTTGAGAAAATTGACTTCAAAGTTAAACCTTTCTTACCTTAACTTTTTTGCTACGAAGATTCTTTGTTTCCTCGTAATATTTGATAGGAATAACATTATCGAATCTTTAGTTGTTCGGGCGTTTCAGTAAGGAAAGTGTTAAACATAAAGTGACTTCCGCGATATGGCAAAAATATATTAATCCTAATGCACTGATTGTAAAGTGTTATATATCAATTTAAAGAGAAGAAACGGGGCTATTAGAAAATTTCAAAATCTCAAAAACGATTTTTTAATGAATATTATGTTCCCTGTTACCTTAATACAGTTCGAAGAAGTGCTGATATAATTTGTAATATTTCCAATTTTTTTTAGTTGCTAGACTTGAGTAGTTTCAATTAAAATATTTATTGGGGTTTCACGTACTACACAAACATGTCCTATTTACCCGAAATATTTTAATTCGTTAAAAAAATAAACCCACCCATTTTATTTAAGATATTATTCCACATATAATTTATTACCATACGAATTTGTTTTTATTCTTTTGCAAAATATAAAATATTCATTGCCAATTACAATCCTGTAAAATACAGTTAAGATATGTGTACCCAGGGTGATTGTTTCAGATACCCTTAAACCTGCGACTGAGCTTATTTAAAGTTTGCAACTTATAAACATTAAACGGGTATCATAAGATCAATTATTAGTTCCTATTGGAACTATTATATTAGCTTAAAAATAAAAACCAAATATGGGGAAATACATGACTTAAAAAAAATAATAATGATCTAAGATACATTAAATTTACTTTTAGCTCTTTAATAAGTAAAATTCAAGCATACAAATGTTGTTTTCATCAACCAGGATTAATTTTGTTGTTTTTTTTTTCCGACGGGGCTGCTTTCTTGATAGTGCTCTTGCAGACTCGGCATATTCCCTAGAACTAAGAGCCATTTTTTGTGGCACTATCAAGATTAATTTAACTCGTAAGCAACGAAATATTTTTAAAAATTTTTAAATTATCTGTAATCAACATTTTGAAACCCTTAAATCTGCATGTATTGTTAATCGAAATTAACAAAAAATATTAGTTTAGTCAATTTGAATGCAATTTTATCATTTCCTTAAATGAACGCTAAGTGTTGTAAGTAAGACAATTGGTGTAGTACTATACTATTTACATTTATTTTTATTGAAACAGCAAAATATAGATATTTTTTTAAAAAAAGTAATGTATATAAAAACTAAACATTACACTTCTGTTGATTCACTAATGTCATCTACTGTAGATGAGTATCATCCGTAGATTTGAAAAAAAAAAAATTTTGTTGTATAATTTTCCACATGAAAGAATTAATTTTTAAAAATATCAAACTTTTCTTTTTAAAATAAAAATAAAAAACAGAAATAGACTGACGAAATTTACTTTTGACATCAAAAACCTTTTTACACAGTTAACTTAATTTTTAAAGTAAATTACTAAAAGAAGTAATTGTAAAATCATTTTAATTTATATTATTTTTCGTTTGATTTGACTAGAAATTACTAAAATGCACTAATATAACAAAAAAAATCCCCTTTTAGGTGTCAAGGTTTACACTATTAGAAGATTTGTTATGAATTGGCTACTCTTTCAGATAATAATAATTTAGATAATATTAAAAATGCTTTGTAATATATTAGTGTATAAGAAAAAGATAGGGTCTTTCCCCCCAATTAATGAAAGATTAAAATTTTACTAGAGAATTACCCTGAAATGACCACCCTATTCTTATTACGCAAAGCTCTCCCCTCCCCCCCCCCCATCTTTTTATAAGCTAAATGTCGCCCAGTGAAAAGTTCTTAAAAAATTCACTGCTCCCCCTGTTTCCTAGAAAACCAAGCGAAGGGATGGGGGAAGAAAATGCTTTCGAGGCTCCCATTCTGGATAGACAATGTACACTGCTCAAAACAATTAGGGGAGCACTTTGAGTACTTTTGTTAACCTTTTCAGTTTCAGCGTTTTGTTTTACATTCTAAAGATCTAAAATTTGTGAAATAGATTCATCATGCATCCAAAGTGAAATAATAAAAAATAGGCGGGAAAATATTAATTTTTTAAACTTAAATTTATGGTGGGGGATTGTAATCAAACATTAAGAATAAATTATAACACTAATTTTTTCAAATTTTTTACTTGCAAAAAAAGAGGTAAAATTAATTTTTAAATATCTGAGAATGCAAGCGTGAAGAATTAGAGTAAATTTATTTCATTTTTTTTGGGGGGGGGGGTGAATTTTATTTTACCATGTTTTCATAATTAAAACAAACATTATTTAAATCCTCAAAAGACATGATTCTTCCATCTAACGATTAAATTAGCGCATGCTCAACTTAGTGAGAAAAAATCTCTTGCTTATGATTCCAAATGGAAACATTGGGGTCGAAAGAGTTTAAACCATGCGCTCCCCTAATTGTTGTGAGCAGTGTATATAAATGGTAGCCTGAAGGCTGGCAATATGGTGAAAGCCAGCTCTGAATGTTTATAATGAAACAAATGCCACATAATTCAGTTTCTTCCTCACCTCCCTGCCAGCTCTTTCTCCAGGTACTTGGCGGCCAGCCTGGATCCGAATATCTCGCTCTGCAGGGCCGCGTTGCACTGCCTCAGCAGGTCATTCTCCCTGCGCACCTGCGCAGCTTGAGATTCGCTCAGGGTGTCCCTGCGGATGGAACTGCGGTAGCTCTCCATCTCAGCATCCTGGAGGAAATATTAAAAAGCAGAATATGAACATCTTTATGAGTAGTATAGTCCTTCTCAAAAGTTTAGACAAGAGGCATTTTGAGGGGTTTTTATTAAGAGGAGGCTATCTCTCCCTTGAAATTAAGTTCAAAAAAGAATAATTAGTTGCTTTTCTGAGATATTTATATGGGAAAGACTACTTGTTACATCAAGAAAAATGGTCTATGCATGTCTCCAAATTAGTGATAAAAATTTAAGGTGAGAGAATGGTAAACATTCGGTCTGGATTTAGATAGAATACAGATGTTAACTTGTAAATTTGAAGCAAATATTTCACCATTCCAGCATTTTCCTAGATCAGGCCCTGCTTTTAACTACATGTACAACGGTTTTATCACCAGAAAATTCTGTTGTTGCCAAATTACCGTTTAGAAAAATTTGTACCCCACAAAATGGAAAGTACCCAACTTTGTTTCAATTTTGTAACTGATGAGAGATACACTTACGAGTTTCTGCTTGATGGCCTCTGAATCCTCCGCATGCCCGGACTGTGCCGACACCTGCAGCTGTGCTTTGTGCAGCTGCAGCAAAAGGTGCTGCAGCTCTTTTTGCAGGGCCATGCGGGAAGCTTCAGCGTCTACTACCTCCTGGCGAGCGGAAGACAGCTCCTTCTGCAAAAAAAATGAAACAACACAGTTGTAACCAAGTTGATAAATTCATAAATCTATTTAAAATTAAGGTGACAAATCTATTTAAGATTAGCCAGGTGTTTTTCACCCTAAGGTTTTAAGATTGTGTTTTTATACCTATTAGTTTTGAATTAATAAATTTTATTTTAAGCACAGTGGCTCAACGTTGAAAGGGTGTCAGTAGGGGGAAAATGAGAGTTCACCATCAGTGGAGGGTGTCGGGTCTGGCCCTCGACCCTCCACTGATGGTGAACTCTCCTTTTTCCACTACTGGTCTCAATTTCAAACTTCCATGACTTTTTCAGGTTTACATATACTACAAAAAAAGTTTCCATTAGGTATTGCCTGAAAGGCTGATGTTTCACTCTACAGAGTCTGAAGTCTGACAAAGCGTTTGATAAAGCAATACCCAGGAATCAGAGTTTTTAGTACTAAAAGTGGATTAAAAACCACTACAAAGATTTATGCTAGAAATTTTAATGACTGCTTATTATACAATTATGCAATGATTATACTTAAACTCAAGCATCTTTCATCCTTCAGAGAGATTCATTTCCAACGGGTCCCTTCACATGTAGACATTTATAGCAATGAGACGGCAGACTTATTGGCTAAAGATGGTTGTAATGAACCGTTATACACTGCTGATTTGTTGACCTACTCCGAGTTCTTTTCGAGGGTTGAGTTCTTTTAATGCCTCTTGGAACATTCCTCCAGTGCCTCACTGGTACCAAAGTAAGCGACCTGAAGAAGCTATATCTCTCCAGTGCTGCAGAAGCAACCAGTCGGCCATTACAAGACTTAAAAGTGGACACATTAGATATCTGCGTTTCACCAATGGTAAAAAGACCCTATCTGCCCGAACCAAAGTGTTCTAGTGAACAGGCGGCACCTGTCCACATCCTGGACTGTCTGGGACTTTCCAGACTCGATCTTTACAGAAATCCAGTCATGGTTCTGAACTTTTTGAGAGTGACTAACATCATAGACCTGGTTTAGCTCTGCTGAACCTAGCAGGAGATAAGCAGCAACAACAACAAGCTATAGGATTCTGAATTTTATAAATGTATTTTCAATCAATTAATGCCTTATTTTCTATACAAAGGCTGTTGTTAAAATCAAAATACTTTACAACGAGTTAAGATTTCACTTCAATAATAGATCTAAGCAGACAGGAGGTAAACTTGATTTAGTAAATAAATATTTATTCCAAAATTAATATCTTTGCTTTGCCCAGATAACTTAAAAATTTACTAATCACATATATGAAAAAAGGAATAGATGAATATTTTTAAACCTAATCTTTATTCCAGGTGTTTTTCACACAGAAATGAAAAATCTCCTATTTTCCCCTGACATTTGCAAGTCAAAACAAATTCCTTGTCTTTTTCGAGTGTTACAAAGACTAAAATCAGCATGTCCTCTTGAATGCGATTTTATTATCAAATTTATCTAAACATACTTAACGATTTTAATTGCAGTTTATTAAAATAGTGATATTTAACTTTATATTGGAAACTGTAGTTTTTACATCTATTAGCTGTAGTCTGGTGGTCACGAACTTGACAAAAGTACTTTCTTTAAAGCAAATCAACTAAGTCAATCATACTCCAACAATACTCTTAGAAATCAATCACTTTAAATGAGAATCATTTAATAAAACTATGCATTTATCTTATTTAAAATTCTATAATAAATTACATTGATAAACTTTTAGTAAGCAGAATATCGTTTGCTAAATTTCTCTAAAAATGTATGCACTAATTTCATCCTTCACCAAATATTTTCACTCTTTCTGACGTAAAATCACTATTATTCAATAAATCTCCAGCACGGTTCTAATTTTAGGTTTTTGCACTCAAAAGATTGTTTTATCTCCGTTCTGAGAATATATAAAGCTTTCTTTAATAAGATCCCAACATTAAAAAAAAAGAAAATACAAATACATCGGCGCGTTATCAACTTCCAGTGGCGCTATTTTTGGCGAATTGCCGGCGAATTACGCACGCGTCGATAATTTACAACCGAAACTGAAATAAAACAAGAGTTTGAGGTCCAGCTTCATCATATTCTGAACTCCATAAATGAAATAAAAAATACAACCCGCTATCGTACAAGACAAACGAGTTATTTCCGTAATCCGAAATAACAAAAGGGACATTCATTGAGATGTACACTGCTCAAAACAATTAGGGGAATGCGTGGTTTAAACCATTTCGCCCCCAATGATTCCATTTGGTATCACCAGCTTCCAACTTTTTTTCTCACTAAGTTGAATTCGTACTTAATTATCTTTAGATGGAAGAATCAAGTCTTTTGAAGAATTAAATAAAGTTTGTTTTAATTGAATGAAAATATGAAAAACATGGCAAAATAAAATTCACCCCCAAAAACTTTTATGAAATAAATTGACCCTAAATTCTTCACGCTTACATTCTTAGAAGTCTAAAATTTGATTTTACCTTTTTTTTACAATTAAAATTTTGAAAAAAATTATTGTTATAATTTATTAAAAAGTTATGATTCCAATTTTTTGCCCCTTAAATTTTAGTTAAAAAATTAAAATTTGTTTCCCTGTTTTTTTCCATTTCAATCTGGATGCAATAAGGAAAAGGAAAGGTTTCCCAAATTTTAGATTTTTAAAATAAAAAATAAGAAGTTGGAACTAGACGGGTAAGCAAAAGTACGCAAAGTGCTCCCCTAATTGTTTTGAGCAGTGTAGTATCCATTGTTTTGTATCTAGTGGCAAGAAATTGTAGAGAAATCAAGAAGTTTTTAACCGATTGGGCTCCCCAGCCCCTGCAGCCGTAAAGACTTCTGAATCCAATAAAGACTCAATGGAAGAAGCATGTCAACGTCAAAGAAACCGAAACCAGCCTCTCCCTTCGCAGACGACTTTTGGGGAATGCCCCTCTCTCGTCTGTTGTCGCATCTCGGCGGGCGGTCGTCGGCCACTTCACAGGGAACGCGACACTATCTCAAACACCCTCCCTCCCCCGCCACTCACAGAAAGAGGCATTGGCGTTCTTTTGCAGGCAACAGGTGGATTCAATTCGTAATTTAACCCTCTGAGGGATCAGCAAATTGGCGGAAATGTAAACTTGTTTTTGCTGCATGATATCAAAAATTATTCTCCCATATAGTTCACATTTTAAAATTTAGTAAAATTATAAAATTAATGATTTTTAAAAAATTGTGTTGTAATTGGGAAAAGTGACAGTCAGGCTATGGGTTCATACGCCCGTATCCCTCAGAGGGTTAAAAAAATTAGAGAAAATTTAAGGACAATTAATATTTTCCCCCAAAGGGGATCCTTTAAGGCTAAGGCCTTTGCAGTCTCGACATATTCCCTAGAACTGAGAGCCTTTAATTTAAGGCCTAACCGACTGGCCGAAGGGGGGGGGGGAGGGGGGCTGCACCATCTAGTCGACTCCCGCTATTAATTTTGACGCTCAGATTTCAATGAATCTGAGTTCTCTGTATGGATGTTACGCTGAGATTTAATTTTGAAGACAGAAACCAAACCAAATGGTTTCTCAAGTTATCTTTTACATAGCAATATGGCACGCGTGCCAGCGCTTGTCCCATAAGGAAGGTCTGGCGACTCAGTCGGGACTCAAACCCGCGATCTTGGGCTTATGAGGCGGGCACGTAATTACCTCCCAGCCACTTAACCGACAATCAATATAACCAAACATATACATAAAAGGCTTGTCAATATATGAAACCGGAAACCGGCATTTGTTTTCTTTTCTAAAGGATTTAAAGAACTTACTAAAGAAATATAATATTAGGTATATAAATGCAAATGATTAACCCGATCAACCCCGTGATGAGTCTAGGGTGTATTGCTGGTTAAGAATCGTGTTACTTCATTCAAAAGAATGGGAACTTGTTTAGAAGAACATTTCGTTCCATCTTGGCCACGCCTGACATTCACCAGAAGCCCGCGAGCCACGTGATTCAAACATCTCTAGAATGTCCTCTTCCCTCTCGTTCCACAAACATCCGCAAACTCCCCAAGTGTCCGGACCTCACACGACACACCGATTTTTCATTTTTTTTAAAACTGTCAAAATAATTCGATTAAACTTCCCGAAACAAAATGGATGGTCAACAACTGCTCGTGGTGTTTCTGGTGATGATGAGTCTGACCAGCACCGTGCAGGGAACAGCGCTGATGAAGAGGAAAAGAGGCCGGCAGAACGCCGACGATGCTGCCATGGTGATGCAGCAGGACAGGGTAAGTACGCATTCTTTTTCTTCAGGTTAGAATCACTTGTATAAAGATTTAAAGTTGAATTTAACCATTTCTCTGTTGACGGTACTTATAAGTACCCAGTGCCAGATTCGCCAATCAGGTAAAACAAGCAATCGTCTACATGCCCCTGCCAATATCATCTATGGTTATTTAATTATTTTTATTTTCAGTTTTTAAAGATTAAAATTGTTGCAATATGTTGTACAAATTGGCGGTACTATGTTTAAACTTTATCACGAAACAGTGGCGTAGCGAGGGGGGGGGGGTTACGGGGGGTCAGAACCCCCCCCCCCCCCCCCATGGGGACTTACAAAGGTTTTTTTGCCGAGCTCCAAAATCCATTATCTCAAAAAATTTCCCACCAATCACCGGCCAATGATGATTTAAAAATTTCACTGATAAGCAACAACTGTCATCAAGTCTTTCGTCCCGACAGAATTGAATCTGAGCGTTTTATTATTATTATTTTAGAAATGCAGCCCAAAAGCCCTAGAAAACTGTAACAGTTTTAACTGTATTTCACCTATATTTTTATAAAATAAATGATATTTTGGTTCAAAAATTAATGTAACCAAAATATTACTCAATTCTTGCAAAATAAATCGCGTATTTTGATAAGTCTTCACTAATCACGATATTGAGATAAGTGACGATTTGTTAGATTATATTTTATATAATTATTCATTATTTGTATTTATTAATGGTTATCATTTTTGCATGTCATTTGTAGCAGCTATATGATGCGAATCTTGTTTGTTAGTTTAAAAAAATTTAAATAGAAAGCTTTAGATTTATTTTCCCAAAACGATAATTTTTTTTTTAACTTATATTACATAAATCAGTAACTTTAATCCTCATTAACTTTATAATACATCAGTAACTTTAATCCGGAATAAGTTTTAAGCGTGTTTATTAATAGTTATCATGTGTTTAAGTTCATCATTAATGTAGAAATTTGGCTTCTTATGATAAAATTCACTTTATTTGTAATAAATAATTTAATATTTAATTAATACGTTAAAATTAATAATTTAAATGCATTGTACTTAGTTATACAAATTAATGAATGTTATTAATTATAACTAACTTTGTTTTAAACAGAAAACTATAATTAGTTATAATTATTAATATTCATTAATTAGCATTTTCAATTAAAAACTACATTCATAATTATTATAAGAAGTTTCCTTTAAACACTAAGTCGGCAACTTCAAAATTTTGTAACCCCTCCCCCCTGGAACAATCCTGGCTACGCCACTGTCACGAAATAATTTTAGCTTTTAAATTTGCCTTATTTTGTAGTTATTACTATTTTCACATCTGGTATAAAAAAAATTATAACATAGAAAAGCAATATTACTTTCACAGAAGTTCAAACTTCCAAATTAATGCACTGTAGCTATATGGGACTGAACGTAAACAGGTTTCTTAAAAAGAATAGCTTCGATAAATATTTAACGTTAAATTTCTTTAAAGAGTGGGCAGCAAAAAAAAACCTTTGATACACCATTCTTACTAAAAAAATCTTTTTTGTATGGTTTAATGGAAACTTATTAAAATGTTTTTCATATTAGGTTGATTCCACGAAAATGCGCCATGGACATCATTTTTCAAATTTCAACTTATTTATTTAAACAAAATCTACTCGGCAAAAATTCTTGACACTTTATTTTCTCTTTTAATACCTCAAAATAAACACTTCGTAAAAAGTTCGAACATTAAATTTAAAAATTGAGTTAAATATAGAACATCAAAACTTTGTCATGTCTGTCACATTTGTCATGTCAGTCACGCTAATAAATATTTTACTATTTATAAATGTCTTAATTCTTTTCTTTCTGACTGGCACATCAGAAGCTTATATTAATTCCAAAACAATTCTAGACTTGAAATGCATGCCAGTTAAGAGCAAATGGTAATAATATAAAGTCAATCAGAATCTGAGTCTCAATTTTGTCATGTCAGTTAATGCATGTTTTAACCCAATTAATTTTAAGTATTTTCTTTTGAATGAAAATTTTAGCGTTTTTTATAATCAATACCTTTATTTGCATCACCCCATGGTAATTTTTTAACAGTCAATTTACATTTAGTACTTTTTACGTGCCAAGAAAGTTGTTTTATGTCATGTCAGTCACGAATGGAATTAGCCATTATTCAATTTCAATTTAGAATTTGATCAGCTTTTCTTTTCGCAATATACAACAAAATATATTAATAAATAAAACTAAAAATATCTTAAATTAGATTTTGGATCACCTGCATATTGAAGTGCCGAAGAAAACCATTTAAAAAAGTATTTATAGAAAGATTTTTAAATTTAAATGGAAAGACTTTTATCTGATTACCTAATAAACGATTCTAACCAAATTTATTTTACAATTTAAAAAAAATTGCAGCATCTATATATGGTAATCTATGTTGTAAAATTCTTTAAAAGTTATTTTAATTTTATGTAAGTTGGGAAGTCCTCTTTTTTCACATGTGCACTGGTCAACACAAACTTACACAGTTCGCAAAAAGATCTGGACTCGTAAAAAGTCCGTGTACAGCTCTAGTCTACTAACAACCAAATCACAAAATGAAAAAATAGAGCCTTTGGACAATTTATGGATTCGACTTGGAGTCTTTCAGGCGGCTTCAATAGGTTTTCTCAACAAGCATTTCCATTCATTCGTAGCTCAGTGCCGGGGCCACTTTTATTTGTGCCATACCCTGTATTAAATTTTAAGATTCCCATAAGTCCAGCTTGCAAATCCAATGACGATTAATGTGATCTCTAAACTCTACAGAACTCCGTCCAGGAAGTCCTGCTTTCCATCGACGACAGGCTGGCAAGGCTGGACACCACCGTGGAGCAGCTGGCACGCAGGCTCGACTCGAAGCTGGCCAGGCTCGAGACCAAGTTCGACCTGAGGATGTCCAGAGTGGAGGAAGCTGTCAACGGTTGGGAACTCACGAGCGAGCAGGTTCATACAATCATTGATTTCTTTTTAATATTATTTCCGTTGTGTCACCGGATTTCTTGAAAAAGAGGTGAAAATGCAAAAAAAAATGTGTAACACAATTGAATAGCTTTTTAAAGGTTACACTAAACAAACTAAACTCCTCAGCGCAACAGAAAATTAGTGGGCCAAGGGCCTGCCGTGCCCAATTCAGCTTTCGTGACCGAGAACGCGGTCAGGTGGTCAACCTCACTCGGGACCCCCAGTGATTAGTTCCCAATCGAGGTTCCAGTGATAAGTTCTCAACCTCAGGATTCGAACCTGTGGCATGGAAATGCAAAAAGCACTACCACAGCGCCTCTAAAGGTTACACACATTTCTAAAATAAACATAAATCAGAACACAAAATTAGTGAACGGAGGGTTAGAAAAGCATGTCTAACCCATTTCGACTCTTGGCTATGTCTGACTTAATTATTAATTTACCTGAAACGTTACATTTCAATAGATGGCGTCGATAGCTCAATGAGAATTCAATACCAGGGAGGGGGGAATGAAATGATGAATATCTTCTAGTAACAAATGCACTTTAATTATGTAAAATTTTTGACTAAATACACGAGTATCACCATTGAAAAAGGCGGGTATCGAAGCCGCAATGTTCTGAAAGCATCTTTTTTTTCAAACAAATCGAAATTTCTTCATCTCATGATGGTGGAATTGTGACTTACCCCACACTTACAAGGAATTAGCCCACTGCTTTCTCCACAGGTGTCTCGCAGGCTGGACGCCCTCGGTGACAAATTGGCCCAGCGGACAGCGCACCTGGACCTGCGTGCTGCCAAGGCTCTGAGCAGGCTGGACTCGCTCGAGCGAGACCTGCACAGCTCGGTGGATGAGATCCTGGACAGGCTGGTCAAGGGGGAAGAGAAGTCGGCTGTACTGGAAGGGGAGCTGGCCAAAGTGCAGGAGAGGACAGTAGCGCTGGGAGCCAGCATTGGCAGGGAGATGGCCAGGAACTTCGACAGGATGGACATGCAGGTAGTGCTTGTTAGCTTGCTTTCGATCAATGAATTTTATATAATATTGTCGCATTCGAAATTGATCAATGTGAAAGGTGAAATTTTGTTCCTTTCGTCATCAAGAAAATGGATAATAACAGGATAATTAACGGTTGTGTTAGAACAACGACGATTAAATCCGCTGCTCCTGGTGCCCCCTGACAACACATTTACGCTCCTTATTATATATATATTTTCATTCCTCAGGTTTTCAGAACTAAAGATAGAAAAGTTCCAATAGGACTAATATAGAGTGTCCTATTAGCCTTTCTATCATTAGTTCTGACACCCGAAAGAACGAATTGGACCCTTAACAAGCACCAATGGGACTTGTGTCGTTGCTACTCTGAGACACTTTACACTAATACAAAAAAATATCGATGAAAAGTCTCACTTCTATTTTTAAACGGATATTTCAAGATAGACCAATAGGATAGGAGGATCATTTTCTTCCATTAATTGAATTTACAGAGGTCTTGACCCTCTACTGTTGTAACCATAATCAACTTTCCAACAGGTGGGTGAGCTTAGGGCGACCACCAACTCTACTGGTCGCACTCTGGTCGAAATCCTGGGCTCCACCGAAACCACGCTGGCACTGGTGAGGGACACTGGGGAGAGGATAGACAACCTGTCGACCAGTTGTCGGCAGCCGGCCAGGGAAGGACGCAGTGGAGCAGGGTACGGAAGCATTTCCATCTTAATCCTTTAGTGCACTACCAACTTTATATGTAAACTAAATTCATACTCCTCAAAAACTTTAGGTAACATTTTCGATTTTTAAAGAAATACAATTTTCGCTTTGGAGACGTTAAAATAGTCACGAATGTTATTATGTATTCCTTTTTGAGTTCAATCAAGATTCCCTTATAGCTTAAGATTAGGGGTACGAAAAGCTCCTGTGAGACAAAGCAGTTT
The DNA here is from genome assembly GCA_023701765.1 of Hylyphantes graminicola. Lineage (NCBI taxonomy): Eukaryota > Metazoa > Arthropoda > Arachnida > Araneae > Linyphiidae > Hylyphantes > Hylyphantes graminicola. Next base: position 3,985,100 of record CM043115.1, on the reverse strand, counting down.
TTTTTTAAGTACAAAAATTTAACAGACCAAAACCGTATTTTACTATATATTATGTACAGAATGTTCCCATATTTTTTTTTTAACTCAGCTGCTACTTTAAGACCCTGCATTTAATGAGATTATTAAAAACTAATCTTTCTCTCTTTGCAGCGTATAACCACGGCCTACTCAAATACTAAGGCCAAAGAAGCTCTCCTAAACACGCTCGGGGACGGAATTTTTGACGTCATAGTTCCGAGTGACGGTGTTCCGAAAGTGTAGATAACCGGTCTCGAAACCTGTTCAGAAACACTCGTTCACGGCTGACCACATTTTTTGGGTTCCGAATGCATCCGAACTAGTTTCTCAATCTTCGGCACTCGGAAAAGTGACGTCAAAAATTCCGTCTAGCTCATGTTTGGGAAAGCTTCTCCGGCCTTGTTATTGAAGTTGGCCGTGGTATAACACAATATTCAATGACCCATTAGAGTTTGAAGCGATTGCTATAAAGATGAATGTTTAATGGTGATTTGTTTTGTTTTTTTAATGATCGATGTTTTACCGCAACGATCTTCATCCTTTTGCAGATCCGTGGTGACACGCGAGCAGATGGACAACTTGACCGCGGTGCTGGGTCAAGCGCTGACCACTCACGAGGCCAAGTTCAAAGAGCTGGACTCCGACGTGGAGATGTACACGCGCAAGGTGAACAGATGCACTGTTTAAAAAAAATCCTGTAATACACTCTTAAAACGAACGAGCGATTTTAACTCAGTCTGAGTTAATTTCACTCCTCCAGTCTGGAAAATGCACTTACCCGCAAGGAGTGGATTTTTTGTGTGTTAAGCCTCCAACAGGATCACTCCATACGAGTGATTTTAACTCAGTCTGAGTTAATATTCAATCCTCTCCAGTGTCGAAAATGCACTTATCCAACCGGAGTGGATTTCACTCTTTTGTTCTAAGAGTGTATGAAGGGCAGGGGACGGCAGCAGCGATTCCATTCACATCCCGTTAAAAAAAAATGCCCATCATTCCCTAATAGCTAATAGATGAGCTAAAACTGTAATAATACAGGAATCTCCCTAGTTTTCCAACTTAACAATCTATAAGGGGTAAGGTCGTTTATTTAGTGGATTAGGGTAGACAACCAGTGAATGAAAGTTTAAGGCGCTGCGTTCGCCAGTGAATGAACACCAGGACATAATGACCAGGACAACCAACCATATGTCAGATAGCTTCCTACTAGGTGGGAGGAAGTCAGTGTTGCCAATCCATCTAGTGGAATGATCTTCATCCTTATTTTTTAATTATATTTACCAAATGTTCATTCACTGGGCCTGTTTACTCACTGGTCAGTCCACCCTATGCCATTTTTCATCAAATAAGGCTGTTGCCCATAAATCTATCTATGCATTTAAATTGTGTTTTTCCTAGCTTTCGTACGATGTGTTGAAACAATTGTGTTGAGACTAAATACTATGGATGGTTTGCACAAAAGCTGGTTTGAAGCCGCAGCACGCATGCCTTATACTATAAATGAAATTCAGCATCTGCTTTAATGTTTCGGTTAAATTAGCTATGCTGAAGCTTAAAAAAATATATTAAGTACTTTAAAAATGAATGGTATAATCTTGTTAGACATATTTTAGAAAACAACATTTTATATTTTTGTTGTCAATAGCGCATGGATATAATAATAGTCACTTCTCGCGATCGTCAGTTGCGCTGTTACAACACAAATTTGTGTTCGTTTATCATGAACACAACTCTTGCATTGAAACAACATAATATTGAAATGTTACCATTTTTACACAATACTTCACTCTCAGAAATAACACTTTCATTTTTGACGATTCATTAATGATCAAGCCTCCCTTTCGTTAATCTTGAGGATTGTTTCGTCAAACTATCACGTGACTTTTGAGTAAACGCGAATCCTCACTTTAACGATCTTGATTTGACGATTCTGTATCTTGATTTTGAGGAAACTGAATCTCATTACTGTACTCAAATGCTCAAAAATGACGAAATACTTCTTTAGATTAGAAGAAATTCGAATCCTCATAAAAATGACGAATCAAATTTCCTCACTTCGACGCAAGAAAAACTCGGAGCATTTGCCAGTAAAAGGATCGTCAAAATTAAGGAAAATTTCGTCGTTTTTGAGTATTCATTTCTGAGAGTGTTGTATGTCCACTTTTGTGCTGTTTGAACACAAGTTTTTTTTCTGAGCATTGGCACTACGATTACGACAATTAACAAAACTTTAACCCTTTCAGTCCCAAAAATTTACTACGCTACAGAAACATCTGATATTCACAAAATAAGCTTATTTTAGGTCAATTATACGATTCCATAACAAAAAAAATTCATTTAAATTTTTTTATGGTTTTTGAAACAATGCCAAAATTTTTTAACTCTGGAAAACAACAAAAAAAAATATATATATTACCTAAAAAACACTTCGAGTTATATATTTTAAGGTATCTGACCATATTATTAAAAAAAATTAGTAATTATTTTAAATGAAATAGTTTAAATTGTGTTTTAAATATGTGGAACTGAAGTGAACTGATCAAAAATCAGGGGAAACGCTTGTTGGCTATTTTCTAAATTAAAAAAATAGTTCTACTTCTATTGAGATTAATGTAAAATACTGTCTAATAGAACAAAGTGTGAAGAATCGAATGATGTATGTTTGGATGTCATAACGAGACATAAACATTTTGAAAAAAATATTGAAAGTGGTGATGCCAAATGGCATCACTGGGACTGAAAGGGTTAATAATGCATGCCATATATTTGATCTCAGGTGGTCGGGGGACTGCAGGAGCTATGGCGGACGTCGGACGGACTGAAGGCCGACCTTTCAGACGCGCTGAAGCTTGGCGGCCGCACGCGGGAGTTGGTGCGAGAGGAGTTTAGACGTCTGCACGAGAAGATAGAACCCCTGCCCAGGATGGAACCGAGGCTCACGGACATCAGCGAAGACCTCGACAGAAAGGTAATGCATATGAGGAGGGAAGAAATGATCAATTTTATACAATATTAACCAATGCGTAGTTCTACTTGATAACAATTAGCGAATACTTCAGGGTGTTTTTTTCACTTCAAGCGTAAACAAGCAAAAAACGGGATGCTGCTGCAAATGCACACTGTAACACAATTTCGTAACGTTTCTTCTGCAAATCCCAAACGCTGGTTTTTTTCTAGTTTTTGTCGCTTTTTTTGGATTTTCTCAAAAACATAAGTAAAATTATTTAACACACATCCTTTTGGACAATTAAATATGATGCTTCTTTGTCAACAAGCAACTATTGCTGCGACGCGTAGCAGTTACGTCGCACTGGAGCTACACGAGGCAGTTATGAGGTGCTTAGTGAATGGATCCAAAGTTTGGGAAATTGAATTCACGCAGATACCGATCCAAATAGCACGTAGTTGTTAAATAAGTAAAAAGAATAGTGGCGTGCCTCGCTTTTTACATCCAAATAGAATTTTTTGAAATTTACAGAGAAGTTACTAGCTATGCAGAATTGTTTCAAAAATTTGAGGCAAATTTCCGATATGTTCCAGGCTGAACGTTACTCGCAAATAGCCCAAACTTTCCTAGTGCAGATCCAGATTTTTTTTTACACTGCATAGAAAATACCAAGAAGTCCAAATTACTTGATTATATCCGTAACAAACCCTCATTTCTAAGTAGAGCTGATTATAATTCCTTACTAAAAGCTAACAATCCTTCAACACAGTACAGTCAATTATCTTGTTTTCCGTTACAATTTATCTGGTTTTCTTGATTACAGTATTTTAAAATTTTCTTTGCTTTTCTTGTTACCAGACCAAGTAGTAATCCAGAATACTATTTTCAAAATTTTGCCAACAGACACTTGTATTGTATCAAGTTATTTTTACTCAGCAGCACAATAAAGCGTAATAAAACCTCTATATTGCAGGTAGTGGAGCTAAGCGCCACCGTCGACTCCAGCTTCGCCACGATGCTGGTCGCCCAAAACACCTTCATCGCCTCGTGCCAGCGCGTGCAGGAGGAAGAGACTCACGTGTACGACATCCTCCAGCTCATGGTGTACGAGATGCGAAACCTGTCGGCCAGCGACACCGGGGCCATCACGACAGAACTCAGGACGCTGGGCTCGGACATCGGGAGGCTGGCCGACCAGCTCTCCGATCGGGGTTGCATCGAGGGAAGAAGAAATGCCAGCGCGACGGAGGAGACGCCGGCGCTGTACGACGCTGAGGAATCGGATGTAAGGACTGCTGGTGTGGGACAGGAGTATGATATGGAGTATCAGTTGTCGGAAGCGTACTGATAGTTTGGTGGAGGTTCGATGAATGAAAAATGAGTGTTTATTGCTAATACTTGAAATGGGTTTTCATCTGCTGGATGCAGAACACAAAAAAAAACATCGTAAGATAAATTCGAGTACACCATATAAAAAAACGTCACCAATACTTCAAACCCGCAGTCTTATGATTTTAAACGAATGCTATGTATATTGATCAAACTACAATTTTTTACTTCAGTTATAAAAATGAAGTGCATTTGCTTAGAATTTTATATAATTGCGAAAAAAAATCAAACCGCCTTCAGGTATTTCATATCCATATATTGACATTGTTGGAGCTGAATAAAGATACAGATCATATTGAAAACTGTTCGTGCACAAAAAGGAATTGGTACTTAGAAAGTGGTATGAAACATCTGATTAAAAAACAAACATTAAGTCAAGGAGGAACAACCAAAAAAACCTGTGATTGACTTGTTAGTTATGTAATGTTATGATCATCAAATCCCGTTGATTACGAATGCATTGAGACTATGACCAGCAGAGTCTCTGGAACTCAAATTAGAAAACAAAAGGATGAACTTTAAAAAACATTAATAACCACCAAAGAGCTAAAAAGTTCATTTTGAGTTATTTAATTTACCTTAGTATTCTTAGTAACGTCCTGACATGTTAATTATAAAATTACAAACACTGTTTGTAATTGAACCCAAACATTTTGGTCTGGTGTACATAAAAACTGTTACTGATATTTGCGAGTCATTTTATGAGCTGTATTATCACTAATAAAAGCCAACGTCAGTATAAAGATCTTTCATAGTGAATCGTGAAATTTTTGACCACTAGCTTAAAGTAGTCGAAAAGTGCTTGGGTAAAATGGACAGTTATCTGTATTGGCATTACTTCAATTGTGACAGAACAACTCTCTATTAAATACAGTACATGTAATACTTGAAGGAATAAACATCAAATGTAAACAGTATATTTAATTTTTTGCAATTAGGAATTTAAAAACAGCCTCATATGTTATGATACTTTTAATAATTTTAAGATACACATACTATTTTGTTTATTTATCAACCCATTCTTAGTTAACTCTTTCAGTCCCAATGACAATTTAGCATCATCATTTTAGAATTTTTTTTTTCTGATTGTCTATAGCCATTTATGATATCAAAAAGCACATCATTTGATTCTTCAAACTTTTTTTTATTAGAAAATATTTTTTTAATCCCAATAGATGTCTGCCCAATTATTGTTTTTAAATTATGATCAGAAACATGATGATGCCAAACGGCATGCCAAAGCTTAGTGATTTACTGTTCACGATAATTTATTTTAATGTATTAACCTTAATGTACTTAAAATTAAAAATTGTTTTAGAAGCCTTGTATGACCATTAAGAGAAATTATTTTCAATATCAAAATATACAAACAATATTTTTACTTATTTAACTTTTATAAAGTAACAAAACAGTTTAAAGAATAATTATTGACTGGGCAATTATTTCGGTATTGATGAATGCACCAAACCAAAAAAAAATAAAATAGTTCATTTCCACTGTTATAAAACTTAATTTTTCGACAAAATTTCTAAAAAATAATTCTTTTGTTTTTATCAACAATATTCTCTCAAAATATAGTGCCTTACAGAAAGTAAAAGGCAAAATATTGTTGATCAAACTTTTTTGTATCAGATGAAAGTTCCAACTGACTTGGCATTGCCACTGTGGAATCATACATCAGCATCGTAAGTACAGCAAAATAATACCAGAACACCTATGTGTGCTGAAACGAAGGCGTCGTTTACGCTGGAAAGTTGTCCTGAAAATTATGTAAAACCATGGCCAACTTCAATAACAAGGCTAGAGAAGCTTTCCCAAACCTGAGCGTAAACGGAATTTTTTATGTCACTGTTCCCCGTGAAGAAGACCGAGAAACTAGTTTGGACGCATTCGGGGTCCTAAAAATGTAGTTTACTGTGAACGAGAGGTTGGAACAGGTTTTTGAGACCGTTTTTTTTTTCATTTTCAGAACAACTTCACTCGGAACTATGACATCAACATTTTCGTCACCGAGCTTGTTTGGTTAGGTTAGGTTTGAATTATCGTAGCACTAGAGCTACAAGAAGGCTATTGGCTACGGGCGACGTATTTTAAAACAACAGTCAAATGACGAGCCAACACCTGAATAGGCACCCAACGTAACCGTTAAGGACGACATCGTACGCAGCGTTAGGACTTAAGAATATTTAACTTGCACTCCCTTACACAGGGTATTATTCGTCAGACACTTTTGGCAGCATGGGCCGTTTATAGGTCCGCAGTTATTTTGGCGATGCTCGGACCCGAACCTGTGACCTTTTGCATGCTAGGTGAGTGCCTAACCGACTGGGCTCCCCAGCCCCCCGTGCGTGTTAGGGAGAGCTTCTTTGGCTTTAATAGTTGAGTACCTAGGCCGGGGCAAAACTGCATTTCTAACATTAAATCACAACAGGCAGCATTTGCGGTAAATCCCCAATCGAACTCCATTCTTAAGGGAAAATTAGCCCTTTTGATTGTGAGTCTCCAAACCAAAGTGCCTTCGTGTTAATAATCCAATGGGAAAAAAATATTTTTTCGAAGCCACATTTCTACAGGTGCTTTGAATATTTTTTACAAACGTTTTCTTTTATGTGATATATGTAGCTGATTTACAGGTCTCTATAAATCTCACTTTTCGAGTTTTGATTTTTTTTTTAATTTTCATAACATAATTTTACACAAAATATTCTAACCCATTTCAAAAGTGGGACTATAGAGACCTGTAAGTAAGCTACATTTATCATATAAAAGTATTCAATACAGGTGGAAACAAAAAGTTATCTTCTCATTATTTCCCGGAAAACCAAACGTGGGGGTAGGGGATGTTTTCATTTTAATAGTACCGGGCTATAATAAATTCTCTCTCTAATACTACAAAATTTGCTTTAGGGTAGACCCAGGTGCCACCTTGGCATGTTTCTACGATTCAAAATTTACAAGGAGTATGCGTCTGTGTTGAAGCTTCTGCCGGAGGTTAGATATAAACAGCCGTAACCATTCAAATTCAAGGTTGAATGTCTTGTGAGACAAAATATTCAATACATTTGAGACCATTTTAAAAATTCCCCATAACATTAGTTAAATGGATGATTGCATTAGTTACAGATGAATTATTTTTTCGAAACTACAGCGACATCTCTGCCATCTGTTGACGAGCAGCTGAATAAAAAGAAGATTCAGTGTGAAAATCTTCACATATAGCCTTGCTAGAGTTGTCTAGGATATCAAATAAGACACATTTTACTAACACACCGCAAAACCAATGCAATCAATCCAGCTAGCAAAACCAACCAATGCAATCTGAATCAGTACATTTTACACAAAAAGATGTGTAGTCATTGAGCTAGAAGGGAAACGGGAGTGAAGTGTCAGCGAGCCGAAAACCCGCTCACGCAATTTTGAGCGAACAGGGCAGAAAAGGACTATTTTCCCCACACATGTATGCAATGCTTGTATGAGACCCCTCTATCATGTTTCGGGCTCCTAAATGTATTTTAACATTTTTAGTTCGATAGAAATTAACTTAGGTATCATTAACTTTATATTCCAACTTTTCCATGTGCATCACTAACTAAGAACCAGTGAAGATGAAAACAATAGCAAAATAGGCAAGTTTCTAGGTTTTCTGCCCCATTCTTTTTTACTGCAGTGTTGTGTATTCCTCCGCATTTTGATATTGAACTGGCTCGTTTGCTGCCTTGTTCAGTGATTCACACACATCACTCCACTTTTCTATCTCAATGTTTGTAATATGCAAGCCAACATCAGACAATGTTTATCATATTCATTTATTAAAAAAAAGCTCTGTTAACCTGTAGGAGCGACTTTGCTCTTTAGAATGAGACCTCTCCCTATGGATCACTAAAGACAAGCCCCTATTTTGGGCAGCAAATACCTGGCAGGGTTACCGGTTCACCTTTACGGTACGGTAACCCTTGGTGCGATTTTCCGATTTGGCGATAAATAGTTTTTTGTGGCAACCTGTCTGACCTGACCGAAACGCATAACGGTCAGATAGGGTTGCCGGAAAACGTCATCATTGTGAAGAAAGCATGACATCAAAAGTCGCCAGAATACGGACTTTAGGCGCGATTTCGGAAAGTTCGCCAATGGTTACCGTACAGTAAATTTCTACCGGGTTACCTATTAGATTAATGTGAGGTGGAACCAAAGTTAAAAAACAAACAGTCTTTCATTTAAGCAACGGTGCGTGTAAACTTGAATCAGATTTACTGTACGGTCAACCTTGGCACCCTTTTTTGGATTTGGCGATAAATAATTTTTTCTGGTGTGATTTTACAAAGAGCGATACAAAAGATATGTTTAAAAAGTTTTTACAGATCTTATAAAAAATTATTAAGCAAGAGTATTTAAACCCTGTTATGGCAAGGTGAATCGTGCAGCTGATGAGGGTGTGAAGAATAAATTAATAAAGAAGAAATAATGCTCATGCCACCAAAAATACATAACATCCTGTAAAAACTGTAAGTCTAATATGTGTATGGAACAGCTGTATGGCATTGGTACACGTTTAGTCTGTCGATATTCCTATATCCTACCAAGCAACAATGTTATTTCTAGAGTTAAGCTCACATAGAACAGCTATGATATAAAGGCTGGTCGGGAATCGGCGATTTGCATTATGTTGCCAACCAACAGAAATGCCCAAATATGGTATACATTCTACTTAAAATTTCATACAAGTCAATATAGGTATAGCAACCTATCAAGTTGTACACAATATAAAGTGAACCCTACGTTAAAATTTTCCACCTCGCTAAAAGTCGTCATTACACATACGTGCATTATATCATAGCTGAAACCGGAACCGTGCCCCCCAATCATAAATTAATCCCCCTAAAAATACATAATAAAATGGACATCACAATGGTGTAGTACAATATTTACATCACGATTGTATTACATAAAGATTCATTTGATCAGATATCCTGTACGGTCAACCTTGGCACGATTTTTCACACATAGCGATACATATTTCCTTACAACCATTGTTCGAGTTGGCACAATTAGGGTAATGGTATTGTTTTTAATTTTCATATAAATTTACTAATTTAGGGATTTTCTTTTACATTTTCTCGCCCAGTCCATTTTTTCAATGCGCTCTTTTCTTTAAATCGTTATAATTAAAAAAAAAAGTCGTCAAAACACCAATTTTTGCAGAGATTTGGGAAAATTCGCCAAGGGTGACCGCACAGTAAACTTTTTTTCGATAGTTTTAGCATAAAGTGCACTTACCTCTAATTTCATAGTATTTTCAAACACCACTTGACATTTATGAGATAACTGGGCGAAAGCGGTACTCAGGGCAGTCAGTTTTTGACGTGCAGCATAAATAATATCAATTTGATCTTCGTCAACTTCACCAATCAACAAATCTAAATCTACGAATGACTTGTCGAATTCGGACTCCAACAGATCTAACCATTTGATACCGGTACTTCCTACAGCCATGTTTGAGGTGACTTCCGAATTTTCAAAGAAATTAAATTACATGAACATTTCCTTGCTTTCCAAAATTTAAGATAATTCACCAACTACTTGACAGAATACGTCCACTTTCAGTTTTCAATCAAAAACACGAACAAAAATGTAAATAAAAAGAAAGAAAAGGTTAATGAACAGATGCCGGTTACAAAGAACGAGAAGCATAAAATTTAAAACTGGAATAAATGACGTTTTGTTTGGTTGGTATTTTTACATACCAAACTATAGGTGCGTTTACATGAGCCATCAAATCCATGGAATGAAGTGCAAACTCCGCAATTTTTCCCTCTTGGGTATTTTCAATTAGGCAGAACCGGAATTGCAGGGTTCATTTGGGGTTTTTGCAAACCCTTCAATGAAGCAGGGTTTGATGTTTCACTGGATTCGACCACTATCATTAGGGTTAAAAATCCTGCTCGACCTCTTTTTCTCCTAATGGGGATTTGGGCTTTCCATGGATTCGATGGCTCATGTAAGCGCGCCTTATAATGGGCGCGTTTACATGAGCCATCGAATCCATGGATTGAAGAGCATACTCAGCAATTTATCCCTCTTGCGGATTTTCTCCTAGACAGAACCGGAATTGCAGGGTTCATTGGGGGGGGGGGGTTTCGCAAACCCTCCAATGAAGGAGGGTTTGATGTTTCATACCATGGATTCGGCCACAGACTATCATTTGGGTTAGAAATCTCCTTTTTCCCTAATGGGGATTTTTGTTAGCTTTTTGAATTGTCGTCGTACTAGAGCTACACGAGGGCTATTGGCGAAATGGGGTTTTGGTATTCCATGGAATTCGATGGCTAATATAAACGCACCTAATAGTCTAAAGGCCGTATCACACGAGCAGTTTTCACCAACCCAACCGCCAACGCCAACTTCTTTCCCCCCATTGCTCCAAACCTGATTGGTAGAATTGCCGCGTGCTAAGACGTAGGCGTTGGTCCTAAAGGCCATATCACACGAGCAGTTTTCCGCCAACCCAACCACCAACCTGACCTCTGCTCCAAACCTGATTGGTGGAATTGCCGTGTGCTATGACGTAGGCGTTGGCCATAAGTTGGGGCAACTCAGTCGTTTCATCGCGACGAAGTTGGCCAACTTGTCCCCAACAACCAATCAGGAGAATAGGTGACTGACGCTACACTGACGTCACGGTTCTGTTTTGGTTGAAGCCAAATCTTCATGCCATATTGCGCCAAGTTGTTGTTTATTTATTAACAAGCACGATATTTTGATTTTCAATCTATTTTTTCGATACAAATATGTTAAAAAGTCGTTTTTTTAAACGAAAATTGTTACTTAGAGCCAATTCCACATAAGATTGATTTCTATATCGCAGGGGGGAAATATTATTTAGCACAACTTTTAGTTCGATTTTAAGCATAAGAAATTAGTTATTTTTATGGATTTTCTTTCGTAAATGCACTAACTTTATATAGCATTTGCTATATATAAAGTAGATGGGTAAAATCGCCCCTTTTGTTCTAAATGCAAAAGAAAAGAATAAGCTTCCATAACCAAACCCCAAGACTAATATTTTTTTTAATAACAAATACATCAATAGATCATATCCATCACTAAACAATAGTGTGAAAGAAAAAAATAATAATTTTAAGATAAATCCTACAAGTGCGATAAAATATTACTCAAATCAATCCAAAGGTCCGATTTTTTATAAATTGTCGCCTACTGTAGAGATACCGTTTAAGTCATGACAGTCGGAAAAGATAAATCTTCCCCTACTTTGGCAACCCCATAACAAGTTTTTGGGGGACGAAATTGGGGGGAGGAAGTTGGGTTGGTGGTTGGCGTTGGTGAAAAACCCTCGTGTGATACGGCCTTAAGAGCTAGCAACGTTTTTGAGAGAGAATTTCAGGTGGGCCAGTTTTAAGATATGCTATCTCTCTCACTCTCCCGGACATCATACGGGCTATCTGGCTGGCGGTAGTGGTTGCGTTCCTCAGTGCGCATCCTACTAATACAAGTAAAAAATTGATTTTTCAAATCATTTTAGGACGTTTTATTTTTTTATTGTTATTTTTAGCGAACTTTTTGCAACATAAATCTATTATTGCCAGACATTTTTATTGTTGTTTAAGCTGTGCCAGACGCTAATTTTGATTTTGAAAGCTCAAGTGTTGCCCAAATGACCAGCTCAGGTGTGAATTCACCGATCATTGTAATTACGTCATCGTCATTCATTTCGCAATACCATGTGGCAATACTTGTAATGAGCTGATAATTTGGGCAACACTTGAGCTTTTAAAATCAAAATTAGCGTCTGGCACAGCTTAAACAACAATAAAAATGTCTGGCAATAATAGATTTATGTTGCAAAAAGTTCACTAAAAATAATAATAAAAAAAAAAAAAAAACTTCCTAAAATGATTTGAAAAATCAATTTTTTACTTGGATTAGTAGGATGCGCACTGAGGAACGCAACCACTACCGCCAGCCAGATTGCCCTTTTGATGTCCGGGAGAGTGAGAGAGATAGCATTCCTAAAACTGGCCCACCTGAAATGCTTGTTTTTCCGACGTTGCTAGCTCTCGTACTATAATGAAGTAAACGATTTTTGCGATAGAAAAAAGTAATAATGGCATGTACTTAGACGACAGATTGTGCCATATTGGAGTCTGGCGAAAGCGTTACTAATACTAGCAACAACAAGTATACCTGCATAACCGAATCAAACTAATGGGCATGTATTAGATTCTGTATGGAACAGAAATGCTGAATAAAATAAATTTTTCTCGAGCCTCGATTAATAAATCATTGCACGTAATAACAAAAAACAGATTGAAGTAACATGGGAATGAAAGCTGAAGATCAGTTAAAATAGCTCCACTAGAGCTTCACGATGCCTATTGGCAAAGTGCGTCTTTATTTAGAACCGCAGTCAAGTGACGAGCTGACACATGATTAAGCACAACACGAAAAAATTAAGGACATAGGGCATAGATTGTATGCAGCGCTGGGATTTTGGAGCAATTTAACGTGGAACTCCCACTCCCTCCACCCTCCACTCGGTTCACTATTAGTGAAAAAAAATTTCTGTACAGCCCTTTAATAGAGATGATGTAGTTATTTTGGCGATGCCCAGATTCAAACCTGGAATCTTTTCATGCAATTCAAGAGGCAAGAGCCTTACCTGTGGGGCTCCTTATACCTGAAATCTGGAAGTAAGTGCATTCGCTGATGAAACAAGCCATTGCTTCTATGACAACTTGTTCAGAACCATTTCGTTATTATTACGGACAAAAAAATTAGGTTGATTTGAATTTCAAGATGCAGATACTTTAGCAAGACCATAATCCCCTTCCTTCCTCCATGCTTTAGATGATGCTATTGCTATTCCAAAGGATCATTAGGTTGGTACAGATATTTTCCGGTTTGTGTTGTTGGATCAGAGACCCGCTTATAAACATTCGTCAAGTAAGACAAACACAGGAAGAATTTTTGTCTTACACAGAGAAAGAAAGTACACCATAACGAAGGCGGGAATCGAACCCACACTCAGTACAGTGCGCAGATTATTAGCGTAATATGCTGCGATCAAACCCACTAGACCAGCCGGGTCACAAAGGATCATTAACATGGACGGACACAAAATCTTAACCACCGAAAATATTATAAACTCCGGAGAAAATTTAACTGCACTATCCCATTGACCAGCACATCTAGGTTGTCAAAATAACAGAAAATTAAACTATAATCAGAAACCATTCAAAGGAACAATATAGCGACAATTATTTTAAACGTTGAATTTAAAATAAAAGAACACTGCAATTTTAAAAAAAAAACTGTATACTTCTCTTTTGTTTAATTTTTTTTTAAAAAAAAATTAAGAATAATATATATCTAATATGCAAGCCAATAATAAGTAAAAATGATGACAAAAAAAACATTTTTTAAAAAGAAAATTAAGAATAATATATATCTAATATGCAAGCCAATAATAAGTAAAAATGATGACAAAAAAAAAACATTTTTTAAAAAGAAAATTAAGAATAATATATATCTAATATGCAAGCCAATAATAAGTAAAAATGATGACAAAAAAAAACATTTTTTAAAAAGAAAATTCAGAATAATATATATCTAATATGCAAGCCAATAATAAGTAAAAATGATGACAAAAAAAAACATTTTTTTACAAAGAAAATTAAGAATAATATATATCTAATATGCAAGCAAATAACAAGTAAAAATGATGACAAAAAAACATATTTTAAAAAAGAAAATTAAGAATAATATATATCTAATATGCAAGCCAATAATAAGTAAAAATGATGACAAAAAAAAAACATTTTTTAAAAAGAAAATTAAGAATAATATATATCTAATATGCAAGCCAATAATAAGTAAAAATGATGACAAAAAAAACATTTTTTAAAAAGAAAATTAAGAATAATATATATCTAATATGCAAGCCAATATAAGTAAAAATGATGACAAAAATAAAATCTTGATAAATAATACAAGCAGGAAGTTATTAATAAAAAAACAGATGGTCATTTCCCACAAATTCTTCCCAGCTCTCACCTTTGAAGTTATCTTTATATTGCTGACAGAATGACAATTCCTTTTTACTGCGCTTTTATATTCCTTTTATTTTTAAGTAAAAAAGTGTCACAGCTACATTCATTGAAGATTTATGCTTCTGTATCTGAAGAACAACGCACAGGTTTGTCACATAATTTTAAAAATAAAACTCTTAATTTTATTTCTTTGACTAAGATATTTCTTACTTTTTGATTTCATATAGAAATTCAAATTGTAGCCCTCTTATGGATACGCTTATTGGCTGAAAAGCAAACTTGTTTTAACTTACTGAAATGTTAAACTTGTTTTACCTTACTGAAATGTAAACTTGTTTTCATTTCCTTAGATATTTATTTAAAAATTGTTTTTCTGTAGCAGATGATTATTAATGACTCCTCTTTTCTTCAAATTTTTTAATTCAGCAAAGTTTCGCAATTCATGAATTTTTAAAACTATAAAGTGTGTTTCAGGAAAACCAGACATTCAAGTAACGGGTTCATATTTGAAGAATACACGGTAAAAACCGATTGATTTTTCAGAGAAGTTTCCTTAGCAGGCCACTTTGGCGATGATAGCGAGTGATCGCCGAAACTTGTGTAAGGAAACCAGTTCCTACTACAGATATCATAGTTAAAGTATGGCAGATCACTTGACCTTTAAAATACTAAAGAAGAGACGCGCAATTAATAGGTTTAAATTAGGTTAGGTTAGGTTTTAATAATCGTCGCACTAGAGCTACACGAGGGCTATTGGCGATGACCGTCGTGCAGGCGCGCAGCCAGGGAGGGGGCTCGGGGGGCTTGAGCCCCCCCCCCCCCCCCCCCCCCTCTGACCGTGACAAAGTGCCCTTTTGCCAAATTAATTTGCCCAAACTTGTGTAATTTTAAAAAATAAAATAATCAAAAATGTATTTTATGACAGAAAAAGACAATTTTGCACAATATTCCTGAAAAACGAAACGTTGCTCATAACAACTTTCCAAAATGCATTAAAACGGATTGTCATGCAAACAGAGCCTGATTTCTGGCAGGGCAAATGGGACACGTGCCCGCGGCTCCCACTGCCATAAATTTACTTAAGAATAATATTGAAAGAAATGCGTGCCATATATAATATGGCACATGCATGATATTATATTATAAGTTTCTTATGCTCTATCTTAAGTATGCATTAAAATTTATTACAAAAATTTTAAATATAAGCAGTGTGTACACTAGTATTTAAGATAATTGTTAAAAGTTTTACACTTTTATAAATTTGATAAACGTTGTAGGGTCCCTAAATTCACTTGTGTCCTTGGCCCCATAAGTCCCAATTTTGGCACTGCATGCAAACTACTAAATAAACGAACGACGGCTTTAAAAAGTTGCCTTTGCCTGTTTCTAGGCTTCTATAACTGAAGTTCTATAACTTATTCACACTATAGACTAGTGAAAGATTTTAAACGTGTTTTTTAGGCATGGGTGCGAAAAGGCATTAGAACATTTTCCCTCTATCTTTAACTCTTTCAGTAGCAGCGATTCCATTTGCATCATCATGTTTCAGGTTATAATTTTAAAAAATAATCGGGCTGACATCTATTGGGATTAATAAAAAATAATTTCTAATAGAAAAAAAGTTTGAAGATTCGAATGATATGCTTTTTGATATCATAAATGGCTATAGATGATCAGAAAAAAAATCAAAAATGATGATGCCAAATTGCCATTGGGACTGAAAGTAGAAACTGAAAGGGTTAAAAAGGCAGAAGCGCTTAGTTTAAATCACGATTTTGAAATCAATGTTCTCGGAAAGGCGAAACACAAGAATTTAGGGAAATCCAACCTGCTGAAACTGCCAAATCATATATCTTTATTTATTCTGTACATTGACCAAGTAATAAGTAGCTGGAGCGGAGGTTTGCAGAAGTATGATCATTTCATCAAAATTTCAGTATTTAGTTCCATGTTACTGCAATAAGGCTACTTTCGATGAAAGAAATGGTGCTGTGAAATTTTATTTCTAGTGATTGGATCAGCGATTCATTCATTATTATCAGAAGTCGATCTTTGGAAAAGTATTGACGAATTTTAAAAGTTAACATCAGTGATTAAAACTTTGAGTGTTCCAATCCTGGTATCATAACCCTTTTTATTTTGAAGCCCACAAAATAAATCACTTTCAGGCAAAAAATTATATTTATTATTTTGAATCATTAGTGATTATTAAGTAATAAAAAAAAGAAAAAGTAGAAACTGTTTATCTTTTATAAATTATTTAATTGATTTATTATTTTGAATCATTAGTGATTATTAAGTAATAAAAAAAAGAAAAAGTAGAAACTGCTTATCTTTTATAGATTATTTAATTTGAAAAAAAGGATGCTTTTGAATTTTATATGTATCTTTTTGAACGAGGGTTTGTTTTTAACAATTGACGGAAATGGCAATGTGTAAAATTTTGCTTTTTCCTATAGCTTTTGGAGTTCATTCGATTTCTTGGTATGAGCGAATTAAAGAATCGTTATTAGAAATTTCATAATCTTATGTCATTTTTTGAAAACATTTCATTCCTTTTAATCTCCTTTCACAAAGTTGAATTATTTTTTGGGGGGTTTTAATAATTTTTCCTCGGGTTCCAATTCCAATGTAAGAACTATTTTTGTACCAATTATTAGAATTCCAGTTAATTTATCAACCACCCTACAGTCTTAAGTGTTCTTCCCAGTAGTCTCGTTTGTAAATTTAGCATATTAAAGTTATTTCAAACATAGCGTTTTGGAAGATCAACATTTCAAAATTTTTCTCCTGGCCCCCATAAATTTGTGTAAAAGTGCCCTTCTGAAGTTAAGCCCCCTCCTTGAAAAAATCCTGGCTGCGCGCCTGCCGTCGTGTTTTAAACCACAGTCAAGTGACGAGCAGACACCTGAGTAGGCACCCAACGCAACCGTTAAGAAGCGCGACATCGTACGCAGCGTTAGGACTTTAAAGGATCACTTCCTTACACAAGGTATTATTCGTCGGACATTTTTGGCTGCAAGGGCCGTTTATAGGTGGACAGTTATTTTGGTGACAGTTATTTAGGTGGACAGTTATTTTGGTGATGCCCGGACTCGAACCTGGGACCTTTCGCATTCTAGTCGAGTGCCTAACCGAGTAGCTCCCCAGCCCTTAATAGGTTAAGGAGCCTCTGCCTCGGACTGCCAATAGAAAAGCAGAATCGTCTATATACTTCAAATTATTGCTTGTTACTGAATTCAATGAAGTTCAAGTAATTTTTTTTTACTGAACTCTACTAACTTTACTTACTCTTTTTATTACTTTTTTTCCTCATGTTTCTTATTATGTACACTTTAATACAAATATGCAACATAAATTTCAAAAATATTGCTCTTCGGCACAACAGCCCATGTGGGCCAAGGCCTGCAGTGCCCATGTCAGATCACCAAAGAACAAGGTCTCTGGAATGCTAGGCATATGTCCCGGTTATAGGTGGTCCCTCTCACCCACGGGGACGACCAGGGATGAAAGGATGAGTCAACCTCGCCCAATCCGAAATACGATCCCCCATGTGGCATGGCGATGCAAAGCATTTTACACTGCTCAAAACAATTAGGGGAGCACTTTATAATTCCAAATTTAACTTCACTCCCAACTTTTTAATTTTTATCCTATAAATCTAAAATTTGTTAAATAGTTTCACTATGCATTCGAAATGAAATAGTAAAAAACAGGAGAAAAAATCTTAATTTTTTTAATTCTTAAATTTAAAGGGGGGAAATGGAATAATAACTTTTTAATAAATTATAACAATAATTTTTTCAAAACTTTTTTGTTAAAAATAGTTGAAATATATTTTTAAACATCTAAAAAATGCAAGCATGAAAAGTTAAGGGTCAATTTATTTTCTAAAACTCTGTTTTAAAGTGAAATTTATTTTACCATATTTTTCATATTTTCATTAATATAAAAAAAATATTAAATTCTTCAAAATACGTTTTTCTTCCATCTAACGATGTATCTAACGATACATAAGTTGCGAATATAACTTAGTCAGAAAAAAATCACAAGCTGATGATTCCCAATGTAATCATTGGGAGCGAAAGGGTTTAAAACATGTGCTCCCCTAATTGTTTTGAGCAGTGTACCACTAAGCCACTGGGCCGGGGGAAAAAAATGATTTTTTCATTGAAAGTTTGAATTTATTTGTTAAGGAAAAATTTGAACCCACAAACTTGTGCATGAGAACCAATTATCTTATCACCGGATAATAATCCAACTTTTTTTTTAATTCAGGTGTGGCTCGTCACCTGACTGTGGTTCTAACATACGACCCCGTCGCCAATAGCCCTCGTGTAGCTCTAGTGCGACGATAATTGTATTGGTTTTACGATAATTTATTGGTACAGACTGTAATTTCATTGGTTTTTTTGGTTTCACTCTCAAAATGACCGATATAGAGGAAAAGAATTTTTCTTTCTATGGCAAGCTTTCTGTAACAAATGTTTTGAACAAACAACACCGCAGCAAGAAGTCTGCATTTTAAAAATTTAATAAGTAAAATATCCTTATCCTTCTTGCTGTGCTGATGGTTGTTCAAATCATTTGTTAAAGAAAACTTGAAACGAAATAGTTTTTCAAAAAATCATTTGTTAAAGAAACTTGAAAAGAAAGATTTTTCTTTTTAATCTATGACGGTAATTTTACGAGGGAAAGCGAAACAACCAATGAAATCGCATGACGAGCAAATTATAACAAGAGAGTTACATCATCTGAAACATTCCAAACAGCATTAATTATAATTAATTTTAATTAGTTATTAATAATAATATTTAACACAATTAATGTTTATCTATTTATAGTAATTATACAAACGTGCTCGAAAAAATCTGTAGAGTCCAAAGTCCCGACGGTGTCAGCGTACAATGTCGCTCAAAGTTCCGTTGGAAAGTTCAAAGTTCCGCCCGCTCAGGTGTCAACCTCGTCACTTGATCAGGGTTCTAAATTACGAGGCGTTTTTGGCTGTGTTAAAGCTCCTAATGAAGGATAGAACTAGACACTCGGAAACGATTACACTACACTACTACTCATAGACTTAGAAAGTAGCAAATCTGCCCCTAGGGGGAAAGGTGAAGCCATTTGTGAACCCATATACCATAAGGCAGTTTGCAAGCCCTAGCACATGGCATGCCATACGCCACCAGATGGCACTGTTAGATAATTCGACTATTACAAAATATATATTTAATATTAATTTATTAAAACTTTTTACCAGTTTTGCTAGCATAAGTTTATAGCTGGATATGTATTGATAATTTCTGGTGGACACGAGGTGTGTATTCATTAAAAAAGCAAATTAGAAATGCAGTTTTTATTGCATATAGTTCTTCGGCAAAAGCATTTTTTGTGAACCAATATCCCATGATGCATTGCAAAAACGGCAAAATGTGGATTCATCGCACAAGTTTGTATTGCGTTGTACGGGATAGCGCAATCGATGGGCATTATCTGCTACTTTCTTATATCTATGTTTAACTTTAAATTTGCATTTGCACGGCAACGCACATGGGGTCTTGGATTCTAGATTTTTGAGACACATACATTGACTATAAAATATTTCATTTCGTTATTCTTAAATCATTTCAATCAAGAAGACTAGGATTGTGACAAGTTTGTTTCTAAAGCTTGATCAAGAATGGCAGAAGTTCCGAAAGTTGGAAATGAGAATGATGGATGTCAAGTACAAACGACGTTTGTAAAGCGTACTTATGTTCTTGGTTGGTCGGTAAAAAACTTTCCACCATACCCCAATCTTTTTGAAGTGAGGAGTCCTGAATTCCGTCCAGTAAGTGATCGTTTGTTTTATGCAACTGTAGAAAGAAAATGCAATAGTTATGATCTTAGTTACCACGATGTTGTTTTTTCGATTTCCTTAAAAGAAGGACTACCAATTGGAATCAAACATACCATTTCTATTACGAATAGCACGGGAAAAATCTTACACAGCAATTCTGGAAGTCACAAGCATTCATTAGTAAGAGGATGCTCCCCTGACTTTAATGCTACAATTGAAAGTGATTGTTCGTCTATGTTTAAAACTGAGGACTACCCGTGTATAAATTTTAAGTGTACAATGGAATTGGATGAACCTTCCACTGACATTGTACCCAGCCATCCTAAGCCAAATCCATCGGAAAACACGCAGAATTTGATCGACGATCTAAGAGCCATGTACACCAGTTTTGATTGTGCTGACATTTGCCTGAAAGTGGAAGATGCTGTCACTCTACATGCGCACAAGGCCATATTGTGCTGTCGTTCTCCCGTCTTCGCCAAGATGTTAAAGTCGCCCATGGACGAGAAGGAAAAAGATGAAATTTTGATAACGGACATCAAGTTGCCCATATTTAAAGGATTCCTGGAATTCCTGTACACCGGAGTTCTGTGTAACGAGGGCTTCGACTTTGTGTGCGACCTGTACTACGCCGCTGACAAGTATGACGTGTCCAGTCTCCGCAAGACGTGCACCGACGTCCTCTTGGCCAAGTTGGACGTCGAGAACGCATGTCGTGCTTTCAGTTTGGCCAATAGGCACTCCGACAACGTGTTCAAAGATGCAGTCATGGATTTCATCCAGTTTCATTTCGATGACATTCTGCAGACGGAACAGTGGCCTGAATTTCTCGACGAAGAGACCAAATTGGCGGCAGAGGTGATGCAATGCCGTAGCTTGAAGTCCAAGAAGGTGAGCAATAACAAGCCTGTGGCATAGACTTTAGTAAGAACATTAAAAACTATGTTAACTATACCAAAACAAACCTTAAGTTTGCAGCAGAGAAATGTACTGAGCGGAGGAAACTGGGTAAACAACCCGGCTGGCGCCGCAATTTCACGAACTCTGATTGGCTGCTCCTTTCGACCCTGATATTCATGCGCCCTGTTACGTCAAAATCGAAGGAAAAAAAATAATTAAAATAGCACTCTAACTGAAGCTTAACTAATAAATATAATAAATTTATGTCTTGAAATAACAAATCAATTTGTTTATTGAATGAGAAATACCTTTTTGTATTCGATTCTCACACTTAAAAATGAGAACTATTTACCCTTTTTCTCGTAGAACATTTGTATACTGCAAACTTAAGGTCGGTTTTGGTATTGCACTACGTTTTTCTATGCTTTTCTGTAACTCTTAATTCATGCGTTATAGTTGGCATAAAAGTTAGAATTTTTTTTTCTTTTTTGTACTTAATGCCAATAACCTGATGTTTGTGGATTAGTTATGTATTACTTTGTATTTGTGAAATGGTATCTGTTTTGATTTTTGAAGTATTTGCTATATTTTATGAAAAATCATGTCTTTATTTTTATTGCTTAACACATTGTCATGGTGCTTAAGAAGTAGTATTAAAAACTATGTTAACTAGCTCTACTTCTTTCTTTGCTTTTCTGTAACTCTTAATGCATGTGTTATAGTTGGTATAAAAGTTAGAATTTTTTTTCTTTTTTGTACTTAATGCCAATAACATGATGTTTGCGGATTAGTTATGTATTACTTTGTATTTGTGAAATGGTATCTGTTTTGATTTTTGAAGTATTTGCTATATTTTATGAAAAATCATGTCTTTAGGTGCTTAAGAAGTAGTATTAAAAACTATGTTAAGGTAGGCGAATACCCAAAATTCCTCCAAATTCTAAAATTTTTACTATTACTTTAATCTTTTCCAAATTTGGCATGGTGATTTCAAATATAATGAATAATGCTATTTAGGCAGTTTTTTAAATTTAAATATAATTTATTTATTTTAAACGGTGTTTTTCAACTAAAAAAAGAGGTTCACGCCAACAAGCCTACCACATTGAATTTTCCTCCGATAAACATGAATTATGCGTTAAATTCTTCGTCTTGAACTGATCCGTGCAATGACCCTCTAGAGTTACAAACAAATCACAAGAATGTGTTTTACGACAAATTTTATGAATTAACTTGAAACAAACACAATGTGGCTAATCTAACGGCAGTGCCGGAAATCTGCGCAAGCGGATATCTCGACTTGAGAGCGAAACGTTTTTGTGAGCAGCCAAGTAAAATATCGCCATGTTGTTAGTTAGGGTTGTGGTGAAGGTTTAGGTTGTTATTGAAAATCAAGCGTTTACCCTCGCCGAACGCGTGCGTTTATGGATTATAATAGAATTATTGGATTATTACACTGTCCAATTCTAAGCCTATTTTATTCTGGGATCAATCGATGTAAGACTTTACATAATCAGACCCGCTTATAAACCTTCGTCAAGCAAGAGAGATACAACACACACACTTAAATGGATCCATCTAATTTTTAGAGACAGAGGCCAACTAGAGGATCCCCAGAATTGACTTGTCACATGTATTGATTTGGTATGGTAACTTGGAGGACTTAGTGACCACGACGGATTTAACGTACACCAGTCATTTAGCATGGCTTTAGAAATTATGGTTATCAGTTAAAAAAGCAACTTCCAGATCCATAATACATTTTAAATTATACAGGGTGGTTATAAAATAACGATCGCTATTCAGAGTGGTCTGTAGCTGTAATGAATATTCCAAATGCAAAAAACTTTGAGATACTTGCTAATCAAGAAGGGGGGGAAGAGAATGGTATCAAAAAACCAACTCGTCTCTTGACCAGGGTTCTAAATTACGAGGCGTAATTTAGAACCTTTGTCAAGAGACGAGTTTCTTATTTATGATTTCAATCTTTTTCGAAAAAAAAAAAACCTTCGTCCCTTGACCAGAGTTCTAAATTACGAGGCGTAATTGGCCATAATTGACGATGCCTCGTAATTTAGAACCCTGGTCAAGAGACGAGTTTGTTTTTTATGATTATTTTTTAGGATTCTATCTTTTTTTTTTATTCCATTCTTCCGCAACGAGGATCGATTTCATCTCGATCAACATGTTAATTTTCATTCCCAAAACCTTATCAACTTTGGGCGATAATAAGCCAACGTGACAAACTTTCCCTTTCAGTATCCGTCTGCGCACTCGCAGTGGTTTTCCGTAAGAGAGCTGGATTTCCGGCAGATGCTGAGCATGCGCAGATGGTGCCGTAAGTGCAATGGGGTTAAGGAACTACTGTACTCGCAGCTACCAATCTACAATTTTTTTTTTCGATAAACTTACACTTTGACATTTTTTTAAACAAAAACTACCATATTTACACCAGATGTTAGAGGTTCATGGCACAGATGTATATTAAAATAGCATCTGTAAAAAATTTCAGGTAAATTAGTGTAAAACTTTTTATGCTAGAAGTGTTAGCGTAAACCCCCTTTTTTAGTAAAAAAAAACCGTTTAAAATAAATCAATTATATTTAAATAAAAAAAATTGCCAAAAAAAGCATTGTAAATTATATTTGAAATCTCTATGCCAAATTTGGAAAAGATTAAAGTAATAGTAAAAATTTTAAAATTTTAGGTATTCGCCTACCTTAACTAGCTCTACTTTTTTCTTTGCTTTTCTGTAACTCTTAATGCATGTGTTATAGTTAGTATAAAAGTTTGAATATGTATTTTTTTGTACTTAATGCCAATAACATGTTTAGTGGATTAGTTATGTATTACTTTGTATTTGTGAAATGGTATCTGTTTTGATTTTTGAAGTATATTGCTATATTTTATGAAAAAATCATGTCTTTCTTTTTATTGCTTAACACATTGTCATGGTGCTTAAGAAGTAGTATTTCAATATGGTTAAGAGTTCAAATATTTTTTCTTAGTTAATGTTTTTTTTTATTGAATAATATTATTTCATTCTGTAATACAAATTTGTGTGTTGTAAATTTTTCTGTAATAAACAAAGTTTTTGAAATTTGTTAGACATTACATTATCGATTAGGTTACCAGACAATGCATTTTGCAGTACACTTTAGTTTATTATTCAACCATCTAAAGTCGACCACAGATTAAGTGTGCAGATAAATAAAAAAAAGGGGTTTCACATTTAATAAACTAATTTTATTTGTTATTTCAAGACATATTTTTATTAGTTTTTACTTCAGTAAGAGTGCAATATTAATTATTTGCTCCTTCAATTTAGACGTAACAGGGCGCACAAATATCAGAGAATCACAAAGGAGCAGCCAATCAGAGCAGAGAAAATTTCGGCTCCTTAATTTGGCCATATTTTTCTTTGCACTTGACTTAGCATTCATGCTATTTCGACAACGTGCCTCCTTTTTGAAATTTCGCTTTCATTAGTTTCATGGGGTTTTTTTTATTTAACTCAATCTTTATGTATTTAAATATCATAAAATGAAATTTGACCCTCGTCACAATACTTTCATTAACAACTTACATTGGATATTATGTAATTAAAAGTAAAAATACTGTAGTACCCTATTGGGAAAAGTTTAAATATAAGGTAGTTTATTCTTATGCAACTTATTTTTACAATAGAGTTGTCAATCAGTGGAATGCTTTACCAGATTATATTATGTATTCGAATTAAGTAGAAGAATCTCAATAGTTATTTAAAACTAGTAAAGAATTAGATATATTTTGGACCAACCTTGATGGGCCTCTGACCTGTTGTTGGTCGACAATTTTTGTATTTGTAAGTTTCTACCATAAATATGCTGAACCAATAAACTTAAACCAAACTTGTTATTAATATTTAAAAAATTATGTTTCAGCCATACAATGTTTGATTCCTCATTTATGTCGTCCTGGAATATGCATTGTTAAGAATAACAAGGAAACATGTCTATGCCCAAAAAGATATATTGCTTTAGAAGGCATATGCAAGTGTAAGAACTAGCTTACTATTATTAAAAGTTAACCTTTGCAGATATTGATTGTTTTTAATATGTAAAAGTATCAGTTAAAAAAAATTACAAGTCCAAAATAGTCTGGTACTAAAACTTAAATAAAGCAGGGCTACAAAAAATATAATTCGACACAAAACTAAAAACATCACATGTTCGGTTATTAACTTAAATTCGTTAAACAAATTATAGAAGCACTTAAAAATAAAAAAAAGTGCCATTTCCAAATTGTTGAGGTCTTTCAGACATGTATGAAAAATGTATTAGCATAAAAAAATATTGATCAATCAAATGAAAATGATCTCATTTAATGCACTATCAAGAGAAATTTAAATTAAATTTTTGGGTGGAAATGAAATGACATATCTTAGCCCAATATTTAAAAAACTTACTTAATATATATTCAGGATCATTGAAAATGACTTGTATCAAGTGCAGGGCGTGTAACTGTTTAAATTAAAAAATTTTATTCATAATAAATATCTGCGTACAGTGTTTTATCTTTATGAAAAATATTGCTATCTCTTTGTCATTGTGTTTTAATTTTTCATTTGTTATTAAATTTTACCGTATTGTTTACTTCTTTTATAGACATGGGAAACTGCCATGATATAGACTGCAAACCAGGATTTTGCATAGTGGAAAATGAAACTGAAAAGTGCTATTGTCCAACAGGATTTACTGATAAAAATAACAGTTGCATTGGTAATTTTTTTTTGCGATTAATACATAAAACACGATAAGTCAATATAAAAAAAATTCATAAATAATTCTACAATCTAAGCTTTAAATCTTTGCCTACTTAAGGAATATGCTTTATTATTTTGATAGAGTGTGATACAAAAAAATGTGTTTTAAATTATATTTTACATACTGGAAATTTATGCAAAAAAATATCTTTCAGTGCCGTATTTTTTTAAGCAAGAAACCATGGTAACTAATTTGAAAGCTTTTGTATAACTTTGTATGCACAGTTTCAAAAAATCTACATCGAGTAAATTTTTATCTTATATTGTTTGAAACACAAAATAAAATAGTTAAATGTTTGTTTCTAAAATATTTAAATTTATGTATACATTTTAATAAAAATTATACTACATTTACTCATATTGTTCACTGCATTTACTTTTATTGCAGCAGTTTGCCAATGACTATTCATGAGAATAAGGCCATAGCAAAATTTACATGTATGTAATTATACAACCTATATTTTAAAATGCGTAATTAAACTCTTCTCTTTTAGAAATTACGTTTAAAAACTCCAGTTGGGTGACAACAACCATGCTGATGATCATAGTAGCAGGATCTTCAATAATACTATCCACATTCTTTGGATTCTGCATTTGTTACTGCCACTCCAAAAGAAATGAAATCCAATATGAATAAAATATTGTGCATTAAGAAATAATAATTTATTCACTTGTATAAATGTGAAGCAACTCTGTAATAAATACAAAAATATGTAACGACTCCATAGAATTCTGCCAGACGAGGATAATAACAGGTTCAAAATATACATTGGTAGTGTTCATTGTTGTTGGTTTGTTGCACCGTAACCAGGATTGTGAACTTCAGGTTCGTAGGTTAGGAGGACAATCATCACCCAAAAGTGCAAAAGCAACTAGAAAGAAAGTATTAATTATTGTAAGCTACAAGAGAAATTAGGTGCTCGAGACTACATTCATTTTAAATCACAGAGCATTTCGAAAATATCAAATCTCACTTTGTTTAAAAAAGGGTTAGTTGGAATTATCGTTGCACTAGAGCTAAACGAGGGCTATTGGCGACAGGCATCATAATTTAGAACCTAAGTCATGTGATAAACCAACACCTGAATAGGCACCAAAAGCAACCTTTAAGGGTGACATTGTACACAGGGTTGGAACTTAGGAGGATATTTAACATAAACTCCCTACACACTGGGAGTTATTTTTTGCTGTACAGGCCAATATATAAATACTTTCAAACAAATTTATAACATATCTAAAGTAATAATTTACAGGCCATTTATACGTATAATAAAAGAAGAGTTATTGAACTTGGTTTAAGACTCAGTTTTAGTATTTTTATGACCATAAAAGTCATACAATGGTACCAAGTATTAAATTTCAATGACATATGAGATGCCCTAAAAATTATTTGACAGCTCAGCAATCAATAAATGTTTATTTTCAATTTCTTGAAAAAAGATTTGTAAAAAAGAAACTGTTTTACAAGTTTGATTAACATTGACAACAATAGCTAGAAATACATGAGAATAACAAATAAAATTAATATCTAATAAAATAATCGTAAATAAAATTTAATTTAATGGTTTGTTTTTTGTTTAAATTGAACTATTATTTCAATTCAAATATTTTTTCTGTTTAAACAACTTAATTATGACTAAAATGTTATTTCGCTTCATAAAAATAATAACATCGAGTAAAGGAGGATGAAAATGCACTTATTTATTATACAAATATGGAGCATTTGTATTTGAATTGTATTGAAAAGATGTTTCACTTACCATATAAATAATTACAAACACTCTGGCTATTGGATATCTTCGAAAAAATACACCCAGCCGAATGCTATAAAAATATTTCATATTAAAAATTTTATAATAGTTAATAACAATATAAATTAATATTTTGCAAAATAGTATTTGTATACATTTTGTGTTGAGATATAATAAAGTCAAAGTTATTTAACAGGAAAGAAAGATTAAAAAATGGATATAAAATATTAATTTAAAGACTTTAATAAAAATACTCATTAACTTTTTCATAAGTGGATCATTTTTTTTTTAAACTTTTGCTATTAAGTGATGATTTCTTAGCTAGTTACTTTTTATGATAGCAATAAACTATTTAAAGGCAGTTTGCTACAATTTTTTTACGGATGTTTTTAAATGCTGTGTATAATAATGAAAATTGAAACTTTACAGACATGAAACCAAGGGATGGTTGTTTACATATAATAAAACACACAATATGTATTTTGACCATTAGCTAAATTTCAATAAAGCCAAGTAGAAGAGAGTTAAATCACATTATAACTATTTTTGAAACATTTCGATAAAAAATTACCTGAACGAATCAATACTTCCATAAACTCTTTTTACTCTTCTTGTTAAAGCACTGTCGAATGGATTATCTAAGAACACTGATTTTGCTTTTCTTTCTACAAAAAAAAATAATAATAATAATCGGAGAGATAAATTTAAAATGGCTAAGCTATAATTATGCTGCATATTTTGAAGCAACTGCATATATTTTTTATAGAACCTTCCAAACAATCACGCTTTTTAACATCAATAATTATGTGGTTGCCTAAAGTGAAGCTTTTTTAAGACACTCATAAAGGTTAGTTTCAAACACTAGGTGCTTACAAGTACTTTTTTGCACTATATTTAAGAAAACGATTTATGCAATTTCAACTGTTACTGAATTCTTCAGCATTATTAGAAAAATATGGTATGGAACAAATGGAAATTAAAAACATTTTTAAACTATGGTAAATTATTTTACATGTACCTAACTGTGCTTGAAAAATAAACATAATTAAACAAGTTTTAAAAAAAGTTAAACGTTACACACTTTGTTAGATATACTTTAAATAAAGTTATTTTGGTAAGTTTTTTGTGATCTTAGAAAATTAGGCCTCTTGAAATATCCTTTCTGCTTCGATTAGTAATAAATAATCTGAAAATTTTCAAGCTGTTTCTTACATGTAAATAATACAAGCAATAAAATGCGACGAATAATACCCCGTCTAAGGGCGTGCATGTTATATATAATTCAAAGACCTAACGCTGCGTACTATGTCGCCCTTAACAGTTGTGTTGGGTGCCTATTCAGGTGTGGCTCGTCACTTGACTGTGGTTTTAAAATACGACGTCTGTCTCCAATAGCCCTCGTAATTCAAACCTAACCTAACCATGAATTGGTTTCAGTCGTGACAGTCACTAGACCAAGGATTCGTATACTACAACCCCTTAACCCTTTCAGTCCCAAAAATTTACTACACTACAGAAGCGTCTGATATTTACAAAATAAGCTTATTTTAGGTCAAAAATAAGAGTTAAATAAATTTTTTAACTGTGGAAAACAACAAAATAAAAAAATATGTATTACCTAAAAACACTTTGAGTTATATATTTAAAGGTATCCGACCATATTATTAAAAACATTTAGCAATTATTTTAACCAAAATAGTTTAAATTGTGTTTTAAATATGTGAAACTGAAGTAAACTTTTCAAAAATCAGGTGAAACGTTTGTTAGCTCTTTTTTAAATAAAAAAAATAGTAGTTATGACTTTTATTGAGATTAATGTAAAATATTATCTAATAGAACAAAGTGTGAGGAATCGAATGATGTGTGTTTGGATGTCATAACGAGACATAAACATTTTTAAAAAACTATTGAAAGTGATGATGCCAAATGGCGTCACTGGGACTTAAAGGGTTAACAGCTAGAAGAACTAAGGATTTGATAAGGCTATTTCTATGAAATAATATTACACAGCAACAAAAACCATATGCAAGCAAAGGTAGGTTGTAGAAAGTATTAAAAACCGTATAAAAAATTAAAGCTGAACAATCAAAGCAATACCTGTCTCATTATTATTAATGCCCACATATGCATGCTGTTGAAAGCTGAAGTTTTGAGCCTCTCTAAGTTGTTGCTGAAAAAATTACACACTTAAATAAAATCAGAATTTTTTTTATTCACACAATTTTGACTGAAGTTTAATCAACTCAACATTTTGATCAAAATAAGATTTTTATAATTTTTAATTAGTAGTAGTAGCTCAAGTTTTATAGAAAAATTGGTGATTAGAAGAAACAAATCGGGCCAAGAGATTCTTCAATCAATAAAACTGTTAACAACAACATTTACTGGAAAAACTAATATTTTTGTAAGGAATAAACTTTTTAAAAAGCAATTTACTCAGACATGCTGTAACTTATGGTACTTTTAGATAAAATATTTTAACACCGAGTTATAAACAAACCTCCAATCGTTCACGCTGCAGTACTAAGGAATTCTTTTCTGTACTCAATGCTTCAACCAGAGTTTGCTTCTGAATGAGGTTTTCTGTTAAGGCATGCAAGCGAGATTCCAACTCATCTTGGCTTACTGTACTCAAAGACTTTGCTGTTAACTGTAAGTGAAATCTTTATTTAATCACATATCTAAAAACTCCCACCTTTAAATTTTTGGGAAATATGCATGCATAGTACACTTCTCAAAACAATTATAGGAGCACTTAGCGTACTTTTGCAACCCTTTTAATTCCTACTTTTTCTTGTTCAAAAAATTTAAAATTTGTGAAAAAGGCTCATTATGCAACCAGAATGAATTGGTAAAAAAAAACGGGGGTGGGGGGGGGGGGATCTGGAATCATAACTTTTGAATAAATTAAAACAATATTTTTTTTCAAAACTTTATTTGTAAAAAGTAGGTAAAATCAATTTTTAAACAAGAATATATGCGTGAAGAATTTAGGGTAAATTTATTTCATTAAATTTTGTGGGGTAGAATTTCATTTTACCATGTTTTCATTTTATTAAAACAAACATTTAATTCTTCAAAAGACACTATTCTTTCATCTAACGATAATTAAGTGGAGCTCAACTTAGTGAGAAAAAAATCACAAGCTGATGATACTAAATAAATTCATTGGGATTGAAAGAGTTTAATAAACCATACGCTCCCCTAATTGTTTTGAGCAGTGTATAACGTTTTCTTTTCACAGACATTTCATTACAAAAATTAGATTTAATTTTTTTTTATTTTATAACTTTCTTTTTTACTTAAGTAAAAAATATTCATGTAATACAAAAAACTATTAATGTTAGCTTTAAACTTAATTTCAATTTATTTTCCAAAAGTAAATGACTCTTAGAGTTATATTAAATTCACTTATACTTATTTAAATTCAACACTATAAATACACTTAAATATGTAAAATTATAAAGTAGGAATTAGTAAAAAAAATATTTAATTATTTAAATTTTATCACTAACTTGTCTCCTGAGTTTTTCAATTTCTATTTCTCTGTCTTGAAGCCTGCTCTGAAAGCCATTTTTTGTTCTCGTTAAGTCTTCTCTGATCATTTGAAGCTCCTGTTTTGTTAAAAAAAAATAAGGTCATAAGTTTTTATCAAAAAAAAATCATAACAGAATTATGGTAAACATGTATAAAATAAAGGACTGAAAGAATGAAAGTATGTAGTTGTTTTTATGTTTGTAATGGTCTCAGGGTCAATCTATTGGTACCTGAATTCTCTTTTAGAATTGCAAGTTTAAGTTAAAACTCCAATAGAATGAGTGAGATCATACACATTTCTAAATTAAAAATAAAAAAAGATTAAGAAGACACAGAGAAGAAAACTTCAGTCTAAAATTTGGGGCTTTAATTTTATAGGAACACAAACACATTCGAGCCTTATTCTCTAATGTTACAATGAAAGGTCTCAATTTGGTGACATTCCAGTTAAACTTCATTAAAGCCTAGTAACATAACCACCCTTTGTCCACCAGTTTGTCACAATCACCAAGATCTCCCTTGAACATATCGAGACCCATATAAGTTGTTTTCTAAATTATACTTTAAGTACAATTTTAGACTGAGTCACAGAACCCCAATCTCACCTCCTTGAGCTGTGCGTTGTGCAGCTGCACCTCCTCCCTGGCCTGCCTCTCCCCCTCCAGTCTCCTCCTGAGCACCTCACAGCCCTCCTTGGCGGCCTGCGCCTCCCCCTGAGAGGCCTTCTCCACCTCCCTCAGCTCGGCCCGCAGCCCCTCCGCCAGCTCGGAGCACCTCCTCAGCTCCTCCTTGAGGAGGTCCCGCTCCTGCTTGACCTCCTCCACCTCCGCACTGAGGAGGGAGGAGGAGGAATCCGGGTGGTCGGAGGAGGAGGTGTCCAGGTGGCCGTCCTTGAGGCTCAGGATTAGTTTTTCTTTAGACTGTAAAGACAGAGAGGTGGCAAGATTGAATTTTCAAGTTAATATTGCATTAAATTTCGGCAAAGTAATAAAGCCTTTTGTAATTTCGTTACATAGAGGAATCAAGTCTTTCTTTTGGCATGTTTCACGTAAGGTGAGCTTTTACTCATATACTTTTGCGGTTTTATTGATTGTCAGGCATGACATGGTAAGCTTAGAACCCACTTCATTGATCTGATGCCACATGGGCAGCAATTGAGGTGTGTAAGAATTGAGAAGTTATTTTTGTTCACTTTAACTGTTCTTACTCAAGATCTTAAACATGCCCATTGCAGAGTCTACATTAACTAGTCTTTAAAATATCAAAGCCCACTAGGCCAGTTCAGAGTAACTCCTCTTTGAGGCTCAAAATAAGTTTCTTTTGTATAGAAGGCAGAAGTAAAATTGCAGAAGATAAAGAATTTCATTACAAAAACCTTCACAGAAAGATAGGGCCACATAGTTTTGAGTTACAGCCGGGTGGCTATGCTGATGCCTCAGAAGTCGCCCAATTCAACCCATAGGCTATGATAACAATTCAACCTAATAAGCATGATTTTTTTTACAAAAACATGTGCTACGGTTGCCTCCAAAACATGATGCCTCAACTGAATGGATAAAATAATAATAAAAAAGCTTTCCAATTAGATTTAAGATATTTCACTTCTGCCAAAAAAAATCAAATAAAAAAGGGGAAAATTAAAAAAAATAAAAAAGGAACACTTGCTTTAATATAAAATTTTTATCAAAATACCCTTATCCCTCTCCTTCTAATAAAAAGTTGGATTTTATTTAAGGAAATTAATCAAACCCATAAAATAACCATACTTGCAAAATTCTCTGTGCTTTCTGCTTGTAGTCATTATATTCTTGCTGCAGAGCATCAAAGTTGCCATTGGATTGTTTCAATTGAGAAGCAAGATCTTTGCTTTTATCTATAACACAAAACTTGATTAAGAAAGGACAAATAAATTCCCCCCAATATTTTTTTATGAAATTGTTTATGTTACAAACCTATTGAAAAGTACAGCTTTTTTTTAAGTTTAACTTTGTTCATTTAAAATCTAAAAAAAAATAGTGTTATGTGCTTAGATTTCTTAATTAATCTTTAAATAATTGTAAAGAAAAAAAAGGTGCAGTTACCCAATAACAATAATTATGTTGACAGAACAAAAGTAAACAGTTGTTTAAGTTGACACACTTAGGGTAAATTATAAGTAACATAAAATCGTTAAGAAATTCCTTACTGGACATTAATCAAAGCAAATTACCATTTAAATCTGCCCATTTCCTTTGCAAAGTAGAATAAGATTCTACTAGATGCTGATGTTCCTCCTCCATTTTACCAAGCTTTTGCATGAGCTCATTCTAAAATTAAAATTTGAAATACTTAATGAATGTTGTTTCAAAACTATATAAATCCCCTAGGTTTTTTTTGACAATTTAAACATAACTAAAAGATTAATAATGCAGTTATTTGGAAAAAATATCATTTGTATCTGTCTTGCAATATTTTGTGTATTAAAAGTGCTTACTTGGTTTTGGAGGGAAAATTCTTTGGTTTTGTTCAACTCAGATTCTTTTTGTTGCAATTGCTCCTGCAGAATTTCAACTGTTTTATTCTGGAAGGCTGCACTTTGTGCATGTTCTTTGATAATTCTTAAAATCAAAAATAAATTCAATCACAATATATGAAATTGAAGCAGATGATTTTTTTTTTTGATAAATGATAAAAAAAATTTCAATACATGATCATATGAAGCTTAGGTACAATCTGCTTTTAATATTAATCTATGGATAAAATCATTGATACTTTTCTGTTAAACATACACATTATAGAAAGAACTAAATCCAAAATTAGATTAAGAAGCAGTATTTTTTTACTTAATCATTTCAAGAAGAAATTAAAATGATTATGTTTATAACGAATTTATCAATATTTTTGGGAAAATTCAACCAAATTTTTATATTAAAAAACATTCCAGACCCCTATGATACAAGATTATGGTCATTTAAAATGAAGATAGCCTACTGTCACTTATTCTTAAACTTATTTAAAAAAAAAAACCAACTAAATATTACATTTACTTCATAGAAATAGTCCAATACCTATCATTTTCCGCTCTCAAGTCTTTCACAATATTTCTGTTGACCTGGAGTTCCTGGTCAGCCTCTTGAAGCCTCACTTTTAAAATGGCCAGCTGAGAGTCTTTAGCCTCCAGGGCTGCAGACATGTCCTTCTCTCGCTCTCTCAACTCCCGAATGGCCTTATCGTTCCCAGATAATGGAGGGGTCCGGATTTCGGGTTTCTTCGCCATCTTTTTCACTGTAGAAAATTTAGTAAAAATAAATCATTTGTTGCAATAGTATCAATAGTTGCACAAGTAGTAAAATATAAGCTGCTTTCATAAATAAATCAATTAATAAATCAAATTCATAAATAAAACAAATTAAGTTTTTGTAAATGTTATGGTTATATTCTGTCTATGCCTACTTTCTAATTAAGATCTTCAGTTTAAGCATGTGGAGATTTAAATTTGCCTAGGGAATCTGAGCCAAATGGGTACTTAAGTGATCTTTTACATGCCACATAATCATATGACATGCGTGCCCAAGATTTTCCCATTCAGTAAATCTGACAAATCAGAAAGAGATCAAACCCGCAAACTTTGGCAACCCGCAACTTTTCAACAGATGAGGTAAAAATACAGTAAACTCCCGATTATCCGCGGAATTGGGTGGCATGGCTTCCGCGGATAAGCGAATTAGCGGATAATCCGCAAAAATGAAGAAAATGCCTATAAACAAAATTTCTTCTGGATTTCATTAAAAAGTAAATTACAGTAATCGTATATAGCATGTACAAATTTAATTACTTCAAAATGTCTGTTACTGTCGTTTCTTCTATGCCAATGCAAGCACATTTGATTTGTAGAAGATCCGTTTTCTAAGTTTTTAATGAGTTTTAGTTCGTCTTGAATTGTCAACACGACTTTTTTTTTTAATTTCTCACGCATTTCGTTGGTATCAAAATAAGATAAAGCAATTTAATTTAAATATCGGGCTGTTTATTTATAAGTGACGCTTTTTGACAAAAACCTGTTCGTGATGTGCACCTGGCCGAACACCAGGTTTCCTACAGTCATTCTTATTATAATGCATTCGTTGTTCCTGTTAAATGTATTCATCGTTCTAGAAAGGAATTCGTTGTTCTTGGAATGCATTCTTTCAAAAAGCTTTGAAACAAATTAAAATTGATTTATCGCGTTTTTTTAAAAATTATATTTGAATTGAAAAATGGGAAGAAGTGGCTCGCGGATAATCCGCAAAGCGAATAATCCACCCGCGGATAATCGGCAGTTTACTGTAGTACATACAGGGGACGAAACAGTGCTGAAACAGAAAAGATGGGCACACAGACAGTCGTATCCAGTCTAAAGTCTGAAACTGGCCATTGCAGCTTGCAGCCGAAGGCCTGATTGTCAAAAGCTTCAACTATTTTGCTGTGACAAATGCGATTTCTGCAGGGATGGACTTTTTCTGTAATTTCTAAGTTAATATTTTGATTTTGCCTTACTGATCAATGGTCCACGCAAATTTGCATAAAAAGAAGGCAAAAAAAAGATGAAAACCTATTTCAATTCCAACATATTTCAATATTCTGAATATTGTTTTTTTTATGATATAAACTTAAATTAAACAAAAAACTAGTTTGCAAAAATTTGGATATATTTTGACTCTTAAACATGCGTCAATTCGAAATGTGGAACCAAAACTCAGTTTTTGAATATAAAATAGGCGTAAGGGGTTTAATATCTGTACAGCTACAACAGATTATTGTTATTAGCACTCCATATTGCGGTACACCACAGATAACTAAATATTCTATTGATAATATCACAACGTGCATGGAAAAGTGACATTTTTTTCATTGGCCTAACATTCGATACACTTTTCCGTGAACAGTGCAAAATACAACATTCAGAAAAACAAAAACTCAAAAGCTATCATTACCTGTCTCTGCTTGTTTTGTTTGAACTTGTTGGAATTCTTGACTAGGCAAATTTCCTTCAGCAACTTTCTTGATACCACTGTTGGAAATGACCTTGGCTTCAGAAGTTAACTGACCAATGGGAACTTCTTCCCTTTTGGCATCCTCTTCAGATGTTAGTGTAGAAACGGTCACAAGTGTATGTTCAGGTAATGATACTATATTTGGAACTGCTAGAATGAGTTAAGTTATTTAACAATAGTAGTACTATGTTATTACAGTTGCTTATACTTAGAATAATATGGATTTTTGAAATTAATTTACTTCGAAAGAATTATAATTTACACTTGTGTTTACAATATTGTTAGTATTTCACAAATAAAATATTCAATAAACTAACGGTGATGATGCTATTAAAAAAATGAGTTAAACCCGTAAAAATGCATACAATTTTCTTTCGGTTTTAAAATAAACCTTTTAATTTTTTTAATTTGGATTTTAAGTTTATTTTTAAACTAAAAGTTTAATTTTAAAATGGAAAAAAACAGTTATTTATTGCCATCTGTAAAAAAGTGAAATGCAAAATAGGTACTTATCAATTTCACTGGAAAACGATAAAGTTACCAAAAATGTAAGACTGCTATCAAACAGAATGTTTCCAATGGTAACCTTTGCTGTGTATACTGTATTTAGTCACCGAAGATTCTAATTGGGGATATTGGAGCATTAACGGAGGTAATAAAAGGCTTTTTGACACAAAGATCTCCATTTTTTCAAAATGTCACTTAGCATGTTCTTCCACTATAGGTATTCAATTAAATGTCAAGTGCAAATTAAATTAGTTTAATTAAATTTTCAATACAAAACATTTTTCTCTCTAATGAGGCTGCAACATTGGCGGTCAAGTCTTTGCAGACTCTGCATATTCCTCAGAACTGAGAAGAACCACTTGTTTTTTGTGGCACCGGCACCATTTAGGCGACTTTAGGCTACCAATATAGACACACAGATTATGATGAAAATGCGCTCTCTGTGGATGCTAAAGTATGCCGAAGATTTAATTTTGCAGAGAGAACCCAAACCAAGTGGGCCCTCTGGGGATCTTTTACATACCACATAATCATATCACATGCGTGCCCAAGATTTTCCCATCGGGAAAATCTGACGATTCAGTAGGGATAGACCGATGCATCGGCGCCGATTGTTTGAAAATTTTACCATCGGCCTTGCCATTGGCGGCCGATGGTAGTTTGCCGTTTGATGTA
Organism: Hylyphantes graminicola; assembly: GCA_023701765.1. NCBI lineage: Eukaryota > Metazoa > Arthropoda > Arachnida > Araneae > Linyphiidae > Hylyphantes > Hylyphantes graminicola. The sequence continues at coordinate 3,947,660 of CM043115.1, read as the reverse complement.
AGCCGATGTTTTTTTGTTTTCTTTCTCGCGATTTCTGCGACTTTCGGATCGCCGGCCGTAGTTTCGCGAATTTCGGATCGCCGTAATTTCTTGACTTTCCGATCGCCGAAGTTTCACGACTTTCAGATCCCCGGAGTTTCGCGACTTTCGGATCGTCGTAGTTTCGGGACTTTCGGATCCCCACAGTTTCGCGACTTTCGGATCCCCATAGTTTCGCGACTTTCGGATCCCTGGAGTTTGGCGACTTTCGCATCGGCGTAGTTTCGCGACTTTCGGATCCCCAGAGTTTCGCGACTTTCGGTTCCCCGGAGTATCGCGACTTTCGAATCCCCGGAGTTTTGCGACTTTCGGATCCCCGGAGTTTTGCGACTTTTGGAAAGCCGTAGTTTCGGAACTTTCGGATCCCCGTAGTTTCGCGACTTTCGGATCCCCGGAGTTTTGCGACTTTCGTATCGCCGTAGTTTCGGAACTTTCGGATCCCCGTAGTTTCGCGACTTTCGGATCCCCGTAGTTTCGCGACTTTCGGATCCCCGGAGTTTTGCTACTTTCGTATCGCCGTAGTTTCGCGACTTTCAGATCCCTGGAGTTTCACGACTTTCGGATCCCCGGAGCTTCGCGACTTTCCTATCCCCGATTTCCACGACTTTCCTATTCCCGATTTCCGCGACTTTCGGATCCCCGGAGTTTCGCGCTTTACCATCTTATGGATTTACCGAATTTTGTATATTTTTTTTCCATCGGCCATCGGCATCAACCATCGGCCGATGGAAAGATGGGAAACATCGGCCCATCGGCCGATGTAATTTTTGAACAATCGGCATCGGCCCATCGGCCGAAATTCGCCATCGGTCGATCCCTACGACTCAGCCAGGGCTCGAAACCGCGATCTTGGGCTTACGAGGCGGACACGTTTAACCTCCTCAGCCCCTAAGCCGCTACAATAAAAAACTAAATTCACTGCAGAGCTTTAGCCTTACCTTTTATAAATTCTTTCGTTTCTCGATTCTGGGATGAAGTTTCCAAGCTGGAAGCAGCTTTCTTAACAGGAGCTCCCAGCTGCATCTTCCCTCCAGGCGGTGGCAGAGCTTCATTGCAGTTCAGAAACTGCAGGAGCTTTTCGTCGTCGCTCTCTGGTTTCTTCTTGGGACCGACCGAAGAACGCCCAGTAGTTGTTAACAAGGCTTTGCTTGGTTTGGTGTCTTGTTTTGCTAGGCTTCTGGCGGGTGAGTAGCTGGATTCAGGGTTGATTATTTTTTCAATTTCTTCTCTGTAACAGGGTGCATAAGTTACTTTGAAAATAAAAATCAAACTCTTTTAAGAAAAGTTAATGTAAAAAAAAGCTAGGACCTTATACTCAAAGAAAAATCAAGAACCTGAAATTGGAAGGGCAGCTATGATATAATGACCGGGCTGGTCTCAATTTAAAATCTTGACAAATGCACAAATGTGGTAAATATTTTACTTCATATTTCATTCAACTCGATAGGTATAGTAACCATACATTACTTTTTCAAGCTCTCCAAAAGTCGCCAAAGGATAGACTGGCCATTATATCATAGCTGTGCAAAATTAGCTTAAATAGTTGACACTTAAAAATGTGGATGACAAAATATTTCTATGCATTACTTTATCTTACCAAATATTATTTAATATTTATATTGTCCACAATTATACATATAAGCTACCAATTGGCAAAATGTAGGTCCCCTTCTTAATGAAATGACACATACATGGGGAAAAGTCCATAAAGTTAATTAAAAATTTTGGAATTGTGTTTCTTCAAATTTCAACGCTATGTGCCAAGCCACAAAATTTAAGTATATATTTTTATAATTACAGACACATGCCCACTATGTTTACAAATTGCTTTTATTCATGTTAATTCAAGGACTCTCCAGGTTGGTAGAAACTTACTGTACGATAACCATTGGCAAACTTTCCAAAATCCCCCCAAAAGTTTGTATTCTGGTGACTTTTCAGAACAGAAACCCAACCAAAATGAGCAAATAACAAATAACGGTCAGATAGGGTTGCGGGAATACGTCATTGTTGCAAAGCCGAAGAATTTGAATCATCAGTCACAGGCTGCCATAAAAAACCATTTATCGCCAAATCTGAAAACTCGCGCCAATAGTTACCGTACAGTGAAGGTGATCCCTCCCGGTTTTCCAGGTCTCATACACACCTGGAGTAGGAAACGTTGTCTTTGGACTGCTTGGATTTCTGCAGGGCTGTTGCTGCTGTTTGGTCCACTTTGTTCAGGAGGTCTTCTGCCCTCCCCGCAATGTCCGTGAACCAGGACATGGTGAGGATTGGTATTTTTTACCTGAAAAAAATTTCCAAATTATAAAAGCAATAACCTTTGGATCTTTACTGTACGGTGTAACGATATACAAAAACCAGAATACTCCAGGAACACAATAAAATACTCCAACTTGTGGCGAAGATAATTTTATTTAGAAGATAAGAAATTTGTTTCATTAACGATTTATTTATTTATCAAAATCACTTTATAATATTAATAAAATAACCCGAGTTCTTTCATTTTCGATGACCTCTCGTCCATTTAGGACCACACCTAAATTTACGTCTTTCTCGGTGATTGTCTAAAATAGTTCTGTTCTTATTCCCTGCTGCGGGGCTGCTTCCAAGTTGGCCGGTAGAGGGCCAAGGACCAAGACGTTGACGCTACAACAGCAACTATTGGCGTGATTTTCAGATTTGGCGATAAATATTTTTCTGTGGCAACCTGTCCGACTTCGACTGATGATTCGAATTCTTTGGCTTCGCAACAATGACATTTTTGGGCAACCCTATCTGACCGTTATGGGTTTGACAGCGCAGTAGAGAGCATGACGTCAAAAGTCGCTAGAATACAGACTTTTGGAGCGATTTTGGAAAGTTTGCCAATAGTTACCGTACAGTAAATTTCTACCCTTTATTATTATCAACAAAGAAACAATATTAAAATACTATGGCACGCCAAGGGGAAAAAATCCCGTACAAAGGCTAACAAAAATACACAAGGCTAATAAAATTTTTTAGATTGGCGTTTGTTTACTTTTACGAAGTTTTTTGGGGGGATATGATTAATATGCTTCTAATTAAAGTGAAAAATAGAAATACAAGTCGTTATTTATTAAAAAAATCGAAAAGTTGATATTTAAAGACATGGCATAATAATTATTTATATTTGTTAGGTGAATAGGCAGATTGCTGGGATGTAAAATTATGAAATATAGATTACAAACTTTTAAAAACGGTGTTCGCAGTATTTTATTTGGTTTATCCGATAGTTAGTTGGAAATAAGTAGAGTAAGCAACCAAGTGGGGTGGGATTAAAAGAACAAAAGGATCTTTTTTCTAATGGGGCTGCAACATGGGCGGTCAAGCCTTTTTCAGATTTAGCATATTTCCCAGAATTGAGAGCCATTTTTTGTGGCACCATCTAGTCGACTCTTGCTACCTGTTTTGACACGCAGATTACAATGAATCGGAGCTCTCTGTGGATGTTTAAGTATGCCGAGATTTAATTTTACCGAGAGAACTCAAGCTTATTGGGCCCTCCAGGAATCTTTTACATGCCACATAATCATATGACAAGTGTGCCCAAGATTTTCCAATCAAGAAAATCTGACGACTCAGCCGGGGCTTGAACCCGCGATCTTGGGATTACGAGGGGACACGTTTAACCTCTCAGCCACTGAGCTGCTTAATTATAACAATAATAATCAAAATTATTATTATATAAACAAAAAATAATAACAGAGAAACAATATTAAAATGCTATGGCACACCAAGGGGGAAAAAATCCTGTACAGGCAAGCAAATATACACCTATGATTGAAAATTGAGGTTTTTATTTTTTATGAACCGAAACACATTCGAGCATTATTCTCTAACGTTACAACGAAAAGTTCCAATTCGGTGACTGTTCCAATTCACCTTCATTAAAGCTTAGTAAACATAACCACTCTTTGTCCACCAGTTTGTCACGTTCACAAAAATTTCCCTTGAGCATATCGGGATCCATGCAAGTTGTTTTCGAATTTATACTTTAAGCACAATTTGAGTACATTTGATGGCCAAACTAACAAGCAAATGACACGTATTGCCTATGATTTGCGTGCTTTATAAAGTACACTTATTTTCGCTTACACTAACACATAATAGTAAAAAATAGGAATATAAACTTCAAAATATACACTAAATTAAGACTTAATATCACATAGAATATTATTCGCTTACAATAACAGAGAGGAAAATTTCAGTTCATGACAAAAACGGCAATCACAAAGCAAAACAAAAACAACTTCATTAGGGTTGATGCCAGTTCTCATAATTGAATTTAGATGAACTTATTAAAATTTTCGTGTTGAGTGGAAAATGATTCACATGCTTTCAAAAATAAAATTAAAAATATAATGAATTTAAACTAGAGCAGGAAATATTTAAAATCTTTTTATGTACCAGATAAAAAGAATTAAAGAAAATATTTGTAATTTTTAATCTTAAACACTAGAAAGCAGCTTTATTCTAGACCAGAAACTAGATTGTTAAAAAAATTTGTTTTGAAATGCCGATATGACGACAAGTTTCAACATCCAAAATTTATGGATTTAGTTGGTTCTTACTCCTCAAATGAATCTGAAAGTGAATCGGAAGTAAAACTATCAAGTTTTGCAGCTGTTCAAAATGACTCTAAAGAATTGTTGGAAAATATAGCTATTTCCGATAGTGACCCCGAAATCGACGAACGAAAGTCCTTTGATGAGACTTGTACAAACGAAATTCTACAGAAACCAGCTGGTTCTAAACCTGAAAAAATCGACTATCTTAATTTAGATGGTAGTGACACCGAAGATGAACAGCAAGACCATCGAACTAGTGTCCAGGATTTATTAAACTCTGCGGCAATTTTAAGCAAAATCGAATGTGGACCTCAGAAACCATTTGTAATTAACCCTTACGATGATTATCTCGGAAATGGGGTTAAAAATGAAAACGTTCCATCAAAAAGAAACAATCCGTTTCCTGACTATCTATATAATACCAAACATTTTCGATACGATATTAAAGACAATAACAACGATCGAAATGATGACGTCTATAACGAGATTGTTGGACAACCATCTGATGACCTGGGAATCCCAGAGGAAGTCAATAGACGCGTTTCAAAGGAGCATGTGTTCAGAACTGATGAGAGAATAGCAGCCCAATACAACAGGAGAAAATGTGCAACGCCGAAAAAAGTTATCAAAGCTTTTGCAGCACATACTAAAGTGATCAATGCGCTGGATTGGTGTTCTCCAAAATTTGCTCATTTGTTGCTCTCGGCTTCTGCCGATGGCTGTGCCAAAATATGGGACATTTATCACAGAAACCCTGTCGAGTGTTTCACGTGCAACTCTGGTTTGAAAGCTGCAAAGTGGTTGCTGGAACCAACTAAGATCGTTTACGGAGGATATGACAAATGCGTCGTTGTTTCTGATGTTGAAAGTGGTAACCAATTTCTATTATTTATTTTCATTTCAAATATACTTTCATTGCCCTTATCTGTAAATGTAGTATAATCAAGATTCATTTAGATTTTAAGCTTCAAAATTTTGGATCCTTATTATACAGAAAAAAAATTACAGGCTAATAAAGCCTTTTGGAAAAGTTGAAATATAATTAAATTTAAATTGATATTCAAGGAAGCTCTCTTTTTCAATGCAAACATTGTATTGAAAGCCAAATTAGGCCCCCATTCAAAGTTCTCAGCAGATAGGCTATATACTCGCACTGATTGCTTGAAAAAAATTGCCTCTTAGTGAGTCTATCCATTCTTCAAAGCAACACAACTGGTTGCTTCCAACAATAAAATTCACTTTAAGCAACTGGAAAAATAAATTATTTTGCTGAAATTCTTCAACTATCACACTTTTTCTCCTAAAAGGTGCCTTTTCTTTTAGATGGGTTTACTGGGCCTGAGCGCCCTTATACCAGTCATAATCCTTTTTTCCTTATTTTTGTCTATTTCTAGCCTAATTTAAAAGCTATATCACCCAAGTAGCATCACCCGCGTAGGCATCCAACATGTTACATTTTACACACAGCTCTTAAAGCTTAAAGTAGCTTAGTTAAAGGTTAGTTCTTTTAGATGGGTTTACTGGGCCTGAGCGCCCTTATACCAGTCATAATCCTTTTTTCCTTATTTTTGTCTATTTCTAGCCTAATTTAAAAGCTATATCACCCAAGTAGCATCACCCGCGTAGGCATCCAACATGTTACATTTTACACACAGCTCTTAAAGCTTCTTATCTTAAGTGAATCCCCAATTAATGCTGTTTTCTCTTTTTCTAGGCAAAGAAATTTTTAAAAGTGAAGTTGATGATTACATCACAAGCTTGCAAATTCACCCAAGTGAAAAAGATGTGGTATTAAGCGGGTCCAGGAATGTAATTCATGTACATGACTCAAGATCATCTCACCCTATAAGAGAACTCCGTACAAATTGTGAAGAGGTAAAACATTGGATATTTGAAAAGCTATAGTTAAGTTTCTGTATATATATTTTAAAAATTCCAAAAAAATTAGTTTTTCATAAAATAAAAAAAACAAGGGACTGTAGGAAATGTCACACTGAGTAATAATAAAGCTATTGTTTTTAGATATACATTTAATTTATTTTTTATTAATCCAAATGTAATTCTTTTAAAACATTTTACTCTATTGTGGAACCCCACCATATATAGAGAACACTTCTTTACAAAAACTGCTTCAGCAAATTCCTATTATTTAACCAGAGGGTATATCCTTTTTTTTTAACGAAAAGCAAACCAGGGGTATTCTCTGTGAACTGTAGCATTCCCTTCAATTGTATATTTTATTTAAAATATAAAGTGCAAGTTACAAATTTATTTCTAGGTCTTAGATATGGTATTCCTAAATGACAATGAGGTTGCAGTATCCACAAACGTTGTAAGCCAAGATTCGGCTGACCGCACAATTATGGTGTGGGACTACTCATCTGGAACCATCTTATCTAACCAGGTGTTTCTTGTAAGTGCTAAAGTTTATATGTGTTAATCTATGAAAAAAATTAAGTTCTGAAAATTCTATGTTAAGTTTTCCTAACGTTCATGTTTTGCTTTTTTTCTGGCTCTTTGTATTGTTTTTGGATTGAAATCCATAACTCATTAAAAAAAACTAAATTACTAACAAGTTGGTTCATAATTGCTATTGCTTGCATTATACAGGTTTTGCTGGACACTAGCAGATGGTATGTTTAGTTTTCAGTCCTGAAATACTTTACACATTGATACTTGAGTACATACTTTTGACATCCTTTATTCTTCAGTCTTCAAATTACATTTTATATATATTTATTGCATTGTGTAATAACGCACTGTGCGTATTACATAATATATTGTGCACTGAAAGTGACCTATTGGGTGTGACCTATTGGGGAATTGGGGAAAGTGACCTATGACTTTTCAAGTTATAAATGCTAAAATATTCCAATATTCTAGCTAATCTAGCTAGAGAAAGCCTTAAATCAATTGGTAGACTGGCTGGGATAAAGTTAGCTTATCCTTTTTTCTATAATGAAATGCAATAGAAAAAATGAACTTTAGGTATTTCTTTCCGTAAAACTTGCAATTTGGTGATGAGCCCCTTTTTTCGTCCACTGTGCGATATGTATTTAATATAAAATTCAAATTTAAAACTACTCCTACAATTGTGTTACTTTTTGCTGCATAATATATGTAAACCCCAAAAGCGGCTTAATTTTTTTCCTAAAAAATTTTTTAGAATGTTACTATAGTATTCAGCCCAGGTCAAAATTTATGCTATTTTTGCTTTGCTAACTAGCATAAAAGATGCTACTGCTAGCATAGCTTGTCAAGCAGCTTTTGAGAGGCTTGCAGTGATATTTAGCATCATATGCTACTTTTATATCATGAAATTTTTTTTTTGCATGCTATCTTTATAAGCATGGATTGCTAATTAGCATAAGGAAGCATACTGTAGAAAAAACATAGCAATCATAGCAAAAGCTAGCATAATTTTTATGCTATACCAAAACCGACCTTAAGTTTGCAGTATACAAATGTTCTACGAGAAAAAGGGTAAATAGTTCTCATTTTTGAGTGCGAAAATCGAAAACAAAAAGGTATTTCACATTCAATAAACAAATTGATTTGTTATTTCAAGACATAAATTTATTATTTTTATTAGTTAAGCTTCAGTTAGAGTGTTATTTTAATTATTTTTTTCCTTCGATTTTGACGTAACAGGGCGCATGAATATCAGGGTCGAAAGGAGCAGCCAATCAGAGTATGTGAAATTGCGGCGGCAGCGGGGTTGTTTACCCAGTTTCCTCCGCTCAGTACATTTCTCTGCTGCAAACTTAAGCTCGGTTTTGGTATAGTACTAGCATAAATGTTGACTTGGGAGGCCAGTGTTAATGAGCCACTTTTCTCCTTCAAAGGAACGTTACTCTTGTCCGTCTCTGAAAGTGCACCCAACTAAGCCTGTGTTCATTGCCCAGACAAATGGAGACTATGTTGCATTCTTTTCGAAGGTCAGGCCATACAAAATGCTTAACAAGAGAATTGTTGGACACTCGGTAAGTTATTTTTTTTAATGTACTCACTAATTGGCATAATTGCACTTTTACTGAGAATTATCTAAAAGACTAATTTAAACTAAATGGTATAAACCAGCCCATTTTGAAATGAATGAAAAGAGTTATTCATATTTTCATACTTATAATACTAATAATCAGGGCATTCAAGGAGTTAATTGAGGATGTTGATAAAGATGTGTGGCGGTTACCACACATGCAACCTTAGTATATCATCCACACACCGGAAGACACAGATTTATCTCTGCATTCCAACCACTATTCTACATAACAACGAAAATAGTAGTCGATAAGCCGAGGTAACTCATCTCCACCTTGAGAATCCTTTTGGTAGACTGTGGGCTACTGAGGCAGGTACAGATGTAACTGGAGGCACTGTTCCAACTTAAATAAAAGCAGCAAGATAGAAAGCAGCAATAAGCATTTAGTATTTCACATTGATTAAAAAAAATTCGACTTCCATGGCTGTATTTCTACTTCCCCCAAATTCTCAAAAAATAACTCAAACTTTGATTTTTCAAATTTTTATTTCAATTACAATGCTCTTTAAAAGAGAAGAAAAATGTCACTTGAAACACATTATTTAACGACTTTAATTTTTTCCACTTGCCTCTGAATGTTTTACCTCCTTTATGTTCACAGACATCAGGATGTGTCTGCAAATATATTTTTAAACAAATTTTATTCTGCCTGATTCATAGATTTAGAAAGTAGCAGATATGCCCATCGATTGCGCAATCCCGTACAACGCAATACAAACCGCTCGATTTTGTGATGAATCCACATTTCCCGGTTTTCGCAATGCATCATGAGATACTGGTTCACAAAAAATGCTTTTGCCGAAGAGTTACATGCAATAAAGACTGCATTTTTAATATGCTTCTTTTATGAATATATACCTCGTGTATGCCAGAAATTATCAATATATATCCAGCTATAAACTTATGCTAGCAAAACTGGTAAAAAGTTTTAATTAGTTATTAATAAATATATATTTTGTATTAATCGAATTATCTCATGTTGCCATCTGGTGGCGTATGGCATGCCATGTGCTAGGGCTTGCGAACTGCCTTATGGGATACTGGTTCACAAGTGGCTTCACCTTTCCCCTTTTGCATCTATGGCCTGATTCCATAAAGAAGTTTCTTAATTATGTAGGTAGTGCTGCCATCTACATTAAAAACCTTTACTAATACATATTTTGTATACAATATTTTCCCCTTTATTCAGGTTTCTGGCTACGGAGTTGAATGTGACTTCAGTTTGGACGGGAAGTACATCGTGAGTGGAGATGCAAATGGCAACTTGCTTTTCTATGGGTCCATGGAAGAAGAATTGTTGTTGAAGCTACATATAAAAGAAAGGCAAAACATTCCCATTAACAGAGTGCGGTGGAACCCTGTGTTGTTCAGTACTGTGGCCACTGCTACATGGGATGGATGCATTCAGATTTGGCAGTGACTTAAAACAGAGTTCCTACATCTTTCAGGTGAATGAGACCGAATAGCCGCAGGTCTCTAAATGTGCCACTGTGTCAATCATCCAGTAGAACAAATTATTTCCTACCACATTTATCGAGCTGTATTGAATATTTTTATCGACGTTTTTGTTTTATATGATAAATGTAGCTGACTTACAGGTTTCTATAATCCCAATTTTTTTATATAGGTTCGAATATTTTTTTAAAATTTTCACTGAATAAATTTTTGCAAAATATTCGAAACAATTTCAAAAAGTAGGATTATGGAGACATGTGGGTCAGTTTCAATTTGTTTATATAAAAAAGTTTGTAAAAATATTCAATATAGCTGGAAAAGTGTGGCTAACGTCTGTTCCATAGACATGATCCATTATTTTAAGTATCAAAATATCTGTCAAAGTCTTCTTTAAAAATGTAGGGTCAAGTGGATTAAGTGTGATTGGGGGTAAGTGTGGTAAACAGCTCTTGTAACTTTGGAAATCATTCTAAAAATCTGAAAGTTTGCAATATATAACATTAGACCACTTCTAATTAAACTAAAAAGAAATATTGACCTTATTTTTTGTTTAAAGAAAGTTTTGAGCTTTTGAATTTAAGTGCAACTGTCTTCTTTTATATGGTCTACCCCTATGTGGGGTAAGTGTGATAAAACAGCAATGGATTGAAATGCAAATTTGTACACTTAAAATTGGAATTCAAACATATAATTTTTTTCTACATATGTATGTTTCTTATAATAATTCACTACCAATTTTAGGATTTGGAATTTACTTGAAGCAGAGAACGAATTTTCTTAATGAAAAATGCAGAAACCCTATCACACTTACCCCACTTGACCCTACGCCTTTTATTCTAGAAAGGTACAAAAATACTAGTGTGACTTATGACTACTTGTGAAGCATGGCACTGCAACCACTTATGTATTGTACTACTAACCCCATTGTTTAACCTGAAGAATTCGGATTGCTGACATGAACCACAGTATTTACCGGATTGTTATATTAGCAACCTCCCAAGCATTGATACAGTGGTACCCAAGGTAATCAAATCTCTGTATATCTGAGAAGTTGCCACATTCACAGACAACATGAAAAGAACTTTCCTCAACATGTTGACATGACCGATAGACAGGGTCATCCTTTACACCCATGATGTTTAGGTGTGTTTTAGTCCCTCTTCCTCTGAAAAGATATAGAGTTGCTTGAAAAACTTCAGCATAAGGCTACAAAAATGATTAAGGGTTTATCAGGTATCGATTATGATAATAGATTAAGATCTTTAAACATGTATTACCTGGAAAATAGGAGAACAAGGAGTTATTTAATTCAGTTATTCAAGTTCATAAAACAGAGAGATATGGAGGGCTTAGATTTTACCTTAAATAGCCGGACCAGAGGACATGGTCAGAAATTGAATAAATCAAGAAGAATCAATTGAAAAATTTCTAGAAGGGAGGTAAGAAAACATAACTTTTGCAATAGAGTCGTCAATGAGTGGAATGCTTTACCACAATACATTGTGTATTCAAAGAGAGTGGGAGATTTTAAGAAGAATCTTGATAGCTATTGGAAACTGGTAAGGAATTGGATATATTTTGGACCAACCTTGCTGGGCCTCTGGCCTGTTGTTGGCACAATTTGCATTTGTATCTATTGACAGTGCAGTGACCCATTAGTTGTCTAATTGCTGCATCAATTTCTCCTTAACTTCTAAAGTTAAAATATTAGAGATAATGAAACTAAAGGAATTTTAAGGAATAATATTAACAGGTTATAATTGCTATTAATTTTTAGAGATTTCAAAACTTCTGTGTTGATCTCGGTCTATAAACTAATGTATCCATTATTAATAAAATGAGTAAGTGTCTGTTGAATAGAGCAATATCTAGCAAGTACAGTAAGCACATCGAAAATATCATTATTTAAGAGTCAAAGTCAACTGTGAAAAGTAGCGAAATTATTATTATTTTTAACTATGTTGGATGATTTGTGACTAATATACGGTTTGAATATTTTTATTTGTTGGAAGTAAGCAAAAACCCAGTAAAATGTTTCTAATTTTTTTAATGACCTATTTCTAGAAGTTTAACTTTTTAAAAACTAATATATTTTTTTGTCTATGACGTTGCCCAAATGTGAATGTTAATCTAAGTGAAACCATTTGTTTTGATAACCGCTTCTGCAATTTTTTGGATATAATGTCATGAAGGTCTATTAATGATTACGGAACTCCAATGTCTCTCAAATTGGCACTCAAAAATGTGGTTTAGTGTAAGCTGCTACTAAATAATATTTCTACGAAAAATTAATATTTCCTTGACAATTTGGTTTGACTTGTTCTACCCCTACAAATATACAATGATCAATACATTCAAAATGACCTTGCTTGTGTAGCTAATAGTAACAATCACTCTTTTTACAAATTCATCAAAAACTCACATTTAATTGAAGATTATCTAGCCTCAAATGTTGATATATCTGTAAAACGAATTATAATGCAGTTGCGTTGCAATCAAACATACTTATACTTTAAAGGATCAATTTACAAAATATTTCCTGACACTATATGTAAAATATGTAATACATCCGAAAATGAAACCTGGAAACACGTAATTTTAACTTGTCCTGTTTATGAATCCTTCAGATGAAAATACTTTAGTAATTCTAACAATCTTTCAGTATTTTTAAAATTTCATAACAAAAACTATTATAATATTTATAACTACTTAATATCAGTTTTAAAATTTAGACAATATATATTAAGTTTCGATGATACTGACAATTAGTTTACTTTCCTTGTGTCTCTTTGTATGTATTTAAGTGTTTGTTTGTATTTCATTTGTTTGTTTTTTATAGGTTATCCTTGCAATAGATTTATGTTAATATTATGAAACATTTTATTGTAATAACCATTGCCAACCATTGTAAACGGGCTTAGGCCCATTGCAATAAATTTATTATCTATCTATCTATTAAATTCTCTATACATTTTTCGATAAAGTCATATTTTATTTTTGAATCGTTAGATAGTTCTTTTTACTTGAAAATTGATGTTTTAAAATTATTTTTAACAAATTAAAGTTTCAAAAAATTATTGTTATTATTTCGATTTCTTTTCTTAAATTTTAATTAAAGAATTAAGATACCCCCCCCCCCCCCCTGTTTTTTATTATTTCATTTTCAATGTATACCAGGTTGAGTCAAGAGTTTTTTCGTATTTTCACCAAGAAAAGAAATGTGCAACATTAACCTTGCATTAGGAAATATGTGGTGAAAAACACTTGGAAAATCAAAAATTTTGAGCAACAGGTCCGGGTGATTTTTAATGAATTGACAAATTACAAAGTCTACGTGATAACATAAAAAAAGGTGTTTCTCATCAAGGCAGTTATTTGCCGTAAACGAGTAACTAGACTAATAAATTCGGTTTTTTTTTTTGTTGTTAATTGAAACGACTATAGCTATTTATGCAACAAGTGTGAAAAGTAATGCTTTTTAAAACTAGTGTCATACTAGTTATTTATGCAACAAGTGTGAAAAGTAATGCTTTTTAAAACTAGTGGATTTTATTTCACGAGCGAGGTACGAGCGAGTGAAATAAAGACACGTGTTTTAAAAAGTTTACTTTTCGCACGTGTTTCATACACTATTTTTTATAATTGCGTGAAAAAAATCAAATCTCATTGGTTCAAAAATAATTCACGTGCTACTAAAATGAGTTTGGAGCTTCCAGGAGAGATGTCAAAGAAAACAACCAATGAACTCGCAGTTCGGAGCGCGTGATGCTATAAAAACCAATAAGCGTGTTTCAACATTTTGTCAAAGAAAGCAACCAATGAACTCGCAGTTCGAAGGGCGTGACTAAAGAAATATTAACATCGCCAGAAAAAAATTTCATTTATTTAAAAATAATTCACGCTCATAATATTTTTTAATAAAGCAGATTGATAAATCTTTGGATGTTATGAGTATTATCAAATCGAAATTTTACTTGAAATGTTGGCATCTAATGAGAAGAGTGACACAAAGTACTTTGTTGCACTGCTTTTGGGTGAAAAAAAGTAATTTTGTATCGCTGTTTCTAAAAAGTATAACTTTACGCACGCGTCTGATATTGAAATGATAATGTAAAAGTCCGATTTTTTTCACGCAATTATAAAAAGTACTTTGTGTCACTGTTTCAAAAAGTTTGACTTTTTGCACGTGTTTGATATTGAAATAATAATTAAAAGTCGGCTTTTTTTCACGCAATTATAAAAACTATTTTTTATAATTACTTGAAAAAAATCAAATCTTATTGGTTAAAAATAATTCACGTGCTAATTAGACTAAAATGAATTTCAAGCTTCCAGGAGAGATGTCAAAGAAAACAGCCAATGAACTCGCAGTTCGGAGCGCGTGACGCTATAAAAAACCAATAAGCGTGTTTCATCATTTTGTCAAAGAAAGCAACTAATGAACTCGCAGTTCGAAGAGCGTGACTTAAGAAATATTCCCATCGCGAGAAAAAAATCTCATTGATTCAAAAATAATTCACGCGCATAATATTTTTAAATAAAGCAGATCGATAAATCTTCGGATTTTATGAGTATTATCAAATTGAAATGTTGGCATTTTATGAAAAGAGTGAAAAAAAAGTACTTTTTTTTCATGGCTTTTGGGTGAAAAAAAGTAGTTTGTGTCACTGTTCAAAAAGTTTGACTTTTCGCACTCGTCTGATATTGAAATTATAATGTAAAAGTCGGATTTTTTTCACGCAATTATTAAAAATAGATATTTATGCAACTAGTGTGAAAAGTAATGCTTTTTAAAACTAGTGGATTTTATTTCACGAGCGAGGTACGAGCGAGTGAAATAAAGACACGTGTTTTAAAAAGTTTACTTTTCGCACGTGTTTCATACACTATTTTTTATAATTGCGTGAAAAAAAATTAAATCTCATTGGTTCAAATATAATTCACGTGCTAATTAGACTAAAATGAGTTTGGAGCTTCCAGGAGAGATGTCAAAGAAAACAACCAATGAACTCGCAGTTCGAAGCGCGTGATATGCTATAAAAACCAATAAGCGTGTTTCAACATTTTGTCAAAGAAAGCAACCAATGAGCTCGCAGTTCGAAGGGCGTGACTAAAGAAATATTCCCATCGCGAGAAAAAAAATTTCATTGTTATAAATATAATTCACGCGAATAATATTTTTAAATAAAGCAGATCGATAAATCTTTGGATGTTATGAGTATTATCAAATCGAAATTTTCTTTGAAATGTTGGCATCTAATGAAAAGAGTGACACAAAGTACTTTTTATAATTGCGTGAAAAAAAGCCGACTTTTACATTATAATTTCAATATCAGACGCGTGCACAAAGCTAGACTTTTTGAAACAGTGAAAAAAGTACTTTTTTTCACCCAAAAGCAGTGAAAAAAAGACTTTGTCGCACTCTTTTAATAAGATGCCAACATTTCAAGGTAAAATTTCGATTTGATAATACTCATAAAATCCAAAGATTTATCGATCTGCTGTATTTAAAAATATTATGCGCGTGAATTATTTTTGAATCAATGAATTTTTTTTTCTCGCGAGGGGAATATTTCTTAAGTCACGCCCTTCGAACTGCGAGTTCATTGGTTGCTTTCTTTGACAAAATGTTGAAACACGCTTATTGGTTTTTTATAGCGTCACGCGCTCCGAACTGCGAGGTCATTGGTTGTTTTCCTTGACATCTCTTAGTCTATTTTAGTCTAATTAGCACGTGAATTATTTTTGAACCAATGGGATTTGATTTTTTTCACGCAATTATAAAAAATAGTGTATGAAACACGTGCGAAAAGTAAACTTTTTAAAACACGTGTCTTTATTTCACTCGCTCGTGAAATAAAATCCACTTGTTTCAAAAAGCATTACTTTTCGCACTAGTTGCATAAATATCTATTTTATAATTGCGTGAAAAAAAGCCGACTTTTACATTATAATTTCAATATCAGACGCGTGCACAAAGCTAGACTTTTTGAAACAGTGAAAAAAAGTACTTTTTTTCACCCAAAAGCAGTGAAAAAAAGACTTTGTCGCACTCTTTTTATAAGATGCCAACATTTCAAGTAAAATTTCGATTTGATAATACTCATAAAATCCAAAGATTTATCGATCTGCTGTATTTAAAAATATTATGCGTGCGAATTATTTTCGAATCAATGAATTTTTTTTCTCGCGATAGGAATATTTCTTAAGTCACGCCCTTCGAACTGCGAGTTCATTGGTTGCTTTCTTTGACAAAATGTTGAAACACGCTTATTGGCTTTTTATAGCGTCACGCGCTCCGAACTGCGAGTTCATTGGTTGTTTTCCTTGACATCTCTTAGCCTATTTTAGTCTAATTAGCACGTGAATTATTTTTGAACCAATGAGATTTGATTTTTTTCACGCAATTATAAAAAATAGTGTATGAAACACGTGCGAAAAGTAAACTTTTTAAAACACGTGTCTTTATTTCACTCGCTCGTACCTCGCTCGTGAAATAAAATCCACTTGTTTTAAAAAGCATTACTTTTCGCACTAGTTGCATAAATATCTATTTTTCATTGCTTTTGGGTGAAAAAAAGTACTTTGTGTCACTGTTTCAAAAAGTTAGACTTTTTGCACGCGTCTGTTATTGAAATTAAAGTGTAAAAGTCGGATTTTTTTCACGCAGTTATAAAAAAATACTTTATTGCTGTATCAGCACTATCAGCAATTTCCTATCTTTTCTAATTCAAATGGAAGGCTGCATACTTCTAATCCTAAATCGGATTATGCGTTTTCGTGGACATCACAACAATGTTGGCCGACATTCTTCCGACATCGGCCAACATTGAGAAGGTCGTGTAATGTTGAACGTTGTAATCGCGACATCTGTCAATATTGCGCAGATATTGGAATTTTTTTTAAAAATTTGTATGACTTTATATTCGTTTTATTTTGATATTGTAAGAATGAAACAATAATGTTCATAATAATGTGGACAAGTTTAAGTCATTATTTTTTTTAAAATATCAATTTTTGAAAATATTCTAATATTGTGGGGATATCTGGCGACATTGTGGAAACATTGATCGATGTTTTCTGCAGGACAGGCTGTGTTTGGGATGTTATGGTGCTAAATGATATTAAGAGTATTTGAAAGGTAATTAAGTTATGAAAGTTAATTGAGGGGTAACAAAAATAAGTTTTTGAGGAGTTTAAATCAGGATTGTCATATATGCGTATGCGTGCTTGGAATATACTTAAAGATATTTTTGAACCGGATAGACGAAAATTATGTTGTTGTTTTTTAACTCGAATGAATTCTTTAAAAAAAATTGGTTATTGAGATGATGGAGTAGATATTTCTTTCCGTCCGTAACCCCAAAAGCATTCCGTTTTCTACCCGATTTCAATAAGTTCTTTTTTTATTTGAAAGGTCTAACATTTGAGA
This sequence comes from Hylyphantes graminicola, assembly GCA_023701765.1. Classification (NCBI taxonomy): domain Eukaryota; kingdom Metazoa; phylum Arthropoda; class Arachnida; order Araneae; family Linyphiidae; genus Hylyphantes; species Hylyphantes graminicola. The sequence continues at coordinate 3,930,100 of CM043115.1, read as the reverse complement.
ATTTAGAAATTGACAACATTCATAAGTCAGCAACAACATAAGTCAAACAATATTGTCTGTGTGGCAAAAGCCATTTTGTAGACGAAATATGGAAAAATGCAATTAATTACGTTCTTTAGATAAAGTTGTTATTCATATAGAAAAGTAATGACTTATATCACTTTGTGACCACTTTTTAAGTTCCTTTTTTATTTTAAAATTTTATAAATATTTAAGATTAAATGGCTGTTGTTCTTTATAATGGACAGGGGAAGGGGCCGCGTTTTATATTTTATTTCTAATAACATTACATTTCCCCTAAAAACAGGTAAAAGGAACAAAATGTTTTCGCTCGTGTTGTTTTAGTTTCAAATTACTAGCCGCCTGCGTTTCCTTTCATCGGTTGTTCATGTTTTTTTTTTTTTTTTTTGTTAATGGAAAAGACTACTCGACTACATACTTTATTACTTTATCAGCATTCAGCAGTTGCCTAAACTTCCGTCTTTTGTGAGTCACTCTCATTTCCATTTGCCTCATTGATAGTACCAGTTTCACATATCAAATTTTATCTTGATTCTTACTATTGAATTAGAAATGGCTCATTCAAATGGAAGGCTGCATACTTCTAATCCTAAATCGGATTATACGTTTTCGTGGACACTAGAAAACTTCCATATGACGTCGTCTTTGAAAGTACGCGGCGCTGAATTCTTACCAATCCCAGGTACTTCTGAAAAGTTTTGTTTTGAGCTTGCGTATAAAAAATATGATAGTACAAATCAACAGTTACTACTATCTTTATTATACTTGAATGATAAGATGAGAGATTTAACAGTCAGTTGTAAAATTGGCATAGCAAACAAGCAGGGAGGGCTGTTTAATCAAAACTTAAGTGCGACAAATATCTCAACAATAATTGATCTGTTTTGTAAATGGTATAAATGTAATGGAATAAGAATCCCTGAAAGTTTATCTGATGGTGTCTTAACAGTGAGCGGAACATTGTCATTTTCAAATTACATTTGGTGACATCAAGAATTACTTCTCAACAGTCATCTGTAAACTGCAGCTGCAAAGAACTTGCCAGTGGCATAAAAACCAAATACGAAAGTAGTCTTTCTTCAGGGATAATAACTTTTACCATTGATCAGAAAAAAATTACAGCTCACAAGGCGATTCTATGTAGTGGTTCTCCTGTGTTTGAGAAGATGTTTGAACACAACATGCTAGAAAACAACACAAAAAAGGTAACCCTCACGGATGTCGATTTTTGCACCTTCAATAGTTTCTTGGCATTTCTGTATACCGGCGTCATAAAAGATGACAAATACGAATCTTTGGTGTCTCTATATCCTGTGGCAAAGAAATACCAAGTGAAAAGTCTCCAGAAATCGTTGTTTGCGCTGTTGAGCAATAATCTTAGCGTTGACTACGTTTGTGAAGCCTTGGTTCTTGCTGATTTGCATGGGGATAAAGAATTGAAAGAAATAACCAAGATCTTTGCTCGTGAAAATTTCTTTGATCTCGCTGGAACTGCTAAATGGGCTGAATTGGTGACCACATATCCCAAAATATCGCGTGAAGTTTTGGATTTCATGAAACCGAACTCTAAATAAAGATATGATTATGACCATGGGTTTAATTTTTCTGAATTCTATGAGACGGACAAATTTTAATGAATATTATTTTGTCACTAATTGTTTACTTATTTTATGTGTGCATAATGCCATTTGAAACCATATTCAACAAAATATCAATTATAATGTAAGTTTAAACAGTGCTGCGAATATTGTTATTACTTAAAATTATAAACTGTAAAATAGTTTTCTATTTTGATGATGAGTAATTCATTTTACATTTTAATTTTTTTTATGGCTAATTAAAATATTACTTTATAGATATCCTAAAATGTAAAAATTGTTTCTTACCAACACACAATCTATAGTATAAATTAAGTTAATTGACAGACACAAATAATAATTGTTCCAAAAAAATATGTATTGATTTATATGTATGTTCTTATTTTATTTCTTATTAACTGGTTTTTTTTTATCTTTTAGATTGTCTAAATACTCTTAAGTTGATATTTATTGGCAGGTATTTGTTACAATATGTTTAAATAGTTATCAACGAAAGTTATGTGTCTTAATGTATAAATAATTAAATCATGCATATACAACAAATTAATGTATCAATAATAGTGTATAAAGTGAATGCTTTGTGTTTGTAGTTTTATTTTTTCTTTAATATTCTCTTTGGAAATGTACAGTAAATAAAATTGTTTCAATTGCTAGGTTTTTATAATATATAGCAAACAAAATTAGTATTTTAGTTTTTAGTTGATTTAAATTTTCATCTAGTCAACTATTATAAAAGATTTGGCAATTTCGAAACAAAGCAAATTTGTACTTGCTTTAGTGCTATTTGCAAATGTTACAAGTTTAATACGCGATGTGTCCTGCTTAACAAGATGCAAGTTATTTTACATTTTTGTTGATAATTCCTTATGCTCTTATAAAAATAATATATAAGCCACAGGAAAAAATATTTTTCAGTTTTACGTAGCTATAAAAAACACAATTTTATTTTGAATTTGAATCAAGCTTAGTTTTGAATTTATCAGATTTTTCAACCATGCTATGAGCTTCTTTTTTTTAAGTCTCTTAAAATTCTAGATTTTATTTTTGAAAGGAGCTTCTTATAATAGCATAGAAAAAGTTTCAATTGAAGTTTTTTTTTTAAATATCTTTTATGTGTACTCCCATAAAACTTGTGGGGAGAGAACTTGGAAAAGATAATATTACTTAAATATTTACCGAACATTAATAGTATCACAACTGTTATTGAATTGCTATATTTTAGGAAGTTGGAAAATTTTTTACTTGCACCAATTCAAGCAATAGATTTTTTAAAACTCATATATTTTTATTATTCAACTCCATTTTTGAGCAACAGATGTGCATAAATGCTTTTCACAAAAACCATAAATATGCCACAAAGTTAAGAAGTAAATGCAAAACAGTGTTCATAACTAAACAGTAAACTAATGTGTATGAATGTATAAGTTTCATATAAAATAAAATACAAAATATGTAAAGTACAGTATATGTGAGTACAAAGTATATAACACATGTAAAGGGAAAATTGTACAGTGTATAAAAGTATATATTTACAACAATACAAAACTGTATTCATTGCTAAATTGTATAATCTATATTCATATATAAATACCAATAAATAAGAGTATACATCCATACAATTTCATAAATTAATCAGGTTAAAAAAAAGAAAATATCTAATATTTAACTTTCTAATAGTAGAAAACCAGATTTTAATTCATATTTAAAGTACAAAATAAACATAAAAATTTACAAAATATGTAAATGACAGAATTATATTATTTAAATAAAAATAGCAGTCAATAAATCATAACATCCCAAGACGTTTTCAGTAGCTTGATCAGAGAGTGATTTAATGGAATAGACATTTTCTCTTGCATGGGACTTTTCTGATGATAAAATATAACTTTTCTAGAACAAAAAAAATTAAGTTATGTGTCATTACAGTCTACGCAGAAAATAAACATTTTGAAAAAAAAAGCTAGAAGATAATCGGCATCTTTTTTTATAAAAACAGTAATCTGTCATTAGGTTGAGTTTAATTAAATTATCCTCGCACTAGAGATACACAAGGGCTATTAGCGATGGGCATTAACATTTAGAAACAGTCAAAAATCGGTTATAAAGACAGTGGCAAATATCAGCACCAAGTATTAAAATTGAATAGCTTAAAGGAAGAACAAGCAAAATTTTATTGAATTCTTTTTTTTTTGGGGGGGGGGGGGTCAATGAACATATTACTAACTGCTTTAATGATAACAAGTTTCCTCTTTTTTCATAAACTTAAAGTTTAGTATATTTTTAGGGTTTGCAAACTTCATTTTTAACAGATCTGATTGCAAACTAAAAACTTTAAAGTTCATTTTCATCTTTCGTCACTAAGCTCGCTAAACTATGACAAAGTCTTTTAAAACCCTCTAATGCATGATTTTTTTAATAATAATTTGTACAAAAATGTTTTTAAAATTTTGATGGTCATACATTACAGGTAACACTATTTTTATAAAAAAATATATTTATGATGTTGCTTAAATATTTAAAATTTTAAAACATTGGCTTGGTATGGAGGACGTATATTAAATTTGGAGAAATTGTATCGTTTTAATTATTTACAACATAAAATCTTTTTTTTTTCAATCATTAACTTTTTCATTCTAAAACGTCAATATAGTTTTCAATAGATGTCAAATTTTTAAAGTTGCCGAGCATCAACACTATTTTAAAGTCATTAAGTGGATTAAAGTGTATGTTATCAAACGACATTAGTGTGCAGGAAAATTGCTGCAGTATCTAAACTAATGACTTAAACTACTGTTTCTTGCAAAAATAGCTTTGAACAATAAGAAAATTTACTAAAAGACTGATTATTTCAGTGGGGAAATGGTCTAACTCATAGTTGTGGTTACTGCAGTTTAGCTGTCCATGGCAGTAGGCTCTAGAGCAAGGATTTCCAACCGGTGGTATGCATACCACCAGTGGTACACGTTAAAATTTCAGATGGTAGGCTTGAGAAACATGATGCTATTAATTAACTTCTTGAATCTTTAATTAACTTTTGAATCAGATGTAAAACCAGAGTACTCTTTGATCTTCCAGCAAGTTCTGCTATTTTTGATACCATTAGTTACCAGTAACTTGTGTGGGAGTGGATTTTCTGAACTCTGGTATACATAAAAAATAAACATAGAAGCAGAATTAAGTGTTGAAGAAGACTTAACAGAGAAGATAAATTTCATCACTTCTTATTTTGATAATTTAATCACAGTCAAATAACAAGTTTCGCACTAAAGACTATAAAAGTATATTTTGTATGATGATGAATTTTTTGCTGAGTTTGTACTAATTTTTTTTATTTGTATGGTTTTATACCTATAGGTAATAAATAAAACTATAAATTAATACTATTTTAATCTTTTTATTTCTACTAATTTTTTTTTTATTTGTATGGTTTTATACCTATAGGTGATAAATAAAACTGTAAATTAAAACTATTTTAATATTTTTATTTCTTCTTTATTATGAGCAGGTCATAAATAAACAAATATACAACCATTAAATATTCTCAGGAATTTAATTCAAAAAGCCTTCGGACACTTTTCGAAGAATAAATATACGTTTATTAAAATATTTAGGTCTGGTGGTACGCCAAAGTTTCCTAAAAAGTCAAGTGGTACGCAGATGCAAAAAGGTTGGGATCCCCTGCTCTAGAGGATTAAAGTTACCTACAAGGAACTAATACATTAATTCACACTATAACATAGCATAGCAATCAGTGAGGATTTACCGTGATTTAAACTTTAGGTTGAGTGTTCATCTTCATGTAAACTTATTGTTGGCTTGGGAAGATGAAAACGGGCACCCTCAATTTCCTTTGCCACAGATAACTGACAAGCTGGAAAAATAAATTACAAGGTCACATTATTGGGAGCTTATTTACTCAAAACTTAATATTCAACTTGCAAACATGCAATACATATGAACAGTACAGGGGAAAAACCGCTTGATTTGGTAGAAGGCTTTTCTCAATAGGCCTCTCTGACAATGATAGCGAGAAATCGCCTAAACTGGTGTAAAGAAATCGGTTACTCGCCTTGTTTTTCTTTCCTGCCAACCCTGATTCATGCCAGGGATTAGTGGACATGAGTCACATGTTTGTACCGCGAATGAAGAACCGAAAGAAAAACCGCTTTTCCTGTTGTCAATGTCTGCCAAGCAGACACAATTACGGGAAGACTCCCAATAAATCAAGCGGCTCTTCCCCTGTACTCTTCATATTAATGTTTAGTTTTATATTGTAGGAAAGTTATACATAGAGATATGAAAGATAAAATGCATTGATTTTCAATAAGATTTTAGTTTAATATTTGATTCATTGCATAGAACATCGGCTCTGGTGTGAGTGGATAAACCTCAATAGCCGCAACAATAAATTGGGCCATTTTTGCATTGAAATATTTTGGCATTTTCAGTATGTTTTCTCATAGGCTAGGGTAATTGAGTTTAACAATCTAAAAAACATAAAGATTGTTAAACATACACCAATCTTAACATAATCTTCTCAGAAAGACCCAATGAACAAAATTGGGTACATAATATTGATCATATTTTTTTTTAAAGTGTTGTATAAGCACAGTAAAAATTTATCTATATTGAAATTATTTTTTCTAGGTTAATATTTAATTTTATGTAGGTATATATCTTCAGTTACATTAACCAGGGGTAGTAGTGGGACAATGCAAAATTTCAGGACAAAAATTTAAGAAAAAATCAGGACATTATATACGTAATAAAATACAGTAGAACAACGAGATAATGATTTTACTGACACTGCTATACAGGGTTCATACGCAGAAAAAAAAATTAAGCCCCCTACTCAAGTACTATTCAAAAAGAGGAAAAAAATACCAAAGTCAATCATTTCGTGGGAAATCAAACTAACAAAAAAAAAAAGAATTTCAACAGAAACATACCGAATTTGAAACCTTTTTTATTAAATATGTTTTATTGTTCATTGTAGGCTTACGAGCACTTAATGCTATTTTACATTAAACAGCAACCTCCTTTTTTTTTTATGTCAGACGTTAAAGAACTTATCTTTAGTTTTAATTAAAAACACAAAAGATTTCACTCAGCAACAACAAAAAATTTATAAGTAGCAGGCCTTGACATCACAGGATATTGTGTTTTTGAAAGTGAACATCCTAAAATTTGGTTGACTTATCGACGGTTGATATTCAGTTCCAGTTGACTTATCGACTTTTGGATGATAGATTTTTTCAGAAAACAAAACCGTTAAAAAACCCGAGACACTACTGGTGATAACTAGCAAATATTACTAGGCTCTGAGGCTGGTTCACAAATCTGATCTGATCATAAGTAGAACTATAAAAGGAACACTAACCTACAGCAATTATGCAGCTACTTAGCAAATGTTACAAGTCATTGTGTAGATTAAGTTTAGTTTCCGCACGAATAAAAAACTTTGATCAACATTTGAGACTTATTTCCAGAAACCATTGTTTGGAGTTAAAAAAAATTCTGTTAAAACCATCGGAATTGTTCTTTAAAGCCTAAAAATCTATTTTTTAACATTAATTGCTAAAAAATCACCAATATCAAGACAAAACAAATTGCAAAAATAAATTTTGATGAAAATATGGAAGCAATTGAAAAATATAAGTAGTAGTTGACAGGTATAAAATTATGTTTGTTAGTAAATTTTTTTTTAAAAATTCAGAAATTTTAGGACAATTTGTGAAAATTAAGGACAATTCAGGACACACAAAAAATTTCAGGAAAATCAGGACAACTACGACCCCTGCATTAACTGAAATGCAAGTTCAATGTTTTTAACCTCGTAACTTAGGGGTTATGTAGTCCCAAGCACAGGGCCTGACCAGTGTTTTGCATTTGAAATAAATAAATATAAAAATAATCATACACAATCTGGAATTGGGTTTTAAATACTTTGTAGCGTTCAATTTATCTTCTTCCCTATAAGTATACAATGATTAGAAGATGAAGTATTTTATGTAAATTAGACATTTCACATTCGAATATAAAAAATAAAGTGTGCACTTTTATAAAATAAATTCTAATATTAAGGAAGTTGGAAAGTTTTATGCTGAATTCTTAAGCAAATAAACCATAACTCCTTGTGAATAATGTTGAATATGATAGAAAAATAACTCTTTAGCTTTTAACTCTTTCAGTCTCATTGACAATTTGACATCATCATTTTTAAAAAAAGTTCTGATCGTCTATAGCCATTTATGATATCAAAAAGCACATAATTTATTTTTCAAAATGTTTTCCTATTAGAAAATATGTTCTATTAATCCAAATAGATGTCAGCCCTATTATTTTTTTAGAATTATGATCAAAAACATGATGATGCCAAACAGCATCACTGGAACTGAAAGGGTTGATCAAATGTAAAAAAAACTTTTACTGTACTGTTTGATGGCATAAATGGATGGAACAAAATTAGATATTGCATAGTCGAATATATTGTACAGTCAGAACTTGGATGCTTGGATTGGTGCTAATTTATTTTGATTTTAAAATAATAGTATTTCTGAAAATTTCCAATATCAGAATAAATAAATTTCTCAGCACAATTGTTAAGATAAAAGTGAATTATTGCACACTATTTTAAGGATAAATTTTAAAAATCTACATTTTCATTTACCCCGTTGTTGTTTACCTTTCACTTCGTTCTGATAATAAATTAGTGATTTCATCTTCCACGTACACATGACAAATAGTGCATGCCAGTGCACCATTACAAGTAACTGGAATAAAAGTGCACACATTAGTGTTTTACTGATGTATTTGTTGACAAAAAAGACATCATGGTTGGTTACACACTTTTGATCAAAAAATATTATATTTATCTTTACAGACAAGAGATTGCACAGAATTTAGAATGGAATGGTCTTTAGATGGAATGATAACTTCCAATTATGTTTCAATTTCTACAATAATATTGGAATTTAAAATCACATTTATGTTTCTTTTTGAGGAGAGCACCTCCTTTTTCTCACTGATTCAAGACAGGGCATTAATAAGAATCAAAGGCAAAAAACACTAAAATTTAAAGCATTTAGTTGATGGCAAGTTACGGGAACTGTTTTAAAACACTGGACAAATCGGCACACAATGTAAGAATGAAGTGGAAGAATATGTTAAGTAACAAAAGGTGAAAACAAGAAAATGACTTTTAAAGTTTTTCCCTTTAATGTTTTTTTTTTTTTTTGTCGTGTCCAATTCATGGAAGTGGGATGCCAGAGCCCGAAGGGGTTGGACTTGTTTGCCTGTAGTCGTTAGCTGAGCATAATGGAACGGCCTTCACGCCTTGGGTGACCCTTCCAGGAGAAAAACTCCCGACGTACTTCACCCGTTCCGCCCAGGTACACCCCCCAGGTACACAGAGGGTTGTAGTGTTACACGCGTCCGTAGCGTACCTCAAGCTACACGTGCTTCCCGGGTGGTGCTAAATGAGTAACAATTCCTCAGCCATAGGTCGGCCGTCCCTACTGTTCTGTAGGGCTTGCCTTGCCCCTATGCCGGACCCAAAGCCCGGAATGGTGCCTATATAGGACCAAATGAGGAGGGTGCCTAAATTCTGCCATGGCATAGCATCTTGGAGGGGGGATCCGTGCTGGAGGTGGGTCCGATTGGCCGTTGCTAGAAGCGCAGTCCTGCGGGTGTAGCTGCTGTCGGCATTCGTGCTGGCGGGCTCACTGGCACCCCAATAAGGTGTTGGCATCTTTTTGCCAACAGACCTAAACATCGGGGGGACTGCCACTATGCGCTGGCTTTTTGGGCTTGTCACTGGCATGGTTTCTGCTACCTTGGTGTGAACGGCAACCCAAAATACAAGGTGTTGACCGTGCTGAAGTATCTGGCACATGGGGTGCTCAGGGCACAGGGGTTAAGTGTGTCTCTAACGGTCAACCTCGGGGGGAGTGGCGACCCTCCGTTGTACGTAGCCTTCTGTCCTACATCTGGGAGCTCAGGTAGACAGTGACAGTTAATTGCTCCCAGTTGAAAACAAAAAAATATGGGTAAAAATAAAAACAAAAAAAAAAAACCGTCAGACATCTTGAGCAAATCGGGATCTGACTCAACCGAGCTTTCAAGCTCTACACTAACCCAGCGTGAATCTATGGACTCTGCTGTAAAGTCAGGTGGTCAGTCCTCGGACCTGGCCATCAACACCCCTAACCGTGCTGGAGACCTTTTCGGTCCCGGCACTTCGTCCCTGGCCCCTTCGGGGCCAGGTTCTAATGTTTCTGTATCTGTTACAGATCCTAAGATGGAGGAAAAAAAGAAGAGGTTCCGTGGGCAGAAGCGTCAGCGAAAGCCTGCGAACTCTGCTTCAACCCCATCACCTGGCGCACCTGTAAAGCGGCCCAACCTGGAACGGGCCTCTGGATCCTTTGCAGAAGCTGCTGCCACGAAAAAGATGGCAATCATTCTGGAAGGTTTCCCGGAGCGTTTGCTATCAACATCAGAGGCGTTCAACTTACAGAATGAGCTGGACGTCCTCATCGATGATGCAGCTGAAGGACACGAGCCTCGCTTCAGCAACGCTGCTCTGTCCAACGGTGCGCTCATCATGCACTGCATCGGAGCAGATGCGGTGGAGCTCCTCAAATCCATCAATGGCAGGAAGTTTGGCAGCATTGACACAGCTGTCAAAACCCTTGATGCGGCGGAGCTCCCAAAGCCCTACAAGCTCATTTTCAAAACCAAGAACCATGGGCTTACCGACCAATCTATCCTCCTCAAAAGGTTGGCCAAACAGAACCCTGGCCTGTCCACAGCTGGCTGGAGGGTTCTTTCAAAGGACAAGGCACCCACATATATGAGGTGGGTGCTCGAAGTTCCGGAGAAGGCAGCCACCTTCATAAGGCAGCATAACAACGAGCTGTTCTGCGGTGCTTTCGGCAAAGGGCTTTGCAAGCTAATTGGCACAGCGAGCCCTACCCCTAGCTCCACCGTCACATCTCCGGTGGAAAAGTCGCAAACAGACGCTGTCGAGGAGGAAACTCCGATGCAGGTCAGCAACGACATCGCTGACAACGCTCCAACAGACTCAAAGGTAGTACCTGCCGATGAGTCTGATGAGGTTAGTAAACTTTCCCTTGATCTACATTCCGATCTGGGTATACACTCTGACTCTGGCTCAGATGTTACAATTATTTCAGGCAGTGAACTTCTGAGGGAAACTGACGAATTCACTGGCGAAGTAATGGAAGCTTAGCTTCTAGAGAGAATGGTTGCGGTTTGACTGTTTATTTAATGGCCCTAACTACAACCAATGTTTCAAATGACCTAGGTAGTGCAAAACCTTTAAAGGTAGCACAGATCAACCTACATCACAGCAAATCCTCTACTGCTCTTATTAGCAAGGATTTGATTGAGGGTAAAATCGATATCGCTCTTATTCAAGAGCCCTGGGTGCACCATGGTAAAATTCTTGGCCTTGGAGGCACTGGTAATCTTTTTTACGACCGCACTTGCGAGAGACCCAGAGCATGCATTGTTACTAGTAGGTCTCTTAATGCTATGTTTATGGTTAACTTTTTGGATGGGGACAATGTTGCCATCAAGTTAACAGATAGCAAAGGGGAAATATCATGTTTAATGTCCTGTTATCTCCCATATGAGGAAAATGTACCTCTATCGGCTCCTGCCAGACGCTTTGTTGACCATTGTGTTCAGTCTGGCTGGAAAGTTATCGTCTGTTGTGATGCTAATTCACATCACATCATTTGGGGCAGCAAAGACTGCAACAACAGAGGTGAGGAATTGCTTTTCTACATTCTAAGCAATGGGCTCTCAATTCTCAATAGGGGAAATTGTCCAACTTTCATCACTTCTCAAAGAAGTGAGGTCATAGATGTTACATTCTGTAATGCCAAAGCAGTGAACTGCGTTTCGAATTGGCATGTATCCGAGAAAGACTATCTCTCAGATCATAGACTAATTCTGTTTAACCTTTCAGGCCCGCTGTTAACACCGCCTGCGGGCAACAGGAATCCCAGAAAGGTTGACTGGGATTCCTACAGGGAGGAGCTGGGGCTGCTTCTTGGAGGTAATGACTTTAATTTTCCCTCTTTAGCGGACATTGACATGAATGTCGACAATGTGCAGAGAGCTATTGTGCAGTCATTTAACTCCCACTCTAGGTTGGCCTCTTCAGGTTTACCAAGAAGAGTGCCCTGGTGGAGTAAAAATCTTGGTGATTTAAGGAAAGAGTGCAGGAAACTCTTTAATAGGGCCAAAAAGACTGGAGACTGGTCTGTCTATAAGATGAGACTTACAACATTTAATAAGGCTGTCAGAAAGGCAAAGCAGGACTCCTGGAAGGATTACTGTAGCCAAATGGAAGGTATCTCCTGTGCTTCAAAGCTAACTAAGATACTTACCAAAGATGAGTATAGTCAACTGGGTTCCATCCGCAAAACAGACGGGGAACTTACCAAAGATGGGGAAGAAACACTTAAAGAGCTATTGCAGGTACACTTCCCTGAATCAAAAGTGTGTCGATCTGAGGTAACCTACTATCCACCTTCTCTTCCTAGGAAAAGTAAGGATGAATGGAAAGTGGTAAAGGAAATCGTTACACATCGAAGGATCAGGTGGGCTATTTCCTCCTTCAAACCCTTCAAATCCCCGGGTGTGGATGGTATTTACCCTGTGCTACTACAACAGGGTATTTATCTTTTAGTTCCTCACCTATGTAAAATTTATAGGGCTTGTCTTGTTTATGGACACACACCAGAGGCATGGAGACAGAGCAAGGCAGTCTTCATCCCAAAGCCTGGTAAAGCAGACTACTCTGTTGCCAAGGCATTTAGACCAATCTGTCTTTCCTCTTTTCTTCTGAAAACATTGGAGAAAATGGTGGACAGATACATTCGTGATGAGGTGTTACCACAAAACCCCTTGTCGAAATTCCAATATGCTTACCAACCTGGTAAGTCAACTGAAACAGCTCTATACGACCTATTTACGGTTCTCGATAGGGCAATCAACCAAAAAGAACTGGCCTTGGCTATGTTCCTTGATATAGAGGGTGCTTTTGATAGAGTACCTACTGATGCCATTGTAAGAGCCTTGCATAGGGTTGGAACAAATGGAATTGTCTGCTCTTGGGTAGAAAATCTGCTAAAAACTAGAATTGTTACATCCAGCTTTCTGGGTGTAGTGGTTAGAGTTGATAGCTGTAAGGGTTGTCCACAGGGGGGTGTACTTTCCCCTCTACTTTGGTGTCTTGTAGTTGATGAACTTCTCTGTAAAGTCAACACCATGGGCATTCACTGCATCGGCTATGCTGACGACATCACCATTGTCGTTAGAGGGAAATTTCCAAATACAGTCGCTGACCTTATGGGAAGTGCCCTAAAAAAGGTAGAGGGATGGTGTAACACTGTTGGGTTGACAGTAAACCCCGATAAGACCAACCTTGTTCCCTTCACTAGAATGAGAGCTGATAAAATAAATAACATTAAGGCTCTTAAGTTCTTCGGAAAAAGCCTTACTCCTGTAGATGAGGTAAAATATCTTGGAATTATCTTTGATAAAACGCTTACTTTTTCAAGTCACCTTCAACACTGCATCAATAAAGCAAAAAGGGTCTTTTGGGCATGTAGAAGGGCTTTGGGGAAAACTTGGGGGTTATCTCCTAAAGTAATGCACTGGATATACACTGCGATTGTATGTCCCAGTGTCTCGTATGGGGCCATTGTCTGGTGGGGTAAAACTCTGAATAACACTGTAAGAAAGAAACTTACCAGTCTACAAAGAATGGCCACAATAGCCATCACAGGGGCAATCAGAACAACGCCATCTGATAGCATGGAGATTTTGCTTGATTTGTTACCCCTCTCAAAAAAAGTCGAAATGGAGGCGGTCTTGTGTGCTGATAGGCTTAAGCTTACTGGTGACTGGAAGACTGTCAATGAAACTACTACTTTTAAAAACCTCGGAACTCAAGTTCAAGGGCATCTTTGCCTTAATGCAAACAAAGACTGGATTCTTAAACGATACAGTTTCGAGGACAGCTATTCCATACACATTCCCACACGTATGGAATGGGATAGCTGTCAGATTAACACTAAGAGTGCTAATGAGGTCTGGTTCACAGACGGATCTAAAACGTCCTCAGGAACAGGTGCTGGGGCCTACTGTGTCTCCAATAACACAAAAATTTCTTTCTCTCTTGGGAATCTTGCCACAGTGTACCAGGCTGAAATTGTTGCTATCCTAGCCTGTGCACACAACTGTCTCGACAGAAATGTTAGGGACCAAAAAATTAGGATATTTTCAGATAGTCAGGCAGCATTGCTTGCACTGTCCAAACAATGTTTCTCCTCTAGCATTGTATGGGAATGTCACCTGTCCCTCGCAAGGTTAGCTCGCCTTAATAAAGTGTCCTTATTTTGGGTTCCCGGGCACAGAGGGATTGAAGGAAATGAAGTGGCTGACATTTTGGCAAAAGCGGGATCGAAGACTGCTTTTATAGGTGGTCCCGAGCCCGTGCTTGGCCTTCCGCATAATTCTGTTAGGAATACCATAAGGCGGCTGTTCCAAGCTTACAATTTCGCTGATTGGCAAATGGCAGCCGATCAAAGGCAGGCTAGGGAGCTCAACCAGAGTGCTCCATGGAGGAGAGCCAAGGAATTACTTAGCCTTAGCAGGAAAGAGATTCGTGTAGCTATTGGGCTACTAACAGGTCACTGTGCTCTCAATAGACATCTGAATATTATGGGTGTAAAAGATGACCCTCTCTGTAGGGCATGTCAACAGGTTGAGGAAAGTTCGTTTCATGTTCTCTGCGAATGTGACAACTACTCTGCACAAAGATTTGAGTATCTTGGGTACCATTGTATCGATGCCTGGGAAGTTGATAACTTACCAATCAGGGAAATTCTGAGGTTCATCTCAGCTATTGGCCTATTTCAAGGTTAAACGATGGGGTTAGTACAATAGACCAGTGGTCGCGGTGCTTGGCCCTAACGGGCCCCCCACTCAAGTCATAAGTCATAAGGTACACCCCCTCGCCACTTTGAGGCCTTTAATGTTTTACTGAGTAATTTGTATTTGTTGACAAATATGAAATAATGATTACTCACACACTTTTGATTTTTAAAAAATCAGTTCTCCTTGCACACAAGAGATTGCACTGAATTTCTTTAGAATGGAATGATAACATCCAGACATGTTTCAATTTCAACAACAATACTAAAATTCTAACTCATATTCATGTTTCTTTTTAAAGAGTGCACCTTTGTTTTTCATTTACTTGAGACAAGGTACTAGTACAAATCAAAGGCAAAAACACACTAAAAATTGACGCCTTTAGTTGCCTCAACTGCAAGTTGCATGGACTTTAAAAAAAAAAAAAAAGAATTACACAGAAGGGCACCAGAATTTAGAGTTCTGTTGTAATTTTGGCACATTTCATTTTACAGGCTCTTAAATTCTTCACTCACGAAAGAAATCTTAAGCATATATTCTTAATATAAACATATTTTCCAAACAATTATATGCTTAATATTATGTTTTGAAAAGAATTTTGAGAAAATTAAGGTTTAACATTTCATGGAGAGGCTCATCAATATAGTGGAAATTGAGGTTTGGAACAGTAAAAATACACATTCATTGCAAATGCTACTATAAATAAACAAAGAAGCTATATCAGTTTTTACAATCAATAGTTCATTCTGGCATGTGTTTTTATGCAAAATGTTGTATAAATTTACTGCAGAGAGAAAAAGTGTTTTCCAGACCTCCGATATCTGCTTGACGTTTTGCACAATTTTTTTTTAAAAACAATAAATAAATCAGCTGCTTTGGTATCAATATTAGTGGAACACTTGAACATTCTAGTTTATAAATATAGTTTCAACTTAGCTTCTCCATTCAGGGTCAGCAATGTCAAGGACATCAAAGCGGAAACCGGTTTTTGCATGATGCATATTTGCACGTGTAACTGTGGCGCAGGGCAGTTCAGTCAACCAGTCTTCAAGAGATAAAAAGAAACGTTGTCAGTCGGTGACCTTGGCAGCGTGGTCTACACACTTCACTGAACATAGTTTCAACTTAGCTTCTCCATTCAGGGTCAGCAATTTCAAGGACATCAAAGTGGAAAGATGTTTTTGTTGGGGTTGAAATTTTGCTTGCAAAGTAAAAAATATATATATATGTTCCCGTCATGAAGCGGACTTATACACGAGTTACCTATTTTGGAAGGATATTTGGTTAAAAAAAGGGGGGTCGACTTATACACAGAGTCAAGTTAAACATGAATATATATGGTAATAGATAAGTTAAAATTAAGAAAATTTTAAAATGAAGTTGCAAAGAGAATTCTACAAACGTTCATGTATGTGTACTTCTGTAGCGAAGAGGTTAAAATAATAATTACCAGTTCAACTTACAATCTGGAAAAACATCTGATTTTGCACCCACTTTCATAATGTTTTCCCCACATTCAGCCTCCATTTCTATCTCTTCCCCTTTATAAGTAACAAAAGAAAATTTAACCCTAGAACAAAATACAGTAATTTGCGTTATTTATATCCCTAATTATAAAAAATTTTTTAATTAAGCAAAGATAATTTCAAAAAAAATATCACAATTATCAAATCAAAGTTAGATGTTTCATTGAAACAGCTTTTAAAAAAAGTCAATCTAAAATTTTAGAACTTCATCATTCTAAAAAATGTGAAAATCTGGCGATTCCATATATTCACTAAACTCCGAGGTCTTAAAATTTTCGAGTTTGGCACTATAGACGTACCAAATTTGTGATATATATCAAATATTTTTCTGAAAAATGCTCCTAGAAAATGGGCATTTGCACCTAGTATTTAAAGTTAGGAGCACAAATTGCTCTCAAATTTATTTATCCAATTTCTAACACTGTTCATAAGACTTATATACTAAATAAAATAACAAAAAAGGTTAAAACATGTGTATGCATTAGCTTAACAATTTAGAGGATCTGAGGAAAATTTAGAGATATATAAACATTTTTTTTAATAAAAAATATACATAAAAGTCAAGACTATTTTATTTATAGTCTAGAAAATTGAAAAGATATTTTACCTTTGCGAATCCTGCTAACTACGAGGCGATAATTCCCAAACGTCCAAATTCCAACTATGTAGGTTTAACATATTTTGCTTTGGTTGTTTATTCATATTTCTTTTTTAGCCTGTTCACATATTTTTAAATGAGTGTAGTATGCAAAATTTTTTTTTAATGTTGTTCGTTTAAATGTTTTTTCACACTCACGCGTTTTCAAATCGCCTTTAGGAATTTCAATATTTTTATATGTTTTTCAGTGATTAAAACAAGTTTTCTTGTTTTTTAATTCTAATTGACACACTTTACACAATTTAGAAAACGTTTTTGTGGAATCCATGATTAAAAAAAAACAATTCAAAAGGATGATACACACATCACATTATTTAGGAGTGGGAATTTGGATGTTTGAGAAATATTGCCTCGTATGCTAACTGGTTCAATAAAAAAAATATCAACTTTTACTTAGGATAACCATGCAGTAGAGACAGTATTGTTGTGAAAAAGTTTTTCTGCATATTTAAAATACAGACAATTTATTAAGTAAGAAAATTTCTAATATAATAGAAAATCTTACATTTCTTGGGATTCATCCGCAGTTTCATTTAGTTGCACACTAGCTAGAAGTAAAGAAACAAATATTTTTTTATGTACAGATAATATAAAAGATTTTATAGTTAAGAATTTGCCGTGCAACAACAAGTGGAAAAATAGGTTTACAAATAAAGCTACATTTCATTAAATGAACACTACTAGTAAAAGTCTAATATCTGTCACCAAAGTTGCCATACTTTCTCCCAGTTGGTTTAACCAGATGTTGTCTTAATTAAATAGGTTTGTAATTACTTGGCAAGTGGCAGTTTAGTATGTGGCATTCGTTTAGCGGCCTCAAAGAAGGATTGCCTTCATCAACCCATCGTTATCAATTTGGCGAACTTAACGATTCAGTAAAATAATACAAAATTAAAAGGTTTATTTTAGTTGGATAAACATTACACTTGAGTGACTGTTAAGCAGTCATCCCAGCAAACATCGGAAAAAAATATTTTTTTCCTATGTATTAATCTGGCAGTTGATATTAAATAGATATACTATAATAGTAGAGGAACAGTTACTTCTGGTCTCACTTCTTCTCAGAGCTTAAAGATTTTTGTCCATCCATAAACAATGGTGCACAGTTGTCCAGGTGAATTGAAATACAACTAGCAAACATAGATAGACAATATTAAATTCCGACTCGGCGACTTTTGGCCCAATTTCACTAGCGTCGCGAACAAACATATTAAAGCACTTTTCAATCTTAACTTTATTAGTACCTGCGTAAAATGAAATTGTGGGATTTTATTTTATTCTTTAATCAGTTATGCAGACTTTGAATATTTTGTAATATAAATACTTACGTGTTAGAGGTCGGTCGCTATTTTTATTAGCGTTATTTGTAAATAAAGTATGTTTAGGTGTTAAACTTAAGTTCATATTTTGTAAGTGGAATGTCTTCTTATGTTGAAGTCGAAACAATGGAACCGTCTGCAAAGGAAATCGATGCATCTTCAAAATGCGAACAAAATTCTTGATCGTTTTTTAATTTTAAAATAAAAAAAATGTGAGTTTTAAAATTTATTTCATTGATTCTTTCAATCGCATAACTTGAAAAAAGTTTTTGAAAGAAATCTAAAAAAAAAACTCAACAACCAACAACTTAAAAAGTAAATAAACTTGCTTCACTTCATTATTTTAATTCCAAATATGCGTCTGGTGTGTAATGTGCAGACAAGAAAATGTTACAGGTACTTTTTTTTTTTTTTTTTTTTTTTGCCATCGTTTTTATGAAATCCGAACGAACTCCACTGGAAAGGGACTCCATACTGGCATGAATGGATCGAATATGTTTGAAAATAACCCTTTCGCAGCCATTAAGGACACAAGTTTATGCATCAACACATGAAATTGGCTTTTTTTTTCATGTTGGCTACTTCGTATCTATCCAATGACCACAGAATATTTCAGTTTGTTCGAACCCATTGTGGATCCATGAGCATAAGTGCAAAAAATATATCGTTGATCAAATGACAAAACCACCAATGTGCGAATTCTAGCAATTGACGATTCTCAAAAACAGTGGGCTCAACAGTAAATCCAGTTTTCAATCTCTGTGTGTTTGAACATTGGTGGTTTTGTTAATTGCTCAACAACATATCGCACCGTACGTGCGCAGAGAAGTGACCCATTGGTAAAACATTAGTTTTTCAGAAAAATTGCCAGATGTTTATTTTTTCTTATGCATTTAATTATAGAAAAATCAGGATTCTCTCACTTTATTTAAACTATTCTACCAATTCATTTAATATTTGGTCTATTTTCCATGTATTTAAAATTTGAACGTTATAGCATTCACGTTCGTCCGATAGGTCCTTGTAAAAAAATGGAGTAACAAAAACTGTTTTAAACACTGATCACCAGATGGCGACAAAAAATTTCTTCTGTATGTATACCTCCTCTGTAACCAACCACCTCACTTGAATAATTCAGAAATAAAAATGCCTTGAAACAAAATGGATGTCTGTTCCTTAGGCGCATCCAAATATAATTAATTATTTGATATTTACAACTTTGAAAAAGTAAAGTCCTTTTTCCACATACGGTGTGATAGACCAGTACAAGTTCATTGAAAAAAAAACACATTTTAAATAAAAGTTTTATTTTTTACAAATATTCAAAAACCAATCAAGCTAAAACATTTTCACAATTTTTATAGGCCATATTATTGTTCAGTTTTAACATGGATTTCATGGAAGTACCGGGTCCACACTCATACACGCAGGGGAACTTCTCCCCTTGGGGCCTTTCGAATATGATGTGCATGATCTGCTCCCATTCTATGGGGTTGCACAGTTGCTCAGCGAGTTTCTTTTTCATCTGATCCACTTTGGAATAAGGAAGTCCATCCAGGTTAGAATGAACCGGTATCAATGGCGTCTCGAACGGGGTGGTATTCAGAGCTTTGGAGAAGACTTTTTTAGCTGGCTCCATGAGTTTGCTGTGAAATGCTCCGCTCACTGGTAGGTATTTGATTTTCTTGATTCGGAATTTGGCTGCATTTGATTCCAGAAACTTAAGAGCCTGAAAAATTTTCAAAAAAGATATCACAAATTATGTGGAGCGAGGGTGTTGCATCCTGTAACTAAAAGTTTAAACCATATTTACATTTTTGATTTTCTTGTACCATAAAATAGCAAATAATCGGAAAACCAAGTTTGGTTATGAAGAAGATAATTACATTTTGTTAGTTGTTCGCTTTGATTATAAAAAATCCTCGGTTCTAACACCACAGGGAAATTTACAAAACAAATCTTCATTCCTCAGTTATATGCAACAATATATTAACTTAACAGAAAAAAACTCAAGACTTAAGAGAGGCAGTTCCGTGAGTGATTCAAAGTTCATTAAAAATTTTTCATATTATAAACATAAGTGGCTATATACTAATAGTCCAGGCAACGAAGAGTTCTAGAGGGAAAGTTTTGGAACACAATTTTTGACTTCATAACTTTGTTTAGACTAGTTAGGAGGTAAACATATCAAAAGTCCCCGCCCCTAGCCCCTGTGCTAAAGGGGGGAGGGGGGTTGAATGTCCCATTTTTCGGTTTTTCGCTTATATCTCGAAAACTATGAGTTCTAGCTATATAATTGTAATACACAAAATGAAAGCTGATTAAATTTGCTACAAGCTGCACCCATCAAGTGTTTTAATATCTTGTATAGTTTTCGAGATATCCGCTCTTGAAAGTCAGTAATTTTGGAGAAAACACTTCTCCCCCCACATTTTCCCTCTTTTTTGACCGGATAACTCTTCAATAATGCACCGAAACACTAAATTTTGGCCCTATATTGGTAGAGAATTTAATTCTTTTCAATAATATATCTTATTTTACTATTTTATCTATTTTCCTTCAAATTTTAAAGCGGTTTCAGTGTTGAGTGAAGATTGTACTGAAAGTCCCATAGAGCTAATGCATAAGTTTTGAAATCGCAACTTTTGGTAAACAATTTATTTGCCATGTTATTCCATTTTCACAAGGTTTTAGAATCATCATAACATCAATTTAACACAAAATTGAAAAGAAAATAACATGCGGTTATTTAATTATTAATTAATAAAGTTTTAAAATAGTGGCGCCATCTGCTGTATATGTTTGAAATTTTAAAACTTCAAAAATATATAATTAAATAACTAGATAATATTTTTGTTTCAAATTTGTTTCATTTCGATGTTATGTTGATTCCCGTACCTGGACAAAAAGGGCTAACATGGCAAAGCAATAAATCTGTGGAAGTTGTTATTCCAAAACTAATGAATTAGCTCTATCGGACTGACAACCCCTCTTATGTACACTTATTCTATATTGAACGTCTAAATAACACTGATACTCATTTTGTAGGCACGTTGTTACTTTAATATTTTATCTATTTTATTTCATTCCTCGAACTCCAGTGGGAAAACGGTCAGATGATCCCCCTGTTCTTCTTCGATCATCTTCGGAGTCAACTTGAGAGACCCTTTTGAGGCTAGTCCCCTGGGAATTTTGGCATTCTGAGGAACATTTGAGACTTGATTTTTTACAGCTACAGTTTGAGCTGGCACAGACTTTCATGTTTCTGCAGAAAATTATTTTCATAATATTGTCAGGTGCTGCTGCTCACTGTGCACTTTGACCATCAGGCAGTTATTCTCAATCTTCCAATCATACACAAGAGGAGGCAGGTCATTTCCCAGCCACAGCTCATCTTGGTGTAATATTCAGAGGAAATACTGTTTTACTGCTTCCTCGGTGCGAAGAAGACGATATATCAGGCTTGATGGCGGCTCCGGATTTCAAGAGTGAATTATACCTGTGGCTTTGGGGAAGGCCTCTTTCGTTGGAGCCCCATAACACCTCAAGATGCAGGTATTGCCTGCCTTTTGTACCTGATATGTGGTTAAGGAAGGGTATGAAAAGACCACTGCTGCTTTCTGGACTTCTGATGACTTCGTACACAGCTTCACAAATGCGATCCCGCTTTTTCGAAATGTGAAAGATGTAGTGTCGCATCCAGCTATTGTGTTTGCAAAAATAGCACGTCCTAAACCCAGTTGCTGTAACTCTTGGGATGAGAATAAAAAATCCTTTGTCTTCCCACGTCCAGGCTTTATGAAACCTATGTCCAAATGCACATCAGCTGTAGCCATCAAGAGGACTGTAAGGTCGACACAAAATATTAAAGTATAACAACGTGCCAGCAAAATAAGTATCTGTGTCATTTCCGACATTATCACTGCCGTATCCACTATCAGAACGTCCACATCCCTTTCTGCTCGAAGGGTCCTACATTCAATTGTCCTCAAGCTACACCTTAAGTATGTTGATGAGACCATTTTATTTAAATTGTTCGACAGAATATCATCTTGTTTGACGTTTATCGTGGTGTCTTCAGTGAAAAGGATATCAACCGACTGCGACTTCTTGAGTCGATAGCTCTTCTGCTGGTCCCAGTGCACAGTGAGTTAGCAGCAGCACCTGACGATGTTCTGAAAATTATGTTCGGATGATGTAAGAAAGAATGTGCCAGCTCAGGCGTAGCAGCAAAAATAGCAAGCCTCAAAGGTCCTAGAGCATGCCAAACTTACCATTGGAACAGCATCAATGGGATCCCTCAAATTGACTCCGAAAATGAAGAACATGAATAGCATCTGACAGTTTTCCCACTGGTGTTTGACGAATGAAATAAAATAGATAAAATATTAAAGTAACAACGTGCCTACAAAATGAGTATCAGTGTTATAAAGACGTTCAGTATAGAATAAGTGTACATTAAAAGGGGGTTGTCAGTCCCAAGAGTCAGTCCCATAGAGCTAATGCATTAGTTTTGGAATAACAACTTCCACAGATTTATTGCTTTGCCATGTTAGCCCTTTTTGTCCAGGTACGGGAATCAACATAACATCGAAATGAAACAAATTTGAAACAAAAATATTAACTAGTTATTTAATTATATATTTTTGAAGTTTTAAAATTTCAAACATATACAGCAGATGGCGCCACTATTTTAAAACGTTATTAATTGATAATTAAATAACCGGATGTTATTTTCTTTTCAATTTTGTGTTAAATTGATGTTATGATGATTCTAATACCCTGTGAAAATGGAATAACATGGCAAATAAATTTTTTTCCAAAAGTTGCGATTTCAAAACTTATGCATTAGCTCTATGGGACTTTCAGTACAATCTTCACTCAACACTGAAACCGCTTTAAAATTTGAAGGAAAATAGATAAAATAGTAAAATAAGATATATTATTGAAAAGAATTAAATTCTCTACCAATCTAGGGCCAAAATTTAGTGTTTCGGTGCATTATTGAAGAGTTATCCGGTCAAAAAAGAGGGAAAATGTGGGGGGAGAAGTGTTTTCTCCAAAATTACTGACTTTCAAGAGCGGATATCTCGAAAACTATACAAGATATTAAAACACTTGATGGGTGCAGCTTGTAGCAAATTTAATCAGCTTTCATTTTGTGTATTACAATTATATAGCTAGAACTCATAGTTTTCGAGATATAAGCGAAAAACCGAAAAATGGGACATTCAACCCCCCCTCCCCCCTTTAGCACAGGGGCTAGGGGCGGGGACTTTTGATATGTTTACCTCCTAACTAGTCTAAACAAAGTTGTGAAGTCAAAAATTGTGTTCCAAAACTTTCCCTCTAGACCCTTTTTTCAGCCTTCGTTGCCTGGACTATAATTATAGACATGATAAATAAGAACAAACGAAGCTTATGATTACATCCTTATGCTGAACCTCCTTATCCTTATGCTGAAATTTCACACAATAAGAACAATAATAATTGATCAGAAAAAAATCAATTTACAAATCAGTTATTCAAAACTATGTAACACCTATATGAATAAGAATTATTATAATATGAAATATTACATTGGGTAGCATTAAGTATTTGTACAAGTACAGCAAACCCTCGTTATGTCGTGCTTCCTGTGAGACAAGCAAAAAAAAACCAAAAAAACAATACAACCGAATGCGCTATATAAGTGACATGATAAATATTATACTTTTGATGTATTTATGCTCTCAGCAAAGTTTTTAAACTAAAGCACAGTATGTATTTGAAAGATAAAACTAAATCATATTAAATAATAATACTACTCTAGAATCAAAAATTTAGAAAGGACTTATTATTAAATATTTTAAACATAACACATTATTGCACAGGTAATACTATAATATTTCACTAATTTTCTAGTAAAAAAATCCTCTAAACCGAAGTTAACTACTTCGTTTTTCTTCTAATATATATGTTTTGCTGGCAGATATCAAGGAACGAAAATTTTAGGAATTGCATTTCACTAATATTAGATGAATTTAGCTACCATTATTAGAATCGATTTTAAGAAATGTACACATTGAAAGAAAACAGGGTGGGGGGGAATTGGCAGACATGATACAAGGCGCAATATATTCAAATACACGATGTAACGAGGCGCGATATAGCTAGGGGTTACTGTAGTAGTAATTACATAATTTAACATTTCATTTGTACCTCCATGTGGCCAGACACAACTTTGCAGCCTGGATACAAGTAACTGGCAACCCTGCATTCTGCGTTGTATATTGTCTGTTCCAGGCACCACTCTCTGGCAGCTTGGCAGGCCATCTTGAGTTTAGCCCCGGGTTCCAGGAAGACGGTCATCATCCCCCCTGGCTCCAAATCGGAAGCTGCCTGCATGGCCTCTCCTCGAATTTTGAGCAGGCGGACAGCTGAAATGATTAGGTTAGGTTTGAATTATCGTCGCACTAGAGCTACACGAGGGCTATTGGCGACGGGCGTCGTATTTTAGAACCCACAGTCAGGTGACGAGCCAACACCTGAATGGGCACCCAACGCAACTGTTAAGGGCGACATCGTACGCAGCGTTAGGACTTTGAAGGATATTTAACGTGCACTCCCTTACACGGGGTATTATTCGTCGGACATTTTTGGCTGCACGTACCGTTTATAGGTCGGCAGCTATTTTGGCGATGCCCAGACCCGAACCTGGGACCTTCCGCATGCTAAGCGAGTGCTTACCGACTGGGCTACGGCTGAAATGAACATTGGCAAATTAAATTTGTTTGTAATTTGAGTTATTGTCCCACTAGAGCTACAAGAGGGCTACTTACCTATTGCCTTAAATACTCAAAGGCAGAACCTCTAATAGTTTGGTGAAACCGACTGATATAAATAAAAAAGGATCTTTTATGACATTGTATCTTTTAAACACAGAAAAAGTTTTGAAATTTCGGAGTTTGGCATTAAAAAGTAAGGAAATGTTGAATAAAAAAACAGCTATTGGAATTAAATCTGTATCTGAAAATCTTCTTAATTTGTAAGATAAAGAGTTAGTTCTAAATTAACATTGCAATAGAGCTAACAGAATATTATTGGTGAGAGCATTATAATTTAAAACCACAGCCAAGTGTTGACACTTGAGTAAGCACCTAACGCAAACGTTAAGGGCAACATTAATACAACACCTGTTGCCAATAGTTCTTGTGTAGCTCTAGTACAACGATAATTTACTTTGGAATATATTTAACATGCAATCCCTCGATATGGGATATTATTTGTTGCAAATATTTAGAACAAGCTTTTTAAACATGAGCAGTTATTTTGAAAAATGCCAAATCAAACCTTGGGAATTTCCGCATGTTAGGCGAATGCCTAATTGAGTTGGGCTCCCCAGCCCCCGTTATGCTTCCAGGGTTCCCACTCTTTCTTCAAAACAAAAATCAAGTACTTTTTAAGGACTTTTCGAGGACCCTTAATTACATGACACCATTTTAACAAATAAATCAAAATTTATAAAATAACTAATAAAAACAATTTTTTTTAAAAAACAACAAAGATTTATTATTGTTTTTTAACATCGTTCGAAATATCCCCAACGCTAGACGTTATAGCAACCATATCAGAGGGGAAAAGGATTTGGCGAAAATATAACCGGTTCCTCCGTCTAATAACATTAGACGTGCGACATTTATCACTGTGATGGCAATGTATTAGAAAATGAGTTCCCGAAATTCGAACGTTGTGCGCCATCGTGGAAGAGAAAAATCAAGGACTCTCAATGATTGTTGATTGAGAAGAAAATCAAGGAGTATTTAGAGTGTCCTTGATATCAAAAATCAAAATCAAGGACTTTTCAATGATTTTTGGTCAAAATCAAGGAGTATAAAGGGGTCCTTGAAAATGGAAATCAAAATCAAGGACTTCTTAAGGACTTTCAAGGACCTGTGGGAACCCTGGCTTCTAGAAAACAAAACATTGACAATGGACAATTTGCATATTTTTCAAAGTGTTATAAAAACTATTGGTTCCGATAGAAAAAATGCTCCTGGTTTCGAATATCAACTTAAAATTTCAAAAAAATATTTCTGTGATTTAATAAAAGAATAAATGCACAAACCGGTACGCCATTGGCCGTGACGTCATCTGTTATGAGCCGAGGAATCTTCCGAATTCGTGAACGTTTGTTTACCTTTTCGAAGGTTTGAATTTCGAATGTTGTTTTTTTCTGTTTTTCAATATCTTATAATTTTAAACCAAAATGGGAAAGTAAAGAGTAGAAAAAGCAAACTAGTTTAGTTAAAAAATGTTCTTTCTTAATTTAAATTCCTGAATTTGTTAATAAAAATATATTTACTATACAAAAATACAGTTTTGACACATTAACTGACAGAAAAACTATGTTTAAATTTAATTAAAAATGCACATTACTGTCTCGCCAAATGAAATTATTGTAGTTAGTACATTTATGCAAGTAAACTTGTATGTTTCGAATATGATTGTGTCATAATTTGGTATACCCTTTGCTGAGAGCATTGAATGCTATATTGAAGATTAAAACTGTACTGCTCTAATTTACTACTATTTTGCCTGTATTCAGTTTCTAGACGCTAAAACATTTCTTTTGCTGTATAAGACTCCCACTTTCAGTGAGTATTTTAGCTACCAGCTAAAATGTTGGTTTTTATTCTTCGCCTAAGCAATACACATGAAAAAACTCATTAACCCCTCTGACACTATTTATTGTTTTAAAGTCCTGTTTTTGTTATTGTACACCTCCACCTATTCTAGACCTAACTTTTCAAACTCAACTTGGCACAGGCATTTGCATATTTTAAATGCAGGCCTCTATCTTTGTGAAAACTGTCATCTGTCGGTGCATGCAATGTTAAAAGATACATTTGGACTCTTAACTCTTTAGGGACATGTGGTGTCAAAACTTTTGGTATTTTCTTTTTATGGAGGCCAAGACCTTTCTTTTGATGTATAACAATCCAACTTTCAGTGAGTATTTAAACTACCAGCTAAATTTCTGGTTTTTATTTTTTGCCTAATCATTACTACATGAAAAAACCCAATTTTTCCCTTCTGACACTATTTATTGTTTTAAAGTCCTGTTTTTTTTTTTTGTAGCCCTCCACCTATTCTAGACCAAACTTTTCCAACCCAACTTGGCACAGGTATTTGCATATTTTTTAAATGCAGGCCTCTATCTTTGTGAAAACTGCCATTTGTCGATGCATGCAATGTTAACACATTTGGACCCTAAACTCTTTAGGGACATTTTTTTGCAAAAACTTTTAGTATTTTCTGTTTATGGAAGCCAAGACCTTTCTTTTGATGTATGACACTCCAACTTTCAGTGAGTATTTAAGTTAACAGCTAAATTTTTGTTTTTTATTTTTTGCCTAAGAATTACCACATGAAAAAACTCATATTCACCCCTCTGACACTATTTATTGTTTTAAAGTCTTGTTGTTGTTTTTTGTACACCTCCACCTATTATAGACCTAACTTTTCAAACCCAACTTAGCACAGGTAGTTGCATATTTTTAAATGCAGGCCTCTATCTTTGTGATAACTGTCATCTGTCGGTGCATGCAATGTTAAAAGACACATTTGGACCCTAAACTCTTTAGGGACGTATGGGGCCAAAACTTTTGGTATTTTCTGTTTATAGAGGCTAAGACCTTTCTTTTGATGCCCAGTACTCCAACTTTCAGTGAGTATTTAAGCTGCCAGCTAAATTTTTGGTTTTTATTTTTCGCCTAAGCATTACCACATGAAAAAACTCATATTCACCCCTCTGACACTATTTATTGTTTTAAAGTCCTGTTTCTTTTTTTGTTGTACACCTCCACCTATTCTAGACCTAACTTTTCAAACCCAACATTACACAGGTCTATGTATATTTTTAAATATGTATTAATATTTCAATTGCCATGCACAAAATTCATTTGTATTTTTCAAGCAGTTCTTGTGTGCAGCAATGAAAGTTATGATCATCCAAAAATGCAACTGAAGGGCTGTTATTTTTCATTATTTCTGCAATATTTTACCAATTACAGAGATTTTTAGCGATTTAAGTTTTCAAAATACTGTTTAATGGGTAAAAAAAGTTTAAATTGGTACATGTTGTTACATTTTTTTAATAGCTTATTAATGTTTTAAAACCGTGTTTATTGAAATAACATCATCAATTAAATGAACAAAATTAGCTTGCAAGTGTTTAACGTATATTTTTATTTCTTATTTAAGTGTTTTGTATTCAGAAAAACTCATTTTTAAATAAGAAAGTTTGCTTTTCGTACTAGCAATAAACTTGTTTTAATGGCTTTGCACCACTTGTTTCTAGCATATTTATTTTTGGGTAATGAAGTATTTATCTGGGCTTTTGTGCAGTTGTATTCGTACACTTTCACAATACAGTACTTATAACCCATAATTAAGAAATAAACATCAAACGGAGCGATTTTTCGGACTCAACAATAACACTAAGCGCCATTATTGCGATTACCGGAACGACATTAGCGAGCGGTAGCCAATTCGTAACAGATGACGTCACATGACGACATCGCTGTTTTCGCGCCAAAAACTTTAAAAATTAATTAAAAAATAAGTTGCGCTTAAAAAGCGGAAATATGCGAGATTAAGGAGTTTCTCCCTATGCTTAATCGAAATAAAATATGTTTGGAAAATGCTGTAATTGTCCATTAGAATAATAGCATCGGATGAACAAAAAAAAAAATCTTACCATTTTCAAAATCCAGAGCACCTGCAAAAACCAATGCCGCATATTCTCCAACACTAAACCCAGCAGTGGCAGCACAGTTTTTAATCATCTATTAAAAAAACTATAGTAAAAGACTATTTCTTTTAAATTTCAGCTTAATTTACATTGCCCATTTTTGGTAAAGTTAAAGAACTTTTAACAAAAACTAATTTACTCTAATACAACTTGGTAAGTTATGTCTTTGTTGCTATTTTTTTTTAATCTGATGAGTTTTCTGTAGAGATAGATGGATTAAATTCCTGAATAAAGCAATAACTAACAAAAAAAAATGGCAAGTTTAACAGAAATTAAGATTCTCATTCTATACAATATATTTTTGGAAGTACTAATGAAATTTTATAAAAGGAAAATGTTGCAGTTAATTTTTGCAGACACTGTTGCTTAACCTCTTGCGACTTGAGGTCCCCTTTTGGGGACATTTTTTTAAAACCACCCTACAAACAATCAACACGCTAATTAGTTCCGAAATTGACATGGTCCGACAGAAGAAGATCCCAATATCAGTTTTCAGTCTTTGATTACAGGTATCAGTCATTTATTTCTTTAAAAAAAAAAGGAATTTGAACGAGGGTCTATACAATATTAGAATTATTAAATTTTTTCTTAGTTAGATTAGTAGTTAATTTTACAGACATTTTGAAACAAAAACAATGATAAAATAATCTGTTAACTAACTGCATTTATAGCACAAAAATGTGTATTAGTTTTAGGTGTGTCCCTAAGTAACTTTTAGCATATATTTGTATGAAAAGTATGTTTAGTTTAAGAATATAAGTGTAGGATTTTGCTCGGGTCTTAAGAGGTTAAGGGACCAGTGAAATCTGAAAATCAGGGAGGAAAAAAATCATGATTTTTAAAAAAAAAATCGAAAAAGTCTGATTTATTAGATTTAAATCGGATTATTTTGATTTAAATCAGATTTTTAAAATATTTTTGTAATATTTTGCATACTTGCAACTTGCGCATTCTTGGGAATTTGATTAAGGACTTTTTACTTATCACTTAAAAAGTTAATATATACACATAAAAGAATATTAAAAGAAGAATACTTCAAATTTATAGTTTTAAAAAACTATGAATACTAATAATAAATAAATGGATTATATTTTTAAATTTATAATCTGAACTATTTAAATTATAATTCAGTTTTTAAAAAACTGTAATAATAATATCCATACTTTAGATGTATGTAAAACAAAAGTTGAAAAATGCTAGACTGAAACCTAGATTTATCTTAGAATAAATACTAATCGTAATTATAACCAGATCTTGATCTTAAATTAAAACTTACGATTCCACATATAAAATAAATTTAACAAAAAAAAAGATTAAATTACCATGCTGACATTTCATTTATTAAGCGCTTTACATAAAAAATACTAATTTTGCTGCCTTTTGAGCACCCAACCTATTTCTTACAGTTGAACGTACCAATCCATAGGATGAAAAAAACTTTCGACTGATGACAAAAAAAAATGATTTAAATCAATGATTTTTTTTTTAAAAATCATGTGATCTTGATTTACACTGCTCAAAACAATTAGGGGAGCACATGTTTTAAACACTTTCACTCCCAATGATTCCATTGGGAATCCTCAGCTTGTGACTTTTTTCTGACTAAGTTAAATTCGCAACTTATGTATCGTTAGATGCATCATTATATGGAAGAATAACGTATTATTTTGAAGAATTTAATATTTTTTTTAATATTAATGAAAACATGAAATATATGGTAAAATAAATTTCACTTTAAAACAGTTTTAGAAAATAAATTTACCCTTAATTTTTCATGCTTGCATTTTTTAGATGTTTAAAAATATATTTCAACTATTTTTAACAAAAAAAGTTTTGAAAAAAATATTGTTATAATTTATTAAAAAGTTATTATTCCATTTCCCCCTTTTAAATTTAAGTATTAAAAACTTACGATTTTTTTTCTCCTGTTTTTTACTATTTCATTTCGAATGCATAGTGAACCTATTTAACAAATTTCAGATTTATAGGATAAAAATTAAAAAGTTGGGAGTG
Source organism: Hylyphantes graminicola (assembly GCA_023701765.1). NCBI lineage: Eukaryota > Metazoa > Arthropoda > Arachnida > Araneae > Linyphiidae > Hylyphantes > Hylyphantes graminicola. Next base: position 3,899,198 of record CM043115.1, on the reverse strand, counting down.
AAGTTAAAGTTGGAATTAAAAAGTGCTCTCCTAATTGTTTTGAGCAGTGTAAATCAATCCACCCTGCTGAAAATATAGAAATATTTATTACTTTTTCAGCATCAGCTCTCAACTTCTCCACTGCTGCCAGTGAGGAGACCATAACAGCAACTTGAGAGTGAGCCGTCATGTTCAACATGTCCTCGGGTCCATTCAAGCAGAGATCCAGTAGATCGTACCTCAAGATTTCGCTGGCACAGTCAAACATGTCCTTGACGTTGGGATACGACAAAAGCTTTTGCGCCATTCCAACATACTGGGAGCCCTGGAATGAAATACTCAAATTAAGGTTCAAACAAAACAGGATTTATTATGCCAATACAATTATAGCCTGTCTATTTACTATGCAAGCCTCGAAAAGACTTATACATCCGATACCTATAAATTGAAGAGCTTATACCTTGTCTAGCCAGAATGCGGCTTCCAAAAGACTTCCTTTCCCCATCCCTTTGCTTTGTCTTGGTTTTCTAGAAAACGGGGGGAGCAACGCACTTCTAAACTTAACGCGTTTGAGGTTTGCTGTTAGGTTAACAATCCGAACAGTACAAACCCAAGTAGGATCGGGGAAAAACATGCTAAAGCAGTTTCGAAAAAAAAAACCACATGCGGTGATGGAGGAGAAAAATGCTTCCAAGGGTCGCATTTTAGTTAGACAAGGTATATAAACAGGCAAAAAAGCTTAGCTGGAATGGAAATATTTTTCTAGCCCACAAAGAAATGAACAAATGTTAAATTGACATTGTTTCAAAAACATAAAATCTCCTGTTCCTGGGTGAAAATATTTAATCACCATCTGAACTAAAGCAAGAGAAATTTTTAAGATAAAAGCAACTCTTGTTATTATTAGTGCACAGAATTTTATTTTATTATTTGCCGAACCGGAGAAAAAAAATGTAGAACCACTTTTTTAAGGGTGGCAAACAGTGAGCCAAAAACCCACTCTTCCCTTTTGAGCGAACAGGTCAGAAAAGGACAACTTTCTCTACCCTTGTATGCAATGCTTGTATGGGACCCCTCTATCACATTGACAGTGGTTATGCGCCCTCCAGAAGGGAAGAGTGTAGGCTGTCTATTACCCCGCTCGCTAGAAGAGACAGTCACAAGAACACAAAGAAGGACGCCACAAACACATAGACAAATTGCAACATTTATTGACAAGCACAAACATCCATGCCATGACCAGGATTTGAACCCGAGTCTATCATCTCCAAGGGCACTCTAGCCATTGCGTCGATGGGCCAACTCTATCACATTGACTTTGCCTCCTAAATGTATTTTAACATTTTTAGTTTGGAAGAAATTAACTTTAAATTCCAATTTCCAAATAGTGAAATAGGCAAGTTTCAAGGTTTTCTGCTGTGGGCCGTGTATGCCTCTCCCTTTTCGTTATTGAACCGGCTCGTTTGACGCCCTGTTTAGTGAATCACACACATCACTCCACTTTCCATCTATCTCAATGGTGGCAAACATATAAGAGCAGCCAACTTAACAATTGAATTCCAATAAAGTAGGACCTTGATGATGTTTGGACTGCTCTAAACTTTTGAATTTTTTTCCCTAGAAATTTAGTTAAACTACATTCATAAAGTATTGGCGACTTTTGTTTAAGACCATCCAGGAGCTTTGAAAAGTGGATTTTTTATGGTAAAATAAAGGGCCTCTTGTGTCTTTAACACTGCATAGTTGTGCAGCAATGTAATTTGCAGGACCTGATTTCCAGCAGGGAAAACGGGGCACATGCATAGGGCTCCCCACTTTAAGGGGGCCCTTAAATTTTCTTCATGAATATTTATGCTCCAATATAAACTGAACCCAAACTTTATCTGAAGTAAACAAAAAAAATTAAATTCATGAGCAGAAGTTTACTATGAAATTGTGTTTTAACTCTGAATTAATCAATTCACAAAAATAGTTTTTTTTGGGGGGAATTAAGCATAGGCACCCTTTCCATTCCAAGCTATTTACTTCAGCTATTTTTTGGTAAACACTGTAATATTGGAAAATACATGCAAATAATTTATCGAGGCATGTTTTGGGGTCCCCAAACTTGTTTGTGTCTTGGGCCCCTAAAGTTGTAAGTCGGGCCCTGGTAATTTGACACACGTTATAAAAGAAATATATGCAAAATAAGCGTTAAATATAAACTAACTTGTCCAGGGAACAAAATGACAGAAGTTTCACCCGGATCGACTTTCAGACGTATCGACTTCTCTGATTGCAAACGATGTTTTTGAGGATACACCGGTGTGTGCCATTCGTCTGCAGGAGGATTTTCTTCGCTGAAAGATGTCGAATTATCTAGTAATGTCTTCAAATTGGGCTTATTCTCCTTATATCTGGTAGAACTATAGTGAATTCTAGAATAATTAGTATGTTGATAACTTAAAAATGAGGTATTTTTGAACAGTCGAAAGCATTTCAAACGCGACATGACGATCTAATGTTTGGTTGGTAGACATATATTTTCAGGCTTGTGTGCTTGGTCGCAAGGACCCGCTTATAAACCATCGTCAAGTAGGAAAACACAAGACACACACAAACACATATGACAGATGTTGCCATCTGTATCCACCTCCGCAATTTAGACATGTCCCTGAAGGGGAGGGAAATTTTTCTCCAGGAACCTGTACCCATGGGAAACTGCGCAATGACCGCCCACAGGACTTTAGGACCCAACAGATTTTACGAGCACGTACTCCGCATATACTCGACAAACACAAACATCCATGCCTGAACGGGATTCGAACCCGCACCCAGCAGCTCCAGAGGCCAATGCCTTCCCCACTACGCCGCCGGATCAGCATCTAATGTTTGTAAACAAAAACTAAAGTATGAGAGTTTGTCATTTCGCTTCAGTTTTTGAGGCACAATGAGTTTTAAACAATTTCAAAAAGAAAATAATAAATATTAGTTTTAATTTTTTTACAAGTAAACTAGCTTTAAAAAATAACTAATGGTGATTAAATGATTTTTGTTGCATCATAATTATCAGATTTTTATCAGCGAATTTCTATAGCAACTCAACTTAACGTTTACATTACAAAATTTGTTTTGTGAAAAAATGATGGACGCCATGCTACCGAATGGAAAAACGATTTTAAAGTAAGTCGTCCAAATTTTCCACGAAGAAAATTTACTGCATTTTAACATTTTATGCCTTAAAAATGCGCACAAAGTGTTTAAGTTCCTGGTTATCAACAATAAATAAATGCATGTTTATAGCCTGCTAGTTCCCATGTCACTCAATAAAGTCAGTTTGATTATCATTACATGTTCAAAACAATGATTTTATACCTTTTTAAATTTATTGCAGATATTCTTTCGTTGGTAATCTAATTTGCTATTAATAGAGTTGTTACAATCAATCCTTAGAAAAGCAGAAAACTAGGAATTGGAGTTACAATCATCGAGGTCTGTTCGAATCGATGACGATGGTGCATTTTTTATTCAAAGACTGATATTCCTCTTATTTTCAACAAAAAAATTATCTTGAACAGGTATTCTGTACGGTTAAACTAAAGAATCGTGGCCGGCAATTTTACGCCAAATCTGGTAACCTTTGGCGAAATTAGCATGCATTGACAATTTCGAATTGTTAATCTATTTAAATCTAAAATGCATACAATTTATTCTGAAGTTTCCTTTACTAATCTTTTATTATTTGCTTAATGATCTTAAATAATTTGACTTTTTTTAAAATCAATTCTTCAGCATATTAAGGCTCCACTTGTTTTTATAAATCTGTCCGCAAGTTAAATGAATTTTTCTGTTTAGTTTCAAGTGGACCATTTTGAAATTAGATAGTATTTTGAGTCATTTTGAGATGGCAACCATCTCGGCAAGTGCCAGGGTTTATTTTGGATTGGCGACATTTTCAAAAGCCGCCAAATCCGGCCTTGATTCTTTAGTTTAACTCACCTTCTGTAGTTTTATGAGATAACTATTTACAAATACAGAACTATTAAAAAGTTACCGTTATTGTCATCTTGACTGTGATTCTAAATTGTGACGTTGCTAATAGATTTTGTGTAGCCCTAATGCGAAAATAACTCAAACTAAACTAAATTTATAATGCCTGTTGCAAATAGTTCTTTTGTAGCTCGCTCTTGTGCAACGAAATTCAAACTTAAACTTTATTAAGAAACCTGTTGCCAAAAGCCCTCATTGCTCTAATGCAACAATAATTGAAGGTGGAAGAATGAGCGAAGTGACATTTTTGAAAAAATTTATATTTATTGCTAAGGAACATGCCTTTAAATATAGCAAGATACCCCCTTTTTGCAAACTTTAAATTAGGTATATTTTTTTATTTTACCCTTTGTAATTACTGTGTTTACCACATCTAAGTGCACAGGAGAGACTTTAAAGCTCATTTTCATGTTTTTGTCAACTGGCTTCTTCAATCCAAACTAACACTTAACCTAATTTGCAGCACCGAGTCCGACGACGAGGAAGAATCCAACCCCAAGAAGATGTCAGAGGGCGGCAAGAAGAAGAAGAAGAAGCACCACAAGCACAAGAAGCACAAGCACACCCACAAGTCGAAGAAGTCCTCCTCGGAGTCCAGGCACAAGCACAGCAGGCACTCCTCGGATAAGAAGGAGGTCAGCTCCATGGAGCTGGATGAACTGGAGCAGCAGAAGGCGCTGATTGAGGCCAAGCTGGCGCAAGTGGAGGCTGCGGTTCACCACTCACTGGTATGGGATTAGAGAGATCATTGTAAAAGTATTAGAGCGGCTGATCATGTGGCACTGTAGGTGGAAACGATACCGATCGCAAAAATAATTGTTTTTCAGAAAAATCGTTTGAAGTTTATTTATTACATTGCATTGCATTATAGAAAAAAATACATGGCAAACATGCCAGTGAAAAAATTACATGGCAAACTGGCCAGTGTTGCCATTTCTTTAATGTGAAAAATATCAAGGTGTCATCCAAAGTATGCCAGTTAATACTAAAATTGCAACAGAAAATACCATAAAAATAGCTGCATTATGAACTCTTTTAAGTGACTTAAAATGCTTTTCTAAAATTTTTCTGATTTATATTTTGTTATCTTAGTATTAACTAGTATTTTTTTATGATGCTGCAGCAGTTTTCTCATTTAAGTGGTGGCAACCTTGTCCTGAAATTCTAGGCTACATGCGTGTCTCGTCGCTAGCATTGGAGGTTACATTGCAGTGAACCCATAGAATTCGCAATTCGCTTACTGCATTCCAACTATTCTACTAATTGATTTAATATTTGCTTTAATCGCTAGATATTTAAATTTTGCATATTATAGTATTTACAACTCGAAAAGTCATATTTGTGCAATAGGTCCCTTTTCTGCGTTCGCCGTTCAGTGGAATGTGACCTCCAATGCTAGCGATGATACATGCATGTAGCCTAGAATTTCAGGACAATGTTGCCACAACTTAAATGAGAAAACTGCTGCAGCGTCATTAAAAAATACTAGTTAATACTAAGATTACAAATATATGTCGGAAAAATATTGGAAAAGCATTTTAAGTCACTTAAAAGAGTCCATAATGCAGCTATTATTTGTTGTTGTTGCAATTTTAGTATTTACTGGTAGTTTTTAGATGACACCTTGGTATTTTTCTCATTAAAAGAGATGGCAACACTGGCCTGTTTGCCATGTAATTCTTGGCTCCTTGCGGGTCATGTTGCTACCATTGGAGGTCACGTGATCTGCCACTCTAAAACTTACTAGGATCTCTATGCTTGTAACATTCCCTTTTTAAGTAACACCATTAGATTTTCCATAAAGTAGCTCTCTAACTGTTACTTTATACATTAACGAAGTAAAATTTTTTGTTGCTCCTTATGCTGATCTTCAAGGATGTTTTAGGTACAGTTCGGCATTACATTTAGTTTTAAATTTGACTTTTAACAATACTGACTTTTTGTTCTTTTTTTAACTATCCCTGTTTGTTCAAACTAAGTTATCTTTGAAAAGCAGTAAAATGGCTACATTTAAATTTGTAAAACTGTAATTAGTTACTTATCGTATTCAGTTGCTATAATTAGTTACTTGAAAGAGTAACTTTATAATCTCTGGAATTAATAGGTATTAAGTATTCATACTTGTGATTAGCAATAAAATAACTACTCCATGTTGATGATTGATTCGGAAATTAAAAAAAATAAGAGAATTCCTAAAAGTTGTTGCTGTTTTCTAATGCAGCTCTCAAACGTAGTTCCTCCACTCTCACTGTATGATATTTTATTAAAAACATAATTAGTCCAAAATATTCTTGTAAAAAAAATTAAACATGTAATTTTTCTTTTTTTTCTTCTTCAACTAACCCATAGAAGAGGAAACTGTTTTTTAAAGCTTTCCAACATTATTGGTTTAGTAGAATTTGCCACTCATTATTTCAATTAAGTAATTCAATCTGATACCCATCCTTTCATCCCTTGAGTGGGTAGATAAAATGGGTACCAAGTTTGCTTGGGAACTAAACACTGGATGTGCCACGTGAGGCTGTCCAGTGTCCATCTTACCGGGACATATGCCTAGCACTCTAACGAAAGCTGAAATGGGTACGGCAGTCCTTGGCCCAGTAATGGGCTGTTGCTCTGGGGAGTTTTTTTAAATTCAATCTGTTAAACTCATTACATAGGTCTCTGCTGAATACGGGAGTTCAGACGAGGCCAGCCCTGCTAGGATCGCCATCACAATTCCAAATGTCGAGGGAGATGCCACAGTCAGGACCATTTCCCTTGAGAGCAAGAAGAAGGATGTGCCGAAGCCTGAGAAGGATAGCGAACCAAAGAGGAAGGTTATTGTGGTCCAGAAAGAAGCGAAACCTGTGAAGGATCGGGAGGATGTTTCCTCATCATCTAAACGGAAAGGTCATGACGATAAACCTCCTCAAAAAAGGTGGGTATGTTTCAATGTATAGTTTTAAGTTTTCATTAAAAGCTGGGGATCCGATTCCACAATCCTCATTAAACGAGGATCAGAATCTGTTTGTTATTGACATGTTTTTGCGTTAATTGTGTTAAATATATAAATTTTATGTTTTGAATCATCTGCAAAATATTGTAGACCGAATCTTAAATATAAATGTATGCAGGTAGCTAGATTAAAAACAAGAGCATCTGTGTCTATGCTGGAAGATAAATAAGCTTTAGTGTATAAAAATATTTAATACAAAATGTTGATTGAATAACAATTACATTTCTTTACAAATTTTCCATAAACATTTTTGTAAACAATGAATATGTGTGTATTTGTCCATAATTATTTGAAGAACTTGCCTGGTGACATTTTTTTTTTGAAATTGAAATTTTGTGTCAATGAGCATGTTATTCAGTTCATTAAAGATAATAAGATTCCTCCTTTCATAAACTTTAAGTTAAGTACGTTTTATATTTTTTTGTGAGGGCCGTTTTTAACGTATCTGAGTGCAAATGAAAAAATTTTGAAGCTTATTTTCACCTTTTTGTCACTTCTTCCACTAAGTTCTTCATTTGTTCCATCTTAATTTAATGGAATTAGGATAAATTTTTAACTATAACTAAAAATTTTCACAATTTCCCCCTTTAGAGAAAGAAAAAACTCAGTCGAAATCATCCACTCTGACATCAAGCCCAGAAAGTCTCCCGCACGAACAACTTCGAATGACAAGCCCCGTCGTAGGAGCCCTACCCCTGACCGCCACAAAAGGGGCTCTTCTCCTAGCAGAAGAGCGTCACCCCCTAGAAGGAAGTCCCCTCCTAAGAGAAGGGCCTCCCCACCGCATCGCAGGTGAGTTTGTTGTTGTCTTGTGACTCCAGGCCATATCCTGTGTGTGGAAGGGAATTGTACTATTTTGTGTTTGAAGAACTGCTCTTACGACGATACATTTTTTTATTTAAGACAACTCAAACGTACAAGTCAAAAGGGCAGAATTCTGTAAGATCTAGCAAAACGATGTTAAACAGTTTCATTCTCAGCATGTTCTGACCAATCTGTCACCAAGGCGACCACACATTTTAATACATTCTTCAATTCACTACAGTTCAATTATGAAAGTCAGTCATTACCAAATTTATTATTTTGAGATAGTCACTTCATTACTGGAAGGCAAGGCGGAGTGCACTAGGCAGCAATATCATCCCAACTAGACTCCCAACCATTTATGCCACATATTCCAAAACTATCTAGTAATATATGTATTTTGAGTTTTTGAATGGAAGTTGATTTAAAAGTTTTTAATTTTAAATTCCTGCTGGAAAATTATTAATTATTACTCCTATTGAACCAAAATTTTGTGAGTGTAAATTTGACTTCATTAATTTTTAAAAAATGAGAATTTTTTTTTTTATGAAAAGGAAAACAAGTTTTTTACTATTTTACTGAACTCCTATTCTATTATTTCCTATGAATCAGCATAAAAAAATAACTTCAACCCCCAAAACTAGTATCATTTCAAATGTCTTGACTAGACAAGTGTCTTGATTCCTTGTTCTTTTCCAGGCAAAGTCCTGCACGCAGAGCTTCCCCTCCCCACGCCCGGAAAGCTTCTCCTCGCAGGAAATCTCCTCACAGGCGGTCCCCAGCACGCAGGACTTCTCCTGCCAGGAGAAGGAGTCCCTCACCTAGAGCTTCACTGCATAAGACAGGGTGGGTCACTGCGGTTTTTGCAAGGAGTGTCTTAATCTAATAATATTAAGGGGACTGGGGAGCCCAGTCGGTTAGGCACTGGCCTAGCATCCGAAAGGTCCCAGGTTCGGGGGGCCAAAATAACTGCTGACCTTATTAACGGCCTGTGCAGCCAAAAATCGAATAATACCCTGTGTATGTGTATAGTGCACGTTAAATATCCTTCAAAATCATAACGCTGCGTACGATGTCGTCTTTAACGTTTCAGGGATGAGTTTTTTCCGCTTTTAAGCGGAATTCCGCTTTTTAATTTTTTAGGAAAAAAAAGATATCAGTTTTTTAGAAAAAATTTCCGCTTTTTCTAATTCTGCTCAAAAATTCCGTTTTTTGCTTGTTCTAATCCCTCACACACAGAAAAACCTTTCACAGATCAGGGGTCCATCCAGAGCCAATTTGTGGCCGTATAGCAGCCCCTTCACAAAATTAAGAGGGCCCCGTCGCATTTTTCTCAAAATTACGATCGCGGAAAACGACCCTCCAAATTCACAAAATTGACAAAGCAACGGGTTAATGAGCATTTTTTTGCCCAAATTTCTTAACTTTTAACTTAGCTTTTCCTAACCTTTAGCTTAACTTTTAACTAACTTAACCTTTTTTTAAAAGTGTGTCAAAAGCTCTAAAATTGGCTGGATGGTCATCCTGATCAATTGTTGAGCCTAATTTGTTTACGTTATTAACAAATTTATAAGTTTAATCACCGTTAAAATCGGTTGTCAGTTTCCTGGCGCCTGATGAAAGGTTATTTGCTACAACTGCGATGAATTTTTTAAAACGATTATTTAATTTTTTTCGCACCCTAATTCAGTGAAACTAAACTTAAATTTCAATAAACAAGTTCAAATAACAGATTGTAACAAAAATTAGTTAGTGAGGAGGTTAAATTAGGATATGTTATATTATGTCAAGCATATTGTAACAGCTTATTTCGCGAATTAAGTATACCGCTCAAAATGTTTTTTTTACACGTACAATTATGCATTTTAGTTTCAGCTTTTTTTTATTTTGCCAAACTCATGCCTGACGTTTGCATTGGGTGCCTATTCTGGTGTCGGCCCGTCACTTGACTGGTTCTAAAATACGAAGCCCGTCGCCATTAGTCCTCATGTAGCTCTAGTGCGACGATATTCAAACCTAACCTAATAATATTAATTAAAGAGCTTAGGGGAAGAACATGTACTATGTGACATTTTGAGAAATGGAAATTTTTGTGTTCATGAGCATATTATTCTCTCCTTTAAAGATAACATGTTTACCTTTCTTAAATAAATTTTGAGATAAACATATATTTTGCTATCTGCAAGTACCCTTTTTAACAAATCCAAAGGAAACTAAAACTTAAATATAGTTTTCGCATTTTAAATTTTTTTGACAGCGCTTTTTTTTTCAATAAGTCTTTCAATTTTTAATCAATTATGGTAGACTTCTAATTTTTAATAAACATTTCACTGGTAATTAATTCTTATAGTATTGTTTGTCTTCAGTGGTTGATTTCGTCCAATTGGGGCTTAACTTAAAATATATAGATAAAAAACTTGATTCAACTATTTTTATAAGTTAACTCAAACCTATTTTAAGATGTGCATTGTAAAACCAATTCCTACAATTGTGACTTCATAATCATTATAGACACCTGCCTATTTAACCAATTGTTAATAACCTTTAGCAAGACTTGACTGTAAGTTAAAATTATTTTTTTCTCCATAGTTCTGACGCATCGGATGCCAGACAACGTCGCAGATCACGAAGTCCCATACGTCGATCTACTGACCGAAACCCAGATCCTCGTGCACCAGCAAGAAATTTAGACCCACGTGGCCCTGAAAGGAATTTAGACCCACGTGGCCCTGAAAGGAATTTAGACCCACGGGGCCCGGAAAGAAATTTAGACCCACGGGGCCCTGAAAGGAATTTGGACCCACGCGGGCCTGATAGGTCAAGAAACGACAGGGGTCGTTTAAGAAGCCCCGACAGAAATGGACGGTCCGTTAGAGATAGGAGAAGGTCGATCGATCGATCGTCTAGGAGTAGGAACTCTAGGGGTAGTCCACGAGGAAGATCTAATAGGTAAGTGTGAATTTGAATAGTATATTGGCAGAACTAGCTTTTTTCAAATTGTTACTGCGATACTATGTAGTAGGCCCGGTAGTTTCACGGCTTTCGGATCACCAGAGTTCTACAACTTTCGGATCCCTGGAGTTCTGCGACTTTCGGATCCCCACAGTTTCGCGACTTTCAGGTTCCCAGAGTTTTGCCACTTTCGGATCCCCGTAGTTTCGAGACTTTCAGGTTCCCAGAGTTTCGCGACTTTCGGATCCCCGTTTTTTTGCAACTTTCAGGTTCCCAGAGTTTCGCGACTTTCGGATCCCCGTTTTTTTGCAACTTTCAGGTTCCCAGAGTTTCGCGACTTTCAGTTTCCCAGGGGTTCACGACTTTCGGATTGCCGGAGTTTTGCGATTATCGGATCGACAGAGTTTCGTGGTCCTTTTTCCCTGCAGCCAAATTTTTTCCTTAAAAAGTCGTGCTGCAGCCACATTCAGAAAGTTCTGCTACTGGGCTGAGATATAGTTTCAGGTCCGATCCTTTTCACCAATTAATGATTCTGAACGTTTATCTTAGTTATGCTTTGCAGATTGTGAGTTTTGCAACTGCACCCTTTGGTTATTATATCTTAACCCCTTTAAAAATAAGCAAATTGTTTAAGTATGATTTGTTTTCGCTGCCTAAGGTTTAAAATTTTTAGTAAATATTATGGTTATAATAGAACCTTGAACTTTTAATTTTTAAAGCTAAATGTATTGAGAGAAGAAATTTAGTCCAAAGACTGGTTTATGTGCTGTACCCATCTGCTGGCTAAAATTATAGCAAAATAATTAATTCATTGTAAAAAAAATAACCTGAATATTGAGTAAGAAAGTTAGTAACAAAATATTTTAACATTGAAATAAGTTTTGGTTAAGTTTACTTAATGAGTAGTAAGATGCTGATAAAAACAATGGCTATCACCTAATCCATGTTTTCTTAAAGTATTTTTTATATTGCATATTGCAAAGTTAAGCAATTATTCAAAGGGTGTCTATTTATTTATTTAATGTTTTCTTTATGTAAACATTGGTAAATTTAATAAACTAAAAAAAAATTCAAATATGTGTCAATTTTATTGAGGCAAATTATCTTGTAATTGAACCATAATATCAGTTATTGTTTGCCAATGATAATTAAAACCTAACTAGCAAGTTTTATGTCACATTTTCTTATAAAATTGCTCATAACCTACATTTGAAATAATTTATTCTTCATACCTGTTTTCTTGAGAAAGCTTGCTATTCCTCTATATTACATGTTCATTTCAAGGTCAAAGCATGCTTTATGTCCTTTTGTCTGAAATGAAACAATAGAAAGAAGAATGTGCCTTTAGATTTCAGTGTATATGTTTCTTTTTTAGGAGCTCCAATGACCAAAGCCATGATTCTAAACACCGGCGTTCGGATAAAGACAAATTCAAAGACAGCTTGTCTGAGGGACAGCATGCTGCCCATGAGGAATCGTCCGATGATCAGTGAGTTCTGTTGTTATTGCTAAAATGCTATTTAACACTGTAGTGCATGATTTTTTTTTCATCCTGAAAAAATTTATTTTATATCTTTAGTGTTAAACATTATGGGAAAAATACTGAAAAAAAGTAACTGGATTGGAATTTAAATAATTTAAAATTTTAAAATTTTTGCCATGTGGCAAAGGCCAACTACAAAATTCCAATTTTGATAATAATGACTAGAAAGCTACTAAATATATTTAAAAATAAACCTCTTGAACTTTTTTTCGAACAGTTTATTTGTATTTAGTACTAATATTATTATACTTTGAATACTGCTAAAGAAGTAATTTCGCAACAGTTAATAACTTTGCTCTTTAATTTTGAATACTCTTTTACTACTGTCATCTATGAGGGTTATTAGTGACTAAAACTCCAAAGTGGAATTTAATAGATGAAAAAACACAGATTTGTCGAAAGGGAGCTCTACTTTAATAGAATATAATACAATTTAGTGGATTATGTTACTTGTTGCCGTATGGCAACAGTATGCATTAGATGGTTAATATTGTATCTTTCCTTTTTTCTAGAAAATGTGTTTACTGCCATTCATTTTTATTAAAATAACGTTATACTTTAAACTGAATTATTCATTAGTTATTAATCATGAATTATTTATTGACTATTATACAGTCATACTGCTTAATTGGTATGTAATGTATTATTTTTGAAAATCTATTTCTAACATATTTCATTTACTTTTACTTTTTTTTAATGTAATCAACCCATTGATGGACTGGTCTTATTATTTTTGAAATGGCAATCATTTATGTTTATCAAAGTTTTTTAAAGGCATCTTAATTCATCTGTTCATTTTCTCTTATAAATTTCTTTATAGTTTATTTAATAATTTATAATTAAATTATATCAATCACTTATTCAATTTAATTTGTAATTTGCAACTTTAAATCTGTTGAATTCTTTTAAAGTTTTCTGCACAAATTTCTTTGGTACCTAAAAATAAAAAGTAAAATTTTTTTCTCTGTAGAAATGTTGATATTGATTTAGAAGACGAGGAAGAAGAAGACGAAGAAGCTGTTATTCAAAGGCGGCGTCAGCAAAGGCAAGAACTTTTGAAAGTCAGTGTCCAAATTTTATTCATATTAATAATTTGTAATTGACATCTATCAAATCATCAAACACAATGCTGATTTGAGTTTATATAATCCATGGCCAGTGTATTAAAAGTTCCTCACATATCTACTGTTGCATAACTGGCAAAATTAGGCAGTTAACTTTACGAAAATACCATTTTTTGAATATTAATTGTTTCAGTTCTTTAACATATTGATTCTAACACTTAAGCTGCAATTAGGCATGTCATTTTTCTCACCCTAACAATGCAATGAAAAAACTAAATTTCCAATATATCTGGTGACGAATCACATGCAAGATACAGTGGTGTCCAAAAGTGTGGACATTTTTTTAAAGTTTCACGTAACTTTGTTTGCTTGTAATGTAAAATATATTAATTTTTACTCAAATACAAACATTAAATTAAATTGAATATACATTATATTGAAGGTAATTTAATGTAGAATTTAGTAATAAAAATTGCCAAAAGTGAAAATTAATATATTCTACAGGCACACAATGTTGAAAAAAATAAAACTTTCAAAAAATGTCCACACTTTTGGCCACCACTGTGTGTCAATTTTTTTTACTTTTGGTTAAACTTTGACCTATTTCTATGATTTTATTTAAACGAATTCTCCCATGTTATTTAAAATATAAAATTTTTACTTAATTTAGCAATTTTTTATATTAATTTGAATAGTTTATGTATGCATAGTAATTTTTAACTACTATGCTTTTTATGTAGCTTTTTCTTATACAAATGTAGTACTCTTAGGAAATGTAAGTTTACAATTGCACTTTCAGAGACTTGGTGTTGAGCAGCCTCAAATGGGAAGTGGCCTTTCTTCCCCAGTCCGCTCCAACAGTGGCACTGAGACTCCTGATTCTGCAATTATAGGAGACGAGGTAATATAAATTATTTGGTTAATTTATTGCAACCATGGATAAGTTAGAATATGTAGGTAGCTTTAATTTATTGAAAAAAAATTTAGAAAATTTCTGACAATTATTTTTATAAGTAGAAATAATGTGGATGATAGTTGAAAATTGAATGATTGGATGACAGGAAAAAATAGATAACTTAAAATAAAAACCTTTGTTTTAGTTTTATTTTCTCAAAGAGAAATACAGTTGTATTTTTTTTCTCTTGCCAAAACTACAAGTAGTTTTTTAAAGGATCCACTACATCATTTTTCAGGGTGGCTACAGGATCAGGGAAATCAGGGAATCATGGAAAAGTCAGGGAATTTAATCAATATGGAAAAATCAGGGAAAAGTCAGGGAAATTGGTGATTTTTGTTAAAAATCAGGGAAAATTTCCAAAAGTGCCATTTTAACCGGTAAAAGAAAGGATAAAAAAACTTTAATCCGGAAAAGGCTTTCACCTAAGTAGTTGAGTTGCTGCTTAAAGTCTTATCATAACTAAAAAAATTATTATATGGGCTTTAACGCTTGCTTTTCTTATAGATTTGTTTTAAAAAGCTCGTTGTATATTCATTAAATAAATTTAATTTTTTAAAAAAATCTTTTTTAATGTTAAATATACTAGAAAGTACCGGAAAGAAACCAGCATGCAAATATAGTTCATTGCCGCTAAGCAGGGAAATTTCTTGCATTCAGCCTGGAAAATCAGGGAAAAGTCAGGGAATTTGTTTTCACAGATTCTGTAGCCACCCTGTTTTTCGAATAATCAGCAATGTTAAAACAATTTGATTCATAAAAATATAAGTTAGTTGATATGATGTAGGTAGTTAAAAAGTACTGTAATGCTAGATACTAAAGTACTGTATTACTAGATACTAATGGACTATAGTTTAGAAAACATTTTAAAGTATTCAATGCTCATGATTGTATGCTTTTCCTTTCCAGGCTGCTGCTAATTTTTTGGCTGAGCAAGATGACCAATCCAACGATTTTGAAGCCTCCGTCATGGACAAAAGAAAAATAATGGGACTCCAAGAAGAAGAAAGACTGGCAGAGAAAGAACTTGAAGGTGAGAATTAAATTCGCCAATCAGCGATTACCTGTTAACTATTACTTAGACAAATTTATTGTGTTTTATGTTGTTAAACAAAAAGT
Organism: Hylyphantes graminicola; assembly: GCA_023701765.1. Classification (NCBI taxonomy): domain Eukaryota; kingdom Metazoa; phylum Arthropoda; class Arachnida; order Araneae; family Linyphiidae; genus Hylyphantes; species Hylyphantes graminicola. The sequence goes on along the minus strand of CM043115.1, from coordinate 3,883,755 downwards.
TCTAAAATAACTAGCATAGTCTACTTTCCTGTTACTAAAATATTTACTAATATAATCAGAAGACAAGTAGGTTCGTATCTGAGTGACGGACATGGTCAGCATGCCAATACTTACTTTTTAAAATTCTTTTTCAGTAAAAAAAAAGTAGGGTTAGTACTCATTGATATTTTTTGGGATCTTAGGTAGAACTAGTTATATACAATGGAGTAATAAAATTTAATTTATAAATTTTAATACCATAAAATGAGAAAAACTTAGACTTAAAAATACTTATTTTAGCTTAATTTCACATTATTTAAAGTGTATAATTTCTTTTTTTTTAATTGTATTTCTAAAATTGATCCATATTTTATCAGCTGCTGAAAAGAAAAAGAAGCTAGACATGTTTTCTGAAGCAGATAACTTTTGTGCTGATTTGGTGAGTGATTATGAACTGTGTGGCATATGTCATCTTATTAGCTATTTTCTTTTACTGTATTCATACAATAGATTCTATTAAATTTTCTCTTTAATTTTTTTTGTAGTTTGTTATTTTTTGTTCATTTGTTAAATTTATAAAATGTAAGCATCTGTTTTTCAGAGTCCCGGGGCTTCTCGTCTCATTTCCGTTACTGGTCAAGAGAATCCTAACCTCACTGATAATTGGGATGATGCTGAAGGATACTATCGTAAGTACTTTTATTGCGTAAATATTTAGGTTATACTTTCAGAATCCCCAAATAGCCATCTAGTGCAAGGTTAATTCAACTTCACCAAATGTACTTTCAGAAAGACACAACTGAATAATAAAACCGCTTGTACTTAAATTATAATATTTGCTTTTACATATCTGTTTATTTCTAGGTTCTTAAGGATTTTAACTCATTTACATTATTGTGACCAGATTTTCAAAACCAAATACTGAAAATTCTTTCCTTATTTCCGGCAATTCACAATACTAATTCCCCCAAATTTCAACCAATTTCATAACTAATAAGACAAGATTACTAAGAAGCGCATATATACTAGTTGAAAGATATCATTATCCCGAATAACCAATTACAAAATTAAAGGAACAATCATAATTTTAAGGTCGTTTTATAGTTTTATCAAAGAGTATTCACAAAATTGTGGGAAATTTATCGTTTGAAAATTGAATAAAAAAATTAAGAGAAAGTTTGACCGCCCTGCCAAAATATGCAATATCTGGTCATGCTAATTTACATACACCAGTTTTTTTTTTTAAAAACTAATCAAGTAATAAGGTCGGTACTTGAAATGATTCTTTTTAAAATTACTTCTTTCTTTCAATTTTAGGTGTTCGCACAGGTGAAGTACTTGATACACGATACACTGTGTATGGATACACGGGCCAAGGTGTATTTAGCAACGTCATCAGAGCTAGAGATATGGCCAGGGGAAATCAAGATGTGGCCATTAAAATCATTAGAAATAATGAAATTATGTAAGTAATATAATTTTGATTCTCGGTCTTTAGAATTATATCATGGATTTATCATATTTAATTTTGTAACAAATGTAGATTGTTTTAGTTAACAATGTTTCAAGAACATCTATTCGTATAAAACATTGATAGTCCTTATTAATTTTTGAGCAGGAATATAAACAAAATATGTGCAATAATTTTAAATGTAAAAATTTTTCTAGTACAGTTGTAGTAGAATAACTATATACTTAAAATAAATTAATAATTTTAAGTTAACTACAAAAATGATTTACTTTGATTATAAAGTGAATGTCTTACAATAGAAAAATTTAATGTATCAGCTAGATTTAAGTTCTTAAATATTATTTAAAAAATCTTATTTTTATTTTAACCAATGAACTCTTTTCAGGCACAAGACAGGTTTAAAAGAGCTGGAAATACTGAGGCGTTTGAACGATGCTGATCCAGATGATAAGTTCCATTGCTTACGATTATTTAGAAATTTTTTCCACAAGCAGCATCTCTGTCTGGTGTTTGAACCATTGTGGTAAGTACAATTGAATTAAAGTAGAACCTCTTTTTAAGGTGAATTCGCTAACTTGAAAATTTGCTTAAGATGAACTGAAAACAGGTACGTAAATGCTTGAAAAAATATCTAAACGCGAAATCATTCAGGTGGAATCCTGCTTAACCTGAACACAAAAGAATCAGAATCTGATTTGTTTCTTAGTTATTCAAAGTTTTGAAGATCAAATGAAACAAAACACAAAAAAGAGTAAAACAAACATTTTAAAAATTGTCTTCTACTTCTGAGAAAATCGTGATATCTGTTATATCATAATTCGCCAGTTTTCTTCCAATTTGCTGTTCCTTAAAATTTTACCTAATTTTTCTATAGTATGTAACCCGCCAAATGAACTTTATTAATTAAATTACTAATTGTACACATGTATTATTAGTGTATTGCTCTAAAAAATTAGAATAATTTTTAGATATTTTTAAAGCTATTCTCTGGTTTCATGTAAGAAAAATCCTGATGGTTAACATGAAATTTGGTTAACACGAAATGTTTCGGAGCTCCCTTTTAGTTCACATTAACATTATTCGATTGTTTTGTATGTTTATGCTGTTTGTATGTAAAATGTATTGATCTGTATTTCTTTTTTTAGCATGAATCTAAGAGAGATTTTGAAGAAGTACGGCAAAGATGTCGGCCTTCACATCAAGGCTGTGAGATCTTACAGCCAGCAACTGTTTTTAGCACTGAAACTATTGAAAAGATGCAATATTTTGCATGCAGATATTAAACCGGACAACATATTAGTAAGTCAAATTAATGTGCGACACATAACTTTATGATTTTTTTAAAGCATGTTTATTAGTGTATGCTACTGCACATTTAGTCTTATTAAACTATAGTTAAACTCGTAGTTTCCTTACACAGAAGCCACGACCATGGGCGGAGCTATAAAATTTACGGATCAATCAGATGAAGAGAAAATTTCAGCTGTTTATTTTTCTTCATCTGATTGCTCCGCACATTTTATAGCTCCGCCCATGGTCGTGGCTTCTGTGCAAGGAAACTACAAGTTAAACAGTAATTTTTTGAAATTGTGATGCTCTGCTATGGTGTATGATAATTCAGTTATTTTAGGTCGTTTTCTGTTATTTTAGGTCATTTTCAGTTATTTTATGTCATTGTACAAAATATATGGACTAATTTTGACAGACTATATCAAATACTAAAGTTTTTATTTTAAGTTTCAAAAACTTATCTATTTTATTTTTAGGTAAATGACAGGAAACTCGTTTTAAAGCTTTGTGATTTTGGTTCTGCATCCCATGTTGCGGAAAATGAAGTCACTCCTTATTTAGTAAGCCGATTTTACAGATCACCTGAAATCAGTAAGTGACTTCAGCTTATTTAAATTTCTGTAATTTATTTCTATTTTAATTTCAAACAAAATTGAACTCAATTAGTTGAAGTTGGAAATAAATCAGTTTTTTTTTTTTAATTTTACGTTTATATTGTTAATTGTATTTTTAGTAAAATTTTGATGTTTGATTTTAGTAATATAATTGTTTTTAAGCTATCTTTATTGTTAGGATATTTAAAAAAAATTTCAGTATTTTTTAAAAACTTATTTTACTTAACGTTATGCAGACTCCTTTCAGTATGTTCAAGGATATAGACATACAAAGTTATGAGGCAGCTATGACAACTGGCAGTAGTTACATCCTACATTTGGTGATGGATTTTAAAAGATTAGTTCCCGGGAACTATCTAATCTCAGACAATAGTATTATTCAATGATGTCAGCCTAGCAGCAGTAATCTATCAGTTAATATGGTTTAAATAATAATGTTAGATGTGTTAATTTTATATTTTGGTGCTCATATTGTATGATATCTTCTAAATCAACAAAACTATTAAAGTAAAGAAATTAAGTATACACCACACATTTTTAATATAAGTGTTATGCTTTTAGTATCAGAACAGGTAATCCTGCAAACATCGTTGCACATATTAATACTACACAGCTTTTTTTGCCAATTTCTTTAATACTATCTTCACTAAGAGTTAACACTTTGGTTCATATTTCTCAAAAAAAAACTTTTCTTTGTATGGTGAATTTACAGACGTGCAATTTTTATGCAGAAAAACAACAAAAATTCCACATTTTAAAAGTATAGTTTGCATTATTATGAGTTTCAAGATATTTCAAATGTTAAGTTTTAATTGTTAGAAGTATCAAAGGTTTTTGAAAAGATGAAGTATACTATTAATTTTTGCATTTATGCTCTTTTATTATTATTAATCTCGTGTGCATGTTTTGCAATATGTGCAATATGCCAAAACTTACAATTTGGTACTTTCGCCTCTTTAGTCCTGGGTCTCCAGTATGACTTTGGCATTGACACGTGGAGTGTTGGCTGTACTCTCTATGAGCTGTACACTGGGAAAATTATGTTTCCCGGAAAGTCCAACAACCAAATGCTGAAGAACTTCATGGATTTGAAGGGCAAATTTCCCAACAAGCTGATCAAGAAAGGTGCTTTTAGGGAGCAGCATTTCAACAGCAGTTGCAATTTCCTGTCGCATGAAGTTGATAAAGTGACTGAAAGGGTAGGTTCATTTCATTTGTACTATTTAACAAAACGAAAGCCATAAGCATTTATTGTAAGCTTGAAATATGTTCTTTAATTATTTGAAGTTTCTTCCAGTTCCATTAGAATAATCGGATAGAGTTTTACTATAGTTGGAACTCAATCACGAAATAACTTTTCTGTGATTTCTTATTATTAAGAACAAGCAAACTCTTTCCTTTAATCAAATGCGCCAAGAAAGTTTGGATAGCTGAAATAAGACAAAATTGTTTAAACATATGTTTCAAATGAATAAATTCAATTTTAAGTGTGTAATTCTTAAATAAATGTTTATTTTAATTTTATTTTTGTCCTAAAATCTGTAAAGGATACTCTTGCATTTTCCTGTTTTCTGAGTATAATGTATATGTTGGAACATAAAATTTTTTTACCAAATAAACTATTTGTGCCAATAATATACTATACAGCTTTTCCTTCGTGTATAATTACTGTCATGTTTCTTGCGCAAAGTTGAAGATATCCGAATATATAGTTAATGTTAACCAACTTAACTATGACAGTTGTTGGAGGTTAGAGCTACCTGCAACTAATACCAGAAATTATGATTACGATTAGCAATCATTTTGCAACAGAACAGAAGAATCATTTATTGAAAACACATGAAGGGTTTATATGCAGAATTATCACACATGATTAACATCCAAACAAATATATATGATACACTTGAAGTTTTTGACTGACACAAATGGTGGTTTTTGACTGACACAAATAAAAAGGAAGAATTTCTGCTCCATCAACAGTTAACAACTTTCCTATTTGCAGGAGAAAGTGGTGGTGCTGACCAACATCAACCCCAGCCGCGACCTCCAGGCTGAGCTGGTGGGGTCCCAGCGGCTGCCGGACGACCAGTACAGGAAGGTGTGCCAGCTGAAAGACCTGCTGGAGAAGATCCTGATGCTGGACCCGGCCAAGAGGATTTCCATCAACCAGGCACTCACGCACCCCTTCATACAGGAGAAGATCTAAAGGAGGTGGGCACTTGGTTTTTTTTTATTGTAGTACAGTAAACTCCCGTTTATCTATCCTAATTGGGACCGGAGGTAGTTCAAATAATTGAAAACTAACGATAATGGAGAATTTCCATGTAATAGTACAACTTGTAGTACAAAATAGCACCGAAAGTCTGCAGACTTCAAATTCAGATTACCTGATTTCAGAATCATTAACTTCCCAATTTCAGAATCGCTGTAATTTTCCCGATTTCAGGATTGCTGTAAACTTCCTGATTTCAGAATTGCTGTAATTTTCCCGTTTTCAGAATTTCCGTAAAAATGCATAATTTTAAATCGCCGTAGAATTATAAAACTGGTTTCTTTTGTGTTCTTGGACAACATATATGCCGGACTTTGGGGTGGTTAGTTGATAGAGAGTTCAGGATAAAAAAAGAGACAGATATAGGAGGTTCTACTGTATTTTTTTTTTTGAGGGATAAAAAAAAGTGGTTTATGTTGAGGAGCTATATAGATATTGTGAGAAGTAAAATCTGTGTAATGTGCTAAAAGGCCCTTAACATTGTTTATTTCTAAAAAAAATTACGAAATTATTCCGTTATTTATACATAAGTACAGATTACGCAGAAATCAACGTTTTTTAATTTTTTTTTTATTTTGTCACCCCTGAGACCTATGCAGATTTACATTATGGGGAGTTAGGGCAGCTGTTCCTCTGCTTTGAACAGTGAATTTTAATCAATAGTCTAGGGTTGGGAGAAACCGAGAATTCATCTACGTAAGAATTCATCTGCATCCAAGGCCACAGTCTGTCAGCACCAAAAGCTAATTCGGAGTTTCAGACGAGAAGAAAGTTTTTGTTAGTTCATAAGTCATCATAATAATTATATTATCTTTTATTCGTTTACAGAAATTTAAAAGTGCAATTACCCATGGTGGAAACATTTAAAATGTTGCAGGAAAAAATAAGATTTTTTTCTGTACGAAGTCTTTTTCTTAGCCTAAAAGAAAAAGTTTTAAGAAGTTGAATTAGACAAAAGTAAAATTTTTGAAACTATTTATTTAGTAAATATTTTAAACACCTTCATACTTAATTTCATAAAACTATGTGTTTCTAGTTTTGTTTTAAGTAACATAAAAAATAAATTATTGTAATTTAAACCTAATTTTGACCCTGTTTATAAAGCAATCCCATTAATTTGTTGTATCTCTGCAATAATTTCACATGATTATATTATTTTCATTTATAGTTCAGGACAATTGTCAAGCCTAAAGTTAGTTCCCTGCTGGTTGTTTCTTACCAACGAAGAGGAACTTTAGCGACCCTTTAAGTCAACTCGTAGCATTCGAACTGTTAATGCAACTTGTATTCTGACTCAGTAATATATCAGAGTGAAACGTATGTTTCTATTATGTTCTTTATTCATTTGGTTTTACAAATAACATATGAACTGTTTGTACATGAACATATCTCTTTAAATGTTGCAGTTGATATTCTTTAGTTATGTATGCGATTCTGAATATTATTCATTGCATTAGATGTATATAAAATGTGCTTTCATTATTCATTCATGCAAGAAAATTTGATATATTTGTAGTTTTTCAAAATTAATAAATTGTGTGTTTATTGCAGTTTTTAGTTCCAAGTTCCTGTATTTAGAAATGTTAACTTTTAAAATTGGTCAAATGTAAATGATTATATTTGGTATCTAAATAGTTTAGTTATAGAGAATTGCTGCAAACCAATTTTTCTGAATTTACTGAAAAAAAATAGCCAAATTGTAATAATAATACAGGTTTTCCTAAAATCCTAATTATTATGTACCTATGCAATTTTATTGTAATTAAGATAGTTAAACACATATTTCATTATTTTGTCTGTCTCATGTGGTCATAAATTTAAGTATTCAGTCAAAATTCTACTAAAATGAGCCCTTAAGAAAATTTTAAAAATGTAATCTACCATATTAGTGTAGCTCTGTTTAAATTTGTAACCAAATATTTTAAGGATAATTATTAATTATTTTAAGGATAAATTTTCCTTTTAATTGATTCAATATCGTAAGGTTTATACTGTATTAATTTTGAAAGATGCCTAATTTTCATTCTCGAAATTAAAAGCTTTGTAAAAATTGCTAATGTTATTTTTAGTTATCTTATTTGCATTTCAGCTGTCGACTTTAAGTGAAGTATTGTTTGGAAAAAGAATTTTGTAACAGAATTTGTTGCTATTTTATAAAACTGTTTATGAAATGCTGTCAAAAAAATTTAGCTAGTGGAATTTTCTCAAACTGTCCTTTTATACTTCCTTTTTCATATTAACTCTTTTTGCTATTCATTAGGTAATTTCACGTTGCCTTGGCTCGCTGTTGACATTCACTGAGTAAGCTGTCACAAAGCAGTAAAATGCTCGTGGTAATTGGTTTTATATCATTGTTTCAGTAAAATGTAAAATCAAGCAGTAAAATGCTCGTGGTAATTGGTTTTCTGTCATTGTTTCAGTAAAATGTAAAATCAAGCAGTAAAATGCTCGTGGTAATTGGTTTTATATCATTGTTTCAGTAAAATGTAAAATCAAGCAGTAAAATGCTCGTGGTAATTGGTTTTATATCATTACTTAGCGCTATTGTTCGCCCAGATATTCAAACAATGTGTTCATCATTCATAGAAAACTAGGCAAGAGTTGGACAATTTGCATTTACTAAAGCTGAAAAACTTCATTTAATGTTGTTACTTGTGTTTATAGCATGGTCAAATGCTATAAAAGCAAGTGAACATGTAAATGTAGTTTTGTTTAACTGGTGTGATTTCAAAATGATTATTTGTAATGAATTGACAGACAGCAGTCTAACAAAATATATTCTACGTATGCACATCGTATAAAGTTCAATGTTTTGCTTTAAAACCATGAAATTTTTCTTTTCCTTTATTACCCTACACAAGTTATTAAATGGTTCATATTTGTTTTACATTCTATTAAATATTAAAACTTTTGGTATTTGCCTTAATGTAGGCTTTATAAGGTATATATGGATTCTGAAACAACAAAAAAATATTGGATTTCCAATAGTGTTCAAATGTTGCTGTTCATTTTGCTTTGTATCTATGCAAAATTTTGTTGTTGAGAGAGAGAGTGTGTGTGAGCCATAGCTGAGCCTCTGAAGTCCTCTTTCTGTGTGTTAATTCAATGAAAAATTAAATTTCTCTCATTGGATTAACTCACAGAGAAGACTTCAGTTTCAAGACTTTTACGCATAACGCTATTATTGAAAATTGGGACATAGTAGTCTTTAAGGGAAATTCAAGATCTTTTTTTCTACATATAATCTTTGCCTCAAAACAAATATGAACCTTATATGAATGGTACTTTGACTAATAATTGAAAATACTTAAACCTATTTACTCCATTATTCTCAGGCTTCAAGACGATCGAAGTTTAAAGCAACCCTGCATTCTTACCTCAACTTTAATGGTGCCAGACATATTGCTCTCTGAAGGTAGAACTTAACAAAGAAAATGGGGAAATTTTAATCATCTTTAAAATTTATGTGGCATTTTTTACTCTCTCTCTTGCTTGTATAGTTCTAATTTTAATTATTAAAACCCAAATGCTCACCAAAAATGTTTGGCATATTGCTTTTTAAAAAAAATTTGCTCATTTTGCCCATCTGGTTGCAGAGTTAGTTATTTTTAGTTATAAAAATTCCGATTTCAGATTAGTAGTGTAGTTTTGGTGGCATTTTGAACATACTTTTTGATAGTTGCACAATACATAACCCAGATTACAAGGTCTACATCAATTAGTTTTTTAATTTTGGCAAAGTATTATATCCTACTATATAGGTTTCTTTTGTTAATTTATATGCCATTAAAAAATAAGATACATTTTTCACACCTTCAAAATTTATGCTAGACATTAAAACGAGGTTTTTCAAATAAATGGTAACAACCAAGTGATTTGTTTAAGCTTTATGTATATTAAAAATGAATTGAGAGTTTGTTCTAAATAATATATTTTTTTTATCAGACACAATTCAAATCTTGTCATCTGGGGCTTGTTTTAAGTTACCTTTTAGCTGTAATAAATGTCTGAAAGCTTTTAATTCATTATTCTCAGGCACAAGACCTGGATACTCAAGGTGCAGCACATTTGAGGCTAGAAGCTTGGCCAACTACTGTCCAGGTTTGTGGCTAAAGGTAGAAATCACGAGGCATAATAGTTATTTCAATTAAAAGAGCTTAAATTTAATTTAATAAAAATAAGCATTGATTCTAGGTAAAAAGTTTGTTGAGGTACTGGAGTCTATCAAATATATTTAGTTCATTTTTTCTTTTTAAATTATGATAACTATTTTTCGAAGATTTACAATGCTGTTTTAATTTTTCTAAAACCCAAAAGTGAGGCAATTTGTAGAAGATCTGTATGCATGAACATACTTTTTGAAATTCCTAATATTTGCCTATATAATTCCTATTTTGAATATCCTAATATAAATTTTTTTTATCCGTTACTTGAATCTATAAAACATTTTTCTGTTCTCCCTCCCTCCATAAAGACCAGCTGTGCCATATTCGTTTTACAATCTTATAAAGTTACACGAAATATGAGTTATATCTGATAAAGTTATAAATAATACAAAATTGACTTAATTCCTTGTATTTCCCAATATTACATGTTTTAAATATTTTACAGATATAGTGACATTTCTTATAACTTGATTTTTTTTTAATATTTAGATTTAAGATTAAGCATCTTCTATAATCATAAAATTACTTTTAAGGTTGGTTTAGTTAAGTTTTGTAAAATCCTGTGAACAAATTTAAGGGTTAAAAGTATTATAAAGGTTGTCGTACATTTTCAAATTGCAGCATTCTCTAAATCAAGATTTTGTCAAACACTTGTGTAACTATAATGTATGGTTAATATCTTTTTTATTTCAGCTACAATAAATTTGTAAACTTTTTCTGTTTCTTTGAAAATGATGACATGAATTTAGATGTAAATGCTTCATTATATTTGTAATTTACTTTGATGATGTAAATAAAAATATTTTGTGATGCCTTTTTATTGGTGTTTCAGTTACTATTTAAATGTCAATTGTTCCCAACTTATTCATTGATAGATTTCCATGTGATTTTTTTTGGCAGCAAGATATTGAAGTCTCTTAGGATTCTAACCTTTTAAGAGACAGTTAAGTTTTCTAGCTGTCTATTTATAGCCTTCCCTGAGGAGCAAGCCAAAAAACACAGCAAAGGACTTGTAATTTAGTATTCGTCGAATATTTAAAATGTAGCCAAAAATTAAATCAGAAATTTAATAAGATGCCATCTGTAACTAAATGTTTGCAAATGATCATATATTTTCCATTTTAATTTTTTATACAAACAAAAAGATAAATTCAGATAATTTATATATCTCCAAAATATTTCTTTTTATTTCAATAAATACAACCAAAGAGTGACTTAGGAGTGTGGTTATAATAATTTTAGTCATAATCAATAACGTATTTACACTTAATAAATTTTTCCTTTGGGAACCAGCCAAAGACATTTTACAAGCAACAGAAAAATACAGGTGTCAGGATAATTCTGTCAAATTCCCCCATGATGTTCCAAACTTAACTTGCACAGGTAATTTCACTGTCAGTTTGGTGGTGGTTTCCATTGCTTTTTTAACAATTCCAAGCACTAATTGTAGGTCATTCCTGGAGACTTCATATATCAGTTCATCGTGCATCTGCAGCACCAGGAATCCACCACTGAAGGTCTTCGTCTTTGAACCTGAAAGGGGAAAATGTGCTTTTAACCTGAAGGTTTGTTGGTGGCAATGATCTGATAATAATAGGGTACTTGACTGTATTGCTAAAATACCTTGTAATATTAAATTATAGTGTGAACCTAAAAATAACAAACGTAATATTTTTAGGCAAAATAAATCTTTAAGTAATTAAAATCATTTTAAAATGGCTTTTTTTTATCGGTAAGTCGCGTGATCACAAATTTATCGATTTGGATAACGTCAATAGTATGTCTAAACAAACTGGTGAGATGTTTTTTTGCTTGCAATTAAACTGGATTTAATGTAATTTACTATTGAAATAAGAGATATAGATAGTGAAAGGAGGTTCTACAGAAGCGGATAGTTAAAATTTGTTTCAAGTAGCTTCCAAAATGGTTTCTAAGTTTTTTCATAGTTACTAGTGACATCATAGATACCACATGACAGCCAGAAAGCGTTTTTGGGCGTGATTTTCCGTCCTAATTTTAAAATGAATTTTTTCCCCTTTTATGGGGTATTTGAAAAAAAATATGGGTGTAATATTTTTAGCACAAGAATATTTTAAGCCAATAAAAAAAATTTAGTCAAATACCCTATTATTGTTTGGGCTATTGGCAAAGTTTGGTAAATTCCAAACACAACTTTTTAAGAGCAGCGCCACAACTTCACACCCTTTTAAGATGGCAGCTATTTTGGCAATGCCCGGGCTCGAATCTGGAACCTTTCACATGCAAGGCCTTAGTGACTGACTGTCCCAGGCTTGACTCAAACTAAACCCATTACACAATTGAAGAGCTTAGTGGGCGAACATGCAAAGTGACGAAAAGTTGTAAATAAAAAAATTGAGCTTTAAAGTTTCTTGTTTGAAGTTGAAAACATTAAAAATAGCACTTTACAAACGATGATAAATATACTTAAATTAAAGTTTTTGAAAAGGGGAATGTTGTTATCTTTAAAAGAGGGAATAACTTGTTCATTGACCACAAAACAACTAAATTTTTTCAAAAATGTCACTTAGCACCTTCTTCCACTAAGCTCTTCAATTGTACTAAAGTTTAAACTAACAACTTACTTTTCCCATTTTTCGATGAATATGGTTCAGATGCCTCAGGGAACTTTTCCTGCAGTTCTTTCTCTATTTTTATCATGGCCGCTTTTATGATGTCGGCAGCAGAACCCTGGATGGTGGTGTTGATGGCCTGTCGACTAGCGTGCGCCTGTTTGGCTTTGTCGTGGCTGCTAATCATGGGCAGATATCGGCGCCGTTGCATCAGGGTCGAGACGTAACCCTTGTTTTGGCATTCAGCAATCACTCTTTGGAAGTATTTATTGAGACCTATGGAAATAAAAAGTTAATTTTACAATATAGTTACAGATTTAGAGACTTTTATTTTGAGTGACAGGGTGCTGATTCTAAAGAAGTGGTGTTTAAATGCTGGCCCATTTCTGAAACCACTCTACGGCTAATTTTTATAAGGGATATATTCTTTGCCAGATATATATTTCTTTTCACCATTTACAGTTTTCCCAGTGTATTATATTTTATTATTAGTAAATATATTTAGTGTATGTTTTTTGTTGATAAAAATAAAATACCAGCAGCATAGTCCATAATTATTATAGCTTATTTAAAGGTTATTACAAATATCTGTATTATAAACAGTGTGTTAATGCCTCAGCACCATTTATTACTTGAAAATTTTCTCTTTGAAAGAGTTCTTGATCTTTTAAAATGCCAGAGCATCCAGTAACTTAACTTGGAATGTGCCCTCTAGAAGGGATGATCAGTTTTTTTAGCCTGTTACACCGCTCGCCAGAAGTGACACAGACACACATGGAAAGGATGACACAAACACATCGACAAATAACAACATTTATTGACAAACACAAACATCCATGTCTTACCGGGATTTGAACCTGAACCCAGTAGCTCCAAAGGCTAGCTTCCTAACCGTTGTGCTGCCGGGTCGACGAGCGTACAGTAAATCTTAAATATCCTATGTTTTTTTTTACCTGGGTATGATTTTTTGAATGTCTCCATGAAGTCCTGGGCTTCTTCTTTGGTTGTGTTGAGTTGTTGAGCTAGAGAGTTGGCACTCATTCCATATATCATGCCGTAGCATATCTAGAAGGAAGAAATATGTGCAAAAATATATTTACTTCTAAATCATAATTGAATTTTGTTAACATGATATTTTCTTGAAGATGAAATAAAAGCATTTTTACAGCTGTTAAGAGGATGAACTATTGCTATTTTTTCAAAAAAAATTGTTTCTCATGTAATCTTGCTTAACATAACTAATTACATTAAAAAATAATGTGAAACTTTTCTGAATAATTGACTATTTGGTTAACTTTGTGAAATATCTCTTGATTAGCAATTACTTCTACTATTTTAAGTTTAAGTTGATAAGTAAGTATTTAACAACAATGAAAATTTCGCCATCAGGCTAGACACTACTTTTGAGATTTGTATCTTTTAAAATAATACCTTTCTATTGTTGTGAAAGTTCTTTTTATTTAAATATATTTAATTATAGGTAGGTTTTTATTTAAATAGAATTTTTATGTATTAAAGTATGCATGAACCCTAAATACACAAGCAAATATCAAAAATAAAAGGCTAAAAGCAATTAACTACAATTAATTTATAGTGAAATAGTTAATGATTGAAGAAATATTCAATAATAAGCAGGATTGTTGGTGTAGAGCACAATTAATGCATTGTGTTGCTCTCGCCCAGGGTTTTCCCTCCTTTTGAATCAAATCCAAGCAAATTTTAACTTTTTAAAATTTTAATTAATTTAAATTTAATTTAATTACTTAATTTTTTTTTGTTGGTCATTTTTTTCTACATAAAACACAATTTTTATTTGAAACAAAAATAAAATGAGAAATTACTGAAAAACATTTAAGACCAGAAGAAAAAACAAGAGTATTTCTTTCTATTGCATACCATTTGAAGATAAAAAATTCACATAAAAAGGTGTAACAGGCTACTATAGTTATTTTTTTTTCTTATTTAAACCTCTCAAACCCTCGACGTATGACCAATTACAAAATTATTTAAATTGTCACTTTCAAATTTGAACATGAAATTCAGTGATTCGAGCACGTGTTGGTATTGACGAAAACGAGTCTGCTGATATTCTAGCGAAAGAAGCAAGAAAACTCAACAATGACGTCTTCCCCAAATCACCCTTAATGACATCAACTCAGTGGCCTAAGCAAAATTGTTTAGCAGCAGAAGTGTTAAAATTAAACACCAAATCTGCGAATTAAACACTGATAGGGTAACTGCGATCACCCTAACAATATTAAGGGTAGGCCACTTCAAAGGGATGGAAATTCAAAAAGATGGAACTAGGAAATACTCTAGCAGAAGAAACTGCCCTGACTCGGAACTGATCTAAAACATCTTTTCTCTTGTCCAGCTATTCTGGTAAAATCGCAGCAAAAATCACCAACTCTCCCTATGAAGATAATCTATATCCATGGACACGACATCATCATCATTTAAATTGTCAAAACGCCAATTAAAAAATTTCATCAATAATTGTATGCAAGTCGAGATCGTGTGCTCACTCTGAATAATATTCTGTTTCCATAAAATATGATACAGAAATTAGTGCATTTTAAAATATTAAGTTAAGGTTAACCGTCCTGGAAAGTTCAATATGACTTTATTTGTTTTGAAAAGGTTAGTAAAACCCTTAGTGATGTCACAAAAAATGTACACCAGTCAGGAGAAATTTAATAATCAAATGCTTAATACAATACACTAAATAGCATTTCCATTCGAAAAAAATTTCCAATGATCCTACTTTTTTAGCTTGCTGTCTCTGCTCACCAGAGACAGATGTGATGGGAATGTTTTTCCATTTGGCCGCTATGTTTTTGAAAACGTCCTCATCGCTGTTTAAGGATGCAAGAAGCTTCTTCTCATTGGACAAATGAGCCAATATTCGGAGCTCAAGTTGAGTGTAGTCGGCGGCAAGCAAAACGTTACCTAAAAGTAAAAAAAGGAAATTACTTAGTTAACTGAGCAAACTAACTTCGGAATATCTGACAATTAAGGGTACTCTAAACTGACTGACATTTATCTCTGACTGTCCCATCTTTAAAACTGACTACCTCAGACAGGTTGCTTTCCCGAAAAAATGCTTGATGATTATTTGCCGGCAACTGTGCTATGGTTTGACAAGCTGGTTAGAATGCAATGTAAATGGAAGGTTTGTAAAACTGTGCAAAAAAATCCCACTACAAAACATTCTAAATTTATTGCAAGGCACAAAATTTGCATTAGGGGGGCGTCTTCAAATAGTACACATTAAGATCTGAACTCGCCAATAGTCTATGAGAAGCTCTAATGTGATGCTAATCCAATCCAACCAATGCACAAACAGGTTTGCCACGTGAAGCCATTGCACGATTGTGACTTAAAGGCTCTCAGGTGGCTTCAATAGTGTTTCTCACCAATCATCTCAATGCATTGCTATCTCTATGCTGGGGCCATTTTTTATTTGCTCAATCCCATATTACACATTCCAGGGTTCATACTCTATCTATATAGTCAAATTCAGGAGTTTCTAAGGAGTTTTTCAAGAGTGCAGCGATGTAAATTCAGGAGGTATCGCGAAATAAATTTGAATATGTGGGTTTATTAATGTATTGGTCTAGTGACTTAGACTGAGAATGAAGGAAACAAGGGGTGTAAATGTTGTGGAAAAATTCGAGGCTGCGGTGTAAAAGCCAACCCCCTTTTTTTGGGGAAAAATCACCCTTTTTGACGATTTTTTGCATTTTCGTGACCTTTGTTTTAATTTCACGACTTTTTGGGCTGGTAGACATCCTGATAAAGTACGAGAGAAAACCAACTGAGAAAGGAGAATAATGATTCATGTTGTCAAAGTTTGCAGAAGAGGGGGGGGGGGCGGGGATATCAGGAGATTATATGCAATGCAAATTTCAGGAGTTATAAGAGCCCTTAAAAAATATAAATGAAATTCATTAGTTTTTCAGGAATTTCAGGAGGCGTACAAACCCTGACATTCAACTATTTAAGATATATATTCTTTAAATTTAATTGACTGACCTTTACTTGGAATGAACAAGTTTCTTATGCTGATGCCATACTGCAGAACATCGTCTTCTTTGCAATGGTAATCCTCTTCTTGTTCTGCTTCCTCATTTGCACCTGGGCCACTGTCAATATTGAAATTTCGAGGGACAAACTGTAGATTTGGGCTGTGGACATTTACCCTTCCAGTAAGGGTGTAGTAGTAAGAGTTGCTGTACAAGCGATCCATGTTGAAATAAGGATCGTGTTTACGCTCTCTTAATAGTGGCATCAATACCTGAAATGTACAGCGAATATAGTTAGTTATTGGTTTTTTTTCGTCCAAAAAAAACCATTGAAAACTTGTTGAGCATTTTTTTATACATAGAACACAATTTTTATTTAAACAAAAATAAATTTAAATAGTATTGAAAAAAAACAAGACCAGAAGAAAAAAAACAAGAGTATTTGTTTCTATTGGACACCATTTGAAGAGAAAAAAATTCACATAAAAATAGGTAACAGACTTAAATTTTTCCTTTTTATTTAAACCTCTCAAACCCCCAAAATATGTTTCTACCTTCATCGGAGTTAAGGACCAATTGAAATTTTAATACATCATGAAGAATTAGGTGTTAATAATAAAAATTCCAGAGATGGGATAATAATAATTTTACTGCATTTATTATATGACTGAATCCAAGACATTCCTAATCTGTAGCAAGTGCACTGCTGCTCAGGCGCCCCACTGAGCACCTCCTGTCATGTCTTGGACTTCAATAGCAAAGACATAACATCTGACCCTCCGACTGTTATTGACTTTTTAACTCTCAACAACCTTTTGGTTAGGTTTGAATTATCGTCGCACTAGAGCTATTGGCTACCAGGCGTCGTATTTAAGAACCACAGTCAAGTGACGAGCTGACACCTGAATAGGCACCCCACGCAACCGTTAAGGGCGACATCGTATGCAACGTTATTAGGACTTTGAAAGATATGTAACATGCACTTCCTTACACATTGTCAGGGTGTTTTGCACCTTGGACCCCTAAAAAAAGGGACTTAGGGACCTAAAGTTTTAAAAAAAGGGACCTAAGGGACCACTTAAAAAAATCGACAAGTGCTTAGGAGATGTTGGAAATTAGCAAATTGTTTATTAAGGCAAAAATCCTTCTTTTATTTTTAAACCAGACTAAAAGAAACACAAGAAAAACAGAAGACGGTGTAAGAACATCATTAGTGGGCAGACCTGCACAAAAGTTTAGGCACAGACGCAATTCATGAAAAAATCGTCAATGTTACTATTTTTCAGTAGTTTTTTTTTTTAATATATATTCTTTAGGCAGCATGAAAAATAATAGGGTGAAAATTTTTGCCAACAAATATAAATAAATTTGACTTCCATTAACAAATTAAAAATGTCATAACTTACCTTGCCACAAAAGTATAGGCTCAAGTTTCAGTTTCATGCAAATTCTTTACTGAAAGTGATTGCTTCAAAGGGGAGGGTTTTTAAGTTGCTTTAAAAGGTTGAAGGTAATTTTCAATGCTTAGAACTATTCTGAAGTCAACTGAATTTTTGTACAAAGAGCTTTTAAGGATATGGACATTAAAATTCAACGGTAAACCTGTTTCTGATATTTCTACTGAATTAAAGCGTTCGAAACGAGGTATTTTATAGAGTGTTAGAACGTGGCGATCAACATCCACTAAAATCACGGTCTGGAAGACCTCGAATCACCAGGAAACGAGAGGACAGACAAATAAAAAAATTGGCTTCAGACTAACATTGCTATCTCATCATAAAGATGCAAGACTGCAATGGACTCAACAACACATGTCTTACAGCTATCCATTGCAGTCCTGCATCTTTATGATGAGACTAGCTGTTATACCCGACGTTGCACGGGTAGAGGTGAAAAAATAATTTTATAGTCAATTTAACTATTTTTTCTTTCATTTGAGTTACGTATGATATGAAGATTACCCAGTAATTTTTTCCATTTAATGTACCCATCTTGGATATAGTAATAATTAATATTAATTTCAAAAATACCTTTGATAAGAAGCTCAAATTAAAGAGAATACATATTTGAGTAAAAAATAATCAGTAAGAATTAAAAATAAAGCTACTCCAGCAAACAGCAAACGATTTACATTTTTTATCAGTTTATTTGCTTTTTATTAAGCTTATGTTGCTGATACCGTTCGTTATTAAAGTACAAAATCCCGCTACTTATATTACATTAAAAATTCAAATTTTTAAAAATGCTATAAAATTAACAGATAATGTCATAGTAATTTCCCGAATAAAAAACATTTTAGCTCATTTGGCGTGTTTGAAAAATTTGGCGAGGAAAATATATAGCTACAGGGGTGAAAGTGGCCAAAATCAAAAAAGAGGAAATCACGCGTCAGATTTAAGGAGAGAACATAGTTAGCGACAGCAAAAATGAGCAATTTTTAGCCTACTTTTCTTTTTTTTTAATTCGAAGAATTAAAAAAAAATGAAAAAGTAGGTATTGACATGCGGTCGATGTCCGTCCGTCCGTCTGTCCGTACCCCCCTTCCAAAATCAGTTCTATCAATCCGATCTTAAAAATTCTTTTTTTATTAGAAAGGTATAATCTCAGACACCCAACTTTCATACTTTTTGTCCGTCTGTCTGTACGATAGGACGGACATAAATCGACTATTTGACGACGAATTTCCCATTGAATTAGCATTGAAATTCAATTTCGATTCATTTAAATCGCTGAAATTAACTACAAATGCTACGGACAAGTGAGATACGTCAAAAAATTCAGCGCATCGAATTTAGAATGCATTGAAAATTTCAGAAAAGAATTCGAATTCGAAGTACTTCAATTATTAAAAAAACATCAACATTTAATGCTCATTTAAAAAGCATAGGAAGCCATTTTTATTAGAATTATATCGCCGTTGCCATCGCAACAATTGCTTGAGAAACTTTAATTCTTTTAGGCAATAAATTAAAATAAATTTATTTTTGAGACATCGATCAATTTAAGATGACGTCAAATATATATTTCACTACGAGATCTTTGTATTTTGATATAAATTGTTTTCATTCTATCTAAAAGCGAGGAGTATTGCAAACAAACAAAAAAAACAACAAACACTTTATTAATTTAGAAATTTTGCTTATTTATTCTTTGAAATATAAATTTTTGCAAACGATTAAGTAATAATTATTTAATTTTCGAAATAAAATAAATGAAACTAGCCGAATTTAGCAAGTAAATGTTTATTGAGGAGTAGTTTTTTGGTTTTTGTTCTACGAAAAATCAAATATTTACTTATAAATGCAAATCAAGCTGTGTTTAGTGAAAGATGCTGTGTTTAGTTAGATGCTGCGTTTAGTGAAATTTATTTTAAATTTAAGGTGGAAAAACGGTTCTTGATGTCACTTACTGTTACGAACATAGTTTTTTCAAGATAAGAATTTTAGTAAGTATTTAAGGGGTCACAGGAGTCTTAAAAATGTGCAAAGAAGGAACTACAAAATTTAGTTTGATCTTTCATGTAATTTTTTAACTACTCAATATACAGGTATAATTTTTTTATCTGTAATTCTACAAGATTTATTTAATATAAAACAAATTTTAAAATTTATGAAACTTTAGCCAAAACTAAAATAAATGACATTAAACATAAAGCTATTTGAACACATTGTGATTAGGCTTGCGCGGCAAATTGTGAGGTCAAAACTGAAAAAATGACCAAGAAAATGACTTTATATTGTACAAATATGTTCAGACAAAGACTTATACCTAAATTCTCAGCTCAATTTTAATTAGAAATTATTTTAAGAACTTTTTTCTAAAAAAATTAATAAAAAAAATTAAATTTTGATTTTAAATATTTTTAAAAATAATTTCTAATTTAAATTGAGATGGGAATTTAGGTATAAGTCTTTGTCTGTACATATTTGTACAATATAAAGTCATTTTATTGGTCATTTTTTCAATTTTGACCTCACAATTTGCCGCGCAAGCCTAATCACAATGTGTTCAAATAGCTTCATGTTTAATATCATTTATTTTAGTTTTGGCTAAAGTTTCATAAATTTTAAAACTTGTTTTATAATAAATAAATCCTGTAGAATTACATATAAAAAAATTATACTAATTTATTGAGTAGTTAAAAAATGACTTGAAAGATCAAACTATGCTTTATAGTATCTTCTTTGCACATTTTTAAGACTCCTGTGACCCCTTAAGTAACAGGAAAGTAGGCTATTTTAGTTCTTTAAGAACTTCTTGTTAGCATTGATTTCGAAAGGCTCTAAACAATTTAAAAATTATGCTACAAAAAAAAAAATTGTACCAAGTTATAAATTGTACTTTTATTATTATATTTACACCTAAGAACCTTATTTTTAAAAAAAATTAGACCATTATACCATTTGTACAAAAAATATACAATGAATGTACATAGAACTTTTTTCAAATCTTATACTATAATACGAGGAATTGGACCCAAATCAAAAATCGCCCCAGAATTAATAAACTCCGGTAAACTTAGGGGTCTGGGGTTTTTGGCCACGACGAATCGATTGGCATAGGTTTTGAAGCGCTACTATCAAGCAGTTCGGAGTTACAGATAGGATATTTTCAAACTTCATTAGTTCGCCATAATGGCTACTTTCGTGATGCCATCTGCTAAAGCTATAAAGCCTCTGCTTAAGCTATAAATGTTTAGTTAAGAGTTTAATTTTTCAAATTTAAATAAATTCGACCTTGCTTTAAACTTTATTGAGTTTTACAGAAATGGTAACATGAATATTTTTTTAGTTCCAATCAGCAGACGATTTCAGTTCTATTCTGTTCATTGGCGATTTTTGGCGATCTTGAAAATTTAACATATGGTTGCTATACCTATCGAGTTGAATGAAGTATGAAATGGAATGTTTACCACATTTCGACATTTTCGTTGCTTTTCAGCGAAACGCCAAGTATCAATTACATTTCATGATTTCATTTCCTATGACTTTTAAAACTTTACCTTTGTATAGAATAGTTCCCTTTCCAAACTCTAATCTTATACTATAAACCGAGAAATTGGTGCCAAATCGAAAATCGACCCAGAATTAATAAACTCCGGTAAACTTGGGGGTCTGGGGTTTTTGGCCACGCAAATTGATTGGCACAGGTTTTGAAGCGCCACGGTCAAGCAGTTCGGAGTTACAGATAGGATATTTTCAAACTTCATTAGTTCGCCATAATGGCTACTTTTCTTATGCCATCTGCTAAAGCTATAAGCCTCTGCTTAAGCTATAAATGTTTAGTTAAGATTTTAATTTTTCAAATTTAAATAAATTCAACCTTGCTTTAAACTTTATTGAGTTTTACAGAAATGGTAACATGAATATTTTTTTAGTTCCAATCAGCAGACGATTTCAGTTCTATTCTGTTCATTGGCGATTTTTGGCGATCTTGAAAATTTAACGTATGGTTGCTATACCTATCGAGTTGAATGAAGTATGAAATGGAATGTTTACCACATTTCGACATTTTCGTTGCTTTTCAACGAAACGCCAATTATCAATTACATTTCATTTCCTATGACTTTTAAAAATTTACCTTTGTATAGAATAGTTCCCTTTCCAAACTCTAATTTCGTTTACAATGGTGCACTTTAACTAATGTGACCAGACGGCGAGACGGCCAGACGCTTTTGACGGGACAGTCCCGCTTTCTGTGTTACTGTCCCGCGGGCCGAATGTCCCGCCAAAACGTCCCGCTTTTTGTAAAAGTTCCGCAATGTCCCGAAAAACGAGGAAATTGTAAATAAAATATACTTTTTTTTATGAATAATTGTTGTAAAACGCTATGACGTCTTTAGAAATTGTTAAATTTAAGTTAAAGTCATCAACAAATTGGTGGAGTATGGTTTCTGTTTGCCTGGAACCACTGCTGCTGTTGAACGCGCCTTCCTTATTTTTCTTATACCAAGTATGTAATTGTGGGAAGGGACTATTATGTGCATAAAAAAATACTTAAAAAATACGTCGGGGGGGGGGGGGGGGGGGGGGGGGAATGGAGTGTCCCACTTTTTGATTTTGAAAGTCTGGTCTTAACTAACTGGTTATCTTTTCACCAATGGTTTCACAAATTTTCTTATGGTATGTATTGTTTTGATAAATCACAATTGAAAATTTAAATCTTCGAGTTAGCTTCGATACCTGTTTTCTCCGAGCAGAGCTCGGTCACCCGCTGGTGTAAGTAAACAGTTAGATTTATATTGGTCTCCTGTTTTTTTTTTTTGCCTAAAATAATTTTTAAATTTTATTTAAAGAACATTATATTCTAAATTCACAAAAATTCTGATTTTCAACGCAGAAAAGTGTAAAATAATAAAACAGTTTTTTAAATTTGTAAGACTAAATGAGGTGACCTAAATATATCTAAAATGGTTTTATAACACACAAAAAAACAAAAAGAAATATTTAATAGATTAAAAGAAAAGTGTACCGATGTGTTGAAAATTATAGTTTTGAGAAAAATGCAAAAAACAAATACAGTCGATTCCGTTAACAAACTCGAAGAGACCACTGAAACATTTCGTGTTAACTGAATTTCATGTTAACTGTCAGCAAATTTTTCTTGCATTGACCAAGTGAATAGTTTTAAAAAAACAACATAAAAAAATTCTTATTTTTATAATATAATACCACTAATAATACAAGATACAAGCATGAAATTAGTAATTTAAAGGGGGCGTGGCACACTTGCTTATTTTTATAATTTTAATTTTTTTTATAAGAAATAATTAACCGATCGATACAAAATTGGTCTAATTCAACAGATCGGGCTTTCATCTATCAGAAAATACTGGTTTCAAAAATTCGATTTTTTTTGGTTTTGCAGTTAACTATGTTCTCCCCTTAATGTGCAAGTGCACATATTTATTTTAGAAATAAATTATTGCACAATAAAATGATTTCAAATTGTATTTGATTAATAAAGTAAAAAAAATCTTTTTTCTTTAATGTGAACTTATTGCAGAAGTAATGATTTATATGCATTAAATTTTTCTTATTCCAAGGATTTCTTTGTTCTCTAATAAGTGTGTATTATAGTGAAATTGCATTCCTCATTCTAATAAGGGTTGCGCTTGCATTAAAAAAAACTTTATAAATCACCAGTTAAATCAAAATTACAGAAAAGCCTACTGGCAAAACTATTAGCATAAATTTATTTTTTAAATAATAGTTTAAATTTAGGATATATCTCTTACTCTATACCACCAGAATTTTCATCGAATTTATAATCAATGACTTTTTTCTAATATTAATAATTGCGGCGATCTGAAAATCTCGCAAACTTAGTCTATCACAACATCTAAAAACTTCGGCATCTGAAAATTAAAAAAAAAAAAAAAAAACGCTGGCGTTCCGAAAGTAGCGAAACTCCGGCTTTCCAAAAGGCACTAAGCTTTGGCGTTCCGAAAATAGAGAAATTCACGGAACTCCAGTGATCCGAAATTCGCGAAACTCCGGCGTTCTGAAAGACACTAAACTGCGGCGTTCTGAAAGACACTAAACTGCGGCGTTCTGAAAGTCGCGGAACTCTAGCGATCCGCAAGTCGCGGAAGTCAGCGTTCCGAAAGTCACGAAACCTTAGCGATCCGAAAGTCGCGAAACACAAGCGATCCGTAAGTCGCGAAACTCCGGCGATCCGGAAGACACGAAACTCCGGCGATCCGGAAGACACGAAACTCCGGCGATTCGGAAGACGCGAAACTCCGGCGATCCGATATTAGCGGAAGTCCAGAGATCCAAACTTTACGAAACTCCAGCGATCTGAAAGTCGTGAAACTAGAGCGATCCGAAATTCGCGGAACTCCAGAGATTCGAAATTCACGAGACTCCAGCAATCCGAAAGTCGCGAAGGTCCGGCGATCCGAAAAACGCGAATAAATATAAAACGATTTTTATGTTTTTCGGACTTTCTTTGCTTAAATACATGACTTTTGGTGGGTTTTTTTTTGCTCAATTTCAAGACTTATGGCAATACCCAATGTCCAAATTCTTGACTTTTCATATGCGCGGAAACCCTGTTAATACGATTTTTTTTCGAAAACTTAGAAAATATAAAAGTTTATTTCATAATCTTTTGAAAAACTTGATTTTGCGGAATTTTCTGAAAAATTCGGAAAAAGCGGAATTTTCTGAAAAATTAGGAAAAAGCGGAATTTTTTTGAAAAATCGGAAAAAGAGGAATTCCGCCGTTCGGCGGAAGTCTGGCACCCCTGAACCATTACACCCATTCAGCTCTGGCGCAAAGACCATCGCATAACCAACCAGATATTTTAAAAAAATTGCTCTTTTGAGTAATAACTTGGCAAGTTTGGCAAAGTATTTGGCGAAAAAAAGGAAGACATAAAACTCTAATATGCATCTGTAGTGCGACGGAATTAAAAAAACAACATAGTTCAGTGAAAGCTTAACTATGTTTTTAAAAAATTCATAATTAAAATCATATAGACACAATAAAATAATAGAATGGAGACTGGTAGGATTACGTAACTTGAAACATATCCAACTATTTTTTCAAATTATTAATTTTGTTTCTGAAGGCAATGAACAAATATTAAATAAATTAAACATTTTCAATTTCAATTGTTTTCTAAAAAGTTTTATTTAAATTGTTCTGCCTGATGGCATCACGAAAGAGAAAAAATGATCGGGTTTGAGCGAAAGTGGTGTATTTCCCCCCTTAAAACGTTCGAAAACGATAGAAGGAATGGTCCGAATCGAAAAATTCTTAGCCTATGTTTGTTCTGGAGATGAGATGAATTTTTGTGCCAAATTTCGTGACGATCTGTTGCGTGGTTCTTAAGTTTTTGCGTCCTATACAGACAAACAAACAAACAGAAGTCGCCTTTTATGTATATAGATAGCAAACTAGGCTTGCGCTTCAGCTTGGATTTTATCAAGTATAAAGATTCATTGACTCACCTCTCGAGAGGTTCACGTGAAAATTGAGCCACAATCAGGCTTTTAATTTGATTTGAAGAGCAATGTTAGTCTGAAGCCAATTTTTTTATTTGTCTGTCCTCTCGTTTGCTGGTGATTCGAGGTCTTCCAGACCGTGATTTTAGTGGATGTTGATTGTCACATGCTAACACTCTATAAAATACCTCGTTTCGAAAGCTTTAATTGAGTAGAAATATCAGAAACAGATTTACCTCTGAATTTTAATGTCCCATATCCTTAAAATCTCTTTGTGAGAAAATTCAGTTGACTTCAGAATGGTTCTATGAATTGAAAATTACCTCAACCTTTTAAAGCACCTTAAAAACCTTCCTCTTTGATGACCCAATCACTTCCTGTAAAGAATTTGCATAAAACTGAAACTTGTGCCTATACTTTTGTGGCAAGGAAAGTTATGACATCTTTAATTTGTTGATGGAAGTCAAATTTATTTATATTTGTTGGCAAAAAATTTCACTCTATTATTTTACATGCTGTCTGAAGAATATATATTTAAAAAAAACTGCCGAAAAATGTAACATTGCCGATTTTTTCATGAATTGCGTCCGTGTCTAAAATTTTGTGCAGGACTGTATTAAACTATTTCTCATTGCATGGTAACGTATTGTCATGCTAAAGAATATGCCCAAACCCCATTTCTGAGTGACAAAGAATATCGAAAAAAATGGTGCGTGCTAGTCACATGGTAATATTTTTTTTTAAAAAAGGGACTTAAGGTACCAAATGTGAAAAAAAGGGACTAAAAGGGACCGAAAATAAAAAAAGGGACTTTAAGGGACTAAGGGACCAACTCTAAACGCCCTGCATTGTATTATTCATCGAAAATTTTTGGCTGCACGGGCAGTTTATAGGTGGGCAGTTATTTTGGCGATGCCTAGACCCGAACGTAGGACCTTTCGCATGCTAGGCGAGTGCCTAACCAACTGGACTCCCCAGACCCTTAACTATGGATTAGCCCCTTAAGCTATGGATTAGCAACAGCAACTGCAATCATTAGGATAATACTCAGGAAATTAAATTAATTTCCAGAAAGTATAGTAACACACAAAAAAAACTACCTTTGTGGTTGAAAAGGAAAGTCTTCTCCAGTCCAAGATGGCCTTTGGAAGAGGATGCAAGTGAATGATTTTTTCAAGACATTCCCTGTTGGTCTTCAGCTCGGGTGGCATCTTCCTACTTTTTGTGGATCTTCCAG
This sequence comes from Hylyphantes graminicola, assembly GCA_023701765.1. NCBI lineage: Eukaryota > Metazoa > Arthropoda > Arachnida > Araneae > Linyphiidae > Hylyphantes > Hylyphantes graminicola. The sequence continues at coordinate 3,857,156 of CM043115.1, read as the reverse complement.
AACCCAAATGTCTGTTTATCAGAGGACTGTCAGGTGCAAGAGTGGGGCTCAGTTTCAATTCTTTGTAGAGGATCTTTGGAGTAAAATAATAAATTAGCAGAGGTGCAATGGTTATAAGCAAATCTTTGTAAGGCCTATTTTTGGCTTATTTCACCATTTTCAGTTTATCTAGTACAGTAGAACCTTTATCATCTAATCTAATTGGGACCAGAGGTAAGTCGGATAATTGAAAATGTCAGATAATAGAGAGTTTTCATTAAAAAGTAAAGATGTGAGCCATCCGGAAAAATGTTGTGGAAAATAAACACTTGAATTAAATTTTAAAAAGATTTTGAAAAATTAAACATTGTTTTCTGTTTAAATTTATTAACAAATAATAGGCATAAAAATTAGATTAAAACTTGCTTCAAGGTCAGTCAATAGCTTTTTGAAAACTTGACATGTATATTGCAAAATTTTCTATACTTACGGTAATACAGAATGTATGCAATCCCATAACTTATAAAATTTTAGGGAAATTTTCAAATAGATTGGGGTAAAGTGGGGAGTAAAAACATTTCTTGAACCCCTGTAAATTAGTTACAATTTTTATTTGAAAGCAACAACTTTTATTCCCAAGGAAACTGGATCGTTAAAAAAAAAGCGAGTCGAAGAGGAAGTTGCTTTGTCTTCAAAGGATGAAATCATAACCAATTTAGAATAGAAGTATAATTTTTTTTGACATGAGGTTATAAAATTGGTTGCTGAAAGAAGGTTGTCTGGTCTTAGTAAACTTTTAAAATTAAGTTAAAACAAGGAAAAGCTATCATAGGCACGTTTCATATGCCTTGAGTGGCAACAGCCCCAGCAGTATGGTTTTCATACTTGTTCCTGATAGAATTACATTTGTTTTTGGTATTCTCGAAAGGGAGTTATGCATAAACTTTTCCTTCAGTAGAACTAGAGATTTTTCTCTGTTTGTGAGTCACGTTAGTAAAGTAATGTTCCATAATTTTGCTTTATTTCGCTGCATAACAAATATCATCTTAATGTTTTGGTAATGCTTTGCATAGTTTAAATTCAATTGAAGAATGTGCATTTAAGGGAAACTTAAACAACTAATGAAATCACAGAAGTGCAAGAATGAAAACTGGAAAGAGGTCATCTGAACCAAGCCAATTGGAATTCAATAGTTTTCTCTAAAATTGGAACTATAGCTGAACAATTTACCCTGGAAACATCCCTGGAGGACAAGATGTTGAAGCGCCTTCCAGCCATTTGGTAAGCTTTGTCCAAAATATCTTCTTGCTTCTTTTGAAGTTCTTTGTGGTAACTTGTGGCCAGAGTGGTGTCGAAGCCCAATCCGTTTTGCTCCATTTTTGCAAAGGAAAGCACAGATGGCATCTCTATTTCTACAATAGACAAATATTCAAAATTGTACTAAGCAAATCATTTAGCACCATTACAAAACACAACTAAAGAAAGGAAGGACAGAAAAACATCAAGCGAGTTCATGTTAAAGAGGCTTGAATGTATTAAATGAAGTAATTTTAACTCTATGACATAGGTTATTGTGTGATGAGCTTGCTTCAAAAAATAGATTTACTAACTTAAGCACAGATGATAAAAATAAATCTTGCCATGCATTAACTTTTTTAAAGATGAGGGGTTGTATAGAGTGCAATCTTTTGTATTTTTGCCATACTAAAAAAGCTCAAACTCTTATTAATAACTGTAATAATAAAACTAACATTCATTTTCTTATTGATATAAATATTTATTTTTTATGGTACAAAATCTATAATAATCTTATCAATAATTAAAAAAGTTCAAAAATATAAAGATAAATTATAAAGATACAATACCATTAAAGGATTTATAAAGTTTCTGTTCTTTAAGCACAGCCAAGACTTTGTCCATCACATGAAAAGAGACAAAAGCTTCAGTTGACGCCCTTTGTTTGCCAGAAATCGTGTGCCAATGTTGCAAACCTAAACTGCCGCTTGTGTAGTCTAAATCTAAAGAAAACTGTTCTCATAGCAAGTTAATTTAAAATTACACACACAATTGGAAAAGTTAAAATTTGACCTTGAGGGGGAATGGGCACAATGGGTCTCCAAACTAAAGTGCCTCAGTGTTAATCCAATAGGAAAAAAATTATTTTCTTTGCCACATTTTTCCGGCTGTATTGAATATTTTTACAAGCAACTTTTTTTAAAAGATAAATATATATAACTTACAGGCAACTTACAACTATCTATAATCCCACTTTTTGAAATTGCTTCTAATAGTTTATGTAAAATTATTTATTGAATATTAAAAAAAAAATTCATACTAAAAATCAATTTGTAAAAATATTCCATACAGCCAGAGAAATGTGGCAAAGAATTTTTTTCTCTATTGGATTATAACACTGAAACACTTTGCTTTGGAGATCTGCCGTCCAATGCGCCCATTCTTCCTTAAATAATAACCCAAGTTGTATTTTGGGGGTCTTACCATCCATTAAGCAAGCAGCTTCAGGCCAGAAGTTATTGACCAGAGTTTTCAATGGCTGATGCCCTTTTGCAGGATCCAGCAACCATGCAGCAATAGACGGGTCCACACATTTCTGCTTCAGGGCAATGTTGCAACCTCGCCACAGAACTTTGTACTGGCTTTTAGTGTCGTATGCAACGATTGAGCTTCCAGATGTACTTTTGGAGAAAAACTCTTGGAGAAGTTTGCTCTTCTTAGAAAATTCAAGATTGGTGTTGCCTGAAAATTCAATAGGTGTACTGATTAAAATGTAGTTGAAATAAAATTATTTTTCTATTGCCTCATATTCCGTACAGCAATACTGGCTAATATTGAATATGTGAACTTGCTTAACCATCTGAGTAGCCTGGAAATAGGCAAAAATGTACGATTTTCTTCTCAATTTCTGTAACAAGTTTTCTCAAGCAACAAGTTAACAAGTCTACGATTTTCTTTCGGTTTCTGTAACAAGTTTTTTTTTTTACGGGGTAGTTGTTAGCCCCTTTGCCAGCCCAGGGTGTTCCTCTACCAATCAACAATAACAATCAACAAGGAAGTAAAAGAACTTAACAAGTCATGGGGAGAGATTAAGACCGTTACTGCCAACAGGGTGAGGTGGCGGACCATGACGGAGGCCCTATGCTCCATGAAGGAGTGAAAGAGGTATAAGTAAATGAGTTTACAAATTCTAAATTAAATTTATTTTTGATCTTAAATTCGTGTCCGATTGAAAAATTTGAATTTCAATATTTTTTTTAAATAAAATTTAATTTTACTACTGCTGGTGTATAAATTATGAAAAATTCAGGTACATCAATTCAGGTAAGTTTCAAGTGAAATTCTATTAAAGTTAAATTGACAGCATTTTTCAGGCATTTAAGAGTTCTAAAAAGTACATATTTAACACAACCATAAAATAAACAGCTATTTTGAGCTATGTATATGAAATACTTACTCTGAACTCCATCTTCACAACAAGAAATGTAACATGCCTCGTTTCCATAACAAATACTAATACCAACTATAGTAATATCTGGATCAATTGTCCATTGATTATTGCTTGTTAAGATGCATTTATTACCTAAAAAACATCGATATTTTATAATATAACAGCAAACAAAATATAACAATTTAACTAATTAATATTGTAAAATATTTTATTAGCCAGCTTCATCTACTAGATCAAAATGCTTCGTATTAATGGATAAATTTAAACAACTGAACAGAGTTTAGTAAAATTTAAAAAAAACACCATTTATTTATGTATGTTTCATAGGAAACTGCAATAAACAAACGAATTTGGACAACATTAGGTAACTGCATATTAATTTTTTTGTGTGGAAAATTTAACTTTTTTGAGGTGTTGATGAAAAAAATTGTGCTCGAACCATCCATAAAATAAACTGCCACATTCAATAGTTATTTATGCAACAAGTGTGAAAAGAAATACTTTTTAAAACAAGTGGATTATATTTTACGAGCGACTGAAATAATGACATGTATTTTAAGAAGTTTACTTTTCCCAAGCGATGCATACACTATTTTTTCTATTTGTATGAAAAAAATATCATCGGTCCAATAATATTTCACACGCATTAATATCTTTAAATAAAAGCAGATCGATAGATCTCTGGATTTCATGAATATTAGGAAATAGAACAAATATAACTTGAAATATTGACATCTTATGAAAAAAGTGAAAAAAAAAAATACTTTTTTAAAACTGCTTTTGGGTAAAAAAAAGCATTTTTTTCACTGCTTTTGGGTGAAAAAAGCAATTTTTTTCACCGTTTTAAAAAGTCTAACTTTTGCACACGTCTGATATTGAAATTATAATGTAAAAGTCCGATTTCTTTTCACACAATTATAAAAAAATCTGTTACACTAATCTTAACTTCACATTTTGGTAGATTTAGATAAATATAGTACTATTGGATTTCTATGAATATGAAAATACTTACTTTTAGCTGGACCAATAGTACGCCTCTTTGTGGATAGTTTTTCACATGCAACAGATAAAGCAAATTTCTTCACCTTTGCTGTTCTTTTCAAAAATGAATTCAATTCAGCATCGGCTACTTCATTTATATTTAACCTCATTTGACTATTGTCCTTAAAATTCTCAAGGCCTTCTTCTTCTGTGATGTTCGGTGAACTGTTTTCTTTATCAACTACAGCTTTATTTTTCTTGAGAAATTCTTTGCTTTTAGGAATGGTGAGGAGCCCACTCGATATCTTGTGAGAAGAGACTTGAATTTTAGCCAAAGATTTCGAGGACTTATCCGGTGTAGGAGACAGGCAATCCGAGTTAAAACTATTGAAGAGGCTGTTATCAGCTGAATCTAGCATCAAGTCTTTGCTGTCATCCAACTTGGATTCTTTATCTGCAGGCACATCGGGAACAGCATTTAAAGTTGACTTAGCTTTGGATCTTTGGGTAGGTTTCGGGGTCAGAAAACTTTCCTGGGAAGGATTCCAGGTGTTCCAAAATTGTGACTGATTGTTGGTATTTAGCATTGGTATTTCATCTGAACTCGTATTGCAAGGTTTAATTTCTGTTTTTAAATTGTTGTTGTTCGTTTGCATGCCTGATTTAGAAGTTTTATTAATGGGAACAGCAAAGTGAGAGTTAAGTTCAGCATTAATTTCACTTTCCTTGATGCTTTCAAATTCTTTTATAACTAAGTTATTATTATCTGTTTTTAATTTATCATTAATTTTCTCGTTTTCAGATTTAATTTCATTGGTATCTTTTTCAGTTTCAAACTCTAAATCGACTTTGCAAATGTCAAAGCTGTCATCAAATATATCACAACTGGTTTCTGCACTTTCAGTTTTTATTTGACTAGCATTAAGTTTTTCTGTATTGCTGCCAGATTCAACAATTAATCTGACTTTGTTGTTAATACAATCTTCAGAATTAAAACTGTCTTCAGTTTCAAAAATATCCACACTTGTTTCATTAATTGAGTTTTTGCTTGCTAATTTCAGAGGGGACACCTTAGAAGTCACAACTTGTTGTAAGTCAGTTTTTGAATGGTTAATAGAATCAGTCTTAGAGCTCATATCTAATAACATGTCATAATATTTTGAAACATTGAATGAGTCTTCATGAGGGGACTTAAGGGGGGGAATGTTTTTATTTTCAAGAGATTTTTCCTTAGAATCGGACAGTTTTATTTTAGAACTTTTACCAGAAGAATTAGAATGATTGGAAGCAAACAAAGATTTTTCTGATTTAGATTTAACTTCGGGTAAAGGTGTGGAATTTTTCTCTGGAAAACCATCTTGAGACGTTGAAGTATTTTGCAGTTCAAAGGAAAAACAGCTTTCTGACATTAAATTTAATTCTGATGCTTCTAAGAAACTATATTTCTCGACAACCTTCTTATTGCTATTTGAACAATGTGTATCTATTTCATGGTTTGGACGTTTTGGCACACAATCATTGGTTTCGGTGTCACGTTTGATAGGTAATAACACTAAATCATTTAAATTTTCTTCATTAATCGAGTTCTGATTTGGCAGGGCATTAAAGGATTCTGTAAAGTATATACAATCTGCATTTGCAGTTTGGGATAAAAGCAGTTCATTGAAATTCATGCTGTCATCATCATCCTTAGCCTTGTTCTCAGTTTCAAGTTTTGAGCAAGACTTTCGTGCATCCTCAAACGAACAAAACTTTTCATCGAAATTAGCATAGAATGACTCATTGAAAAAAGTAACAGTTTCATTTTTGGCCTTATTTAGATGATTTGAATCTCCATTGAGGTTATCTTTAGGGAGACAATTTTGATCCATGGACTTAACTGAAAGACTTTTAGGAAGTTCTTTATTAACATTTTTACAAAGGATGCTTGCAGGGACAACAACAGGACCAAGACTTTTGTGTCTGTCCCTTGACAATGAATTTAAGGACTTTTCACAAACTTGATCTTGAACATTCAATTTAGGACTAGTGATAGCTAATTCCTGACAACTTTCCTTCGTGTACATTTGCCTCAAAATTTCTGGATATTTTTCTAAATCAGGACCATCTGCATCATCACTTACATTCATGACCCTGTCTGATGATTTTGTAACAGAAAATGGTGCAACATGCTTTGATTTAGGATTAGCTACTGATAATTCCCCAGAAGACTGTAGCTTATCTTGAGTTTTTCCCAAACTAATTGATGATTTTTTAGTCTGAACTGTTCTGATGGCAGGATATTCAGTTTGGTCACATACATTGGATTCAGGATTCCCTACAGCTTCATTACCCAAAGATTTAAGCTTATTTTGCTGGGGTTCATTCACAATTGTATCAGTTCTGGACTTAGAAGTTTTTTTAAAAGTAGAATATCCAGCTACGTCAGATTCTAAATTTAACTTGTCATAACTCTCGGGGGATTTTAGTTTGTTTTCTTTACCATCCTCAGCAGTTGCTGTCCTTTTAGCTTGACTTGTTTTCCTAACAGAAGGACAAACAGGGTGTTCAGGGATACTGGATTCAAGATTTGCAGGTTCTTTACCACCTGAAGATCGAAGCTTCTTTTGTTTACTTCTATTACTAGACGCTGCATTTTTGGATCTGGTAGATTTTGAATCAGAACTTTCAGATTCACCCTGTCTGTCAGATTCAACAACTAAGGTTGCATGATCATCAGAAGACCTAAACTTTTTAGTAGAAGTTAATCTTTTCCTGGTCTGGGAACTCTTCTTGGTAGCAGAATATCTGGAATTATCAGAGACACTGGATTCCATATCCCCTGCACCTGTATCCTCAGATGCCTTGACTTTCTTCTGTATGTTTCCATCATCATCTGCCGCTCTCTTAGTCAGAGGAGACGTTTCAACTGTGGCTTGAGGATTCATGCTGTTCTCTTCTGGGGGGTTCACGAATGGTTTTGCGGACCGATGTTTCCAGTGAATTGTACTGATGCCCAACTCCTGTTGAATGAAGTGCTGGGCCTCCTGTACGATGAGATGTGCTGCCTCTTTCTCGTTCACACCAGCTTTTCCTGTTATCCGGATGCGCTTGGCTTCGTGACGTTGCATGGCTTCCTCTGCAAGAGCACCCTCCAGTTGTTTGGCACTGAAAAAGATATGTTTCGTTCAAAGACCATACAAAGTTTAAAAATACAAATAAGGTACCATAACAGTTATACTTACCATACAGTTAAGTTTTTATAATGGATCATAATGTTAAAAAAAAGAAATAGTTGCTGTTTAAAGTATTTAAAAAATGAAGTATAGCACAAAGAAATGTTTGATGACAAAACAAAATTTACAAAAACATTTAAGTTCAAATCTTTCAAAAAGATAAGACTTTGACATGCTGTTGAAGACAATTCCCGATAGAGGTCGCTATATCTGTGGCCACTGAGTGCTGTGTGAGTTGCAATGGCAACAGATTCTGGAAAGTGTGTAATGGGGCTTTTGACAGACATTGTTGACCGATGTCTTGTGAGCGGAGTTGACCTCTGCTTTATGAGTGAACTTTTATGCAAGAGGTTTTATTATCGGCTTGTCTTCTCCTGTCGGTGCATGATAAGTAGTTTTGTGTTTTGTCAACCTTGTGCATAGATAACAGGATGTGTGTAAAATGTAAACCTACCGTGAATAAAGATTGTGACTGCAAGAGAGTTGTTTTCTTTTCTTGCATTGCCAAGGAGGAATTAGCATAGTCTAGATGTGTACGGTCCGTAGTTTGAGTCAGAGTAGAACCACGTGTTCTCCAGCCCTGCTTTATATATTTGTTAAGCACAAGACTTTAGTATTAATTGCCATCATAAGCCGCCCTGGCGGCGCAATGGTTAGGATACCTTTGGAGTTACTGGGTTTGGGTTTGAATCTTGGTAGGCATGGATGTTTGTGTCCGTCAATAAATGTTGTTATTGTCTATGTGTTTGTGTCATCTCTTTCTTTGTATGTATCTTGTGCTTGCATCATTTCTGGGGTTGAATACAATAGACCTAAGGTTGCACTGTTCGGTGAACTAGCCCTTCCAACGAGAAAGTCATAATTGCCATCATATAATTCTACACCATCCGTACCTTTCAAAAGAGCCCATGTTAATGAGCACCAGTGACACCTCGTCTTCTGTTGCTGCTGCCAGCTGCGCCACGCTCTCGAGGCCCCCGTTGTAGAGGGCCCTGGCCCGCTGGGCGTTGAGAGTGGGCAGCCGCACCAGGTCGCAGAGCTCCTGTTGTACCCCAAAGTGCACCCGCTTCTGGAAGGAGGAGAAGAGGAGCTCCAGGTTGTGCCACCCGAGCCGGTTGCAGAAGGTTGTCAGCATGCCTGAGAAAATGTTAGGTGAGGTTAGTTTGAATTGTCCACATGAAGAGTTTTAAGAGGTTCTTTATTAAGAGGTATTGCCAGTCCAATAGAGCTAATGCATTAGTTTTGGAATCACAACTTCCGCGGAAGTATTGCTTTGCTGTGTTAGCTCTTTCCCTCAGGTATGGGAATCAACATAACATCAAAATTATATATTTTTAAAGTTTTAAAATGCCAAAAATATACAGCAGATAACGACACTATTTGAAAACTTTGTCAATTAATAAATACATAATTGGATGTTATGAGGACTCCCATACCTGATAATAATGGGATAACATGGCAAAGCAATTCTTTTGCAAAAGTTGTGATTTCAAAACTAATGCATTAGCTCTATGGGACTGACAGTCCCTCTTAATACTTTCACATAGAATACCTCCAGACACCACAACAGGACCATGATTTTTATGCCTGTCTAAAGATTTTCCACAAACTATTTGGTCTTGAACATTCACTCAATTTAGGACTGGTGACTTAATAACTTTATTGCATCATGCATTTGATCAAGCTGCCAGTATTTCTTGAGGGATTCTAAACAACACCAACCTGCAAAAGTGGAAGTGGACTGCTGCAACGACTGCAAAACCCCTCTCGTGCAATCATACTTCTTGGCGACAACCGGCAGAGGGACCTCCTGGATAAGATCATTCAGCGCTAGGGTCGCATAGAACCTCTGGTGCACGGCCATCTTGTGGTGGGTGGAATGGTGGGCCTTGTTCAGGCGACCCTGTATTCCGAGGCCCATGAAGTTCTCCTGCACTCCCACCAGCTCGCCCACTCTCCGGTATTCCTGGGGGAGATCCTCCCATAAAGACAAGAAGTGCATCCAGTTCAGCGAGCCCATTTGTTCGCTGAGGTATGGAGGTGTCACCTATATTAAGAATTTAAAAGGTTGTCACACTAGTTGCAAGTTTTATTTCGAAACGAGGCTGCTTTTTTGTTGGCAGATTAAGCCTTTTGTAGACTCATCATACAGGGTGTCCGTAAGAGAATGTCCGAGTTTTAATGGTATACTACAGGAGTTTATTTTATACTAAATATAAAAAATCATGCATGAAATTGAAGGAAAACTAACCTAGTTTTCCCTATCAGAGCTTAATGTGTGCGCCTTTAGTGATACGGCACACTTCCAAACGAAAATGAAATTCTTCCCATACTGTCTGCAGCAAGTATTGAGTAATGGAAACAACAGCCTGTGCAATTCTACCTTTCAAGGTTTTGTAAATCATTGGTTGGGTATCACTTACCTTAAACTGTTGGAGTTATTCTTTATTTGTCACCTTCTACCACAACTGTCGAACGATTACAGCTGATACTATTACAATTTGAAACTTGGACATTCTTTTGCAGACACCCTGCATTACAGAACTTAACAATAGAAAATTGGCAACACATGACTAATATTTTCATTTTTAGAGCATTTGAAAGGTACGCCTAAATAGAACAAATTTGTCTTGTTACAACAAGTTAACTTATTCTATTACTATGAAATAAAAATTAAGGTACATACTTCATACAAAATATGAAGATCGTTTTCTAGCACAAAACATCTTCGAGCCAACTGAAGTTCTTTGAGGACTCTGAGAGCGTCATCAGGTGAAAATCCAGAGGCTAATATGGCCAATCCCAGTCGACTAGGTTTGTACGTCACTTCCGTGCAGTCTTTGAAATAAAAATTATGCATTTATTCAACACATAAAAGTACTAATATAATACAGCTCATTAACTAAATTAATTAATAGAAGTTTAGAATCTAAACTAGTTTGTTTTTTTAAATACTTGCCTTTTTTTCTAATGTTCTTCCAAATAAAAAGGCAGCATTAAAAAGACAAAAGTAATAGTACTTGCACTTTCATTCATTAATTGAATGTAGAAGCAAAAAATCTGGGTTGGTTATTTTTAAATCAAGTTTTTAGCCTACTTTTCTTTTTTTGTAATTCGAAGAATTAAAAAAAAAATGAAAAAGTAGGTATTGACATGCGGTCGATGTCCGTCCATCCGTACCCTCCTTAAAAATTATTTTTTTATTAAAAAGGTACAACCTCAGACACCCAACTTTCATACTTTTTGTCCGTCTGTCTGTACGAAAGGACGGACATAAATCTACTATTTGAGGACGAATTTCCCATTGAATTAGCATTGAAATTCAATTTCGAGTCATTTAAATCACTGAATTAAACTACAAATGCTACGGACAAGTGAGATACGTCAAAAAATTCAGCGCATCGAAATTAGAATACATTGAAAATTTCAGAAAAGAATTCGAAGTATTTTAATTGTTAAAAAACTTCAAAATTTAATGCTTATTTAAAAAGCATAGGAAGATATTTTTATTAGAATTAAATCACCATTGCCATCGCAACAATTGTTTGAGAAACTTTAATTCTTTTAGACAATAAATTAAAATAAATTTATTTTTGAGACATTGATCAATTTAAGATGACGTCAAATACATATTTCACTACGAGATCTTTGTATGTTGATATAAATTGTTTTCATTCTATTTAAAAGCGAGGAATATTACATATTTATTCTTTGAAATATAAATTTTTGCAAACGATTTAAGTTATAATTATTTAATTTCCGAAATAAAATAAATGAAACTAGCCGAATTTAGCAAGTAAATGTTTATTGAGGAGTAGTTTTTTGTTCTATGAAAAATTTAATATTTTATATTTATATTCATTCATTTTAATTCATTCATTTAATATTGCAAATAAAGCTGTGTTTAGTGAAAGAAGCTGTGTTTAGTGAAAGAAACTGTGTTTAGTTAGATGCTGCGTTTAGTGAAATTTATTTTAAATTTAATTTGGAAAAACGGTTGTGGATGTCACTTACTGTTACGAACCTAGTTTTTTTAAGATAAGAATTTTAGTAAGTATTTAAGTAACAGGAAAGTAGGCTATTTTAGTTATTTAAGAACATCTTGTTTATTCTTCCAAACAGTATATTTCTTAACTAATCTCTTAGATTTAAATGACACACTTAGAAAATGGAGAAAACTACTAGTATACTATATTATATTTATATTAATTAAAAACATTGAATGAGAGTAAACAATCTAAGCTATAGTGAATATTTGAAATGAACATTTTGATGTCATTTTTAGCTTGAGAAGCTGGTAAAATGTAAGTCAACAACTGTACAAGTATATGAAGTCAATTTTTTAAATATTTTTTACCCAAATAAGTAATTATTAGTTGATAATTATAAAATAATAAAATACATTTTTATGCAATTTTAAAAATACTTCCAAATTTGGCACAGTTAGGTAGGTCAAATTGGGTCAGGTATACAAAAGAAAACTTACTAAAACATAATAAAATAAAGCAGAAAAATCGGTTTCATACCATTTTTATTTTCTTCATGCTTGAAGATGATATCATTCTCTACAAGGTACTCAATACACTTCTCTATCGAACTCTCGACCCCATTATTGGAGGATTCAGTCTCTTTTGCTAATGAAGCATAAAGCAAAGTACACGAAACATATTGCAAAACTTCCGTCTGAGTACTAGCAAGTCCACTGGCAATAATCTGTACAAGGAAAATAATATGGTTATATATTGCTTGCTGAGCGATAAAGGACTACATTTATAAATTTGGCTGATATTTGCTAAGCGTCGTGATTGACTATAAAACCTGAATATTTTATTTTCTTAATAAATATCTTCAGAACTTGAACCTTATTATTGGAAATAAAACAACTTTAATATTATACACAAAGATTTATAGAAAGTTATGCTAAGGAACAGAGGGTAAAAGAGGGTATGCAGAGGGTAAAAGAGAATACTGATAAAAATGAGTACTTCAATGAGAGCTTTCTTCAGGCTAGAGTGTAAGTTGCTCGTTCCAGATTTGAGCAAACAAGACTGCACCGGTCGCAGCTCAGAATTGACAAGAGATAGGGCCACATTCCTTTCTGTTTCTTTGCAGATCAAAATACTTTCACCTAAATGAAAACCATCCAGAGATTTAAGTTCAAATAAGAATTGTTTTTAGACATAAGTTGTAAATTCTATTTTTACTATGAGATATGTTCACACAAAAATATTCATATTTCATAGGAATAAGTATAAAAACAACTTTCAGGCAGTGCTTTTTTTATTCAAGAAAAAAAAATACATGGTTTCAACAATTTACAAATTGTAAGGATTTTAAAGAGAACAGATTTAAAGTAACTCAGGGATATTTTCTTATTTTTAAAAAAGGTAATTTCTATTTATTTAACCAGCTGTAGGTACAAAAACGACAATGTAAACAGTTTAAGAAATCAACAAAATAAATAGCACCTAACAAAAATGGACTTTGAAAAAAAAATTCTATTCTAAAATTAAATAATGTTCACTAAAACTTGTTAACACAACTGAAGTTAAAAATACAACTCCATGAAGCTTACTTTATTATTGTTATAAAATACAACATAAAACAAATAAAGAAACACATAAAAAATGAACAACTCTAAAAACGAAAATGGCTTAAGTAAAGCACATATGCTATTCTTCAGACGAATCCACATTATTCTATATTACCTTCATCATCTATTCCTTTACGGCCAGCTCTACCAACCATCTGTTTGTAACTTAGAACGTCGATGACAGAACCGCAAAACAGTGGAGATCGTATGATTACTCTCCTAGCAGGCAAGTTTACCCCAGAAGACAATGTTGAAGTGGCAACAAGGATTTTAACAACACCTTGCCGAAATGCTCCCTCGATAATATCCCGTTCATCAAAAGTCAGACCTAAATAAAATGGTATCAGAATTTGGGTAAACAAATCAAAGGTATGGGTAACTGCATTTGGAAATTTTGTAAAGACATATTATGATTTTTTTTTTAATTCATTCATTCAAAATTATTCTGAATTTGGTAAAAAAAAATCGTAAGGATAAGGATAATCAAGTTGTTACGATTGAACTATAATTTTATTTAATGAAAAAATATCAATTTTTAAATATCGAAGTATATCTGTACATTGAAAGCAATTTAATACAAATTGAAGACATCACATAGATTTTTACCCATTAATGATAATTATAATAGAAATAGAATTGAATTTAAACCAAAAGAATCATTGAAAATTTCAAAATTAAAAAATAAGCATGATAAAAATGTACTTAAATTGATCGATAATTGATTTGGGGAGACAGTTTTTGCTTTTTTTTAAATTACAATTTTGATGAACTTATTTAATGATACAATAACTAGAAGAGTCCTCTGATAATATTATTGCATAACTCCCATGATCCTACAAACGACAAAAACACAGCAATTTTACAATCCCCAAGCTTAATGATGGGGTGATCCTTCATCCAAAAATTCCTGTGATCTTTTAATTAGAAAACTTGTGCTTTCATTTAATAGGGAAAAATTGATTAACCTTTAATTGGAAAAACCTTAAAAAGGAGTTCATTATTAGAATACTTAGGTAAAAGTGGAACAAGCGAGATCCAATATAATTGTAAAATTTCAGTTCAACAGACTGCAAACTGAATTTGACAATTGATGAATTATTAAAGCAGACACTGCAGGTTGGCAAATTTGCGCAGATTTCTGAAGTTTGTGTTGTCTTGGTACACTGCATTCTACTGAACTATATTAAAATCAAGATTTGGGACTAAGTACTTGCCTGCATGATGATATGCCACTCCAAAAGGCACAGTCAAACCAAGAACAGAGTCCAGGCCAGCAGGGGAACTTTTAAGTTGTTGAATGATGTCATTTAATTGGTCTCCATTCAGATGTGCTCTCAACTTCTCACCAATAGCATTATAAGCTGAGTTACCTGAAAACAATAGGTCATTTTAATAATGTGTTACTTATGGGCACATAGCTTAGCTCGAATAATGATAAAATCATTAAGTTTTTTAAGTCATTAAGAATTTTTGAATAACAAAAGCCAATTATGAAAGAGTATTAACCCTATAATGCATACTGTTATCATATGGCAGCAAGTAACATAATCCACTTTATTCTATTAAAGTAGAGCTGCCTCTCGACAAATCTGTGTTTTTCATATATTACATTCCATTTTGATGTTTTAGTTACTAATAACCCTCATAGATGACAGTAGTAAAAATGTATTCAAAATTAGAGTGAAATTATTAACTGTTCTGAAATGTACGTCTTTGGCAGTATTCAAAGTATAATAATATTAGTACTAAATACAAATAAATTGTTTTGAAAAAATAATTATAGTTCAAGAGGGTTATTTTGAAATATATTTAGTAGTTTTCTAGTCATTCGTATCAAAATTGGAATTTTGTAGTTGGTTTTTGCCACATGGCAAACTTTTTAAAAATGGAAATTATTTAAATCCCAATGCAGTTAATTTTTTATTTTCAGTATTTTTCCCCATAATGTATGAGTATTAAAGATACAAATATATTTTTTCAGGATGAAAAAAAAAATCATTCATTACAGGGTTAAGGATGAAATAGCATTGCCAAAAAATAAACATGTGATTTTTCTAGACTTAAAGAAAGTCAAAAGTATTTATTAAATTTAAGATATAGATATATATTAAAAACAAAAGCAACACAATGACAACTTCATATTATATTTTGTTTTAATTCAAATTATGGTGTATAATTTTTAATAACAAAATTTTTCACAAATTACTCTTCATTTTTTTTCAAACCAAAATTTTCACTCATAATTTGACGTATTAAAAAATAATGAATAATAAAAATATCTAAAATAATAAAATGTTGCAATTAAATAACAGGCTTGCACACAAAAAATTATTATTCAATAACAATAACTGAAAATTAAAAAAATACTTCATAAATAAAAACTACAAAAAAACTGCAGCCACAATTTACCATCAGCAACATCCCTGGGTCTCCCCGCATTGTATATCTCCCTCGCAATACTGGTCGCCAGATTTTCGCACCAGTTTTTAGACGGACAAAAAATGAGCACTCCATGGCCCGAAGTGATGGTCTCGATGCTCAAAAGCACAATGTGGTCTGGGTCATCGGCAAAAGCCACTTCACAGCGTCTCAGATCGCGAGACGTCGCTTTGGACTTGGCGTCATATATGACGCTCCCCACCTTCACCATCTCTTGTAGAGGGACAGGGCGGAAGTCGGTGCGGTAAAGCTGAGAGCCCAGCCATAGAGCCAGGACGTCTAGGTTGGGTAGAGTGGCACTCATTCCGACAATTTGTATGTGGATGTTGTTCCTAGAAGAGAATGGGAGAATTTTGTGAAGTTAATGAGCAGAGTAAATTGGTACAATTAAAAGGCACAACAAAGTCATAGGGTAGAAAAAGCACAGACATTTTATTATAACCAAAGATAAGTTTATATAGATAAAGTTCAGTCACGTGATCCAATCAGCTTGTTTGGTCAGTCACAGTTAGAATAGAAATCACAGTTAAATGGAAATATTGGGAATACTCACAAATTTTAGAGATGAGTTCAATATTATAGAAATATATATGCATTGAGTGGCAAAATAAGGCATCCAGTGTCGTATTTTCACAGAAATATTTTGTTTAAAAAGCTTGAACTAAACTTTCATGAACATAATTTTTAAGACAAACAAGTACTTTTAAAGACCAATTTTTTTTTAAATATAATAAGTATTTTCTAAAGGAATGTTCTAAAAATTAAAGACATTATGTGGCTTTAGAAAATTTATATTATAAACAGGGTGAAATATTAACATTTTCAAATTAATAACACTATTTAGAGAAAATAAACTAATTTATTTTAAGCAATATAAATAAAGCAATCAATGCAGAATTTTTATAAGGGTTTTCAAAGATCAGTTAAACCAAGTACACAACTGCAACTGGTCCACAAGATATGCAATTTTTACCATTATCATCAATAAAAAATCAAATCAAATTTAAAATTAATTGCTTCTTGCAATTAACATTGTGTTGGCATCCTATAGAATATTCATATTATGACCAAAAGCAGGAACAGGGAGAACTGTTAACATTTTAAAATTAACAAAACTACTACAAAAACTAAGCTAATTTATTTTAAGAAAACTATTAAAGCAATCAATGTAGTTTTTTTTATAAGGGTTCCAAGAATCCGTTACACCCTAGCAACAGAAATACACAACTGTAACTGATACACAAAATACTCGATTCTACCTTCATCGTCAATAAGCACAAAAAATTAAACTTAAAATTACTTGCTTCTTGCAATTATAAAGCAGTTTTGTCAAAAGCAGCTCTAGCAGGTAGCCTCTTCCTTGATCTCCAAGCATATGGAGTTCATCTACAACAAGAATACCTGAAAATGAAAGAATATAATAAGTTTTTGATAATATGTAAACACAGAAATAAACTGAAACAAGAAGTGTTAATAAGAGTTTGTTGTGGCAAAACTTTATTGAAATGAATTCAAAATTGTGATAGATTGTTTTAAGAAAGAGAATAATTTTTTAAAAATTATATTTATTTGATACATTAAAATTGTAAATTAATGAAAAAAATTCCTTTTTTAAATAGCATCTTAATTTTTTCCCCTCCAAATAAACATCATGTTAAAGTTGTATGTTACATAAGTATATTTAATTCATAATTTAAAAAATCTTTTGACAATAACTTTTTACTAATTGACTGTCAAAATTATCTTGTTGTTTTTAACATGAAATTATGTGAATGATAAATGTGTTAGCTTTCTTCTCAAGTGTAATTGCAATAAAGGGTGGATAAATCATTTATATTCATCAGCTACAGAAATATAACTATAAAAATTTTAATTTTATTTTCATGCAGTGAAAACAAGTCGACACTTCAGAGGAAATTTGCTGATCCCTCAGGGGATTAAGAGATTGAAACCAGTGATAACAACAAAGTAGTTGAGTAGAAAAGCAAGCACTTTACCAATTTCCACTAGCCTCTTCTCTTCCATCAGTCTATTGACGAGATTGTTGGCCTTCTCCATTGTACAGATGGCAATGTCCACAGACTTGAATCCGCCTGGTGGATTGTGGGCCCCCATGTATCCATCCACAACAATCCCTGCACTTTCAAACATTTCCTTTGAGGAAAAAAAAAACAATTTCAGATCAATAATTTTCATACTTATGTAAATCTTCCAATCAAAAGTACAACATGGCAAAGTGTTTAGATATAATATGCAACTCCTCTGAAAGTTTAGTTTAAAAAAAAAAACTTGCTTTATATAGGCCAAGCTAATCTATAGTAATACAAAAAATAATGAACTATTGGTTTAGTTAAAGAAATTGAAACCTAGGAAAAATACGCATACCACCATAATTAATTTTACATCATCATTCGAATTGTAAATTATCTTAAAAAATAACACTTTAAAAGAGAAGAAACAGAAACCTTTAGCAAAATATCAGTTCCTAATAACAAAAATTATTGACAAACTGATCACTGTCAAGCCCCTCTTTGATTCCATGACCCCTTATTTCATAAGTCCAATCCGCTTTCATATAATTCTTGACCTTTTCAAAAGCGGTTTGCCAATGATACCTGGCACTAGGCATGATATCTGGACTAAAAGAGTGATCCTAAGCCTGCTATACCAACAACTGAGCGAATGATGAACAATTGAGTTGGCCAATCAAGATACACTGTACAGAAAGGATGTCGTTTTTACAGTTAAAAAACTTAGCGGCTCAGGGGCTGAGAGGTTAAACGTGTCCGCCTCGTAAGCCCAAGATCGCAGGTTCGAGCCCCAGCTGAGTCGTCGGATTTTCTGGATGGGAAAATTCTGGGCACGCATGTCATATGATTATGTGGCATGTAAAAGATACCTGGAGGGCCCATTTGGCTTGGGTTCTCTCAGAAAAATTAAATCTCAGTATACTTTAACATCCACAGAGAGCTCAGATTCCTTGTAATCTGTCTGTGTGTCAAAATTGGTAGCGAGAGTCCGCATCGATGGTGCCACTAAAACCCTCAGTTCTGGGGAATGCCCCGAGTCTGCAAAGGCTTGACCGCCAATGTTGCAGCCCCATTAGATTGGTTTGAATTATCGTCGCACTAGAGCTACACGAGGGCTATTGGCGACGGGCGTCGTATTTTAGAACCACAGTCAGGTGACGAGCCACAACTGAATAGGCACCCAACGCAACCGTTAAGGGCGACATCGTACGCAGCGTTAGGACTTTGAAGGATATTTAACGTGCACTCCCTTACACGGGGTATTATTCGTCGGACATTTTTGGCTGCACAGACCGTTTATAGGTCGGCAGCTATTTTGGCGATGCCCGAACCCGAACCTGGGACCTTCCGCATGCTAAGCGAGTGCTTAACCGACTGGGCTCCCCAGCCCCTCAGCCCCATTAGATAAAAAAGAGAAAAAAGAATACTTTTAGATAAATCAGTTACCCAAACAGAGAATTAACATCAATAAAAATTTAACAAATTATTATTCCTTGCATTCATTAATAAGCAATTGTCCCCAAAAAAGCAAAACTAAACTTCCACAATAAGAGTTTATTACCATATAGATTTCGGAATAAAATATAAATAAACTGATTCACATGTTCAAACAGCTTGCATATTCATATTACAAAAAGCAGACACTTCAATTCATAATTAAAAATATATAATTGAATAAATACCTGAAAGTAATGCACTTTTTCACGCACAACAGAAACGAAAGGCAAGATCATTATTGCCTTCTTTTTTGTTTCAGTAACACTCTTGAGCATGAGGATTTCTGCCACCAGAGTCTTTCCTGCACTGGTTGGGGCTGAGAACACCAAATTTCCACTGTCCAAGACATTGTTCATCAGCAGACAGTCGTACTGCCATTGGAACATATTATTGATGTTTCTTGAGTTGTAAGCTTGGACAATGGATGAAGGCAATCCCCATTGTGACAAATTGCAGCCGTCATCTGAAAAATAAAATTTCACTTTGCACACAATAATCTTCAGTTAAACGAATCTATGCTAAAGTCTAAAAAATAACAACAAATAAAATAAAATTTATAACTATTAAATAAATTTTATTACATTCAATAAAATTATAAAATTCAACTATGTAGTTGCAATTTTAGCTTACTTTCAGTTGCTGATAATTCATATGGTTTTTCATGTTTGTGAGAGCCACTCCCTAATTCTTTTGATTTTTCAGAGATCTTCTGAGACTTGAGATTTTCCTTTAACATTAAAAGGATTTTAAAGTAAAAATGATTTTTTATATGAATTGATAAGGTAATACATTTGTTTAATAAAGCATACACAATAGACATACTTGAAAAGGAGACTTCGTGCCTATGTCTTCATTTCGGGTAGATTTGTTTAACAACCTGAAATAAATTCAATAAGAAGTACAATATTGAAATTCTGTGGTCTTTTCTTGAATCTAGAATTAATAAATGCATTGAAGCTATGGGATTTAGGTTTAAATAAATGCAGAAACTTTGTTAAACTACATACCTAGTAGAGCGCCGAAGCAGCCCATTGCTGTGACTAGGCTGAACATGCTTCAAAACATTTAAGTCCCCAGGAGAAGACTTTTGCTTAGATTCTGAAGGGACCGCACCTTTAGCTATTGTAGAACGCTTTTTTTCAGGACTGCAAATCTTAAAGTCGATTGATTCTTTGAAACTGCAACTTGTTGAAACCCTTTTCTTAATTTTCCAGTCATCTGTCAGTTTTTTCATGCTGTCTGTAAATTTATATTAAAAAAAACCCATTTCATCGACATAGAATTGAGAGTAAATCTAAAATTACTGAATACAGCATATAAATATTCTGTACAGTAAAATACCAATGCACAATCATTTAACTACTGGACAACCATTTGAACTATCCCCTCCTCCCTCCTACAGCATTTATCTAATCATTAGAGCAAAGGAACATTGAAAGAAACAATATTTTATGTTACCTTCCTTTGGAGGATTCAATGGTTATCTTCTGATTTAATAGCGTTGCCTTTTATAAAATGTATTTGCTATGTGTCATGGAGTAAGATATTCATATTTTTGAGGAAGATTATTGAAAATATTTTAAATATATATAAAAATAAGATATTCATTTCATGGGTGTAAGAATAATGAATGTTAAAATGAACGCACTGACTTATCACCCGCCAGGAAGTGGAACTGAGCCTCTTCGACGCATGCGCATCAGCCTTCAATACTCGGCACCGAAGTTGGCGACTTCAAAGTAGTTGGCGATGGCGATTTATTTTTCGCAACAACCCATGTCGGCCGCCTTGAAGCTCGTTACGTTATATACGTTATATTTTTTTTGTTGAGTTTTTCGAACGTATTATGCAGTTTTAGTGCCACAACTAATAAAAATATTAATAATTATTATGTGTTTATATTTTAAGGAGTCTAAGGTATGTACTTACTTTTATTAGTTTGAAAAATTGAATCTTCTACCTGTATGCACGTGGTGAGTAATGAATGAAATTTGTGTAACTTCTTTTGCTTAACTATGTTTTACGATTAAATTAATTGCCATAGAAATTAATGTTGTTCACCATTAATCTTGAACGTGTGTTTTGCTAGTCAAAAGAAATGTCTAAAATTCCTCAGCTACAACTAACGCTGGTCTGAAGTATTGTGTGAAACTATGTAAATAACAATTTCAAAATATGCCGATGTAATATAGATTTCGCTTAACTGTATATTGTAAAATGCTTGTAAATTGAAATTGTATTAAATTATTCCATAGCATGCGTTGCAAGTTTAATAATTGACTAAAGTGCAAGTTAAATAACATTCTCTTTTTGTAGGATGCTGCTCAAATCGGTTTTATATCAAATATGGGCAGTAGTAATGAAAATATAAGTAAATACAGTCATTTAAATTTTTTTTCTTTGTGATTCTGTATTGTCTGATGCGAAAATTTTCTAAATTAAATGCTTAAATCTCTCAACTAAAAATAAAATGTTTTTATTTGATAAAAATAACTTTCTTGAAGAAAACCCATGCCTAGAGTTAGAGAACTGCATGAAGGATTTGCAAAAACTTTTCAATTCTTAATTCTTCTTCCCCCCATTCTTTGTATGATGAATTTTGGGATGTTAGTTCTTGTATTTATTGATATAAAATGACCATCAATGACGTATGTAAGTAAAAAAAAGCCGCACTGTCTTAACAGACGAAAGAATGTAGCTTAAATTGGAAGTGTCGTCATCGATGCATGTGCAATCAGCCTACCATGAAGAGCACAAGGTCAGTATATTCTTCTTTTAGATTTCTAATTATTAAGTGTTCTGAAAACTGCGAATAAATCTTCTGATAGTATGCACATGATGAGTAAAACATGCATTTTGATGGTTTAAAGAATAATAGCATAATTTCCACAGGTTACCACCAAGCTGGATTATTACGTCAAATTGAAAGTGTAAGTAAAAGAGTTACAAAATACAGCTATTATATGTTCATGTGGGTTTTCTATGATTAATAATGGATATATCCTAATGACCATCCTCTTTGATTTGTCCCAAATTAAAAGATAGTGGCATCTCATTGCAGTTTGGTTTTTCGGAATCCATTGTGGTGAGTAAGTAACACGCTAAGCATGTATTATTGGTCATGGAAAAATCAAGATAATAAAATATCTGTGTATAAATTTGAGAGGTAGATTCGTCATGTCGTCATCGATGCATGTGCAATCAGCCTACCATGAAGAGCACAAGGTCAGTATATTCTTCTTTTAGATTTCTAATTATTAAGTGTTCTGAAAACTGCGAATAAATCTTCTGATAGTATGCACATGGTGAGTAAAACATGCATTTTGATGGTTTAAAGAATAATAGCATAATTTCCACAGGTTACCACTAAGCTGGATTATTATGTCAAATTGAAAGTGTAAGTCAAAGAGTTACAAAATACAGCTATTATATTAAAGCTCTAGATTAACGGTCGCCAACTGGAGACTATTACGTCAAAAGTGGCTATCGTATTTTTTTAATTTTTGTTCAACAAATAATTAATACTGAAGCTGCATTTCTAAAGTAATAATAATAAAACGCTCAGATTCGATTCTGTCGGAAAGAAAGACTTGATGACAGTTGTTACTTGTCGGTGAAATTTTCCCCTCATCATTGGCCGGTGTTTTGTGTGGATGTCACTGAGTCGGCCTCCGTGTGACGTAAATGGAGCTGGGCGACGAAAATCTTAAATGCAAATTTGATTTTCAAATCTTGCTTTACGATAGCGACAATTTACAAGTGATTGATTTACAGCTGATTAAGATCTCAACTATTCCTTTAAACAATTCTGATATGAGAAAATTTCATAAACTATTATGGCCATTCGAATTCTCCGCAACTAATAGTATATAGTAAGTACATAAGCTAATTTTCTTCTTTTAACAATGGCCAATCACATAATACTTACATATTTGGTATGATCATTTTTTTACTGTCAATCTTTTTTATCAAAAATGTCTTTAATATTGTGTTTTGTGGAAAATCGCAGTTTATTTTCGCCTTATATACTTAAATTTGAAACTGGCTACTATAAATCCAAATGTGGCTATCATTTTTTGTCATTCTGGTAGCCACTGGCTACTATTAAAAATTCCCAGTCTAGAGCATTATATTATATGTCCATGTGGGTTTTCTATGATTAATAATGGATATATCCTAATGACCATCCTCTTTGATTTGTCCCAAATTAAAAGATAGTGGCATCTCATTGCAGTTTGGTTTTTTGGAATCCATTGTGGTGAGGAAGTAACACACTAAGCATGCATTATTGGTAATGGAACAATCAAGATAATAAAATATCTGTGTATAAATTTGAGAGGTAGATTCGAGCAAATTTGCTTGACACTAAAGTTGCTGTTTTTTGCATTGCAAATTATAAGTTGCGAGTAGAAAAGATGTCATTTATAGATTTAATAGTAGTGTCCCAATTTTTTTTTATCGCACTCTCTTATCCACCAGGAAGCGGAAATTGGCCTTCCAGGATGCGGTTGTTAATTTAAATAGTTCAGATTGTAGAACTAAAAATATAATCCATTTATTAGTATTCATGGTTTTTAAAAGAATAAATTTGAAATATTCTTCATTTTAAGCTTATATTATTTTTTAAGTGACAAGTAAAAAAGTCGGCAATCAAATTCCCAAGAATATGCAAGATAGTATGCAATTATTGCCTTAACAAATTTTAAACTTTTGTACATTAATGCAATGCGTCTAAATTTTCGAGATATTTGATGGCAGTATTATTACTTGTACTTGTTCTCTTTAAATTAACAGGAATTTTTCCTCGGTTTTAAAAGTTTTGACAGTAGAATATTATTTAAACAATGTATTTACATCATTATTATTTGTATTAAATCACAACTGCTACTTCATTAATATTGAGTTCAATATTGTTAAGTCTAGGAATTATTCAGTTAAAAGTTTTTAAATGTATAATTCTGCTTAGCTAGTTTCTATAAAATTGCAGCTGTTTTGTTCATATTATGTGTAATGTATACAATAAATATTTGTTTGCATAATAAAGTGAAATTTTTAAAATGTTGTTTATTATCTGTGTGAACAAAATAAAAAAAAAATTATTGTAAACTTTGATGAAAAATAAAGTCAAGCTAATATAAAATTTTATATTTGTCAGTTCATTACCATTAGGAAGAATGTATTTTATGCATTCAAATTTATTAATGGATTTTTTTTTTTAATCTTAACTTGATTTTAATAATATCTTACAAATGATTTAACTTAACTGTCAAATGGTAATAAATTGAAACAAAATATCTCGATAATTTGAAAGAAATTGATTTCCATTGTAATTTTTGTACTTTTTAATTAGCCAGGTTCAGTAGTGCCTATAAGTACTGGTTGAGGGGGTTAAAAAAATAAAACATTTTTTCGTGCTAATTGATAGTAGATAGTCATCTTTGTAATCAGTGGATTAAGAAGCTGCTATCATACCCTGTTTTCTTAATACTTCATATGTTTCATTCCTGAATTATCGCAGAAAGGTATAAAGAAATTATTACAAAACACAATATGAGCTTGGAATAAAGATTAAAATTAGTGTTTTCCCAAGTAGAACATTGTCCTTTTTTAAAACTCTTATCATCACTAGCTGTATTTCTGTTAATCTTCAATTGATGAATTAAGGAGATTTTGAAAAATTATGGCAACTCAATAATTTTTTGTCAACAAAATGCATGAATGAAATACGAAAATGATATTTTAAGTTTTTATTGCTTGTTGGAGTATGTCAGCTTATGCTGTGCTGGATATGAAACCTTAAATATTAGTTCAGTATTGCTAGTACATGAATTATAACAAAAGAGATCTTTCAATAAAGCAGTTGCTTTCCCTTATATTCTAAGATTTTAACTTATCAGAATATAAATTGTTAATGTTTATAATTATCTTTAAAATCTTGTGCCTAAAGCTAATGTGACCAAATTTCTAAATCAAAACATTATATTTCCTATATCTCTCATAATAAACAACAAATAATTGAGAAATAATCGTAATTATTATCTTTATGGTAATAAAGGTATAAAAACTATTTAGTATTTTAGTGTCATATTAATATTTAAAAAAAAATTATATAGCAAAAAATTTTGTCAAATCAACCTGTATAATTTGTAAATCGGATTTATAAAAACAAAATCTTCATATACATGATGAAGATGCATTTTGTGAACCTCATTTATTCAAAAACAAAGTTCACTTTGCAACAGATAGTTTACGTTAGAACGTCGCAACATGATGAAGCAATAAATGATAAGGAATGCATTACATAATTTACTTAGAGGGGGCAAAGAATTATACAGGGGGGATGATCATGTTTGAATTTTTCTTTTTCGGCAGTTATTGGGTTTGAAATACACTGCAATAAATAAAATTAACCAAAGGTAAAATAAAATTAACTCTAAGACAGTTTTAGAAAATAAATTGACCCTAAATTTTTTAGGGTCAATTTAGGGTGTTCTTGCATTTTTTAGATGTTTAAAAATAGATTTCAACTTCTTTTTTAACAAATAAAGTTTTGAAAAGATTGCTGTTCTAATTTAGAAGTTTTTTCTCCTGTTTTTTACAATTTCTTTCCGGATGTATTATGAACCTAATTTCACAGATTCTAGATTTTTAGAATGAAAATTAAAAAGTAGGGAGTGAAGTAAAAGTTGGAAGTAAAACGTGCTCGCTAATTGCGTTGACCAGTGTATATTAATTAATGCTAAGGAGGGGTTTTTCACGTTCAAGATTTACCCACACAAAAGGTAACCTAGTTTGTAACAGACTTTTTATACTTGAGTACCTGTACCACCAGATAATTTTACTACGCCCAGATGTAAGGAATATATAATTTAATAGTATAAGTAGTGAGACTAAGCGAATCCGTTACATATAAAAAAAGAACCAAAAGCATAGAAAATATGTTAAGTTTTTTTTCATAGGAAGTTCTTTGGTTTGTACAGCGATACCTTGATCCTAACCTATAGCAAGCAAAATGATTCTACTAAATTTATTAAATAAATTAATTAAATCAAATGTTATTTGTTGAAGGGAACATCAGTTTTCAAGAAACACCAAAAACGTATTAAAAAAACTAATTATTCATGATTTTTTAATTTGCATAAAAAACTCATTAATATAATTTTGCATAAAAAAACTAATTATTTATCAACAAATGTTTAAATTTGCATAAAAACTTATTTATAATTCGTATAAAAATTAAAAAATATATTTATGTATTCAGAAAATAACAGTACAACACTGCAACCGCTTGGAAATTTCCAATTTCGTAAACATTGTAGAAATTAATACATTAATACAAGTGGCGATATAATGCCAAATCTGGTTTCCATCTGGACACCAGTTTCTAAAGCTACGACAGTCGGACGAGGTTCCGACTGTCGTATACGGCAGGCGGAACCGATATGATTGGTTGCTATTTGACTTCCTGGCGGCCGTGTAGCAACGGCCTAAAATGAAATTTCAGCTGTATTTACAAACAAATACAAAATCAAATTTCGCGTCATCTGATGTGCAGCTAATTTGTTGCCAACTTTGAGCTGGCAAAGAATGACGAAACTTTCTTTTGAAAATATTAGGCAACCACAAAATAAGCTCTTATTTTTAAAAAAATTCCAATTATTTCTAATGTTAAATGAAACATTAAAGCATTTTTTACAATTGCGATCATAAAGAGAAATTTTCAAAACCTTTTCAACGGTTAAAATGATATTCAGCACAAAACTGAACAGCATAGGTACATCTCAACTTCATACAAATTTTCACTATTTTCAAAACAAACAAAACGTGCTGTTGTTAAGTTTTGAATTTACTTGTAGTTAAATCTAATAACAAATTATATGTATTTAATTTTTTTTGAAAAACTTCCAAATAATTATATCCAAAATCTAAAACTTCAACAATCTCGATAAAGCAATGAACCGCATTCAACCCGGCACACTTGTGGTGCCCGGCCAATGTCTCTGTCATTCCGGAGAAAACCAAACTCCCGGCAACGGCACCTATCTCCAGGGCGAGTACATCTATTCCAGCCTCACCGGCTACGTCGACTCTAAAGAAACAACCATAGAAGTCAGCAAAGGCTTCGAGAGGAGCATCGTTCCGAACATCGGCGCCATAGTGACCGCCAAAGTCACCAACATCCGGCGACGTTTCGCCAAATGTGCCATCTACTGCGTGGAGGAAACTGTCCTGCAGGAACCTTTCAGGTAGGGTGACCAGACTTACTGCATTTTACAGTGCAGTACTACATTTTTGGCTTTACTCTCTGTTTCAAATTCGGAAAGTTCGCCAATAGTTACCGTACAGTAAATTTCTACCATAAAAAAGTTCAAATGTACTGTTTTCTTGTCTGTTAGGCATTCGCCTAGCCTGCAAAAAGACCCAGGTTCAGGTACGAGCATCAGGCTGAGGCCAAAATAACTGCCGACCTTAAATGGGCCTTTCAGCCAAAAATGTCCGATGAATAATACCCTGCATACATGCCCACCTATGTCGCTCTTAACTGTTGTGTTGGGTGCCTACTCGGGTGTCGTCTTGTCACCTGACTGTGGTTCTAAAATATGACCCACTGCAGCAATAGCCCTCGTGTAGCTCTAGTACGAGATAATTAAAATTAAACTGATAATGTCAATTTTGAGTATTTTACCACCTAGGCGATTATATATTAATAAACACATTACATTTGAAGAGTCTGGTTACAAAACTTATGTTCTAAAATGTATATCTAAGATATATATATATATATATATATATATATATATATATATATATATATATGTGGAATTTCTTGTTCGTTGTCGACTTTTGATGATTGTAAATTCAGCTGGACGAAGTCACCAATGAAAGAAATGGACCCTGTATATTTTATAGATACTTTGGAGAATGTGAGTTTTGCAACTAGACCCCTCATTTTATGACTATACAACAACTTTTCAATTAATCCAAAAGTTACTGTCCTTCTTTTACTTAAAAATCTAAAACAGAATTTATGATAAAAATATTATTTGATATACCCTACTTTCAGGGGAATCATCCGGAGAGAAGACGTGAGGACCAAAGACAGGGACAAAGTGGAGATGTACAAGTGTTTCCGGCCTGGCGACATCATCCTGGCGAGAGTAACATCTATGGGGACCATGCATTCCTTCAATTTGAGTACTGCCGAAGAGGATTTGGGGGTTGTGTTGGCGGTGAGCGAGGCGGGTTTCGAAATGGTCCCGCAGACTCTGTATGAGATGATATGCACGAAAACTTTTACGAAGGAAAGCAGAAAGGTCGCCAAGGTGGTGCCGCAGAATTTTGGGTCGAAGAGCTTCAAGAAGTTTCAACAGGAGTTTAGCTCATAATGTGCATAATTTTCTATGGTATTTATTGGGATCACCTTTACTGTACGGTAACTATTGGCATGATTTTCAGATTTGGCGATAAATAGTTTTTTGTGGCAACCTGTCAGATTTCGACCGAAACCCATAATGGTCGGATAAGGTTACTGGAAAACGTCATCCTTGAAAAGAGATCATGACGTCAGAAGTCGCCAGAATACGGACTTTTGGCGTGATTTCGGAAAGTTCGCCAATAGTTACCGTACAGTGAATTTCTACCTATTTATTGTTATATAGACGTTTCATGATTCCACAATTGAAGATAATTTTTTTTTTTGCTAAGAAGGGTTAAGTGGAAATTTAGTTAACATGAATGATTTTGGTGCTCGCTTCGAGTTTGTTTCAACGAAATTTGGACTGTATTGATTTATTACATACCTGGGGTAGAGCGTCGAAGCCGCACATTACTTTACATGTGCTAAACATGCTTTAAAAATATTTAAGTTTTTAGAAGCTAGAGAGCTTGAAAATTTAATTTAAGGTTGCTCTCCCTATCAAGTTGCATCTGCATGAAATATGAAGTGGAGTGTTTACCACATTTAGGCGTTTTTGTTGCTTGGCAATGTAACGAAAATGTTTTAAATGTGCCATCAAGCTGTTCTGGTATTAAGGAATTTAATTACTATTTTTTTTATGCTTTAGTACTACTTTAAACTTTTATAATGATGCTATTTTCTTTTTGACATAGCTTTTACATAGGAAAAGTGGAATATGCACTAAGTATGACTTTGAAAGTAAAAAAAATGCTTAATTATATAAAATTTTATGGACTTTCCATTTAAGCAATCATAAAATTAAAGTTGTTTTGATATAGTTTTTTTTATTATTGTTTCGATTTGTTTTTTATTGCATTGGACTTGTAAATTTGTTGAATAATTTTTTGTAATGTTTAAATACTTTAGACAACAAATGAGTATGTTTGGAATACTTTTTACCGATAATAAAGAACCCCTAAATTTTGTGGATATCATGTGTATTTCATTGCTTCTTCAAAAAGAAACAAGAAGTTTATCTAAAAGAGTAAAAGGCAAGAATTGTTTTTACACTGATTTATAGCACTTTAGGTAGTTAAAAGATGAAAGTAGGCAATGTACCTACATCTAATTCAATGCATATTAGTTTGTTTTTACTAACTATGACTTAAACATACTAAAATAAAACTTTGTCTTTAAATAGTAGGGCATTCTTTTGAATGCCACTAGCCACTATTAATTTCGGTGAATTGCTGAATTTGGGGTTACTGGTAATTAAGAAACTTTTTTATTATTTACGGCGGGGAGCTGGCCCTATTGGACATTTCCCTTTTTGCAGCCCAATAAAGCATAGCCTTTTGATTCAATTTGTCATAAGGTAAAAAATTACAAACATTGGCCAGAAAGGCACAATTTGTCAAATGTTTAAAATCCATAAAAGTTCCAGTTGAGCAGGTGGGCACCTCCGAAACACCAATGGTGTGGAGATGTCCCTGAAGATAGCCAAGTCCAGTTATTGATCTGAAGTTAACAGAGAAACAGACGAACAGTTAACCAGTTAACAGGCGAACATTTCTTTTTAAGCTTTTTCTGTCAGTACAGCAAGCGGCCTATAAGGAGAGGGTTTTTTAATAGGCCAGACCATGATTTCCCTGTGGCGTCTACAGACCGGAGGTTTCTTGTGGCTCTCGTAATGAGATCTGATTAAAAGGTAGGTTAAAGTCCGGCTGTGGGAGTCCACATCCACACTTGGCAAGTTGATCGGCTTTCTCATTTCCAAGTATATATTGCAATGGATGTGTATCCACTGGAAAAGGATCTCCCAGCCGTTTCTAAGAAGCTTGTCAATTTCTAGTTTTGCATCTTTAACACGCTTTATTTCACTGTTGTGGAGAGAGCAGAGCGAAAGAATGGCAGATTGTGAATCAACAAGAAAAGCAGCATTTTTGACATGTGTGTCTTAATTAGAAAGATAAAAAGCTGACTGTTTAATAGCTTCAATTTCAGCTTCTAAGTTTGAGGCATTTATGCCAGCTGGACATGAACCTTCAAAAAGACCCTCACAGTAAAAACCAGCACCTGCAGAAAGGTCCTCTTGCGATGATCCACCTGTATAAACGTGGTGCCATTTTTCTTTAGGATAACTAGTTGAAATGGTTTCATGTGCATGGACACAGAGCAGATCGGTTGGTTGGTAGACATATATTTTCAGGCTTGTGTGCTTGGTCGCAAGGACCCGCTTATAAATCATCGTCAAGTAGAACAACACAAGACACACACAAACACATATGAAAGATGTTGCCATCTGTCGCCACCTCCGCAATTAAGACATGTCCCTGAAGGGGAGGGAAATTTTCTCCAGGGACCTGTACCCATGGGAAACTGCGCAATGACCGCCCACAGGACTTTCGGACCCAACAGATTTTACGAGCACGTACTCCGCATATACTCGACAAACACAAACATCCATGCCTGAACGGGATTCGAACCCGGACCCAGCAGCTCCAGAGGCCAATGCCTTAACCACTATGCCACCGGATCGGCCAGAGCAGATCGGGAATGGTGTCCGTTTTTTCTCTCGCGGATGCCAATAAAGTAATAATTTAATTAAGAAACTTAGAGAAGTCACAGTAGGCTCAGTCGTGTAAAAAGTAAAAATGTTCTAGCTCCTAATTTACGAATATTTTATTTTTTGCCTTTTATAATAAAATTATTTGCTCTTTATAAAGATGTTTGTTATTAAACCTTGCATCTAAAAACGAGTTATTTTTTCCTTATTAAAAAAGTATACTTTTCTTTTAAGCGACAATCAATACTGGTATTCTTAGTGTAATGTCATTCTACGATGCAATGCAATGTAAAAGTTTGTTAAGTTATATACAATTTTTAATAACTATGTGTCTTATAATTTTTATATTTAACTTTTTTTATGTTTTAACATTTTAATATTACTATTTAATACAGTAACACAGCCTTTAAGGATGTTAAAAAGTATCTTATGTGTTTCATGCTTGGACCAAAGTTACCCGCCCAGATCCTAACAGTGTTCTATTTTTTAAACTAGCACCAATTTTTTTTAATTTATAAAATTTAACAAAAATGCTTGTAATTACTCCTAAAAGTACAATACTTAGAATATATAATGATTTTTAAGCATTTAAATCATTTTTGTAGTTATATTTTTCTTTTTTTGTAAAAAAAAACCTTATGATTTTGGACCAAAATTACCAGCACTGATTAATCACTATTAATTTGATTAAAAAAACTTTAAATAAGTGTTAAGAAGTTTTACTTTTTTATTTTTATTGATGATACAGTATTCAATAAAATTAAGATATATTTATATTGAGTTTTTGTATAGTTTTTCCTTTGGAGCTGTTATTAGTATTGGACCATCTATTGTGCTTTGATTACCTTAAAAAATTGAATCCTTCAAGCGCGACCGCTTGGTTAAGATTTTTAATAGTATATCAAATCCAAATGGTATGCAAATTTTGATGCAATGAATTGGATTTTTTTTACAAGTTTTATTCGTCTTTACTTTTTTGGAGCAGAAACTCTAATCTTGCATCATTCAGGTAAATCGGCGCATTATTTTTGAGGGAAATAGTATGTGTTAACTTGTGTTTATTTAAACCTAAGTTTCTATTCTAATTAAATTTTAGTATCAAATTCTAAAAAATAATGACGAGTTACTAATGAGTTATTTTTAAATATCTCTAAAGATTATGCAATCAATTTTTTTTATCTATTTTAACTATAAGTTTTTATCTTGCTGCGATTGTGAATTTCGATAAAATAATATGACGAAGAAAAGTGCAACACATCCTACATTTATTCATACAGGGGGGATTTTTAAGTTATCTAATCTCACGCAATCAAAAAGGGGGGATTCCCTAAATTTTTATTCATTTTATCTAGAATATTAAGCTCAGTTTCTCAATGCACAGTTAGTTTTAAAAAAAAGCTGTCGCACCTCTTAAATTTTGAATTATAATAAAAATATTCGTCAAGTATATCTACTAATCATGAGTGAAAGCAAAACCTACGAGAAACTAACTGAAATATTTCTTGAAGCAGTGTACAAGAATGATCAGGATTTCGTTAAAGTATTACTTGCAATAGGAGCTGATGTAAACTGTGAAGGAGAATTCAGAAACCATGGGCTCACCTCTCCTCTCGGATTAGCGGCGGAATTTGGACGTCTTGAGGTACTTCGAGCGTTGCTGCAATGTCCAAACATCGATATCAACAAGAGGGATGCTTCTGATTGTTCTCCTCTCGGCAGAGCCTCACAAATGGGTTACCTGGAAACCGTTGAAGCCCTGTTGGCGACAAAGAAAGTTGAAATCAGTGCAAAAGATTCCGAATTCCCTTATGACCCCCTACATTCAGCATCGACGCGTGGCCACGTGGATGTTGTAAAAGCATTACTGAAATATCCTGGAATTTCGGTTAATGCCAAAACTAAGTATGGTGACACCGCCCTTCATCTAGCTGCTACCAAAGGGTACTTGGAAGTCGTCGAAGTACTCCTGAGTGCGCCTGGCATATTAGTGAATGAGAAGAATGATATGCATGATCACTCTCCTTTGCACCTGGCTGCTTATTTTCGCCATGCCGACGTGGTGGAAGCTTTGCTGTGTCATCCGGACACAGACGTCAACGTCAAAGACAAAAGTTTGCATACCCCACTCCACTTTTCTGCGTACCACGGCGACTTGGAGACGATTGGACTGTTACTGCAAGGTGGTATCAGAGCGAATGAGAAAACCAGAGACGGATACACTGCGGGTTATTGTGCCGCAAAGCAGAAACAATCTGCAGCTTTGAAGCTGATCGTCAACTACTTGAAACGTGTGGAAGAACATGGCGAGGATGTGGATGCAAGAAAGAAGCAAGCGGAGGACATAACACGGCGTAAGGAACAAGCCAAGATGGCGGAGGCGCACAAATATGCCAGCGGAAAAGGAGACGATCCAAACAGACAAATGCTCTTAGCTGCTAAGAACAACGACATTGAGAAGGTTGTAGATTTGTTGAAGAGGCACGACACCAACATAAATCTTATGGATGAGAAGGGAAATACTCCATTGCATTTGGCATCGGCAAATGGCCACGTAGAAGTAGTTAAAGAGCTTTTGAAAGTAAAAGAATTGAACATCAATTCTAAAAATAAGAATACAAGAAAATTAATGTATCCAATATATCCGGGGGATGATCCTAATAGATGCAAACTCAATTTTGGATTAACGCCTCTCCACTTAGCTGTAAAGAATGGCCATGTTGATGTTGTAAAATTACTTTTGGGTCATTCAGATATTGATGTTAACGCTGAAGACAAGTACAGTGTTTTCCCGCTTTGGTTGGCTGCCGATCATAACAAAACGGAAGTAGTCAAAGCTTTGTTGACTCACCCAAAAATAAATGTCAATAAGAAAAACGTTTGCTATGATCACTTCACGTGTTTGCATAGAGCTGTGAGAAGAGGTAAACTGGAAGTGGTTAGCATATTGCTAAGTCACCCAAAAATTGACGTCAACGTTCGGGATAGGTATCATGGAGGCACTGCACTTCAATTAGCAGTTAAATATAAGCATTTGGAAATAATTTAGATAATAAAAATGCACCAAAGGTATCAACAAAGAAGAAGATAGAAGATAAGCACGGTTATACTCCTTTTCAACAAAATAGTTGGTAGGAACTTTCCATCAATGAGCGATATGATATTTGGTTGAACATTAAAGTAAACCACAAACTAAAACTGTCGCTAAAATATTTTTAAAAATGTTTGTTTGAAAATATTAATGTTAAATCATTTTCTAATTTAACAATCATTTATAAATGGATGAAACTTTCAGATTCGTACTATGTTATATGCTTAACTGATTATATAGAAAACATGAACCTTTAATTTTAAGAGGGATTATATAAGTCTTTAATTCTTAACTTCCAAAGTAAACAAATTATTAATGACATTTTAGTTTATTTATCAAATGTATATTTATAGTTATGAATGTGATATGTGTCTGAGATTATATGTGTTAAAATTATTCAATGAATTTTTATCAATATAAATATGTATATGTTGCAAGTTGAGTGTCATGCTTATAGTAGCTCTTTTTCGGCCCCAGTCTTTACTAAGGAACACTTCTAAACAAGTAAAAAGATTAAGTTAAATTTATTACCTTGAAATTTCCCGTCTTTTAATAACCAACACAGTTGCATGCAATTTAAACGATGTTGTAAGAAAGCGAATTAATAATCACAAAATACATAATGATCAATGTTCTTACATACTTATTTTTAAGAGGGACAGTCAGTCCCCTAGAGCTAATGCATTAATTTTTTAATCACAACTTCCGTAGAAGTATTGTTTTGTAAGGTTAGCCTTTTTTCCCACAGATATGGGAATCAATATAACATCCAAATGAAACAAATTTGAAATGAAAACTTTTTCTTGTTATTTAATTATATATTTTTGAAATTTAAAAATTCCCTAAATGCCCAGCAGATGGCTACACGATTTTAAAACTTAATCAATTAATAATTAAATAGCCGGATGCTATTATCTTTCAATTTTTTTAAAATTGATGTTATGAGATGATTCCCATAACAATAGAATGGACATCTTCCAAAACGTGTAGAAAAAACACAACATTCCCTTAAATATTTTCGACCTCCTCACAAAACTTTTATTACGTTATACTTCGTACTAGATAATTGAGAATAAAAATCTATTTTTTTTTCTATTTCAGGGAAGAATTCAAAAATAAAGCCATGAATTGACGTTTGTCATAAAATTTAGTAATTATTCTAGGGAAAAAAACAGCCACTGAATCTTTGAAAGAAAATTTATATTTGTGGTTATATATATCAGTTTAATATTTAATTTTCTTCCTTTTCTGTCTTCCTGCTTCACAAGTGATTTATAGCAAAATTAAGGAAAGAATGGGAAAAGTGACCACTCTTCTTTAGCAACGTATTTATTTTACGCTAAGAATTGTAGAGATAGGTATTTTTAAAGCCATTTCTTCTCTTAATTACGTATTATGGAAT
The DNA here is from genome assembly GCA_023701765.1 of Hylyphantes graminicola. NCBI lineage: Eukaryota > Metazoa > Arthropoda > Arachnida > Araneae > Linyphiidae > Hylyphantes > Hylyphantes graminicola. Next base: position 3,821,503 of record CM043115.1, on the reverse strand, counting down.
ATAAGGCAATGTAAGTATTGCGCTTCGGTAGACAATCCGAAATGGGGAGATTTTGAGTTTTTCACACGCTTTGGAGGGTGATGATTTTAAATATGAGGTTTTCAGTCATAGCGGCTAAGTGGCTGAGATGTTAAACTTGTTCGCTTCGTCAGCCCAAGATCGCGGGTTCGAGCTCCGGCTGAGTCGTTGGATTTTCTGGATGGGAAAATTTTGGGCACGCATGTCATATGATTATGCGGCATGTAAAAGATCCCTGGAGGGCTCATTTGGCTTCGGGTTCTCTCGACAAAATTAAATCTCGGCATCCGCAGAGAGCTCAAATTCATTGTAATCTGGGCGTCAAAAATTGGTAGCGAGAGTCGCCTAGATGGTGCCACAACAAAAGGCTCTTAGCTCTGGGGAATATGCCGAAGAGTCTGCAAAGGCTCGACCGCCAATGTTGCAGCCCCATTTGAAAAAAAAAAGGTTACAGTCATTGGTCTCTTCTTTCTGTCTGTCTGAAACAACTCTACAGCTTGCATAAGAGCTATTTATTTCAAATTTGATACTCGAATTCTCAGTTCCTGTCAGACGTCGTTATAAGTTTTTAAGAAAATCGCGTATGTGAGAAAAGTTTAGCCGCCATAGTATTTTTTGTTTTAAAGTTATTGAAGTTACCTTTCAGGGGGTACATTTCAAACTAATTAGTTTGAAATGTATCGATTTATTGAGTGGTAATCGAAAGTCATGTAGGGGAGAGTATGGGGGAATGGCGCCACCTTACACTCTTAAAACAAAAGAGTGAAATCCACTCCAGTTGGAGAAGTGCATTTTCGACACCCTAAAGGCATGAATATTTACTCAGACTGAGTTAAAACCCCTCGTTTGGAGTGATCCTGTCGGAGGTTTAACACACAAAGGATCCACTCCAAAAGGAGAAGTGCATTTTCCAGTCTGGAGGAGTGAAATCCACTCAGACTGAGTTAAATTAGGAGTGTTTGTTTTAAGAGTGTATGGAAATTCAATTTTCATGCAAAATTGCAATTTATGTAAATTGTAATGAGCATAGCATACTACAGTTCCTAACCTAACTTGTGGTGATATTTTAAAATTTAAATCTAATAGAAACTGAATAAAATTGTTTTTCTTAAAGCTTGCACAGTGGTGGGATTACCCCGGTACCTGGTGTAATGCCGCAAAAATTTGTCACTTTACGTCTTCGCGGATCCTGTATATTGGATCGTGAAAAAAGCCTGAATGGCTGGTAACCTTTTCTCTTTGCTGACATATTTCTCCGGTTAAACCCATTCCGTGGAATACTGTAACCGTTGGAAATTTGACTAGAATGTAAAAAATACATAGAGGGGCACAAAAATAATCCGGAGCTGGGGAGTCCAGTCGGCTAAGAGGTTCGCCGTGCATGCGGAAGGTCCCCGGTGCGGATCTGAGCGTCGCCAAAATTACTGCTGACCTTTAAACGACATATACACTTGCACAGCCTAAAATGTACCCCGTGCAGAGGAGTGCACGTTAAATATGCTTCAATGTCACAACGTTGAGTACGATGTCACCTTTAATGGTTGAGGAGATGTCTACTCAGGTGTCCGCTCATCACTTGACTAAGGCCGTCGCCAATAGCTCTAGTGCGACGATAGTTCAAATGAACCCAACCTAACCAAAAATAATCCAGCATATCTCATCACGTTGACAATAAGAAATTTTTTCAGTGTGACTATTATTAGAAAAAACAATAATTTATTCCGTATTTTTGATCTCATCGAAATAGTTTCAATACCTTATATATTTTTTTTTTGGTAATTAATAGTGAAAATTATATGGAGGGACCCTATAACAGAAATAATTCAGCCTATCTCACTATATTAAATGACAATAAGATTTTTTCAGTGTGACACTATATACAAACCACGAATAAATTTATTCAATTTTTCCCCAGAAAATTTATTCATAAGTCCTTCCCATTGTTTATCCCTGACCACACGGCAAGGCTGTAGCATTTTTTTTTGAGTGATGTAAAGCGTGTGATGGAGACAGGGATGACCATCGTAACCATGGCAACTCTGTTGCATCACTGAGACGCTTTTCCACCTGCGCCAGAGATTTTCGGTTACCTTTTCCCGTTTCCGTTCACTAGGCCGACGACGACGTCACGAGGGGATAGGGTTGCTGTATTTTGCAATGAATCGCTCGTTTTGGCGAAGTTGTAGTTGATTTTAAGTTTTCATCAACATATGTTCCAGAGGACATTAAGGATAGAGTTAAGTTGAGATTTGAGAGAGAAAGTAAAGTTGCTTAACCCTCTAAAGCATGAATTTTTATTTTCATCCCAAAAAAATATATATGTATCTTAAATACGCACTAATTAAGGGAAAAATACTAAAAATTTTTTAACTGCATTAGAATTTAAATAATTTAAATTTTTAAAAAAATTTCCATACGACAAAAACCCACTGCAAAATTCCAATTTTGATAATAATGACTAGAAAACTACTAAAAATATTTCAAAATAACCCTTTTTAACTATGATTAATTTTTCAAAGCAATTTATTAGCATTTAGTACTAATATTATTATTCTTTGAATACTGCCAAAAACGTAATTTCACAAAAGTTAATAACCTCACTCTTTAATTTTGAATACACTTTTACTACTGTCATCTATAAGGATTTTTAGTAACTAAAACTTTAAAATGAAATGTAATAGATGAAAAAAACACAGATTTGTCTAGGAGGAGCTCTAATTTAATAGAATAAAGTGGATTATGTTACTTGTTACCAAACGGCAACAGCATGCATTAGAGGGTTATAAGTTGTCAAAGAGGCAGGCTAATTCCATGCAAGTAATGTTCCATGTAGTGTAAGTCACTGTTGTGATTATGAAATTGTGTAGACTAAGTTCGACATCTACCTACAACCACCCGAAGATGAACTCTGAACTCAGACTGTAACCGCCACATGACTGTTACTTATATAGCTAGCGTTGTTGTTAAAACGCCCCTTATGTTTTTCCTCACTTGTAACCTTGTTTTTACCATGGTCATTATTAATTAAAGTTTTGTTACCAACTTTCGAGTTTCCTTGTTGAAAGATGCACACCCAACACGTTAAACTGGCGACGAGCTGTACGGAGCGAATCTTCGCAGAAATGGGTTTGTACGCCCTGACCAGGTATGGGAATTAAAGGTGTTTTTAAGTTCTTATACCGCAGGCGGTATTGTTTCTTAAAAAGTTAAAATTGTTTGAATTTTAAAGTTTTTAAGCTATTTCGTAATCCGCATTTCCCATCCGGCTTCCTAGATTAATTTTTAAACATATTCCCCGTCCCTGTAAACCATGGCCACGAGTGTTGTTGGCGTAGTTGGTCACATGTCAGAGTTCGATACTGCAAACCCGGGGGCATGGGACTTATACCAGGAGCAGCTAAATTTTTTTATGGAAGCCAATAGCATAACAGAGGCAGCAAAAAAGCGTGCTACTCTTATTTCAGTCCTTGGCACCAAAACACTTGGCATCCTGAAGTCTTTGATTGCACCAGCGGGTTTTGCGGATCGAACTTTCGACGAACTTTTAGCAATACTCAAGAGCCACTTTTCCCCCAAGACATCGGTCATTTATTCCCGGTTTATGTTTCACAAACGAATGCAGCACCCGGGTGAATGCATAAATGATTACGTCACTGAGCTCCGACATTTAGCGGAAAATTGTGATTTCGGCACAACGCTGTCCGAGCGATTGCGAGATCAACTTGTTTGCGGGTTGTCAGATGAGGGTGTACAGAAACGCCTGCTTTCTGAAAGTGATTTAACCCTCGATAGCGCCGTAAACAGGGCTCTCGCTCATGAGACAGCCACTTCTCAGGTCCGTAAAATGCATAGTCACCCTGGTGCTGAGTCGGTTGATTTCGTTAAAGGGGAAAAGAATAAGTTCGGCAAGTCCGGGTTCCAAAAAGGGTCGTTTTCGGGCACAAGTACATGCCATGGTTGCGGGGAAATGCATGACAGGTCCAAATGCAGGTTCAGGAATGCTAGATGCCGGTCCTGTAACGGGAAGGGGCACATCGCAAAGGTGTGCAGGTCAGCGTCTGATAGAAAACCTGCCAGGGAAAATCGGTTGCATGAGATAGAAAATGCTACCAGTAAAGATTGTTTTAATGAGTACTCACTCAACTTCGTGCGTGAATGCGATTCTGTTAAGCAATACGCAGAAGTTGAGATTGATAGCCGTAAATTGCGCATGGAAGTGGATTCGGGGTCCCACTATTCCATTGTCTCATTTAAAACAATCAAAAAGCTCTTAAAGCCCAAAGTTCCAAAATTTCAAAGCACCGATGTTCACCTAACGGATTTCCAAAGGAACAAAATTCAAATTAAGGGAAAATGTAAAGTTCAGGTCAAGTTTAAGGGGTTTTCTGCAGATTTGGATTTGCTGGTAACCAAGGCTGATTGCACCAGCATCCTTGGAGCATCGTGGTTCCAACCACTTGGTCTAGCTATTACGGGAGTTAATTCTATCACGGATCCTATTCAGGCTGTGTTAGACGAGTTTCCAGAGGTTTTTCTGATGGCCTCGGAGTCTACACAGGTGAGAAAATAAAACTTCCCATCGACCAAAAAATTCCGCCAATACGCATGAAAGCTAGGAACGTTCCGCTAGCATTAAAGCCAAAAATAGAGACGGCTCTACAGGACTTACTAAATGAGGGCGTCATTGAGCCTATTGATAATCCAAAATGGGCTACGCCTGTAGTTCCTGTGCTAAAACCTTCTGGTCAAGTTCGCTTGTGTGGCGATTATAAGGTCACGCTAAATAAAGCAATGCAGGCATATCCTTACCCAATTCCTGCAATTAACAACCTGCTTTCAAACCTGCGGGGAGGAGGCTATTATGCCAAAATAGACCTCGCGCAGGCTTACCTCCAATTGGCCGTGGATGATGAGTCTGCGGATGCTCAGACCATTGTCACACACAAAGGGGCCTTTCGAGTAAAAAGACTACAGTTTGGGGTAAACGTTGCTCCAGGGGTCTTCCAGCATCTTATGGAAGATCTTTGTGCTGGTTTAGAAGGCGTGGTGCCCTATTTTGACGATGTTCTCATTAGGGCAGAGTCTTCTGCTCAGCTGGCTGAGCGTTTGCGAAAATTTTTAGCACGTCTTAAGAAAGCAGGGTTAAGGGCTAAAAAAGAAAAATGTTTGTTTGGTGTTCCAGAAGTAGAGTTTCTGGGTTTTCGGGTTGATAAGACTGGAATTCACCCCTCTAAGGGTAAAGTTGAAGCAATTCGTGCAGCCCCTAAGCCTCAAAATAAGCAACAGTTGCAAGCCTTTCTGGGTTTAGTTAATTTTTACCATAGCTTTTTACCAAATAAGGCTTCGATTGCTGAGCCTTTGCATAGACTATTAGATAATGATGCTCCGTGGAATTGGTCTTCCGACCATACAAAAGCTTTTAACACCCTAAAAAACTTAATATCCTCAGAAAGTGTCCTCACTCCATTTGATGATTCATTACCAATCGTGTTGACGTGTGATGCGTCCCCGTATGGAGTCGGTGCTGTGCTGGCACACGTTCTGCCTGATGGCCGGGAGGCACCAGTCGCATTTCATTCACGGACTCTCACGTCAACCGAACGAAATTATGCACAATTGGATAAAGAGGCACTTGCAGTAATTTCGGGGGTTAAAAAGTTCCACCATTTTCTATACGGGCATCATTTTACAATAGTAACTGACCACCAACCTTTACTTGGTATTTTTAATAGGGGGAAGGCAACTCCGGAAATTATCTCGCCTAGAATGCTAAGATGGTCTCTCCTTCTAAATGCATATGATAGTATTCTAGTACATAGATCAGGTAAGAAAATTGGTCATGCTGATGCACTGAGTAGATTGCCCCAACCAGCCCCAAATCTCGTGGTTCCTAATCCATTAGAAGTCCTTTTTGTCGAGGATCTTTCAAGCCCTCCGGTGTCCGCGGCTGAAGTTGCTGCAATGACTTCACGTGATCCCGTGTTGTCCAGAGTTTTAAATTTTGTTCTTAGGGGTTGGCCGGAGGGAAATGCGGAACCGGAATTGCGTTCATTTTATACAAAAAGGAATGAACTTTCAATACATAAGAAATGTATTTTGTGGGGTAATAGGGTAGTTATACCTGGTCCGGGTCGTACTAGAGTTCTCGAAGCCCTACATCTGGCTCATCCGGGTATGGAAAGGATGAAAAGTTTGGCACGTTGCTACGTGTGGTGGCCAAATATTGACTTAGACATTCATCATCATGTGGCTAATTGCAGGTTATGTCAAGAGACCAGACATTCTCCTCCTCGTGCACCGGTACATCCTTGGGAGTATACTACAACGCCGTGGTCCCGTCTTCATCTAGATTTTGCTGGACCGTTCCAAGGTCGAAAGTTCCTGGTGCTGGTTGATTCACATTCGAAGTGGCTGGAAGTGAAGGAAATGTCAACCACCACAGCATCTGCTACCATCGATGTGCTGAGAGAACTGTTTGCCATTCACGGAATTCCAGATGTTGTCGTCTCTGACAATGGTCCGCCGTTCGAGTCAAGGGAGTACCAGGGTTTCCTTCAAAGTAACGGAATTCGTCAGGTCCTCGTGGCACCTCGTAGAGCAGCTGGAAATGGTCAGGCCGAACGAGTGGTTCAATCAGCTAAAGACTCTTTGCGTCGCATCGTTCAAGGGTCGTTCAAGAAGCGACTTGCACAGTACCTACTGTTCCAACACATCACTCCATCGTCCGTCACCAACTTAAGTCCGAGTGAAGTCCTTATGGGTCGACGAATAAGAAGTTGCCTTGACCTGTGCCATCCAGACCTTGTACGCGACATCCGCGAGAAGCAAGAAACAGAGTTCTTGAAACAGAGGGGAACTGTTCGCAAGTTTTCCTCAGATGAGGCAGTTCTTGTAAAGAATTACTCGCGTGGTCCTGCGTGGGTTCCCGCCAAAGTAACAGACGTAACTGGTCCAGTGTCTTACAGAGTCATCACAGATTCGGGTCAAGTTGTTCGAAGACATGTTGATCAAATGCTCAAGAACCAAGCAGTTTCGCCTTCACCGTCAACTTCAGATGTGGAGCCATCAACTGCTTTGGATCCAAATTCGTCTGAGCCTCCATCTGTCGACGTACCCACCGACGCCGAGACTGCGGAGGCTACAACAGATTCTGCGCCGCAGCCTTCACCGTCAAGGGTTACGCCGCAACCTCCATCACCAAATATATTGTCACGGCCCAAGCGCAATAGAAGACCTCCTGAGCGCTATGGTTCCCAGCTGGTGTGAGGGAGTGTTGTGATTATGAAATTGTGTAGACTAAGTTCGACATCTACCTACAACCACCCGAAGATGAACTCTGAACTCAGACTGTAACCGCCACATGACTGTTACTTATATAGCTAGCGTTGTTGTTAAAACGCCCCTTATGTTTTTCCTCACTTGTAACCTTGTTTTTACCATGGTCATTATTAATTAAAGTTTTGTTACCAACTTTCGAGTTTCCTTGTTGAAAGATGCACACCCAACACGTTAAAGTCACGATTGAAGAGGAGACTAAAAGCGTTTTAAATTAAAAAAGTAAATCAATTTAAATAAAGTGCATAACATTATTTGGTTATAATAAGTGTAGATTAACTTGGTCCTCATTTTTTTTCATTTAATGTTAAAAGTTGTAGTGATAATCACTTTTTGCAAACATGGACTTACACTACAGACAGGATAATTTTGCATGGACTTACCCGGACAGTATTGAAAGGATAAACCAGGTTTAGACTATAAAAAAAAACACGACGAAAATTAATTTTCCTTCGTAACTGAAGAACTTAAAAAATTGTGAATATATTTTTATAGGTGATATTTTTAAATTATAAAAATTTAAAAAAAAATTATTCCGTGTACTGTAAGAATATATTTGCAAAATTTGAATAAATTTTAGACAGTTCAATCATGAAACACATAATTCCAGAAAATTCCAAGTTAATTAAAATATTAAATTGTGTATCAATGAATATATGCGTGTGCGAGGATCACGCTAGTTTGGGAACTAAACACTGAGGGATCGCTTGCCAGTTTGTCAAACTACTAAGACCAGCACTCTAAAAAATGAATGCTCAAAAACGACGAAATTTTCCTTAATTTTGACGATTCCTTTACTAGCAAATGCTCCGAGTTTTCGTTTCCTCAAAATGAGGAAATTTGAATCGTCATTTTAATGAGGATTTGAATGTCGTCTAATCTAAAGAAATATTTCGTCATTTTTGAGCATGTGAGTACAACAATGAGATTCAGTTTCCTCAAAATCAAGATACAGAATCGTCAAATCACGATCGTAAAAGTGAGGATTCACGTTGACTCAAAAGTCACGTGATAGTTTGACGAAACAATCCTCAAAATTAATGAAATGAGGCTTAAGGATTCATGAATCGTCAAAAATGAAAGGGTTATTTCTGAGAGTGAGTGGCATTAAGAACGATACTTTTGCAAGCTTCTATTGTATTGTACTAGTGCGACGGTATTTTAACGACGATCCCCCTACAAATACATAGCACAAAACAAGGGTTGTGTAACACTGCACTCTCAGAAATAATACGCTCACTTTTGACGATTCATGAATCCTCAAGCCTCACTTCGTTAATTTTGAGGATTGTTTCGTCAAACTATCACGTGACTTTTGAGTAAACGTGAGTCCTCACTTTAACGATCTTGATTTGACGATTCTGCATCTTGATTTTGAGGAAACTGAATCTCATTGCTGTACTCAAATGCTCAAAAATGACGAAATATTTCTTCAGATTAGACGAAATTCGAATCCGCATAAAAATGACGAATCAAATTTCCTCACTTTGAGGAAGGAAAAACTCGGAGCATTTGCCAGTAAACGGCATCGTTAAAATTAAGGAAAATTTCGTCGTTTTTGAGTATTCATTTTTGACAGTGTACACGACTCTCGATTACCGCTTAATTCACATTTAAAAGTAATTATACCTTTAGGTAATTTCAATATTTTTTATAAAGTTGTAAGGCAGCGTGTGCCCTTTCTCTTTGCGAATGTGCGGTTTCAAACTCCTTATTATGACGTTAAACTTTAATTGGGAACAAGTGTATCATATTTTAAGTCTGTGTATCATTTTCTTTTCTAAGCAATACCTTTAAAACCAAAAAAGTTCAACGGCAGCTGCGCTTTGCACATGCACGATTTTTTCGAAATCCTTATTATGACGTCCCGACAGGTACTAGGAACTCGTGCACAAAATTTGAGATGTGCAGCTTTTAGAGTTCGAGCTGTAAGAGTGGTTTCAGACAGACGGACAAAAACCATGGATGTTTAAAAACATTTCTTTAGAATCAGCACCCTCTCCAAATCGCTCCAAAAACACAATTCAATCCAGATTTTCGACCCCTCATCGCAATCTTTTCAACACCTTGTGTTTCAAGATATATAAATAGCATGCGAAGGTCCCAGGTTCTGGTCCGGGCATCGCCAAAATAGCTGCCGACCTATAAACGGCCCGTGCAGCCAAGAATGTCCAGCGAATAATCCCCTTGTTGAGGGAGTGCACGTTAAATATCCTTCAAAGTCCTAACGCTGCGTACGATGTCGCCCTTAACGGTTGCGTTGGATGCCTAGTCAGGTGTCGGCTCGTTACTTGACTGTGGTTCTAAAATACGACAACCGTCGCCAAAAGCCCTCGTGTAGCTCTTGTGCGACGATAATTCAAACTAAACATTCAAACTAATATAAATATATATGATAAAATAAGATGTAATTCCTCCTTTTGAAGCCAAGTTGGCTTGTTTGGCGACGCACGCGAACGTTTGGCGAGCGGCCTTGCAACGAAGGCAGCGAAGTATAGAAAAAGAATCTCTCTCATCACTAACAATACTCAAACACAGCGACAGCATTGGCATATGATGAGCTGAATGAACAACTCTGTGTTTTTGCGAGTGCTTCGATCAAAACAGCCTGTTACTTTCTGACCAGTGTCCAAAGGTATCGTACGATCACCTCCTGATATTGACTCGATATCGCGATGACAAAATGATATCGGATGGACATCGGAATACCATCATATGAAATTAATTGCTATGGAATAAACAATATATAATTTTTAAACATGGAAAAGAACAAAGTGAAGAAGATTAAATTGTGGGTTTGCTGCTCCCATGTTTGGATGTGAGGTAAGAGTTTTCACTTGCAAAATTTTTGGAAAAAATATTTTCTCGAAGAATTAATTTTTTCCGATATTGATTTTTGATATAATTGTAGTCCCATTGGAGAAAAAAATTCTTATACATTTCGGCTAGTTTAGCAGATTTTTTTTTCCAAATAACTTTAACACTAGTTTTCACTTTCGAATTTTTTTTAAAATATTCTTGGAGAATTAATATTTAAGTATCTATATATCCAGGCAAGTGTATAAGATTATTTTGTTTAAAAAAACTTTAATCTCGTGGTATGGTTATCACAAAAATGTGCTATTAAAAAGAATAATGTACTTTATTTTTATTTTTAATAGTACCCAAAATATTTTAAATTTCTGAAACATTTTATTGAAGTGTTTGAAGAAAAGTAATATTCGCGAATTCCAGTCTTTCCAATTCTTATAATGCAGTTACAAGCACCCGTAAAATTCTTTAGAATTGTTACAATAGAAATTACAGAAGTGTTAATTCTCTTTACGACAAACTAAAACAAAGGTTATATTTTTTAATGGGGAGTAATTTTTTTAAGTGTTCTACTACTTAATGTATTTATTTCATGTGTAATTTGTATGTGGAAAAATACGCACCTAAGTTGATAGGTGCTAAGTTGTCTCACACTAAATTTTAAAGAAAAAATATCCTCATTTACCTATTAACCATCAGTTTTTATTTGTTAATGGAAGTGCAGATGCAGGAAGTTTTCTAACAATCCTAGTATTAACTGTTTCCTATTTCTTTGCCAGAATTTTAGAATTAAATTTAAAATTTTAACTGATTTTTAATTTTGCAAGATAAACAAAAAAAGTTTACGATAGTTTAGCAAGAAAGTACATTCTTAGAAGTTTTCCTCTACATCTTTATGTAAAGAAAATCCCTACTAGTTAATAATGTATACTGTAACTGACTACACTGTAATTATGTAACTTACTTGTAGGTCTCTAGAATCCCACTTTTTGAAATGGGCTCGTATACTTTTGTTAATTTTCAAATTTTAAACCAAATACTCAGTTATCATTAAAAAACCCTTTTGTAAAAATATTCAAAACAGGGGGAGAAATGTGGCTTCGAAAATATTTTTTTCTCCATTGAATTAACACGGAGGCACTTGGTTTGGAGAACTGCGGTTATTCGGGCTCATTCGCCCTTGTGAAGAAAATAAAAAGTAATAATAACTTCCTCAAATTTAAATGCACTGTCTGTCTTTGCGTGCATTTATTTGCGTCCTTCTCACCTTCCCATTAAAAGGGACTTGGTATCCAAAAAGGTGTTTTTTCTTTAAATTGAGATTAGCATAAATATTTTTTTTATATAAATAGGTGTAAAATAGTCTTAAACAGAGATTTTATATGCAAATCTTTAATCAAAATATTTGAAATTATTTAATTTTTGTAAATTTCTACTCATATTTAAAAACTTTTCTTCTACTTCAACTCGCGTTTAATTATTTTTGAGTGATTTTTTTGCAAGCAGTTTTGAATCATTTTTATAACTTTAGGGATTGAATTTTTGTGCGTGGCATAGTTTCGGGGAGGGAATTTAGTGTAAAACTAACAAATTAAATTTTTAAAAATGACAAATTTTCAACATTTTATTTAATTTTTTAAAAAATTGTATTTTCAATATTTCATCCCTAATTTTATTATATATACTCTTAAGTACATCGAAATTTTTTTTATCGTCTTCAATGAACAGTTAGTGGATTTTTAGCGTTTTAATTGTGGGTATTCGTTTGCAAGTATTAAAAACTAAGTAAAATTAATGTAAAGTATTAAACGTTAGTGGAACATTCATGAGAAGTTGAATGTTAGAAGTTTTATGTGAAAAATACATTTGAAAATGTTTTGATGAGCCGGCAGTTTTCTCCAGAGGTTTCCACGCGTACTTCCATATGGGGTTTCACAATATAAGCCAAGAAGTTCCAAAATCAATTCAAATCACTTCTACACTGCTCAAAACAATTAGGGGAGAGCATGGCTTGAACCCTTTCACTCCCAATGATTCCATTTGGAATCATCAGCTTGCGATTTCTTTTTCTTACTAAGTCGAGCTCGAACTTATTTATCGTCAGATGGAAAAATAATGCCTTTTGACGAATTAAATAATGTTTATTTAATTCAAGTGAATGATTAATGAAAATATGAAAAACATGGTAAAATAAAATTAATGAAAAAAATATTCATAAAATTCGCTCCCAAAAAATTTTATGAAATAAATTGACTCTAAATTCTTCACGCTTGCATTCTAAGGTGATTATATATATATTTTTTACAAATAAAGTTTTGAAAAAATAATTATTGTTATAATTTATTCAAAAGTTTGATTCCAACCCCCCACCCCTTGAATTTTAGTTTTAGATTATCTTAACTGTTTTTTCCATATCATTGCACGATGAATCATGTGCATGATGATTTTTAGAATAAAATATAAGAAGTTGGAACTGGACGGGTATACAAAAGTACGCAAAGTGTAATTGTTTTGAGCAGTGTACATCGAATTTCGAAATAACTGTGACTAATATGTGACTGAACTATGACTAAAATGAAGAGTTGTATTAGTCAGATTTGCAATGCTTCCAAACAAAGAATGAAGGTTGATTTGTTTGGGAAAATTGTAATTTGAACTGAAGCTTGTATATATATTTAATGAACCTTAATTTGACATTTAAACTTAAGGTAGGCGAGTACTCAAAATTCTAAAATCTTTACTTTTACTATTACTTTAATCATTTCCAAATTTTTCATAGTGATTTCAAATATAATGAACAATGCGTTTTGGGCAATTTTTTTTATTTAAATATAATTGATTTATTTTAAACTGTGTTTTTCAACTAAAAAAAGAGGTTTACGCCAACACTTCTAGAATAAAAAGTTTTACATTAATTTACCTGAAATTATTTACAAATGCTATTTCAATATATATATATATATATATATATATATATATATATATATATATATATATATATATATATATATATATATATATATATATATATATATATATATATATATATATATATATATATATATATATATATATATATATATATATATCTGTGCCATGAACCTCTAACATTTGGCATAAATATACAAGTTTTTTTTTAAATGTCTAAGTGTAAGTTAATCGAAAAAATCATTTTTTTTTTGTGGCTAATTTATAACATTTTTCTTAATAACTTCTTTTCTTGTAATTTGTATTTAACTCTAGAGGGTCATTGCATGCATCAGTTCAAAACGAAGAATTTAGCACATAATTAATGTTTATAGGATGAAAGTTCAATGTGGTAGACTTGTTGGCGTAAACCTCTTTTTTTAGTAGAAAAACACCGTTTAAAATAAATAAATGATATTTAAATTTTAAAAAATGCTTAAATAGTATTATTCATTATATTTGAAATCACTATGCCAAATTTGGAAAAGATTGAAGCAAAAAGTAAAAATTTTAGAATTTTGGGTATTCGCCTACTACCTTAATGCGATATTTGAAAGTGTGAAACTTTGGAAATAAACAACTAGATATGGTCCATGTATTCTAGCAAAGTCAATAACAAGAAGTGGGGATGATTTAAGATTTTCTAAACGTAGACTTAGGCAGTCTAGGATATACTCCGGAGAAGCTGGCTTTTATGACACCTATTCATAGAGATCTTAATTAAAGCACATTTCTCCTTAAAGTGTTGGCAACACTAGCAATAACTTTGGTCCCCATTCTCGTCCCGTCGTCAGCATTAGAGGTCACGTGATCCTCCACTCTAATACTTTAATTAAGATCTCCATGCACCTAATGCAAGTTGGAAAATTTTCGCAGCCGGAGTTAAAAGTCATTTCCTTAAAATTTCCACAGATACGCCTTGAAATTGCTGTAATATCTGGAATTAATTGTTAAATGACTATCTTGTCTATCGCCATTTCCGTTGCTCGCAGTTTTAATAACTGTCCGTTCGGAAGGGTTCTCCAGCGAACCCTTTCGTTGTCCGTCGTGAAAGTGAGCTCGGGGGGAAGTGATGCGCGAAATGTAGGCGACGGCTGCCCGTTGTTTTTGCGTCAAAATATAGAACTAGGAAGTTGTACTTCCGAAATAATCACGTTTCATTTCGAAAACGCGCTTGGCCGTTGATGATGGAAAGTACTTCCACGGATTTTGGAAATGCCTGTTAAAACCTTCTTTGTCTACCTGATCGAATTCATTTTGTGTTTCAGTTCCATTGGCTGATTAGATGTCGATCCATATATATAACATAACCATATATATAACATATACAAACAACAAGTTTCGATTTTTTTTGTGTTTGTCTGATTTTACGAAATTTGAAAATGGAATCATTTCAACACTAAAAATCATTTTCGTTAAGTGTTTTTTCCCTTTTCCACCACCTCTATCAAGGTATACAAAGTCTCAATACATTTGATTTCTATAACTTAATTTTAATTATTTAAATAAATCTGTTTTAATGATGAAGTCTCCTTTTAATAGGGAGTTCTTAAAATATCTCTCTCTGTAAGAAAAATCCCTATAAATGTACAGTAAAACATACTGTTAACACGGGTGAAAGCATTTTTTCCCTGTTATTTCACAGAAATTTTGTTTTTTATGTATTCATATTCGTAAATTTGAATGTCATTTTTTGCTGTTTTCTTTCCTTTTTTCAGTGCTTTCTTCTTTTCCACAATTTCATTTTGTATATTCTGATATCTAGTCTTTAAAATATTCGAAATGTTAAAAAAAATGAAGCTGGCTCAGCAAGTAATCGTCTTATTATGTATTACGAAACGCGTTCAATTTTTAACTGAGAAAAAAGATGTTAATATAGTTTTTTACAAAACTGTTACTCTTGATCCCAGTTTTTTTAAAATAAAAATTATGTCGTTATGGAACGTGAAAAACTGCTGTACTGAAGAAAATCGATAAGATACCTAATAATGCAAAAATGCTGCACAATAATTTTGTAAAGCATGAGACCAAAGAGCTATTTTCAATGTGTGTATTTATTATGTATTTATTTGAAAATGCAGGTTTTTAAAGGTTTTATCCAAGAAAAATAAGCAATAAAATCTATATTTAAAAAATAAATCCATAAAATTGCCGAGTCCGCATTCATTCATCATGATGGTATTGAGACACAAGGAAAAGTATACACTACAACTTCCCCATGCCTTCACGAACGTGCTTGTCAGTTACGGTTATGCCATCGAGTTAACAAAAAACACCAAAATCGCAAAGATTAGAATAAAACAAAAGCCTTTTTATCTTGTTAACAAAGGAAGTTTTTTACATGCAAAACCACTGACGTAATATCACAATATCCCATCTTTTCCACGGGAGGAACCATTTTAATAAGAACAACGAACATCATAATTATAAAAGTAAAAAAAAAGGAACATATTACCTTGAATGGGCATTAGGCTTAGGAATAGCGGAACACTCGTTCGAACAAAAGCTGGAAACGGAAGCGTGTACAGGATATTACTCTCCCTTTTCATGATTTTTTTCATTAAAATATTGTCTGTTCCCTACATCTGACCAAGGCTTCAAGGATATGCAGGTTGTTTTCCCATAGTAGAATAAAAAAAATGGGAGCTGTAAACAGCGTTCCCGTTATTGTGTTCCACGGGACTGTATATGACTTGTTAACAGGATGATTTCCGGATGTAAATGCCAGAGACCTTGGTGATCTTTTATTTTACCTCATTTTTATGGTATTTTCTTTGTTTTATAAAAAATAAATTTGGATATAACTTGTTTGGTTATTTGTTTATTACCTAATGCGGAATGATGATGTAAATGAAAAACACTGTATTGAAATTCGTCATTTAAAATGGATTAGCTAAGAGAATTGAGAATAATAAGCAAAAGCAGATTAAGATTAAGAATAATATCAAAATAACCATATTAATGAAATATAAATTTGGATATAACTAGCCTGGATATTTATTACCTAATGTGGAATGATGATGTCAATGAAAACACTGTATTGAAATTCGTCATTTTTAAATGGCAAACAAAGAGATTTACGGATCTTAAAAGTGATGTCTTATAATGACTTAGTCTATTGGCACTTTTTAACTTAAAATCAAGTGGTATACTTTTGAACACCAGGTTATTTTAAACTTTCTATTGGCCTGGTCAACAAACATATTGCATTGGTTGATTGAATAAACATTTTTTGTTGCTCGTTCTTATTCGGAGAGTTTGCGTCAAATTTGGCTACCATTTTTTACGTAAACCCCTTGGTTTTCTGATCAACCAGCTTGACGGAAAGTTTCAATAGTCTTGGATTCCATGGGGCCCGTGTGGCCTAGTGGGTGTATACTTTCTCTGTGTCACTAAATATTCTGTCTTTGCCTGTCTTACTTGGCGAAGGTTAATAAGCAGGTCTCTGATCAAGCATAGAAGCCGGAAAATACATGTATCAACCTACCCAACTACATTTCTTAATATAAAATATCATAAAATTACATCATTAGAAAGTTTTTTACGAACTTGCACCGGGATAATGGAACTTTCTAGCCGCCACGACAATTTAGAGCGGGGGTTTAACAATTTTGCGATAAATCTATAACTTTGATCGACTACAGAAATAGTAATAAATTAACACTTAAAAGAGTGGTGGCAGCAAGAAAGTTACAGGATTCCAATGCAACATTGCACCAAAATTTTTAACAATGTACACTCTTAAAATAAACGAGTGAAATCCACTCCAGTTGGAGAAGTGCATTTTCGAAAGGAGTGACTGGAAAGGAGTGAATATTAAATCAGACTGAGTTAAAATCACTCGTTTGGAGTGATCCTGTCGGAGGTTTAACACGCAAAGGATCCACTCCAAGAGGAGAAGTGCATTTTCCAGACTGGAGGAGTGAAAATTACTCAGACTGAGTTAAAATCGCTCGTTCGTTTTAAGAGTGTAGCTATACAAAAATCTGATTTTTTGGGGGGTACATTTCGTTTATAAGTTATATCATTGGAAATGCGGAATAAATGTACAATTAAAATTAAGGTGAGGAAAATGTGTTTTATTATCAGACAACTTTGATAGCCCTCGGGCTTGCTCTTAATAAAAAATTTGTCTACATTTATGTGCCGATAAACGGCCGTGCAGCCTAAAATGTTCGACGAATAATACCCCGTGTAGAGGGAGTGCACGTTAATTATGCTCCAACGTCCCGACTCTGAGTACGATGTCGCTCTTAACGGTGGCGTTGGATGCCTACTCAGGTGTCGACTCGTCACTTGACTGTGGTTCTAAAATACGACGCCCGTCGCCAATAGTCCTCGTGTAGCTCTAGTGCGACGATAACTCAAACTAAACTACATTTGTGTGAGATTTTAAGAATCATTGTCCCAAACCATATGACAATTCTTAAAAATATCCAAATCACGTCTTTTTTCCGTCCCGCTTCAAAGATTTCAGCTCTTTAAGGTGACTTAGATTCAAATAACAACTTGTCTGGTGTCAAGAGAGCGTATCTACCGTCCGAGAATATCTTAATAAACGAGCCACGTACCCCCTACCAAGCTCTTTCTACTAATTGCCCCCTACTCGGATAATGAAGTTATTTTCTGTTATTCATTCATTCTATTGTAGCGTCATTGAAGAGTTGTCCCACATATCGAATATGGAATTGATATATCGGCCGGTGTTTTCACCTCAATTTATATACAATTTGCTGATTTGTTTTTATTGAAAATTATTATAATTTTTATATTGTTTTGAGGCAATAACTGATTTTGCATCAGTATTGTGTTAGGAAGGTTCGTTAAATACAAAAAATGATTTTATCAAATGTATGTCTAAAAATAAGATAAATTGATAGAGTTATATTGGACAGAAAGCCCGATCCTCGGAAATGTATACGTAACCGACCGCACCTTAACTTCGTATTAAAAATATATAATGAGCAGTAGTTAGTAAGCCTTAAATTGACCTCAATTAAAATTTACGTAGTTAATATAAGGACTTTATTGTTTTCAGTGTATATAAGGCGATTTATTTTTGAAAGATAAGAAATGAGTTCGTATAGCTATATGCGACGGCTTGCATTGTGGATAGCACAATTATCTTTCCTTCTAAAGAAAAATAGTTAAACTTTAATTTTTTGGGATTATATATTGTTTGAAATAAGGAGAGAAATGGTAGGTTAGAGTAGAGTTAGAGAGGGTAGGTTAGGTAAAGTGTTAAGTTTGAAATTAGGATATATTGTTTGAAAGAGAAGAAGATTTTAACCTTTATGTACATAAAAAAATTCTACTTGTATGAAAAGTCAAAAAAGGTGTTTGACACATTAAAAACACAAAAAATTCTACTTGTATGAAAAGCCAAAAAAGGTGTTTGACACATGTTGTCCTTTTTGTTCTTTGATAATTTCCCCGATAAAAAAAAATCACGTTTGTTCTAGCTTAAATCAAAAAAATAATAACGACTGAAAAGGCAAAAAGGAACTCTTTTAAGTCGAATCACATAAAGAGATGCTACCATTACGACGCCAAAATTACGTCGTATTTAAACGAGTTAAGAAAGCACTTTAATTATACCTATTCTTATATTCATATTAATGAAGATATTGCGTTTTGGAAGTCAAACGACGTCTTTTACGACCAAATCACTATTTCATCTAACATAGTGACCAATAGCTTTTCGTGCTACTCTGTAAGAAATAAAAGTCGGTTGTTTTGTTTTTACCGAATTAAAAAAAACTGTAAACTGGAGTGCTAGAAAATCATCGTAAACTTTATAGAGATCATCTCTGTATCTTGTACGAATACGTAGTTTTGTAACATAAATTCAAAAACTGTCGTAAGGGGACAGGGAACACAACGACGACGCTTCAAAATATCAAATTTTCATTTTAACTTTCTCACTAAAATTAATATTTTTTTTATATAATGCGCATCTGAATATGGGAATGAAGATCTTCAATTTGGTAGTTAATTTCAATATAACTTTGTTCCTAGTTTCATATGTCATTACTTTAAGACACCGATTTTTAGCTTTTAGGTACTCTTTACAGTACAACTATTGCGTGTATCTGAAAATATTATTTTATAGAATTTAAAAAAAAGTCCATTCAACGAAATGAACCTCAGGTTTGAAGATTAAACATTCATAATTTAATGTTATTTACCTAAATAGAAACTTTTATTTGTTAAATCACTTACTTTTTTTACTTACTTAATATTTTTTGGAATATTTTTGGTTCACTGTGTTAAATACACATGTATACGACATCACAGAAAATTTCAACCGTTTTCAGAAACTAAGGTTTGAATGAAAATTCGATCTTGTGAGTGTTCGTTTTGTTCCCCGTTACCTTAAACAAAAACTGTAGCAAATTAATTCTTTCACAGAAGACAGGATTTCAATTCTTCTTAAACGGACTGACCATTCCTCTTAAACGGAACTGTTCCTCTAGCCTAATGCTGTTCAACATAAATCTTCTTCCTCCCATTTAAACAAGAGCAAGCTGACACTGAACTTGAATTTAACAATGGCCGTCCAGCTGAGATGCTCTTCTTAACCCACTAAACGGCTTCCACGATTTTCAATTACAGAGGGCTATTTAAAGGGACGTTCAGAAACAGGGCTGCCCCACTTTCCGAATCGTTTTCAATTTTCTCGTTGGGATCAAGAAACGCTAAAGAATTATTGGTTGTTATGATAGTACTGCTACAACAAAAACAGGTTTTCTTCAAGCAGAGTCAGACACAATTGGCTTGTTTTAAGTAGCAACATATATACTTAAAATTCTTAAGTTTAAATCAAAGAGGGGGGATATTTTACAGAATAAAGAAAATATTTTTACAGTGATTGTTTAAAAAAAATATTTATAAAAAAAAACCAAAAATCCTATTTGAAGTTATAAAACTTATTTTGAGCAGAGATCTTTAAAATTCCTCAGTATAAATCAAAGAGCTATTAATGGGAAAGAAATAATGAAACAAAACACTTTGGCGAGTCGGATGGGTGTTTATGTCAAAAATGTCGATTTTCTATTTTTCTTTTATTTTTAATCTGTATATTCATAGCTTTAATTTAAGACCAAGATTACTGATTTCTGTTTAACACTTTTTTTTATAAGCATTTTTCAGAAACTCTGTACATCAGTTCTTACCTATAAATTAATTTTCTTTAGCGTTTCTTGATATATAAGGTTTTTCAACAATTAAGAATATTTTTTTCGGGAACTATAAAAGCTATCAACATGTTTTGTTTTATTATTTATTTTCCATTAATAGCTCTTTGATTTTTACTGAGGAATTTTAAATATCTCTGCTCAAAAAATGTTTTATAACTTCAAATCGGATTTTTTGTTTGTTTTTTAATTACATATTAAAAAAAAAATACTGTAAAAGTATTTTCCTTATACTGTAAAAATAACCTCAGTTTAAATCAAAGAGCTATATGCAAGGAACAAACTAAAAAAAATCATACTGATGTAAATGTAGTTCCTGAGAAAAATTTTCCTAAAGGTAGTAAAATTAACGTGGGCCAGATAGAACCAACCGACTCCTCTTAAGTGACGTATGGATCCTAGATTTAACTTGCATAATACCTCCCCTTTGTGATGGAATTTATTTTTCATTACCAGCATAAATCCGTTTAAGAGGATGACTAGCGGGTTCGAAACGTAATTGAATTCGAACCTCAAAACAATGGTGTGTCGAAATTTAAATTGTCAATCATTATCTCTCATTTCTAAAACTAAAATCAATAACATAGCTGGAAAAAAAATCTTTTATAATGATTTTAACCTTGGAAACATAGCTGCTTTTCTAAATTTCTCCAAATTAAAATATTTTAAATTAAATTTTGTTCAGCGATGCCTCTCCAAGGCCGTTCCTTATTATAGCCTCACTAAAGTTGAGAGTAATCCTTCGCATCTGTTTGCTCTATCAAAGCCCTTTAGTTAAATTATGGTCATCCTGTTACTGAGCGTTAGATAAGGCTTTTTTTCATAGTTTATGCACTAGTCTTTTTATCAATGATCATAATTTTTAAAATTTTGAAAAAAATATATTAAAATTTTTTTCTTCATTTGGAACTAATTTTATGAACTAATCTCTCAAAAATGAACCTAATTCTAATTTTCTAAACAGATATGTTAGTTAAAATCAATAAATTTTACAATCTAATTTATACACTAAAAATATCCATATGTTTTTGCCTATTTTCAGGCCGGTAAGTAACTGAACCTATTATTAAGGATAACTTTTCATTGCAGGGCTGGGGAGTTCAGTCGGTTAGGCTCTTACCTTTCCATGCGAAAGGTTCCAGGCTCGAGTCGCTAAAATAACTACCGACCTATAAACACGGTACACGTAAAAAAAATCCCAAATAATGCTATCCGGTGAAATATATCGGGCACGTTAAATATGCATCAAAATCCCAACGCCGTCTACGATGTCATACCCTCAAAAGTTGCGTTGTGTGCCTATTCATGTTTTTCACTTGACTGTGGTTCTAAAATATGACTCTCGTGGCCAATAACCCTCATATAACTCTAGTGTGAAGATAATCAACCAAACTATAACTTTTCGTTTGGTCGCCCCGGTGGCGCAATCGTTAGGACACTTCCTTTTGGAGTTGCTGGGGTCGGGTTCGAATCCCGGTCAGGCATGGATGTTTGAGACCGTCAATAAATGTTGTTATTTGTCGATGTGTTATTCCTTTCTTTGTGACTGTTAATATTCTTTCTGTTTCTGTCCCACTTGACGAAAGCTTATAAGCGGTTCTCTGAGCAAGCACACAAGCTGGAATATATATGGACCATACTATACCATACCAATGCCCTCAAAATTTGCGTTGTGTGCCGATTCATGTTTGTCACTTGAATGTGGTTCTAAAATTCGATCTTCCGTGTAGCTGTGTTAGGACGATATTCAACCAAACCATAACTTTTCATTACAAAACAGGAACACAGAAAAACCGTTCTTTTGAAAAGTAGTTCCGGGCATCGCATATATATTTGTTGTGTGGGCGCTCGCGTGCAGATTTCGCGTGCATCATCCGCCATTTACGCGGAGGATGCACTTGAATGGAGGAGGATTGTGCTTTGGTGTCACATGGAAGAGAGGAAAGTAGGGATGTCAATGGGGTAGTAGGGAAATGGTGCAAATCATTTGGAAGTATTTTTTTCCTGAGAATTCCATTTGAAATTGGAATGCATTTTAGTTAGGAATGTTATGCTTAAAACGATGTTTGGTCATGATTTTTCTTTTTTTTTTGCTGATCCAGTTTTCAAAACACTCGCTTGTGAATGATAAATTTCAAGACACTCGTTTTGCATAGCATTTAAAAAGTATTAGATTTTTAAAATGCTTCTTACTAATGATGTACCAGTATGCAATTAGTAATTAAATTAATAAATAAATTGGATTAATATCTAATTTGGAGTAGTACATACCATAGAAAAATGAAGTTTAATTTTGAAAAATCATTTAAATTTAATGTTTTATTTCAGTTGTTTTTCAAAACCTTGAAATAATAAGAACAACATGGGTCAAGTTTGAATTTTTTGTTCGGGTTAAGTGGGATTCGCCTAAAGCAATTTCTATTTTAGAGATTTTTTAAGCATTAGCTTACATTTTTTTGGCCGGGGAAATTCTTTTAGTTCATCCTAAGCGAAATTTCGTGTTAAGCGAGTTCGCGTTAACGAGATTCGACTATAAATTGAAAGTGGATTTTTTTTTTATTATTTTGTACACTGGTAGGGGAGAAATCCCCTACTTACACTAATTGAAAACCTATAGTATGAACGCGGTAGACAAAGCACTATGCAGATTACAGCACTATGCAGATTACAGCACTATGCAGACCGAAAAATCTCAAAATGCCGATGATCGGAAAATAATATCATCTTGAATTTACCAAGAAAAGTTGCGAAATTTTGAACAATGGCACATTACGAAACTTCTGAATACAGGAAACTAATACTTACTTTTTACGTAGTCATTGCGAATGCATTTAATGGTAAAAATTTCAACACAGTCAGCCAAACTTTTGAATACTTTCTTCAGAAAACTTCTATAACGCCGTTTATCCACGTAATTTATTTTTAAAAATTATGGATTTCTCCTGAAATTTTATTATTTAAAATAAACTCAAGAGTGAATTGATAATAGTAGGAGATAAAGATGACTTTGACAAAATGAAGCAAAATTATAACCAAAGACGTGCCAAATGAGCTACAAGGTTTTTTGTATTTATGAGGGAAATTACGATGACATTTATGTGTGAACTTTCTGGGGTATTTTTCATTTTTAATATTTAAGGTAATAAAACAGTATGTATACATGGATCAATTTATTTTTTTTTATTGCGAAAAAGGGTATTTATTTGTTAGTAATAGAATATATAAAAGAAGACAATAAACTCTTTATCGACACACTCATGAACTCGTATTTTTTTTTTTTTACCTTCAAGTAGATATCCGGTAGCACATCCTAAATCACCAGTTTCTATTCACACAAGAAAATCATATATATATTTTTTCTGTAACAAAAAAGAACATTTTCCTTGTGGATACTTTAAGGATGCCTCTCGTGATCCGAGAGACCTTGGCCAAACGATCCAATCACCTGACCCTCAAGTCACTTCAGTTCCATCCATGTGCCACCGATACAACAAAAGGGCAGAAGGAACCGTTCCGTAGTATGTCCGTTCTTCTTCGGGTTCACTTTGAGGAGCTGGAGGTAAGGAATAAGATAGAGATGACGCCGGATCGAAACGAAGGCACAACCCGGTTTTGAATGTGAAGCTATGACACTTTAGAAATAAGCCCAAACTTACGACTGGATAACTATTTGGCCTTAAGCTGCACGAAATCAAGCTAATAAATAATCATTTAAATGTTTCGTATAAAGGGAAATATTGAATGGCAATCTAACGCTTCGCTAATTTCCATTTTTTAGCCTCCACACTACGTTTATAACGTAAAAAGTGAAAGGTATTGTAATCGTTCGGTCCGTCTGTCTGTCACTCCCTTTCATAGCCCAAACTACAAATGCTACAAGCAAGTGTGATACTTAAAAAATTTCATCGCATCGAAATTCGAAGACAATGAAAATTTCAGGAAAAAATTCGAATTCTAATTACTTTAATTATTTAAAAAAAACTGCAAAATTAAATATTTATTTAAAAAGCATCAGAAGCTATTTTTATTAGAATTTATTCACCATTGCCATTCACAACGATCACTCGAGAAACTTTAATTCTTTTAAATAATAAATTATTTTATTTTATTATTATAATAATTAATATTTATTTTTGAGACATCAATCAGTTTGAAATGACGTCAAATATATTTCACTAACATCTTCTTTGTATTTAGATATGAAGTGTTTTGGTTATATTTAAAAGAGATGAATATTACATATTTATTCTTTGAAATATAAATTAATTTTTGCAAACGATAATAATTAATGTATTTTCTAAATAAAATAAATGAAACTAGCCAAATTTATCGTGTAAATGTTTAATATAGATGTAATACTGTGTTTGGTCATGCATTTTCCCCCCTGTTGAACACAACTGTTGTGGGGAAGCGAGCTGAGTGTCAGATTCTGTTACAAACCTACTTGTTTCATTCTCACCTCCATGTTTCAAGTTGATGCTCACATCAAAACGGAGTTAATAGCTGCAACAGAAAAAGAACACGGCTCTTTAAAAACGATTCTTCGGCGATGAATCGTGTCGAATTGTGACCGGTTACGTCACGCGCCGATTTATTTCTCGTTTGATGAAGAGTCGTTTGTCGGATGGCTATTGGATGAAGGATGTTCCACAGGTTGTGCCATGGACTGATTCATGTTAATAAGTTCTTTTCATCGATGAGGTGTATGAGTAATTGATTGTTGAGATAACACATTCTGCGCGGGAAAATGGCGCATCTTTTGATGAGTTAACTTGGTAGTACTGCCACTTTTCTATTTCCAGGAATTGAACTTATTATGAGTTTTGCGAAACACTGTAACCTCCTCGGCATACTCCGTTGTTACTAAACCTGCATGGCAGCATCAGCTAGATCTGTTCCATGATTCTATGTAGTCTAGCAAAGTCGATAACACGAAGTGGAGGTGGTAGGGGGACCAGGCTCGAAAATTTTCCAAAAACATTTTAGAGTAGAATAACATTTCAAATGTTACCTACAAAATGGTAAAATTTGGTAGGCAATATGTTCATTAGAAGTATTTTTAATTTATTAAAAAAATACTTTCTGCATTAAAGACTACTAAAATTATACTTTAAACGTCTTTTTCTCAAAATGCATATTTTAGGACAAATGTACCTTTTTCTCAGTAACTACTGAATATTTTGCTTAGATTTTTTTCATATACAGTTAGGTATTTTTACACTTTCTATCATATGTTTTTAAAGAAATATTTATTACTTTAAAATAATAATAATAATTTTGTTGATTTTTTGTGAAAATATGATAACAAATTTTCAAAAATTCAAAAATTAAAAATTATTATGTTTATTTCTAAAAGCATATGACAAAATGTGTAAATGTGTTTGAACTTTAACTGTGTAAAGTTTTAAATTAATCCAACAAGTAGTTCCTGAGAAAAAATACACAAAAAGGACCATTTTAAAAGGAGATCATAGTTAAAAACGACCAAAAAAATTGAATTTTTAAAACCAGTATTTTCTGATAGATGGAAGTCCGATCTATCGAATGAGACCAATTTTGTACCGATTGGTTAATTATTTCTTATAAAAAATTAAAATTATAAAAATAGACACATTTGTCACGCTCCCTTTGAATTACTAATTGTATGCTTGTATTATTTAAGTATTACATTAAATATGATTTTTTTGTGTTGATATTTGAAAACTATTCATTGGCTCATTGTAAAAAAAATTCCTGGCGATTTACATGTCATTCGGTTAACAAGAAATGTTTCGGTGGTCCCTTCGAGTTCGTGTTAAAGGTGTTCGACTGTATTTTTTTTTTTTTTTTTGCGTTTTTCTTAAAACTATAATTTTCAACAAATAGGTACACTTTTCTTCAAATCTATTAAATATTTCTTAATAATTTTTGTGTGTGTTATAAAACCATTTTAGATTTATTATTTAAGTCACCTAATTTACTCTTACAAATTAAAAAAAAAAAAACATTTTATTATTTTACACTTTTCTTCGTTGAAAATCAGAATTTTTATGAATGCAGAATATAATGTTTTTAAAATAAAATTCAAAAATTATTTCAGGCAAAAAAATAGGTGACTTAAATAGATCTAAAATGGTTTTATAACACACACACACAAAATTATTAAGAAATATTTAATAGATTTGGAGAAAAGTGTACCGAAAAAATACTTGTATTTTTGAAAATTCGTAATTTATGTTTCAAAAGATGTCTTTTTTACAAATAAAATAATTTTTAAAAATAAGATTCTTAGGTGTAAATATAATAATAAAAGTACAATTTATAATTCGGTACAATTTTTTTTATTGTACCATATTTTTTAAATGATTTAGAGCCTTTCGAAATCAATACTAAGAATTGCTCATTTTTGCTGTCGCTAACTATGACCTCCCCTTAACATGGGCGTCAATGGGGGCTCCGGTCCCCCTTGTATTCCGAACGTCGACCCTGTCAGTCTAGGATATGCTCTGAAGAGGATTTCCTTAGATGACACTTGTTGCAGGTTGGAAAAATTTTGCAGCCGTAGCGGCACTTCCTACAATACCAGGGGGAGTAAAAGCCATACTACACACTGTTAAAAATATCAGTTCAACGTTGAACCAAATACTGGTGAAAAATTAAGAACTTCTGGCAGATACACCATAAAATCGTTCAACCAAATATCACATTTTGGAAATAGACCTGCTTTCACGAAAAATTGGTTCAACTTTACTCCAATAACACGAAACGTTCGGTTCAACTTCTTCGAACTGTAACCGACAATTTAACTGTTTACTCAAACACAAAGGCCATGAGTTGTACTGCTTCTGCTTGAGAATTGTCCCGTCCGTAGCCGAGTGGTTATAGCATCAGCCTAGAGATTCAGCCATATCAGGAGGGCGTGGGGTTCGAATCCCACCTACTGCCAGTCATCCTATAAATCAGATGTCTTACTGGAAATGGTAGAAAAATCCTCAATTCATCATGGATGTGCCCGAGTACACTGGGGCAGACTCGCTCGTTAAATCTGTGGGATCCAAAGTCTCGACGGGCGGCGTTAGATTACGGTGTACGAAATGCCGTTTTTTTACCTTTCACTATTGTTATGCACTGGGAGAACCTTTTCATGGTTCAACCTTTCACTATAGTTACTCGTTTTGAAAATCCCGCATATGGTTCAACCTCTCACCATAGTTACGCAATTTAAAAATACCGTTTTATGGTTCAACCTTCTACCAAATCATGGTTGCAGCAAATTTGAACCGTATTTTGGTTCAACCTTTAACTATTATTTTTAACAGTGCATAACCATAATCATCATAAGCAAACTCCTACACTTATATTGTCGAAATATCCATTTATAATATTTAGGGTTACCAGACAGAGATTACAGCCAAGACATCTAAGATTATTTCACAGGATAATGTGCGTGGTAAAAAAAAGAATCTAGTTTTTTTTAAGTATTTTTTTATTATCATATTTTATAGTACTATTTTGCAATACCATTTTTTTAAGTCATAGTATTTAGTCTTATTTAAATTTCTGACACTCAAAACAGAGCAGGCATTCGTTTTGATCAATTGCCACAATTATGGGTGCACGTATTGAACTTCAAAAACTTTTTATTCCTTTTTGTGCCGTAGAAATTGTAAACATAATTGTAATCCACACCTGTCAATGCACAATAATACACAACCATCAAAATACACATTTTGTGTTGTCCATCCATATAAATTTGATCGATCATGTACATGCGTTAAAAAGATCATCTCTATCGTAGCGTATTCATCCAACTGTATCTTTTCGGCCATCGAGCAAGATTACCATCGTGATATCCGTTCACCAGACACAACAAAGGAGAGCTTTTTGTTTGCTTGTCCGATCCCACTAAAAATAGCACTGATGGAAAACTGCTCATGTTCGACAGCGATGGCTATCCGGAAAATAGGCTAGAAACAAGTGTCCGAATTCTACAGTAAAAAAAGATCGAATTCTGCAATTCAAATACGTACGTATTTGATTTAATTTTTATTTAGTACCTTAAAGTTAAAAGAGTCCAACCATACTTGCTTGTCCACTGCAAATAGTTCTGATAGAAAACTAAACATGTCGACAGCGATGGCTGTCCGGAAAATAGGCTAGAAACAAGTGTCCGAATCCTACAGTCAAAAAAGATCGAATTCTGCAATTCAAATACGTACGTATTTGATTTAATTTTTATTTAGTACCTTAAAGTTAAAGAGTCCAACCATACTTGCTTGTCCACTGCAAATAGTTCTGATAGAAAACTAAACATGTCGACAGCGATGGCTGTCCGGAAAACAGGCTAGAAACAAGTGTCCGAATTCTACAGTAAAAAAAGATCGAATTCTGCAATTCAAATACGTACGTATTTGATTTAATTTTTATTTAGTACCTTAAAGTTAAAGAGTCCAACCATACTTGCTTGTCCACTGCAAATAGTTCTGATAGAAAACTAAACATGTCGACAGCGATGGCTGTCCGGAAAATAGGCTAGAAACAAGTGTCCGAATCCTACAGTCAAAAAAGATCGAATTCTGCAATTCAAATACGTACGTATTTGATTTAATTTTTATTTAGTACCTTAAAGTTAAAGAGTCCAACCATACTTGCTTGTCCACTGCAAATAGTTCTGATAGAAAACTAAACATGTCGACAGCGATGGCTGTCCGGAAAACAGGCTAGAAACAAGTGTCCGAATTCTACAGTAAAAAAAGATCGAATTCTGCAATTCAAATACGTACGTATTTGATTTAATTTTTATTTAGTACCTTAAAGTTAAAGAGTTCAACCATACTTGCTTGTCCACTGCAAATAGTTCTGATAGAAAACTAAACGTGTCGACAGCGATGGCTATCCGGAAAATAGGCTAGAAACAAGTGTCCGAATTCTACAGTAAAAAAAGATCGAATTCTGCAATTCAAATACGTACGTATTTGATTTAATTTTTATTTAGTACCTTAAAGTTAAAGAGTTCAACCATACTTGCTTGTCCACTGCAAATAGTTCTGATAGAAAACTAAACGTGTCGACAGCGATGGCTATCCGGAAAATAGGCTAGAAACAAGTGTCCGAATTCTACAGTAAAAAAAGATCGAATTCTGCAATTCAAATACGTATGTATTAATTTTCATTTAGTACCTTAAAGCTAAAGAGTCCAACCGTACTTGCTTGTCCACAAAAAAATAACACTGATAGAAAACTAAACATGTTCAACAGCGTTGGCTGTCCGGAAAATAGGCTAGAAACAAGTGTCCGAATTCTACAGTAAAAAAAGATCGAATTATGCAATTCAAATACGTATGTATTAATTTTCATTTAGTACCTTAAAGCTAAAGAGTCCAACCGTACTTGCTTGTCCACAAAAAAATAACACTGATAGAAAACTAAACATGTTCGACAGCGTTGGCTGTCCGGAAAATAGGCTAGAAACAAGTGTCCGAATTCTACAGTCAAAATAGATCGAATTCTGCAATTCAAATACGTACGTATTTGATTTAATTTTCATTTAGTACCTTAAAGATAAAGAGTCCAGCCGTACTTGCTTGTCCACAAAAAAATAGTACTGATAGAAAACTAAACATGTTCGACAGCGATGGCTGTCCGGAAAATAGGCTAGAAACAAGTGTCCGAATTCTACAGTAAAAAAAAAAGATCGAATTCTGCAATTCAAATATAACGTATTTGATTTAATTTTCATTTAGTACTTTAAGGTAACTCGGAATCGAAAATTCATTAAAAAATCGATTTTGAGAATTTTAATGTTCTAATAGCCCGTTTCTTCTTTTTAAAATGATATATGACACTTTACAATCAGTGCATTAGAAGTAATTTTTTTTTTTGCGATTTCGCGAAAGGCACTTTATGTTTAACCCTTTCCTTACTAAAACGCCTGAACAACTAAGGATTCGATAATGTTATTCCTATCAAATATTACGAGGAATAAAAAGTCCTTCGTAGCAAAAGGGTTAAAGTTAGAAAATTTTGACTTTGAAGCCAATTTTCTCAAAACTAAGTTTTTAAATGTTCGAATTCACTTTTCTCATAAACTATAACAGATATAGACAAAATTTTAAAAAAATGACGTGTTCATAGATATGTGCCTAATGCATAGATATGGGGTTTAAGCAAAATCTGTTTAACAAAAGAAGTTAAAGCTAAATTTGAAGAGAAAAAGAGTTGTTTTTGTAATTTTTGATACTTGACATAGAATTTTTTTTTCTCAGCAATTAAGTATTACTTTTACAAAATACCATGTTAAAGTCTTTAAAAGTGTTTAATGTACCACTGTAAAAAATTTCACACCAATATGTCGTATAGATTATCAGAAAAAAATTCTAAAAAAAGGCTAACTTAACATTACAGTCTATGGGAGCTCTGCGAGATTCCGGGTTGCCTTAAAGTTAAAGAGCCCAATCGTACTTACTTGTCCACTCAAATAAGTATTGATAGAAAACTAAACATGGTTGACAGCGATGGCTATCCTTAAAATATAGGCTAGAACAAGTGTTCGAGTGTCATTCCAAGACTCGCAACAATCACTCGAGAAACTTTATTTCTTTTTTGTAATAAATTAAAGGAATTAATTATTTTGTGACATCATCAGTTTAAAATGACGTCAATTGTATTTCACTAAGAGATTCTTTGTGTTTTGATATTAATTATTTCGCTTCTATTTAAAAGCGAGGAATATATTACATATTTATTCTTGAAATATAAAATAACTTAGCAACTATAAGAAATATTTATTGAATTTTCGAAATAAAATAGATGAAACTAGCCAAATCTTGCGTGTAAAAGTTTAACATTGAATTAATACTGCGGTTTTTTTTTTTTTTTTTTTTTTGCAGTTGATTACAAATGTTATATGGAAGTGGGCTGAGTGACAGATTGTGTTACAAACCTACTTGCTATCAATTTATATGTTGATACTTATTTAAGGATAAGAAGCTCATGATATTAAGCGTTTAAGACTTTTCTAGTTGAAGTACTTTTTTTCAAGTAATTAAAAAAAATTTGTGCCTGATCAAGCGTATATAAGACCGATCCACGCGACGTAATTCTCAAACAATCACTTTTGAACAACTATATAACAATATAAATTTAATAGCAAGCCATCAATTTTATGAGATTATAATAAAGAGCTTATCTTAAGACTGTAATGGGACATTTATGAAGTCTGTTGAATTGTTATTATTATAAATGACTCGATAATTAGTGGAAATAGACTCAATCACCACAGAACTATTATTAGATTGTTTATGAGCTGCGAACATACATGTAAATAAGATGCAGTAAAAATAATGGGACGTGATTTAAGAAATTTTTGGGGTTACGTTTACTTGTCGTCGACTCAGAGCTACAAGAGCTTTCCAAAAGGCGTCGTCACTGTGATGAGACGATACTAGAGTAAGAAATTGTTAAAAGTTATTTTTATAATTGTGTAACAAAATCCGATTTTTACTGAGTGAATGAGCTTACAAAATTCCAGTGAAACTTCACTTTGAAATCTATAAACATACGATGTATAAATTAATTGTCGATACATCTATATATGCATCAGAAAAACGTAAAAACTGCAATTGATTTCTTTGCTTAGATTTGTACAGCTGGGGGAAAAAAACGTTCCACCCTTCGTTTCTCGGCTGCTATTGGTCAAGGAACTTTATGAAAGGTGTTATTTTTCAGGAAATAGCGTAAGGAATTTAGAACTGGCAACAAAAATTGCATAAGGGGTCGTCTACATATTAAAATAAGTACCAACTTTTAAAATTCCAATGACAACACCTAATTTTTTTCCATAAAAATTTTCAGCACCTTTAAAATACCTCATGTATAAAAAAGTATTATCTAGTTTGCATTATTTGCTGAGATAATTAAAGCATTAATTTTGAACTCGTTTCGGGGGGAAATCTTTAAAGTGAAAACAGTAATATTTGGGTTGCGTCTTTTCAAAACAACAAACTAACTGGGTTAACATAATATCGCCAACGGATGCTAGAATTTACCTTCTTCACTAATATTGCGATTTTTTTGGGGGGGATTTTATAATTCAGAAATAAAATAAAGACTAGAAGATAAAAAGTTTTAATTTTAATTGAAGTCGCATGTACGGTTATTTATAACGAACAGATTTTTAAATGCGATTAGTTAAACATGATTATTGCATTAATGTTTCACATTTTTTATGCAAATTTTTGTTTCATTCATATTGCTGCAAAAAGTTTGTTCAAAATTTGTCGCCCTTCATCGGTAATATAAACCACGTATTACAAAACGAGGATTACAACCTTAACACGATATTTAAGGAAAGCAAAATAAAATTATTCAGAATGATTTAGCAATGATTTTTAATCAAGGAAAGTGGGCACTAATAATTTTAAATAAGCAATGTGGTAACAATAAAATGTACTGAAAACCGAATTCCAATAATATTTTAGCATATTTATTTTTAATATTAAACTCACTTCTTGAAATTGTATTGGAAATAGCACATATTTAAAAACATAGTAATCGATATAATTTAAAGTTAATTCGACAAACAAAATACATTGCATGCACTTGAAATAAGAAAAGATTTTTAGATTTTTTTCAGACATCAATAATTTGAATAAACATTTATCAACAAATGCTTTTCAACCACCAAACGATAATACAAGTTAGTATCGAATTCACCAAGTAATTTTTTACACGATCCCTAAAATTCGTCTTTTTCCGTTTTTTTAACAATAACTCGGCAAATAATTGTTTTTGAATAAAAAAAATTGGGGATTTTGGTTCTACTTGATCTACTTTATCGATTTATGTCAAAAAAATTTGGAGTTGCTATACATGTTTTATTTTTTATTATTTAAATTTAAATAAAAAAATATTAAAACTGAAAAATTGATGAAAAAACTTGTGTGATTTGTTTTTGGAAGATTAAGAAGTATATAATGAAAAAAAAAAAACTTTCATTAATTCCTTTTATTTGTGGAGGTATGAATAAAAGTTTATGAAACTTTTTAACATTATGGGCGTTCAACTTTGAATGCTTATTTAGCTTAACAAATAATGCAAAGTAACTAATTCTTTTTTATACATGGGGTATTTTGAAGGTGCTGAACATTTTTATGCACAAAAAATTGGGTGTTGCTATTGGAATTTTCAAAGTTGGTACACATTTTAATATGTAGACGACCCCTTATACAATTTTTGTTGCCAATTCTCAGTTCCTTACGCTATTTCCTGAAAAATGACACCTTTCACAAAGTTCCTTGTCCAATAGCAGCCGAGAAACGTGGGGTGGAACGTTTTTTTCCCCCAGCTGTACTTCTAATATTTTAGTTTTTCTGTAACTAGTAAGTTTTGATTTCATTAAAAAAAACTACTATTAACAATTTAAACATTATCGTTGCATCATCAACGTTTCTGCGAAACATATCCCAACAAAAATCTACAATTTTGGGTCAGAGAACGGTCTACTCAACTTATGAAGCCTGAGGAGCTCTCTGGGTCGTCAAGCTAACCATCCTGTTTGGAGTATCGATTGCGTCGACGGAAAAAAAAAACCACCCAAGCTCTCGGTACTTATTCGGAACCCTAAATGTATAGTCGCGAGTAATTAGTATATATAGAGAGCAGGTTTCTTCTTCTTCGGAATAGCCGACACTCTGAACCAGACGGCGAGCATCAAGGCATAGAGCTTTTTTTGCTTTTTAATCCTTTCAGTCCCAATGAAAATTTGGCAAAATCATTTTTGAATTTTTTTCTGATCGTCTGTAGCCATTTATGAAATCAAGAAGCACATCATTTAATTCTTCAAACTTTTTTCTTAGAAAATATATTAATCCCAATGCATGTCAGCCCTATTATTATTTTTTAGTTATGATCAGAAACATGATGATGCCAAATGGCATCACTGGGACTGAAATTGTTAAGTTGAGTAGGGTGGGGCAGTCATATAATATTTATATTCCGGCTTGTGTGCTTGATCAGAGACCCGCTTATAAGCCTTAGTCAAATAAGACCGACACCGAAAGAGTTTTACTGTCAAAAAGAAAGAAAGTACACCCAGAGCGAAGACGGGAATCGAGCCCGCACCCGTTACAGCGCGCAGACTGCTGGCCTGCGATGCTAACCACTCGGCCATCCGGGCCCCTTAAGTTGAGTAGGCCATGATAATAAGAGGCGGTAAGAAGAGACTTTGTTAGTAATTATTGTCGCTAACGAATTCAAAGAATTAACCATCACTATTTATTCAAAATTCGCGATGCCAATCTTTCCGTCAAGCCACCCGCTGGCCTTTATAAAAAGACAGGACTTCTCCATATTGTGTTTCATACTTACCTTCTTTTTCTGAACCTTGAATTATCCAGCTGATTTGACTATGGGGGTTACATTGAAATTGTGATGCTGCCTTCTCAAGAACCTGTGGAAAACTGGTCTGTCAAGTGAAGCTATTGATCGTTTTCGAAATACACCCAAAAAGGTTTGACTATTTTTTTGGATGAAATTTGTTGTCAACAAAATTAATAAATAAAAAGTTTTTTCTTGCAGTGAAGTTTATAACATTAAATGAATTTATTACAACTATGAACTACACAAATTGTTCTTTTTAGTTCACTTTCTTTTTTTTAATCGTAAAAAATTGAAAGGAAAAATGCAAAGTTGGCATTGGCATCGTGGAGATCTGCGATTGTTTGTCTGTACCTTCTTTCCTAAGTTAGCTCTAACTTAAAAACAACTCTGATTTCATTAATTTTTTTGTCTTATAAAATATTAGATATCTGTCTTTTATACATTTCTTCTTTTTTCTGTTCGTACTATATAAGAAATTCTGGAAGTATTATAATATGGGAGGGCTCAGAATACAAGTGAACCAAGTCCATAAAAATCATTCTTTGTGCTACCGAGGTTAACAAAATTACCTCTTAAATTGTTTTAATTGCTACTCTTCAGTGAATATTTTCTGAACTAGGTTTTATCATTATTGCCCTGAAATTCTACATATTTAGTGCATACAAATGTGCTTTAAATGACAAGAGTGGACTAATGGTTCACTTACTTTCTGAACCCTTTATACATAACAGAAAATTAAATTGTTCTAATTCTTTCAGAACTACTTGTTGATTGAAATCACCAATTCTCAACAAAAAAAAAGATAAGTTTAGTAGAGAAACATTATTGTGAGAGTAAAGTGCAGTTTGTTTTTATGGGGACCGGATGTTTGGACCAATACGCTAGCAGTCTGCACGCTGTAACGCGTGCGGGCTCGATTCCCGCCTTCGCCCTGGGTGTACTTCCTTTCTCTATGGCAGTAAAAATTCTTTCTGTTTCTCTCTTACTTGACGAAGGCTTATGAAGCGGGTCTCTGATCAAGAACACTTGCCGGAATATTTATGTACCTACCCCTACCCCTTTTCGTTAGGTTAGGTTTGAATTATCGTCGCACTAGAGCTACACGAGGGATATTAGCAACGGGCGTCGTATTTTAGAGCTACAGTCAGGTGACGAGCCAACACCTGAATAGGCACCCAACGCAACTTACCCCTTTTCGATTTAAGACAGCTTCATTATTTTCCTCGCCAAGCATGTCTATCTTATTTCAACCTTCATTTGTCCAACTGATTTGACTCGGATAATACCCTCAGTCGAAAACAATTGTCCCTACACCAAGGACTATTTAAAGTTACGGCGCATTTGATGGCTGTGCTTAGACAATGGGCGAGCCGCATGCAGACATTCCTTTCACAATGCGTAAGAAAATTACTTTTTTATCATTTCATTACGGCAATTGCAGCAATTATTTCGGTATAATGCCCACGAAAGAGGATTTCAAGTTTGTTTTTTTAGGATACTTTGTATGCTTCTATTGCTGATGTGCCTATATTTGGGGTGTATTGTTTATTCTACTGAAACAATACACTCCAATAACTATATATAGTAATTCTAATGTATTTTTTCCAAAATGGCCTGGAAAAGGGTAAAAATGTATGGTTGTTTCCCATGCATAAATTTTATTTTCTTTAAAATCCCATATTGGGCTAGAACGTCAAAATTAGGTTTTAATTTTGAAGAGATGACCGCAAAATCATTTCGCAACGAAAAAAGTAAAACAATAAAAATTCTTTACTTAAAAAAATTTGAAATTTATGTTCATTGCTGGAAAGACTGATGCATGAAATACGAAAAGAGCTGAGTCTAACTCTCAAGGGGGTACAGGGACAATATATATTCCGGCATATATATAGTAACATATATTCCGGCTTGTATGCTTGATCAGAGACCCGCTTATATTAAACCTCCGTCAAGTAAGACAGACACAGAAAGAATTTTTACTGCCACAGAGAAAGGAAGTACACCCAAGGCGAAGGCGGAAATGGAACCCGCACCTGTTACAGCGCCCAGACTGTTAACGTAATGGTCCAAACCACTCGACCATCCATTACCAATGGACTAACGCTCTTTTTCCGCCACCTTTCTATAGTACATATTTGAGTTACCCATTTTTCGGTCGTGCCTATATGACATAGGTTAATACATTCGTTTTATGCAATAAAAAGATTGAGCTCATTGGTGTTTCAAGTTTTTCGAATATAGCTTATTTACATAAGATTAAACTGCAGTTCCAATAGTTAACATCATAAATTAATTGTTAACTTTTATATAATTGCCAAATATTATCACAAGTATAAAATTATCGCGTTCGGCTGGAGCACGTATAGAACCTACCCTGCTCACAAAAATTATGGCGAGCGCATGGTTTAAACTCTTTCAACCCCAATATTTCCATTTGGAATCATGAGCTTGCGATTTTTTTCTCACTAAGTTGAGCTTGCACTAATTTATCGTTAGATGGGAGAATCATGTATTTTGAGGATGTAAATAATGTTTGTTTTAATCAAATGAAAATATGAAAACACGGTAAGATAAAAGTAACTTCTAAAATATTTAACGATATAAATTGACCCTAAATTCCTTACGCTTGCATTCTCAGATATTTAAAAATTAATTTTACCTCTTTTTTGCAAATAAAAATTTGAAAAAATTATTTTTATAACTTATTTTAATTATTGATTCCAATCCCCCCCCCCCTCCCCTTAAGTTTTAGTTAAAAAAAATAAATATTTTTCCGCCTGTTTTTTACCATTTCATTCTGGATGCATAAGGAATCTATTTAACAAATTTTAGATTTTTAGAATGAAAAACAAAACGCTGAAACTGAAAGGGTTAACAAAAGTACGCAAAGTGCTCCCCAAATTGTGATGAGCAGTGTATTTAAAACTACAAATATTGTATAATTGTACTAAACTCTTAGACTGGTCGTTCCTTTACAATCGGCCTGTTACATGTGACGTAATTCCTTCCTTTTTTCATTTTTGCACTTATTTCTATCGGTGCTCCGATTAGTGCTGCTGTTTCGTGATTCTTCGCTTGAATTCTTCTTGATTCTCTGATTCACCAATCGAGGTTGCTTTAAATAGGGGATGAATGGGAGTGTTTCAGATGATGTAATGCACTGGTTTTCATTTTGCCCCCGTTCTACGATTTCATTGGTTGCTTCGGTTTCACTCTCTAAATGACCGATATAGATGCAAATAAACTTTTCGTTCTATGCAAGATTTCTTTAACAAGTGTTTTGAACAACCAGCAGCACAGAAAGAAGTTGGCATTTAAAAAAATTAATAAGTAAAACATTCTAAGGAAACTCTCTTTCTAATACCAAAACAAAAGTAATTCCAGACAACAAGTGAAGACAAACAATTGGAGCTGTCACCATCCACGATGTGAAATAGCCTCATTGAAATCAGGATGGTAAAAAAAATTTATGCAGTGGAGTTTATCATAAAATTTTGAATTAAATAAGTTATTATGAGCTTCTTATTTTTATAATTTCCTTCAAGTATAATTTTTTCTGTGATGGAGATATCATCACCCGACCAATACACACATACACAAAATTATTCCTACAGACGAATAATTTATGTATGTTTAGTAATTATTTTTTTAAAACTTATTCTGCTGTTTAATTTGTGGATAATGCAAATCTGGTACGCTTTTCAGTTTTATTTTGATAATACTCATAAATTTTAAGAAGAGACAAAATCTAAAACCATTTTTCAATGGCATTACATTTTTTTAAAAAACTTTTATTCGAAACGACCTTATTGGTAACGACAAAAGAAATTACACAGCGTCCTTCAAGAAATTAAAGGCTTATAAAATTGACAAGATCTTTTCTTTCTTTGAATTTATTACTGCTGCTTGAATACTTATTAGGTTTTTAAGCTTTATTTATAATTTTTTTTCTATGTAGAAACTTTTCAAGGTAAAGAAAAAATCTTCGGTAAACTTCACATTAAAAGAAAATAAATGAATAAGTTATTTAAAAATTAAAGTGAGTCCTTGATTTGCTTTGAAGATAAGTCTACTCTTAATCTAAAAGTAATGTCAAACGAATTCAATTGTCATGTTAATTTCCTCACTCCTAGAAATAAAACTTTTTCCTGACTGTTCAGAAACACTTGGGCTTTAATTAGTTACCTTTGACAATGCTTTTATAAATAATTTACGGAATTTCCGATGAAACATTAAATCTTACCTTCCTCAAAGAACAATTTTTGCGCTTAGAATATATAAACTTGAAAATCATCTCAAATGCAACGAAATTAATTGAAAAAAATGGAATGATACACACTATTTAACTAATTATCAATTCAACTGAATTTTTTTTACATTTAACTGTAGTATTTGCTATTAAACCATTTATTAATATTAGTTGAAACTGGAATATCGACATATTTCTAATTTTTACTTTCAAATACACTCTCAGAAACGAATACTCAAAAACGACGAAATTTTGCTTAGCTTTGACGATGCCGTTTACTGGCAAATCCTCCGAGTTTTCCTTTCCTCAAAGTGAGGAAATTGGTTTCATTTTTATGAGGATTCGAATTTCGTCTAATCTTAAGAAATATTTCGTCATTTTTGAGAATGTGAGTACAACAGTGAGATTCAGTTTCCTCAAAATCAAGATACATAATAGTCAAATCAAGATCGTTCAAGTGAGGATTCGCGTTTACTCAAAAGTCACGTGATAGTTTGACGAAATAATCCTCAAAATTAACGAAATGAGGCTTGAGTTTTAATGAATCGTCAAAAATGAGAGTATTATATCTGAGAGTGTACGTAATATAAAGTATAAGGTAATGAAAGTACTGCGATGGAGTCGAAGATCCGGAATGGAATAATTGGGATAAGAAGTTTTGGAACATTGGTCCGTGTGTCTGTCTGAAACCGCTCTACAGCTCGAACTAAAAAAAGCTCCGGACTAAAAATTTGATGAAAGAGTTCTAAGTACCTATCGGACATCAAAAAAAGTTTTCGAGAAAATTGCACTTAAGCAAGGGCCTTAAAATCTTTTTGGTTTTAAAGTTATTGAAATTACCTTATATGGTCTATAATTATCATTAAATGTGTGTATTGACTTATTGAGTGGCAATTCATAGTCGTAGTGCTACACTCACCTAGTTTTAACACAAAGCCTTACTTTTAAGCAATTAAAAACAGTAATGACTTAAATTAAACGCAATTTTATCTCCGCACATTTTTTTTGTTCTGACCCATTTCAAAGTCTTAAAATACTTTTTCATCAGTTAAATATAAACGAGCACTAAAAAAGCGTTTCACCAACGCATGCAATTGTTAAATGAGTCATTTGAATTAGGAAGGTAGATTTATTCAATTGAAATTGAGTTTTTCTTCTGCAGACGCCTCCAATTAAATAGCACTGGCAATAGCGCAATGTTACTTCCGAATCAAATCA
The DNA here is from genome assembly GCA_023701765.1 of Hylyphantes graminicola. Lineage (NCBI taxonomy): Eukaryota > Metazoa > Arthropoda > Arachnida > Araneae > Linyphiidae > Hylyphantes > Hylyphantes graminicola. The sequence continues at coordinate 3,781,351 of CM043115.1, read as the reverse complement.
AAATTCAGAGATAGTGTTTAGTGCCTTCGTGCATATAAAAGGTCAAACAAACTATTTCCATGCTTCTTTAATCATTAACTAAGTCAAGTCCGAAAAAAGCTTTCTTTTTATAACTTTTAAAAACAACAACATGCTAATAAGGCGAGAGCGTCATTTCCAATCAAATTGTAATGTAATAGGATTAAGTTTTTCTATTAATTTAATTGTTCATAAACATATATGGTTGCTCCAAACTATTAAGGTATTTTCTGGCATCTGGCTTTCTTCGTGTTGAAGTCGTAATTAAAATATATTTTTAGGTCAACTTCATCCTCCTGTTTGCTTCTACTAAATAATTTTAATAATATAGCATACTCGTATGCGTACTTCTTATAAATATAAGGGATTGATAACAAGATATAACCCTTTGAATTACATAATATAAGGAAAATATTCTATTTTGATTGGATATGGGAAGAATAATTTTTAGTTGAAGTGTGTGCAAACAGAATTTTTAAATAAAGATTCGTAAATTACTTTTCACAAAAATTAATTTATTTAAAATAACTTTTTGCAATAATCTGTTATTTAATTTATGATCAATCATAATATGATTTTAAGGATTGGAGATCACGTTATCTGCCAATTTAATACTTTAACTATGATATCTATGACAAAATCGTTCATGTGAAAATGGTAGCAGCCTTTTTAAGTTTAAAAGTTGTAGAATTACCTTTAACTGGATGTCTTGCTTTATTTAGTGATAATTAGAAGTCGTGTAGTGTTACACACTCCTTGTTTTTAGGGTGGTTTTCAAGTTTAACACGGGTCATTTACCTTTATTTCTTAGGGATTAACCCAACCTGCAGGATGTCAGTTTATTGTTCATGTGTAGGAGAATATTGAGGGAACTCATTTATGAGCAAATATTGAATGGAGAAGAAACTGCTTACTAATCCGGAAGTAGATTTAATTATGCAAACATTTCATAGTATATTTTTCTTTGCAGTATGAGGGTGTTTCAGGTGATGTAGCACTCCTGTTTTCATTTTTGTATTTCCTGTGATTTTATTGGTATTTTGATTTTCCTCTCAAAATGGGAGTTTTTATCGTCTACTGTTTCTTTTTGTAAGTTCTTTAAGGGCATTGTTTTTATTCCCCTGATATTTATTAAACTTTATCAGTTTTAATTCGATTAAATTTCAAGTATGTAAAGCATTACAAGAAACGTCAATTTAGTTGAAAAACATTGGTTTAGATCATAAATTGGTCTTATGCTGAGAAATTATGCAAAATTGTGGTGCAGCAATTCAAAGAGATTATAGAACAGAGAAAAACTTTAGTTCTACTGAAAGAAATTTTGTTTACACAGCATTAGGTCTAGTAAAATAAAAAAAAATTAGTGTATTAATACAATACAAATATAATTAAAGGAGGACCAAAAATGGAAACAATACCGCTGGAACTATGTTGCCACTCACGACGTAACATATGCGAATTGTGAATTTCACATATAGAACTTTTAATATTAAAATTAATCGTATATTTTAAATGCAATATAATTGAATTTTCAACGTAAACTAAATAAAACAGTGCATATATGTATTTCAGGCTATGTTCTGTCATTAGTAAAAATAAATGATAATTGTGGTTCATGTTTCAATTTTTATGTTCTTAGCTGGCGACACCATTTTTAAACTTTATCTATTGATAATTAAATATCCGTATAGTATTTTCTCTTCAATTTTTTTATTTTCTTGTTATGACGATTCCATTATCTGGTGAAAAAGGGCTAACATGGAAAATCAGTATTTTCACAAGTTGGGATTTCAAAATTAATGGAGTAGCTCTGTGGAATGGACCATCCCTCAGAATGCTTGGAGTAGTTCACACTTTTGTCCTTTACTTCAAAAAGGAAATACACCATTTCAAAATTACAACCGACTGTTTTTATTACTTTTACACATTTGAATTATATAATTTTTGAAGATAACAATCCACACAAGAAACTACTTACAACTTTTAAACAACTTTAAAAATACTGATTTCTATGAGTTTTCCTCTGCGTAGGGAAAAAAAAATAAAGTAATTGGGACGCAATCTGTATTTTCTGGGACGAAGTACTTTTACAAGCATGTCAGCAACTAAAATAGTGCAATTCTAGTAAATACTCAGATATTAAAATCGTAAAAAACATATAAGTCAATGAAGCGTGATTCAAGATTGGTCTTCAAGTAGTATCAAAGAAAGTGTGTGAAAGTTGTTTGAAAAACTTACGTGTTTCAGAAATATTTTAAGAAATTATTTTGAATTGGCGACAAGCGTGGGAAAATTCCATAAGCTTAGTTAAACTATACTTTTGTGCGATTTTGTATATGTAATTCATTATATCTTCAAAAGTACATTACAAGATTTTCTAATTAATATTGAAAACCTGGATATTTATATCTCACTTTATTCTTTATTCTGTTGTTCAGCTCATGCCCATTTTTGTTAGAAATAGTTAATTATGCAGTTTTTTTTAATGTTTTAATTTTCCTTTTTTTTTTTGTTTAAAATAAATTTATTAAAATTTCGTTAATGATGTATTCCTTTGTTTAGGCAGTTGTACCAGCATTTTCAACTGCATTGGAGCCACTACCACTGAACTACAGGTTAGGTTAGGTTTTGAATTATGGTCGCACTAGAGCTACACGAGGGCTATTGGCGAAGGGAGTCGTATTTTAGAACCACAGTCAAGTGACGAGCTGACACTTGAATAGGCACCCAACGCAACCGTTAAGGACGACATCATGCGCAGCGTTAGGACTTTGAAGGCTATTTAACGTGCACTCCCTTACACAGGGTATTATTCGTCGGACATTTTCTGGCTGCACAGGCCGTTCATAGGTCGGCATTTATTTTGGCGATACCCGGACCCGAACCTGGGATCTTTCGCATGCTAGGCGAGTGCCTAACCGACTGGGCTCCCCAGCCCCCACTGAACTACAGAAAACTACGCGAATGACCCTCTCTACCTGTCGGTCGAAAGTGACCTTGTGCAGAGAAGTAGCAAAAAGCAGCTGTTTTTTTCCTCCCTCTCTTCACTTGCCATTTTATCCCAGTCACTGTCCGTGATTTCAAGGTTCGATGGTTCCTCTGAAGAGAGAGAGAAAAAAATAAGGTTCTTTTGGGGTCAGTAGTGTTGCTATCATAATGACACATTGTTGTTCGATGTCGTTACCGGAAAGCATAGACGTCCCCTTATTTTTTTTATTTATCCTGCATTGAAATATGTTTATATGGGAGTGTTTTCTTATTTTCTCTTTTTCTGTTTTGAATGATTTTGCCGCACCGAAGTTCAGTTGATGACTAGATGTATCAAATTGCTTGAACTGCTATACTTGGAAAAGTGAGGCTATAGACGAATATTTCTTTTCGAATTAAAATTGTCTTAAAATGCAAACTTATAATTTTTGTTAATTAAATATTATTTAATATATGTCGAAAATATTGTCAGTTATTAAATATAATTGAATATCGAAATTCATCAGCATTAGACTGTTTTTTTTAGGTAGCGGGGGGGGGGTGTCGTTAAGACCTATTGTCAACCTATATAAATAATGGCTTTTATTATACCGTCAGTGCGGGTACCTTTGGAAAAAATAAGAGTTTTTTTCACAAAAGAAGAAAAATTTAACTTCAAAAACGATTTTAACACTTAAAAATCCTTATGCATTCTAAGTATTGTACATTTAGGAATAATTTTCAGGCATTTTTGTTACATTTTATAAATTAATAAAAAATTGGTATTAATTTTAAAAAATACGACACTGTTAGGAGCCGGGCGGGTAACTTTGGCCACCCAAGAAATACATAAGAAACATACTTTTAAACATCCTTAAAAGCTGTGTTAACGATTTAAATAGCAATATTAAAACTTTAAACCCAAAAATAACAAATTTATAAGACATATAGTTATTTAAAATGGTATATAACTTAACATTTACATTGCAGTGCATCGTGGAATGGCATTACACGTTGAATACTAGTATTGTTTGTCGCTTAAAAGAAAGAAAAATAAACTTATATTTTAATACGGTAAAGATTTAATAACAAATATATTTGTAAAAAGCAAACGATTTTATTATAAAAGGTGAAAAATAATATATTTATAATTAGGAATTTGAAAATGTTTACCTTTCGACATTTGCGATTTTGAGTGGAATACGTGTCTTGCATTCTATCTATTGCATTCTTTTTAATGTTTAAAATCATGAGATTTAAAAAAAAATATCTAAAAAATGAGTAATCATAAAAGTAAGAATTTTTTCAAAAATAGTTAAACTTAATACACTTTTATACATTTTTTGAAGTGCAAAGTTCCATAAAGAAATATTTACATCTATGGCCAAAGTTACCCGCATTCATCGGCAAAAGCTTCCCAATTACAAATATTTAACTACAGCATAAAAAGTAGTCAACTTAGAATAAAACAAATGGTGTAATATTCTTCCTCATTAATAAAAGAATCGAATAGAGTGTTTTATTTAAATATTTTCAATATTTTTTTAAGTGTTCCAGACAAAAGTTGGAAGAGATAGATTTTTGTCATTTTATGCTCTCAAGAATGAAAACAGTATTTGTAGTATTGCCAGATTTAGAATGAGATTTTTTTTACATGAAATGAAAGGCGATATTTCCACCTTTCCAAAAATGTAAAACAATTTAAAATGAGATCATTTTATGAAGAGAAATTAAGAAACAAATCTTTTTCCGACGCGTGGCCAAAGTTACCCTCCGTGGCCAAAGATACCCGCTTTGACGGTAATTAAAATCATAAAATAAATAAATTAATTATCAATATTATTATTAATTCAAACCTACGCATAATCCATTTTAGTTAATTAAAATACATTTTTATTGTGTATGAATTCATTGAAATTTTTATTTGTTTAGTGCAATAAAATTTCACTTTTTTGGGATGGGAGGGGGGGGGGGGGGGAAAGGGCTGAAAGCCCTGTTATTATTACTGTTTTTATGAAAGAATATGCTATAGGGACTAATAAGTATAACACTATATTTTAGTTTGAATTCTTTATACAAAATGCCAAATAAAAAAAAGTCTTAAGCTCTTGTTAAAGCTATATATTCACTTGCCAACTATGTACGTACCTTTGAATGATAGTTCTTGAAACCTGAAAGAGGCTACATTTTTCGAGCACTGAAAGACGTGTGAAAAAAGCAGCTCATGCCTCGGCTCTTTAATATTATTATTCTAAAAAAATCCGTAGTTCTAATTTGGTTGTTGTGAGTTATTAAAATGCCAGATAAAAAAAAGCGCGTTAAGCTCTTAATGAAGCTAAATTTCACATGCCAACTGCCTTTAAACGATAGATCTTGAAACTATGAAAGAGGCTCCATTTCTAGAGCACTAAATGACATATAAAACAAAGCAGCAAATGCCACGGCTCTTCATATTATTACTGTTATTATGTAAGAATGCGTCGCCCGCCCGCATTTACTGTGACGATAATGGCAAGGGCTGGTCTGGAACAATGCTTTTCACTTTTGCGATAGGTAATGATGATGGAGCGTTCCACAAACAATGACACATCGGAATTACTGACACAGTTTCATCGAAGAGCGTCCTCAGACTCATCTTCTGGTAGGGATGTGAGGTTCTTAAAAACTTATGTTTCCGGTTCAACCGGTTTTTCTTATTCAGGTTTTAACTTATACAGGTTTGTACCAGCACTAAAAACTGGTTTGAAAAACCGGTACTAGTTTCAAAAATTTATTTTTTAAGTGTGTTTCTTTGAACAGTACATTTAAGTTCTGTTCTTTTTTCTAACAATATATCATCCTAATGGATTAAGTTCCTGTTTTTCTACTTCAGATTTCCATAATAACCGATTTTCAATGTATATCTTAGTTTTTTCTTTTTCATTTTAATTCTTTTTAACAATGTCGCTCTTTATACTTTTGATTACCGAAAATGAAATGCAAGGAAATTAAAGTATTGAGATTGGTAAAAAATCGAGATATTGTGTTTTCTGCATGCTTTGGAGGGTGCTGATTCTAAAAAGTGGTTTTTGAACTTTGGCCTGTCTACTTGCTTGTCTGTCTGAACTCTACAGCTCGAACTAAGAGAGATACATACTTCAAATTTGGTACACGAGTTCCAAATAACAGTCGGACGTCGTAATAAAATTTTTGGAAAAATTGTGTATGCGCAAAAGATATCTGCGATAGAATTTTTTGGGTTTTAGCGTTATGAAACTTACCTTATGTATATAATTGTCTGCATTTTTTTTTATTTATTGAGTGGAAATTGAAAGTCGTGCTGTGTCTTAGTTTAAATAAAACTTAAATACTTTCTTCAAAAATAATATGCGATTAGTAAACAATATTTTCCCGACTCTTTGAAAAAAGAAATCTGGTCTCGATTTTTGTTTAAATAACCGGGTTTCCAGCTATAGATGGTTCAGTTAAATAATAGTTTCTATGGGTTCAACTGAAACCAAACACCGGATTTTCGGTTAAACCGTTCCTAGATTTCCATCCCTATCTTCTGGTGTTGCTCGTAGCTCTAGGTAGTTCCAGCACGTCAGCTGGAACGAAAAAGGTTTGCATAACTTTTCAAGCAAAATGTCAAGAGTCATCGTCACTAACTCTTTGTGTTCGGCTTCCTCTCTGCGAAGATTGCATTTTATCTTACAAATATATCACACGTTTTACTTGCTTTAGTAGGAAGTAATATGTGGTTGCGTTAATTTTGTGTTTGTAGAATGCACTTGCTATCGTAGGATCATCTATGCATTTACCTTTTGGAACACAGTAAGTTTAATTAGCCAAAATTGTTCATTTATAGGCAAAAAGTAATGATATTAATTTAAAAACTGCATTTTTCAATGTTGTTCCATATTTTTTAAGGTTTTGTAAGGGTGTCTAATTTTTTACCTTATGAATAATGGATAACAAGCATTTAAGCTATCTTTGCTAAATTTGTCAAATGATATATGACTATAATGTTTTATTAAATCTTCTGAACGGCAGACCCATGTTTTCCCGTATTTTGTGCTAAAGTATTTTTTACAATAACCATAACTTAATTTTTTTTTAAATATTTAAGCTTTATTGATCATGTACTTTTTTATTTGGAAATGATTGAAATGAAATCGAATTCTGCTTTATTTGAACAAATGGGCTATTAACTAAATGTTATTTAAAATTTATGCAGTAGAAACAAACATATATTTTTGCCCATTAAATTGAAGTTTGGAAAGTTAAAAATGTACTTTTTCATTTAGTTTAGATTTTAGCATTCTTTCACTTTCAAGAAATATTTGATACATTTACAGGCGTCTCTATTTTTTCACGTCACAAAGATGACCTAATTCGTAGTACGCTTATTCTATAGTTCCTAAAGCAATTATCATCATACAATACGACTTACGTACATGCAGTTTGACTATAGACATTAACATTCGCTCAAAATATTCTTTACTTTTTGGCAATTCATCTCCGGATCCTCCCTCCCATTGATAGGAGGGTCTGTCGACATTTCTGCAGAAAACATTCGTTACATATGCTTCCATTTACATGTTTAATCATTTTAATTTAAATAATAACATATCTTTAAAGTACGTTACACTGCAAAATATTTCTTTTCCTATTTGCATGTGTTTATAATCATTGTAATTTGAATAAAACATATCTTTTCGGTATGTTATGACTTATGACTTTCTTGGTGGGGGGGGGGCAAGATCGCCAAGCACTGCGACTTTAAGTCTGTTGTACTAAGCCCCAGAAATGACACAAGCACAAGAGACACACAAAGAAAGAGACGACACAAACACATAGACAAATAACAACATTTATTGACAGTCACAAACATCCATTCCTGACCGGGATTCGAACCCGACCCCAGCAGCTCCAAAGGCTAGAATCTTAACGAGTGTGCCACCGGGGCGGCTTTCAGTATGTTACACTGCAAAACATTTCTTGAAAATTACAGCACATTTTGAGGTCATATTTTTACATCTCAGTGTTGTAAGGATTGTTTTACAGCACATGGATGTTAACGAAGCGACGCACAAAGTAGCATGAAGAACTTACTCCAATAGCGTTTAAGCAGAGAAGATGGGTGCATCCTGCATCCCCAATCACTACCAGTAAAGAAAATGTTTTCGCTGTTTCTTTAGTTTGGTTTGGTTTGAATTATCGTCGCACTAGAGCTACACGAGGGCAATTGGCGACGGGCGTCGTATTTTAGAACCGCAGTCAGGTGACGAGCCAACACCTGAATAGGCACCCAACGCAACCGTTAAGGGCGACATCGTACGCAGCGTTAGGACCTAGAAGGATATTTAACGTGCACTCCCTTACACGGGGTATTATTCGTCGGACATTTTTGGCTGCACGGGTCGTTTATAGATCGGCAGCTATTTTGGCGATGCCCGGACCCGAACCTGGGACCTTCCGCATGCTAAGCGAGTGCTTCACGGACTGGGCTCCCCAGCCCCTCGCTGTTTCTTTAAAAATGATCGGTTTGGTCTAAATGTTTCGGTTATTGTAAACCAAAATTATGAAGGGCCATGTTAAGCTTAGCCTGCATAAAATTGCTCTAAATCTACTTATATGTACCACACAAACAAATTTGCATCATATGTAAATTCACAGCACTGGGAAACAACACCCCTTTTACCATCACACTGTGATGGTAAATTTGGATTTTTGTACAGTGTAGAAAGGTTGTAAACAGCTAACGATATGAGTATTATTAATCATTATTATTAGGGGTAAGCCCATTTTTCTAATGCAAGCCCGAAGTTTCTAATGCAATTATACAATAAGACTAACACACATGCTGCTTGACTATAGATATTAACATTCGCAAGAAAGGTTGGTAATATAGCTAACGATATGTAAAGTAGTATCATGAATCATTATTTTTTTTGGAGTAAGGCCCAAAGTTTTTCTAATGCAAGTCCAAAGTTTTGAATGCAATTATCTCCATACAATACGACTTACACTCTTAAAACAAAAGAGTGAAATCCACTCCAGTTGGAGAAGTGCATTTTCGACACTGGAAAGGAATGAATATTAACTCAGACTGAGTTAAAATCACTCGTTTGGAGTGATCCTGTGGGAGGTTTAACACACAAAAAATCCACTCCTTTCGGAGAAGTGCATTTTCCAGTCTGGAGGAGTGAAATCCACTCAGACTGAGTTAAATTAGGAGTGTTTGTTTTAAGAGTGTACATACATGCTGTTTGACTATAAATATTAACATTGGCAAGAAGGGTTGTAAATATAGCTAACTATATGTAAAGTAGTATATATCATGAATCATTATTTTTTTTTGGAGTAAGGCCTAAAGGTTTTCTAATGCAAGCCCGAAGTTTCTAATTCAATTATCACCATACAATGACTTACATGCATGCTATTTGACTATCGTCGCTCAAAACATTCTTTTCTTTTGGACATTGCATCTCCGTTTCCTCTCTGTCTGTCTGTCGCCATTTCCTGCAGAAATCGCTTGCAAGGTCGGCACTCTCCAGGTATCAATGCGTTAACCGCCGGGAAAGTTATTCACGGCATTGTTTATGAGTAACCGTTATAGGAGAATGCGCAATGCACACACACACACCTTTCCTCCGATTCATTCGGATTTTGCAACTGATTTACTGCGAGGGTTTTATTGTATTATTTCCTTCGGGATGCTATTTGTGGTCAAATGACGAGATATTCATGAAAAAGACATTTCCTACAGTTGCCATCTATTAGTAAACTTTCGAAACGTAAAAAAATTCAATTGGAGATGTTCCGACCTCGTGTTCTAACAAGATGTTACCATAGCAAATTTATGGAGGGACCAATTTAGGCTTAGCACCTTAGGCTTGTACGTAAAATTGCTAAATTCCATAATATGTCAGCAAATAGTGCTCATAGAACAAATCCTGAATCCTTGATTTGGATTTCGCAACTGATTTACAAAGGGGATTTTATTGTATTATTTCCTTCGGGATGCTATTTGTGGTCAAATGATGAGATATTCCTGAAAAAAGACATTTCCTAAAGTTGCAATCTATTAGTAAACTTTCGAAACGTAAAAAAATTCAATTAGAGATGTTCCAACCTCGTGTTCTGAAAAGATGTTACCATAGCAAATTTATGGTGGGGCCATGTTAGGCTTAGTACCGCTGGCTTGTACGTAAAAATGCTAAATTCCATAATATCTCAACAAATAGTGCTCGTAGAACAAATCCTGATTCCTTGATTCGGATTTCACAACTGATTTAAGGCAGGGATTTTATTGTATTATTTCCTTCGGGATGCTATTTGTGGTAAAATGACGAGATATTCTTGAAAAAAGACATTCCCTAAAGTTGCAATCTATTAGTAAGCTTTCGAAGAGTAAATAATTTCAATTAGAGAAGTTCCGACCTTGTGTTCTGAAAAGATGTTACCATAGCAAACTTATGAAGGGGCCATGTTAGGCTTAGCACCGCAGACTTGTACGTAAAAATGCTAAATCCCATAATATCTCAACAAATAGTGCTCGTAGAACAAATCCTGATTCCTTGATTCGGATTTCGCAACTGATTTACGGCGAGGGTTTTATTGTATTATTTCCTTCGGGATGCTATTTGTGGTCAAATGACGAGATATTCATGAAAAAAGGCATTTCCTAAAGTTTCCATCTATTAGTAAACTTTCGAAAGGTAAAAAAGTTCAATTAGAGATGTTCCGACCTCGTGTTCTGACAAGATGTTACCATAGCAACTCCTTGTAAACAAAATTTATGAAGAGCCATGTTAGGCGAAGCCCTGCACGTAAAATTGCTCCAAATCCACTTATATGAATGTAAAATTACTCTAAATCCACTTATGTGTATGTAAAATTGCTCTAAATCCACTTATGTATAAGTAAAATTGCTCTAAATCCACTATAATGTGTAAGTAAAATTGCTCTAAATCCACTTAAATTATTGTATTACTACTTAAATTATTGTATTGCTATGTCCACACTGCGACAATAAAAATGACAAGAAACTGCTCGCGCATAAAAATGTATATGCAATTTGGTCCATTAGAGGTAAGTGCGCGCGCATGCCTGACCAATTCGTATAGGCATTTCCCTGCTAGCGCAATGTCTTGTCATTTTTATTGTCGCAGTGTGGACATAGCTTATGCAAAATTGCTCTAAATTTAATATATCTCAACAAATAATGCTTATAGACTTTAACTTAAAAAATATATATAAATTTTATTTCGTTTTTCGTGTAACTTAGTTTGCTCGAAGTAAATTGTTTAGGACTGTTTTCTTCATTGTTCTTATATTTTGTTTATCTCAATAAACTTAAGCAGAAAGCTTATTTTCGCTTGGGAAATTTTCTTGAAAATCTTCATTAATGGGTTCTGACGAAACTTCCTTCCACTATTAAAAAATGAGGTATAACTGTGGAATTTAGCAATTTGGAATTTGAAGAATTAAAGAAAATTTTAAAAGTTATTCCACCTTGGCGTATTATAAAGTTGGAACTTATAACTAAGAATTTATTTATGTATAAATAAAAAAATATGTTTATATTACATGTTCAGTTGTTTGAATTTGAATAACAACAGATATGCATGTAAATACACAATGTTAAGTACTCTAGAAGTAAGTTAAGTACTCTATAAATGCATCTAACGAAGTGTAAAGTAAGATTAGGAATCATTACTATTTTTTTTTATTAAAGATTACATTGAAACATATGTTTCTATACAAATTAAAACGTGATTCTATATTTTAAAACATATGTTTCTGTACAAATTAAAACGTATGTTTCTGTACAAATTAAAACATATGTTTCTGTACAAATTAAAACATATGTTTCTATACAAATTAAAACATATGTTTCTGTACAATTGAAAACATATGTGTCTATTTACATGAATAATTATATTCTTAATTGAATCATAACATATGTTTTAAGTACTTTAGAAAGTCTTTAAATATCTAACAATACATGAATGTAGTATTACGAATCACTATTATTAATTGGAGTAAGGCCGAAGGCCCTTTTTGTATTTGAAGGTATGGTATGATACATATATATATTCCAGCTTGTGTGCTTGTTCAGGAACCGCTTATAAGCTTTCGTCAAGTGGGACAGACACAGAAAGAATTTTTACAAGCACAAAGAAATGAATAACACATAGACAAATAACAACATTTATTGACTGTCACAAACTTCCATGCCCGACCGGGATTCGAACCCGACCCCAGCAGCTCCAAAAGCTAGTACACTAACCATTCATCCCCCGAGGCGGCATTTGAAGGTTGAAAACACAGCACATTTACACGAATGTGTAAACGCCAATATTTGAAGCAAAAATCGGTGAAAGTTATGAACAAAGCCCGCTTGTTTGCGTTTCTGTCCTCAAAACACTGTGATGCTGCTACCCTCATAACACCGATCTTGATTTTGTGCGTGACTTTCGGCGTCATTATTTATGGTTAGCGGGTAGTTACAGTTGTATGCCAAGGACAAAGAGGGAAAATAAATAAATTGTGTAGCAGAAAAAAATAGTAGTAAACTGCTCTTCAATAAAAATATCATTTGGTTTTGTTTGAAATTGGATGACATCATAAATGAGTAGTTAACAGTAACGGGATGTTTCGGATGACGTAACGCTCTTGTTTTCATTTTTATCAGCAATGCTTTGGTATCAATCACAAATTGACTGTCATAGATAAAAAGAAACTTTTTCTATGCAAGTTTTTTCGATGCAAGAAATGTGCATCTAAGCGATTCCCCATAGAAATGCGATTTGCGCATTAAAAAAATGTTGTAAATATTTTTTTATCTATTATTGTATCTTACTTTGTTATGCGTCGAATAAAAGCTTACATCGTTAAATAGGAACGTGCAAAAGGGCAGTTTGTTTTTCCCAAATGCGTTAAAACTCAAATTAAAACGGTAATTTGTTATAATTTAATGTGAATGCAACATTCTTAGCAAATACTTTTACATCTCCAAATTTTTTATTGAATAAACGTTAAAAGGATTTGCTTAGTCTTTTATGCAGATTTTTTCACACACTTGCAGCTAATTTATTTTTTGGTCGGAGTATGATGGCAACTTTTTAACTATTTGTATTTTTTTAGCAATTTTGCATCTTAATGTTTTACTAAAGAAAGTTAAAATTATGAGTTTTAAAAAGTTAGACTTCCCTCTTGTATAAATACAAAACGCACACAAATTTTTGAGTAGCTTCATGCAGCACCTTTCTGGTGAATAAATAAAAATAATATTTGGGGGAAATTATTGATTTACGTTATTCTCACATTGAGATTTTATAAAATACTTAACGCTTGATTTAAAATCACTTGAATTCGACATCTTTTAAGAAACTGTAAATAAAACAAGCAATTCAAGTATGCCTGTGACCATCATGGTTCACTATACTATATAGAACCACTCAAAGTTTTTCTTATAGTGTTATCAATAAGCAAATAAACAAAATAAAAGTTTAAACAGATAAAATCCTCGAAGAAAGAATTTTAAATATATAATTAATTTATATAGATTCTCCTTTTTAATGTTCAGTGAAACGTTCTTACATTTAACTGAAAACAATGAACTAGAATAAACGATCGTAGCGTGGAGGAATTTTCAGAACAACAGTTATATTTTGTGGGGTTCGTCTGAAGTAAATTTTGTTGAATGTAGATGGCGTCACCACAATCTTTAAGAGGGAGGGAGTTTATGAAAGTTTCAAACTCCGAAAATAGCTTTCTATTAAATTTACAATATGTTGAGTAAATTTTAGTTTTAGAATATTAAACATTTTTAAGTATTCGATATTTCGAATAAAGATTTTTTTAATTGCAATTTTTTTTATTTATATATTTTTTTAATTTCAGACTAAATGAAATCAACGAGGAAACGCTACGGTATAACGCATGAAGGTAAGTGTACATTTCTTCATAAATGAAATAATTTATGGTAGTTTTACTTGTTTTGTTAACTCCATAAAAATGATGGGAAAAGTTTAGATTTATTATTGATTAACTTTACTTAATGACTTTTCTCGAATAATTTATTTAAATTATTCGTGAAAACATAAAAAAATATATGCTTATAATAAATTTCAATATCATCAGTAAATCCGAAAAATTAATGAATTTAAACATTTCTTGTGCAATGAACTCATCGAAAAATTTTTAAATTATTAGTTCAAACATTAAAATTAAAAAAAAATTATTTTGTTTTATAAAGAAAGCTGTTAGTAAGACAGTAGTCTTTAGGGGGTTCAGTACCCCAAAATCGGTGAAAAAAAATATATTGGCTTAAAATGCTATTACAACCCTTATTAATAATGCCTCAAGTTATCAAGACGATTGGAAAAATATTTTTGACATTAAAAGCCATTTTATTTAACCCTTTCCTTACTGAAACGGCCCAGAACGGCCGAAAGACTAAGGATTCCACAATGTTATTCCCATTGAATATTACGAGGAAGCAAAAATCCTTTGTAAGGAAATGGATAAACCATAAAAACTTTCAACGTGTTTTTCGCAGAACTTGATTTTTTGAACTTCGATGTACCTTTTTTTAAAAACTATGCTATGTTTTTTCGTAAACTTTTTTTTACATGAAGTAATTCATAGTATAGATTAATCTGAGGTTATAAATTTTAATAAAACTAAAGTGAAAAAATTTGTATGGGACAAAGAAGTGAAAAATTTCATGATTTTTTGGGTACTTTAAACTTATTTTATTTTTAAAAAATCTAACAGCTATTTAAAAAAAAAAACTTTTTACTTCAGATTAATATATAAGGTTGGTATAACTCAGAGAAAATTTTAAGATGATCCGATCAGTAGTTATTGTGAAAAGGTACATTGAAATTGGCCAATTTAACATTACCGATATACAACATACTGAACCCCCTTAAAGATTTTTAACATATTTGAATAACAAATTTACGAAAGACGAAAAAGACTAACTTTAAACGGACTTTTTTATGGCCCCATTGGAATATCGCATAGGGTAATGTTAAAAAATACTATTGAATCATCTCCAATATCCACTGTTAGTGTATTTAACTATTTAACAATCATAAATGTCATCGTACAAATATTAAAACGGAAGGGGGGGGCGGGGTAGATACATATATGTTCCAGCTTGAGACTGTCACAGAGAAATTAAGTACACCTAGGGCGAAGGAGGGAATCGAACCCGCACTCGTTTCAGCGGGCAGACTGCTGGCATAATGGCACCAAAAAAAACTCAGGATTCCGGGCCCTATTAAACGAATGAAAGTAGTAAATGCTCTTAATATACAACATTAAAAGAAAAAAAGATAATTAATGTTTTTAGCGCACAATATTAAATGAATGACAAATACATATGCTCTTAATACAAAATTGTTAAAAAGGATTTAAAATATTAATGCATTTGATACACAATATTAAATGGATGAAAAATAAATAATACGTTAAATTCTAAATTTTAAAATAAACGGAAAATAATTAATGCTTTAATATACTGTATAAAATGGGTGAAAAGTATATACTGTTCTACTACAAAATAGTAAATGGATAGAAAATAATTTATGTTCACAATACACAATATTTAATTTTTAAAAAGTACTTAATTACCTTAATGCAGCTAAATTATAGTTAAGACTATTAGTAAAATTAATTTATGTTCTTATTTCCGAAAATATTTTGCTAACTTTTTTTCTTTGTTCCTGCATAGGTGTATCATGCTCTTGAGAATCATGGCACTAGTTACTGCAGTAGTGGTAAGTACCGACTTTTAATTAAGAATAGTTAATTTTAGGTTCTACTTTTGACACTAAAATATGATTTATTACTTTAAGCATGTAATTTGATTATTCTTGATGAAAGAGTCGTGTTCTGTGTTTAATTAAAATACATATAACAGTATAGTAATTCTTCCATTACCTTTCTTTTGCGTTTCCTGAAATATAAGGTTTCTCAACAGTTGCAAACCTTTTTCTCAGGAACTATGATATCATAATGATTTTTTTTTTTAAATTATCCCTCACATATAGCTCTTTGATTTAACCCTCTAATGCATGAATTTTTATTTTCATCCCAAAAAAATATATATGTATCTTTAATACTCACACATTATGGGAAAAATATTTTTAAAAAAAATTTAAATGCATTAGAATTAAAATAATTTCAATTTTTAAAAAGTTTTCTATCTGACAAAAATCAACCCTTAAGGGCATGAAAGTATCTAAAGATAACATTTCAAGATCTTACCAATTCTGCAGAAATTTCCCAGAAACCCAACTAACTCCGCACCATTTAGTTCAACTACCAAGCAACTGCTGCCTCTCTTTTTTGGCTTGGTGCACCACCACAAGACGTACTCTATAGTTTTCAGGCCCATGACCTGGCGACTCTCGTCATCAACGCTTTTGCCCATATATACACTGTTAAAACTGACGGTGACAAATACGGGCCATTTTTCACCCCGGATTTAACCGTCGATTCCATTTGGCATCAAAAGGTTTTGAAACGCATTGGGTATATGAGTACCACTGACACTGCCATTCACCCCAGGGGGTTGCCGTGGCTCAATCGTTAGGATTCTAGCCTTTGGAGCTGCTGGGGTCGGGTTCAAATCCCGGTAAGGCATGGATGTTTGTGACCATCAATAAATGTTGTTATTTGTCTATGTGTTTGTGTCGTCTCTTTCTTTGTGTGTCTCTTGTGCTTGTGTAATTTATCGGGCTTAGTACAATAGACTTAAAGTCGCAGTGCTTGACTATCTTGCACCCCCCCCCCCCACCACGAAAGTCATAAGTCACCCCAGGGGGTTCCAAGTGTAACCTTTAGTTTTAACAGCTTACGCCATTACAACAAAACAGCAATCTTAAATAATGGGCGTATTTCAGGTCTTGAGTGGCCACAGAAATGCTGAATCGAAATAAATTGTTTTTTGAGCCTCGATTGGTGAAACAATGTCACGTGGGAACAGAGCACAGAATCTAAGGGAGAAAGAATGGAAGCTGGACAAGATTTGAAATTTCGATTCCAATTCCAACAACTGCGAGAATTGGAATTTCGTCATCTGAAACAAGAAACTGAAAAAGTACGGGAAACAGCAATGATTAATGGCTCAAATACGCATCTATGAAGCAGCGGCCAGACATGAGCCACGGCAACACATGACCTGGTCAGCCAGTATAAAATTTAATTAATTCATCCTTATCAGTGTGAGCCAAGGCCTTCAATTGGAAACTCCTCCAGGACAGCCTACTCTTGTCCTGGGCCTTCCAGTTTTTTATTTTTAGGATTTTAAAATCCGACTCCACAGAGTCAATCCATCATAGTTTTTGGTCTACCTAGTCTCCTTTCGACTGCGTTTTCTTATTTCATGCGTATTATATGCGTAGCTCTGTTCATCCTATTTATTTTGATTGTTTTAAAGACATCGGGCTTTTTTAAGAACCTACACTCTAACAAAAATTAATGCTCAAAAGCAACGAAATTTTCTTTAATTTTGACGATTCCATTACTGGCAAACGCTCCGAGTTTTCGTTTCCTCAAAGTGAGGAAATTAGAATTGTCATTTTTATGAGGATTTGAATGTCATCAAATCTAAAGAAATATTTCGTCATTTTTGAGCATGTGAGTACAACAATGAGATTCTGTTTCCTCAAAATCAAGATGCAGAATCGTCAAATTATGATCGTAAAAGTGGAGGATTCGCGTTTACTCAAAAGTTACGCGATAGTTTGACGAAACAATCCTCAAAATTAACGAAATGAGTCTTGAGGATTCATGAATCGTCAAAAATGAAAGTGTTATTTCTGAGAGTGTATACATCTCTAAATCTCAGAATTAGTATTTCTTCGTCAAACGTCATTCTGCCTGACGCCAGCAAGAATGATTCTCTTTAATTAAGGGGTCATAGGATTCTTAAAAATGTGCAAAGAAAGTACTACAAAGTATAGTTTAATCTTTCATGTAATTTTTTAACTACTCAATATATAAGTATAATTTTTATATGTAATTCTATAAGATTTATTATAAAACAAATTTTACAATTTATCAAACTTTTGCCAAAACTAAAATAAACTATATTAAACATAAAGCTATTTGAACACATTGGGATTAGGCTTGCGCGGCAAATTTTGAGGTCAAAATTGAAAAAATGACCAAGAAAATGACTTTATATTGTACAAATATGTACAAACAAAGACTTATAAAAAAAATTCTAGCCGCCTCGGTGGCTGAATGGTTAGTGTAGTAGCCTTTGGAGCTGCTGAGGTCGGGTTCGAATCCCGGTCAGGCATGGATGTTTGTGACTGTCAATAAATGTTGTTATTTGTCTATGTGTTATTCATTTCTTTGTGACTGTAAAAATTTCTTTCTGTGTCTGTCCCACTTGGCGAAAGCTTATAAGCTGTTCTCTGAACAAGCACACAAGCTGGAATATATATGTATCATACCATACCATACCATACCAAAAAAATTTTCAACTCAATTTTAGTTAGAAATTATTTTAAGAACTTTTTTCTAAAAAAATTAATAAAATTTTTTAAATTTTGATTTTAATTTTTTTTAAAGCAATTTCTAATTAAAATTGAGCTGAGAATTTAGGTATAAGTCTTTGTTTGTACATATTTGTACAATATAAAGACATTTTTTCAGTTTTGACCTCAAAATTTGCCGCGCAAGCCTAATCCCAATGTGTTCAAATAGCTTCATGTTTAATATCATTTATTTTAGTTTTGGCTAAAGTTTCATAAATTTTGACATTTGTTTTATATTAAATAAATCCTGTAGAATTACATATAAAAAAATTATACTTATATATTGAGTAGTTCAAAAATGACATGAAAGATCAAACTATGCTTTGTAGTACCTTCTTTGCACATTTTTAAGACTCCTATGACCCCTTAACATGCTTCAATCTTTGTTTTGCAGCACATGGTTTCCTCCCAAGACCGAGGGGGCACGATCCTGGAGCACGGAAGCTCCAGCGACAGCCAGAGCGTCATCGTCACGCCCAGGACGAGAGGTGAGAGAACATCTATTACAATATCGTGGGGCCCGGATGGCCGAGTGGTAAGCATCGCAGGCCAGCAGTCTGCGTGCTGTAACGGGCGCGGGTTCGATTCCCGCCTTCGCCCTGGGTGTATTTCCTCTCTTTGTGACAGTAAAAACTCTTTCTGTGTCTGTCTTACTTGACGAAGACTTATAAGCGGCTCACTGAGCAAGCACACAAGTCGGAATATGTATGTAAAATACCCTACCCTACCCTACCCTACCCTATTACAATATCGTCAATGAAAAATTTATCCGTTCCTTGCAATGCATGTACAGGGTGGTTATAAAATTACGCTCGCTATTCAGAGTGGTCTGTAGCTTGAATGAATAATCCGAATGCAAAAAACTTTGAGACACTTACTTATCAAGAAGGGGGGAAAAGTATGGAATCATAAAAAACAAACTTGTCACTTGACCAGTGTTCTAAATTACGAGGCGTAATTGGATGTGTTGGCCGTAATTAGCCATAATTGGCTATGCCTCGTAATTTAGAACCTTGGTCAAGAGACGAGTTTCTTTTTATGATCCCATTCTTTTTCGAAAAAAAAGATACTCGTCTCTTGACCAGGGTTCGAAATTACGAGGCGTAATTAGCTGTGTTTGCCGTAATTGGCCATAATTGACGACGCCTCGTAATTTGAGTTCTGGTCAAGAGACGAGTTTTTTTTTTATGATAATTCTTTTTTATGATTATTTTTTAAGATTCTATCTTTTTTATGATTCCATTATTTTCCCCACTTCTTGATTAGTAAGTGTCTCAATTTTTGATGCATTTGAATTATTCATTCAAGCTACAGACCACTCTGAATAGCGAGCGTTATTTTATAACTACCCTGTATACATGTTATGTAAGTAGTATATTCGTGCAAATCTTTCAGACACTGAGATGCTTCTTTATCCGACTCGTGGTCCGTTAAGGGGTCTAAGGAGTCTTAAAAATGTGCAAAGAAGGAACTACAAAGTATAGTTTGATCTGTCATGTAATTTTTTAACTACTCAATATACAAGTATAATTTTTTTATATGTAATTCTACAAGATTTATTTATTATAAAACAAATTTTAAAATTTATGAAACTTTAGCCAAAACTTAAAAAAATGATATTAAACATAAAGCTATTTTAACACATTGTGATTAGGCTTGCGCGGCAAATTTTGAGGTCAAAATTGAAAAAATGACCAAGAAAATGACTTTATATTGTACAAATATGTACAAACTAGGACTTATACCTAAATTCTCAGCTCAATTTTAATTAGAAATTATTTTAAGAACTTTTTTTCTAAAAAAATTAATAATTTTTTTTAAATTTTGATTTTGAATTCATTTTTAAATAATTTCTAATTAAAATTGAGCTGAGAATTTAGGTATAAGTCCTAGTTTGTACATATTTGTACAATATTAAGTCATTTTCTGGGTCATTTTTTCAATTTTGCCCTCAAAATTTGCCGCGCAAGCCTAATCACAATGTGTTAAAATAGCTTTATGTTTAATATCATTTATTTTAGTTTTGGCTAAAGTTTCATAAATTTTAAAATTTGTTTTATAATAAATAAATCTTGTAGAATTACATATAAAAAAATTATACTTGTATATTGAGTAGTTAAAAAATTACATGACAGATCAAACTATACTTTGTAGTTCCTTCTTTGCACATTTTTAAGACTCCTTAGACCCCTTAACACTCTGTAAGATCAATGATCATCAGCACAGATGTTTATTGGCAGATGGCGACACACTTTTTAAAAGGAAAGACAATTTAAAATTAATAATTAAGTAATCCTAAGTGATATTTTCTCGTTAATTGTGTTGTTGTTACGATTGATAACTTTATGCGTGGTGAAATGCCTACATATTAAAACATAATTTGATTTGAAAGCAAGTGCGTCATTAGGTCTATGCTACGGACCATTAACCTTAAAGTAGTTGTGGAAGTCAGCAAAAATACCTAATACTAGCCCACGCTACAGAATAATTACTTGTCTTAGACGATTCCGTATTTTGCTTATGCTCAAGAGGTTCCTGAATCAAAACCCGACGGGCCCGTACCTCTAAAGTGATGACATAGGAAGTAGCACATTGTCTAAGGGCGCAAATCTGACAACTTTCACGAAACCAAAGCAAAGTCCTGACACTCAAATCAGACAGCAAAGCCCTGAGACTCACATCAGTCAGCACACCAAACCTTAATCGTTCCTCCTCCGACTAACTGGAAGGGGAGTACTGTGGCGGTCAGCACAAAAAACCAATAGTAGTCCTCTCTACCGAGTAACGACTTAGTCCAGGGCCGGATTTCTAAATAGGCTAAGTAGGCTGTAGCCTAGAGCGGCAAATTTTTGGGGGCGGCCATTTTTACGTCCAATTAAAGCGGTATTATAAGCATAAAAAATACTTTAAAATGAAAATACTAATATTTTTAGAAAGAAATATTTTACATTAATGCGTAAATCGTAAACGTATATATAGCACTAATATTTAGTTGTAAACATGTAAGCTGGGATGACATTTGCAGCCTCTCCCCCGGATTTGGAAGTTCAAAGAAAAATGATAGAACAGTTTAAAAAAATTTGCTATTATTTCGCTTTTGATTTAGAGTGTATGTAGATGATTCTAATATGTAGGAAGAAAAAAAATAGTCTAGAAAACTATAAGTGGCGGCATATCGATCGTAGCCTACAGGCGGCAAATCTTTAAATCCGGCCCTGACTTTGTCGCAGACGGTTTAGTAATGGGCATGCCCGCAGGAGGTTTTTTTAGGATCTCTAGTTTGTTTGGCTCACTCTTTTTAACGTGTTTGCTTCCAGCCTTCCTGTCTTGTGAGAGCGGTGACATCGTGGTGAAGGTGAACTTCACCCTGCCCTTCCGAGGACTGATGTACGCCCACAGATCCCGGAACACGCCCTGTCGGATACACGGGACCGGGGACACGTACTACGAGCTCAGGATACCCCTGAAAGGGTGTGGCACGTGGCAGGTAAGGTCCCAAACTGTTAAAAAAAATCTATGTAAAATAACGGGCAGGGAACAGTAGAAGAGATTCCAGTCACATCCCGTTACAAAAAAACACTCATGCCCATCTTTTCCTTACATGAGCTAAAACAGTATAAAACAGGAATCGCTCTGATTTTCTAGCAGTCTAAATTATAAGGCCGTTTGTGTAGTGGGTTAGACTGTTGCTCATAAAAATGGAAGAACAAAATGCTCTAAAAATTACAGGTATTTTTTTACAGTACAGATAACTTTAGACTGCTAGAAAAACTGTTACCTGTACACTTACTCTATCAGTATCCAGTTCTATTAATTCTGAACTGTCAATTAATTATAAATAAGTGAAAAGACGTGATTCCGTTATCAAATGAAAGATCCCGGAACACGCCATGTCGGAATCACGGAACTGGAGACACGTACTACGAGCTGAGGATACCCTTGAAAGGGTGTGGCACGTGGCAGGTAAGGTCCCAAGTGGGACAGACTGCCAGAAAAAAATATTCAGTTTTCTTTAAACTTTCATATTCCAGTTAAATTTCAGTTTCCTTTAAATATACACAAACCATTTCCGTTTTGATCGGATTTCCTTTATTTCGTTGTGGTTTTGAAAGACTGACCATGCTCATTTGCAGCATCAAAAGTCAGACAGAATCGAAAATGTTGTCAATGTAGGGAAATATTCAGGAAGTAAAATTTCTTTTGATTGAAAGAAGCATTTTTGAGAGTGTGGTTATTCTAATATTGACTTATGGTATTCTGCTATCATGGTGATGTCAGTAGTGACTAACTGTAGTCAAAGTTTGGCAATGAAAGAAAGTTTTAGGAACCCAGTGTCCTAGCCTAGCAGTGTAACCTGTCCTTAAACTTGCTGTACTGAAAAAAGGATAAAAGAATCTATAAAGACATATCACTCGTCTCATTATGAATTGCCGATAGTGATGGTTGGGTTCTGGCTGTTCACTGGCTAATGTTCTGCACTAGTATAAGCCAGTACTATAAATTCTAAGCTGGCAATTAATTATAAATAAGTGTAAAGAGGCGATGCCGTTATCAAATGACAGATCCCGAAACACGCCATGCAAGATACACGGAACCGGAGACACGTACTACGAGCTAAGGATACCCCTGAAAGGGTGTGGCACGTGGCAGGTAAGGTCCCAGGTTGACATTGGGACTAACAGAAAAACTATTATAGGCACTACATTTTCTCTTCTTGAATAAACAAACCATTTCTGTTTTGATCAAATTTCAGTTGTTGTTATTTCTTATTCCACTTGATCTATATCAATCTAGACCAAGTCCAAAAGACCATTCACCCACAAAAAGTCTCGAACGTGCGCTGGAGTTTTCAAGAAGGTCACTCTTCTGCAAATCCTAACAGGACAGCAGATGGTCCGGAGAAGCTTGGTTGGTATAGCATTTAAGGGCACCCTAGGGTACACAAATTTCCGTTATTTGACGAATCGTTTACGGATTTGAGGTACAGTGCATGTGCATTCGCCAGAATCGAAAATTGTGTGTCAATTCTTGGAAATATTCAGGAAGCAAAACTATCAGTAAATTGAAAAAGGCATATTCGAGAGTGTGGAATTATGATAGTCTGTTGGCACAGGGATAGTTTAGAATCCATGGATACCAAGAATGCCATGTGATGCAAGTAGTGGCTAACGATTTCTACACTTTTGGTACCACTGCCTGCAATAAACTTGCAGTACTGAAAAAGACAAAAGAGCTTATAAAGGACCACTCGCTACCCCATGAATCGTCGACAGTAATTGTTGAGTGCTGGATGTTCATCCCCTTACACTGTTTAAAAATTAGGGTGATTCCCGTATTTTTAAAGAATCATCTCATCTATTAGCTATAGAAAAAGATGTGCATGAGTGTTTTTTTTTAACGGGTTTGGACTGGAATCCCTTGTCGTTCCTTCTTTTAGCAATTTTTCATCAACCGATAATCGAACTTTAATCGTTCGAATTATCGTTATAATTGTTTTCGGATATGAAGTTTTCGAAATAATTTAAAGCAATTTGTATGTACTAAAATAAAAAGAGCTACATTTTTCTTATTCTTATCGTTGCGATATCGATTCTTCATAATTTTCCGATTAAACGTACATTGTTCGAATTTTAGTCTTTGACTGATATAGAATCGATGACTTTTACCGAAAGAATTTCGTTTACCGATTGCCGATGTCGTCTCGTGCTTTTTCGGATTACGGATGCGATCACCGGTGAGTTTTCGCTAAATCCGATAAACAATCGATGACCGATCGAAGCACTGCTACTAGGGTTGCTCGTTATTTTACATGAATTTTTTAACAGTGTACCTGTACATTGAGTAAGCATCTTTCCTTTTCCAGGAGTCTCCCCGCGTGTTCGTGAACAACATCACCATCAGGTTCCATTCTGCCTTGGAGCTGGAGGAGGACGAGACCAAGACAGTGGTCTGTCGGTACCCCCCGCCCCTCACCCCGTCCCCGGGCTCCATAGAGATCATCGAACCCCACCCGTGAGCATATTCTTTGCATTTTGCTGGCTGTAGATATCCTAGTGTAGGAAAGGCTCTGCAAGTATTTACCTGTTGTGACCAGCTTGACAATATTTAATAAATTAAACTTATTCTGGGGAAAGTTTTGTAATCTTGGAATATGGCAACTGCGATTATAATGTCAATAAAGATAAATAAAATGATTATTCTTCTATCAAAAAGATTTTTAATTCTTTGTTATAAACTATAATTTTTAGATACGAACACAACACACTGTTTAAACTGAAGGTGACATAGTGGGGCCCGTTTTCACACCGCGATGAAAAGGCTGACTATTTGGCTTGGGTCGATGAATCTTGAGATTGTGAATTGGGGTGATCTTGGGATAGTGACCCTTGGGGTGTCATTATGGCACCCTAAGGCTTTTCGGTGACAGGACAACGCCCTGGGTGTGCCAAGTGTCACCTTCAGTTTCAACAGTGCACTACAACTTAGCTAAGTCGGATCGCAAAAAGGATGACTATTGTTTCTCGATTCAAACGTCATTCAAAACTTGGTACATTTCAAATGTCAAACTACCGAACATAAGTATTTAAACAAAGTTAAGTTTTGAACTCCAGCCCATCTCATATTTAGTTGTTGAATTTGGGGCCAACCCAACTCGGGAAAATTTATTAGTAAATTAAACAAAATAAATATTACCAATTTAAACTTGTTAGTTTATATAGTTTATATGGCTTCTTAATGTGCGCATACGTGACACGTTTCTAAACATCATACATATTTGACAAGTCGACAGACAGACGTTTTACATGTATCACTAGACACCATAGTTTAAAGTGCAGCCAAGCGTAAATGTGTTTTAGATATAGCATATCAATAAATAAAATGCGTGATAATTTTTCACATTTATGCATTAATTCTATTAAAGTTCATCAACATCCACATGGCCTTTTTCTCTGGCGTCACCAACATTAATGTGTGATTATGAGCAGCCTTATTCTTATTGACCCCGATATTTATGTACTTGCCAAATTTTTAAACTAGTATTACTTTATTTCGCAGAAAACTACCCACCGTGTCTCCGAACCGCGTTTCCACTGCTCGTCTTTCAGAGGTGGAGATTCTGATCCTGATCTGCCTCCTCCTTTTTCTGTCGCTCCTCACCCTTGGCATCGGCATCGCCTATTTCTGCCTCAAGAGGCGTAACCTTACTCTCGTTCGTCACCGCAAAGCCACGCCCTCCGCTCCACCTTCGCAATTGACACGCCTATCTTCATCTAATCGCCCGCCCTCCCACTTCTCATCCAATCGGTCTTCGGTGCTGGGAACTACTGTGAGGATTCCGAGGGCGGTCCCCTATTCGGCTCCACCCCCTGGGCGGACTTTGTCATCTGCGTTGTCCAACTCCGCCTCTTCTCCTTTTGAGGAGGAGGAGGTGGATTTCCGGACGAGTTCGTCGACGGAGGAGACGTCCGCCTCTACCAGCTCATCTGAGGATCAGTCGAGGAATCTTCTATATAGGAAGGTAAACAGCCAGTGGTAACAATTAAGAATTTTGATTAATGTTTATTCTACTTTGCATTCTGTATAATTTTTTAAGATATCGATGTCCGTTACGAACACTCCTATTGTCTCAATTAGGTTTACTTTCGTTAATAACTTGTTTATTATGAACAAATTTGAGTTTAGTGATTTTAACCAATGAACACAAATAAAAACATGAGGATTTTTTTCTTAAACACTTCTTTTCTGAATGTTGATACCGAAATCTTCCTTTTATATAATAGCTAACTAGACGTATTCTTTCAAATGTTCATCACAAATATAAGCAGTTTATATTATAGACATTTCTTCTCATCTTTAATAGGCTGGTCCGAAGTCCATCCTCTCCATACCCAAAGCGATCCTAAGAAACGCCAGTGGACAAAAATGGCGGACACAACAGCAACCTGCGGTCCACCAGTTGACCACTAGAAGTGCGACCCCCGCAACCTCGGTCAAGTCAAGACTAGAGAGAGAAGACCAGACAGTCACAACTGTACTTGAACCAGAGATCCATTTCGACGAGATCTCGTACTATGCAGAGTCCTCGCATCACGACAGAGCTCATTCCAGAGGTAAGGAATTCGCCATTTCCAAAATTGCCTCGAAAATCCTTAGATGCCTTAGATGTGATGTCCTTGTCATGGTTGACCTTGTCATGGTTGTTTGTACTTTGCGTATCCTTTATTCTAAAGAACTACACCATAGCTCTATCCGACAGACTTTACCACTAAAGTAGGTGACCCGAAATAATGGAGCTAGGAAACTTTTGGTTCTGGGGACATTGTACAAAATGCTACCCAAACAAAGCAGAGGTGCTTCATATCGAACAAACCCAAAACCAAAGAAGAGGTAGGGATTAACAAGGCCTGAACTTGGACTACACAGACAAAATAGTCACAACAAATTTTAGGGGTTCCCTTATTGAAACTTTTGTGTACTTTGACCTGTATGACGGTCCAGTTAGCCAAAACTTCTAAAACTTAGTACAAAATGAATAACCACAGTGAACTGGACTGAAATCTCATCCAGTTAGAGAGTCTTATGGAATATCAGACCTAGTAGTGAAAGCATTTATATTAAAACTATGACTCAGTCTGTCAAGAGGATTTTAAGTTCAAGCCCTACTTTTAGCCATTAAAGTTCATTCTCGGGCATTTTTTATTGAAATTTCAGCAACAACACAGAATTCCTTCCCTGATACAGCCTCTCCCATCCCTGTCTACGCCCAAGTCGACAAGCACAAGAAGGCCAAACAGGAATCCGAAGTGGCGAAAAAAGTGACCGGGAAACCTCCCATCCCTCCAGGGTTTGTAAAGTATTTTTCAATATAAAAGTACCAAACTAAAGCCTTGGTTTCCTCGGCGTCTGTCGCCAGAAAAATGCGACCGCTATTATACGTAGATGACGTCACCCTACTGGCCACCTCGTTATCGGAACGTTACGTTGACACGAAACTGGAAACCAAGCGAACTCACTCAACTAACTCTGTTGTTGTTTTGGTTTCGTCTTTGCATGTCAAAAATTGAAAAGTTAGGTTCTTCGTGATTTCTCACAAAATCAATTAGCATTTCTTCCTCGGCAAGCGTAAAAAAACTCTCGCCTTCCATCATTTCCTCAAATTTTTAATTTTGGGCAAGCACACCGCACAACAGAAAACAGACAACAGCAAAAAACGTTGTCATCAGGTTTTCCCCAACGCACTCAACAGCAACTCAATCTGGCGGTCGTTTGAGTTGTCCGGCAACGCTCCCGAGGAAACCACTCTAGCGTAATCAATGTCAGTAGTTTGTATGACGTCACTCACCGCACTTGTCCGACCGCTTAAATCTGTTGACGGACTCCGAGGAAACCGAGGCTTAACTCCCTGGCACTACAGTCCATGCTGGACCATGGCCTCTCTAACAATGTGACTCCAAAGTCGCCTGTCTCTGGCCTTCGCTTTCCAGTTCTTAATTTTCATGGCCTTTAGATCTCTTTCCACTTCATCTATCCATCTTTCTCTTCCTCTACCTCCCTGACATTGCCCCTTGAAAATTTTCTTTGTGCCTCTGTTATCGTCCATTCATTCCATATGTCCCCGACATTGAATGCTCTTAGTTTTACTGATGATAATAATGTCTTTTTCTCCAAATAGTTTAGTCACTACAAAATTGTATCGCCTTCTCCAAACATCACCTTCTTTGATAGATCTAAATATGGCTCTTAATATAAATATGGCTCAAAATATGCAAAAAGCAATAGCCCATTAATGAAAATTTTGATGAAAAGAGCAGGTTAATAGGGGAGAGTGTTGTACCTTGGGACAATTTTTACATTTCAATTTTTTTCTTCGATAATTATAGTCAAAATAAAAATTTTAAAGCAGCATTTCAACACACCAATATATTCCTCTATAATATATTTTTTAAAATTCTGGCAGCTTGAAATTAAAAAATTCCCATTCATTTAAATTAGAGATGATAAACTGTCCCAAGGTACAACATGATGTTGTACCTTGGGACATGCTTTATAATTCAGTCAATAGTCAAACACTTGAACTAATTTGTGTCAGGAAACAAACTTTATTGTTTTTTCAAGGAAATACACAAATAAAACTTCATAATTCAAGAATAATTTAAATTATACAGCAAAATTGCAAGTCCAAATTATCTAACATTATATGATGATACAATATGCTTTACTGTCCCAAGGTACAACACACTACATGGTTTAAATAAAAGCAAGATAGTGGCCAATCTAAATGCATTATCATTATTTTCCCATAACCAAAATATTTTAAAATCTTCTCTTTTATGAAGAAAATAAAAAGCAGTTGACATTTTGTAAAAGTACAAAGGTAAAAAATTATATTAGAATGATAAAAATATTTACTTTGGGGTAATGAAATATTATTTTTGGTCACCAATTCATCAATTCAATGATGCTAGTGTTAAATTTTATTTTGATGATGTCTGTTGGTTAAGGCTACTATTAGAAATAACCAATGTATGAATATTGCCAATAAATTCTTAGAAATTGTCAGTGTCCCAAGGTACAAGCGTCCCAAGGTACAACACTCTCCCCTATACTGAAGGTGGAGTATTTGTTTTTGCTGAAGCTGAACTTTTCACACATTGACAGTGTTGGGAAACATAAAAGAAAAAATGACGGCTAAAAGCAGGCCAAACGACCAGTAAGGTTGTTCCATTTCAATTTACTGATCCCTAAAGAAAATCTAAATTTATCTGTAAATCATCCGATTCATTTTAATCGACAACATATGAACGTTAACGTTCTCCTGTGCTCCTAAACGTGTTATTCTGCAATTTAGTTTAAAACATTCATTTTTCGTAATGTTGCTTAACGTCTTCATTTTCCCATTAAAAGACATCCATCTAGTAAAGTTTCCCCTCAAGCTAAGAGGCAGAAAGTGGTGACCGAGATTCCTGAAGTTCACCGGACGTCGGAAGAGGTGACCAAAAACACGACTGTCACCACCTCCGTGAAGAGGGAAGTGAAGGACACTAAAGTCTCGGACCCTGCACTGGTTGAAAAGCTGAAGCAGACCTCTATAAATCTGGGTGCTTCTACGGCTGTTGAAAGAATAGGTGAGAGGTTTTCTACTACATGGTATTTCTAATTTAGTATTTAGTACAAATGTTGGTCACATCAAGAAAAAGTTTAGGGGGTAGATTTTATTTTTGCATTTGCATAGTAGATGGCGACACTACAAAATGTGAACATAATTTTTCGGATCTTTTGACATATAAGGGCACAAACTTTCCAAAAAGCAAGGAAACTTATTTGAATGACCAACTAATTACCAACTCAATGCATAGGATACCGAATTCGCTGGCTATTTGCAAAACTGAGTATATGAATCGGAACTGTTGATCGATCGCGATTATAATAACGTTGGACAAACAATTTTGCCAAAAGCCAATTTTTCCAAACATTTTTGCCAAAAGCTGCTCATTAGATTACTTGATTAAATTTACTAGGTTCGATTCTAATATTATTTCCGAATTTGATTTAGTTTTAGAGATTGTTGTTTAATTTTGTTGTTTACAAATGGCAACGTTTTGGTTTACTTTTGTACAAGTGTGAAAATTGCTCTTCATTAAAAGAAAGGGGCCGGGATTGAGTAGTACATTCCAAATAGAAATAATTAATTCCAATATCAGCATGGGGGGCGGGGGTTGTCCTTATAATATCCTGATGGAGTATTGAACCGTACAGGAAGGGGATGGGCATAAAGTAAAAGTTAACATGACATATAAATCACCGGTAGCAAGGATGCACCCTTGTGAAACGCTGAGTATTTAAGGGGTCTAAGGAGTCTTAAAAATGTGCAAAGAAGGTACTACAAAACATAGTATGATCTTTCATGTAATTTTTGAACTACTGAATGTATAAGTATAATTTTTTATATGTAATTCTACAAGATTTATTTATTATAAAACAAGTTTTAAAATTTATGAAACTTAAGCCAAAACTAAAATAAATGATATTAAACATGAAGGTACTTGAACACACTGTGATTAGGCTTGCGCGGCAAATTGTGAGGTCAAAATTGAAAAAATGACCAAGAAAATGACTTTATATTGTACAAATATGTACAAACTAGGACTTATACCTAAATTCTCAGCTCAATTTTAAATAGAAATTATTTTAAGAACTTTTTTCTAAAAAAATTAATAAAAATTTTGATTTTAAATTTTTTTAAAAAGTAATTTCTAATTAAAATTGAGCTGAGAATTTAGGTATAAGTCTTTGTTTGTACATATTTGTACAATATAAAGTCATTTTCTTATTCATTTTTTCAATTTTGACCTCACAATTTGCCGCGCAAGCCTAATCACAGTGTGTTCAAGTACCTTCATGTTTAATATCATTTATTTTAGTTTTGGCTAAAGTTTCATAAATTTTAAACCTTGTTTTATAATAATTAAATCTTGTAGAATTACATATAAAAAAATTGTACTCATTTATTGAGTAGTTAAAAAATTACAAGAGAGATCAAACTATGCTATGTAGTATCTTCTTTGCACATTTTTAAGACTCCTGTGACCCCTTAATGGTAGTACACATGTTTTCTGATTATTTCCTGAAATGTTTCAGAGAAATCATCAGCTCTGACCACGGCGACAGGCATCAAGAAATCACCCAAGAACATTCTAATAAGAGATGTGTCCGACGTCTACCTGACCACCACAGTCGAGACAGAACTGCGGGAACTAACCACCAGGGTGTCCAAAGACGTGGTGGAACAACACGCCAGGTCCACTCTTCAGGAGAACATTCCACGGAATTCCATAGACGTTCCACAGCTGGAACAGGCCAGATCCAAGGTCCAAAAAAACGTTCCACAGGATTCCACAGTCATTTCACAGCCAGGTGTGAATATTTCTAATTTGCAATTTTCTTTTCTATGCTCAATCATTTTCGTTTGGTTCGTAAGACATCAAAAGACTCTTCTGCTCATTTTTTGATTAAATAGGCGCGTTAACATGAGCCATCGAATCCATGGACTGCCAAAATCCCCATTAGAGAAAAAAAGAGGCCGAGCAGTATTTCTAACCCGAATGATAGTCTGTGGTGGAATCCATGGTATGAAACATCAAACCCTCCTTTATTGGAGGTTTTGCGAAACCCTCCAATGAACCCTGCAATTCCGGTTCTGACTGTGAGAAAATCCCCAAGAGGGAAAAATTGCTGAGTTTGCTCTTCAATCCATGGATTCGTTGGCTCATGTAAACGCACCTAATGAGGAACCTAGAAACCAAAGAGTACAAGTGCAGCTATTTTAGCACTGGAGTTAAGTGCAACAAGTATTTTCCATAGAGTCCAATCTTGTTGTGGTTGCTTGCTTGGGAATCTTTACGCTACAGTGGCGCATGAGGCCACGAGCTTCCTCCCCCCTCTCCGGTTCAGGGCAGCTTCTCTGGTCAACTCCTCAACTTGCAGGGCTGTAAGGAACCTAGTGGTCAGGATCTCGGACTTGAGATCGGAAGGTTGAGAGTTCGAGACCCGGTGCCACTGAAGACTTACCGAGTATATGCGGAGTACGTGCTCGTAAAATCTGTTGGGTCCGAAAGTCATGTGGTCGGTCATTGCGCAGTTCACCATGGGTACAGGTTCCTGGAGAAAATTTCCCTCCCCTTCAGTTACATGTCTAAATTGTGGAGGTGGCGACAGATGGCAACATTTGTCATATGTGTTTGTGTGTGTCTTGTGTTGTCCTACTTGACGATGGTTTATAAGCAGGTCCTTGCGATCAAGCACACAAACCTGAAAATATATGTCAGCCAACCAACCAACAACCTCAACTTGCAAAACCTAGAGCATTTGTAAATTTAGGTCGGCCTCTTTCTTCGACCGTCAGGTGCCCACGTCATTCAGTAAAAGATTTTTTTTTTTTTTGAGGATGGGTGTTTAGCCCATCACTCAACCTTCTTCATTTACCCGGGCTTAGGACCTGCGACGAGCTAGCTCCAACCTATGGCTGAATCGTTGCGGTAAAGGGATATTTAAGAATCACATTGCTATCTAGCGAATGGTGTAAGAGAAATCTCCAATGTCAGCTACTTTCCTGAGATCCTACTAAAATTGTTTTTCTCATTTTCAATGTGCAGTCACGTTGTACCCCTTGACTTCGAGGTTCGAGGCAGAACTAGTCTTTTCGAATTTTATTCTGGTTCATTTTGGAAAAAAAGGCTAGATACATCTAAAAGAACGAGGTGTAGCTGGTCACACACTATTCTGCCATCTGCATTACAAAGAGTACTAATCCTTACTTCTATATAATATTTTACAGTGAAGGCTGAGGTTTCGTTCCCTGACACCCGAAGTTGGAACGTGATCATTCGTCAGAGGTCTCCTGACGTTCTTTTGGCTGAAGATTCGGTCGATGCCAGTGGCGCAGATAATGAAGACGGCCTCGAAAAAACGAGGCCGGAACCACAGTTTCATGTTAAAATTAGGGCCATCCCACCGGAAGAGTTGAAGCCAAAGGTAAAATATTCCGATTCTATAGTAAGGCTGAATGCTCGGCACACCCATTCCAACATTGTCAAAATGTTGAATCGTGTTGAAATCGGCTTACACTTGTATAAAACAGGTTGGGCCGTCTATATTCGCCCCCACCACAAGTTTTTCCAACAAATCATAAACTTATAATTTATTAACTACGTTATAGTTTCAAATTATTTTAACACAGAATGTTAACGTATATTTTGCGGTTACTGCGGCGCGTTTACCAATAGGCGTTAGAGGCGGCCGCCTGTGGCCCCTAGATTGTGAGGGCCCCCAAATTTCAAAATGTCTTAATACTATACGTATAATAAAATGTTCCAAATAATCCTAATGCTTTCAAATATTTATGTACTGTTTGTCGATTTGTTGTTCCCCGATTTGTTTGTAAACCAAAAAAAAAAAAAAAAAAAAAAAAAACACTTTTATTGTAATAAAAATTACAAAATCTGTTTTTGACGGGATATTTTAGACAATAGATATCAATTTTTGTAAATCGATATTTCCAAGAGTGGAAACGCTGTTGTATATGTATCTAACAATTCCGATTGACAATGCAACTGTTCGACGAGGTGATAAACGAATTTGCAGAAAGAAAAAGTTGTAAATGAAAAATAAGTATGTAAATGTAAGGCATTAAAAGTATAAGTGAAATTCTTGTCTCTTGTATTATTTAGCCGACCGACCATTTCTTTTTTTCAGCCCCGATTGCGTCACTAGCATTTCATGTTCCAAAAAGGGGGGGAATCCCAATTTACAAACTGGTTCATCCTTCATCATGCTTTGTTATTTGTACAAGTATTAAGATTTTTTACATTCTAATTTTTGTTTGGTTTTTTTTTTTTTTTTTGGGGGGGGGGGGGGGGCAAGTTCTGAAGCCGCCTATGGCCCCAACATCCATAAACGCGTCACTGGGTTTAAAAGCAAAGACGTAAACGAATTGGTTTTAGAAGAAGCCATAAAGCTAAAAAGTTGAATTGTTGATTTGTCGTAAAGACTGTCTGAAGTCAACTTAATGCCATTACAGTAAAAAACGCCAAAAAATTACAGGAAACTTAATACGAAAGATTTTCTTGCTACAGTTCCGAAAAAAAAGTTTGATAAAGGTATTGTATTGTTAAAGTAACAGTAGTTAAGTAAACTGTAGAAAATAACAACTAAAGAATAGTTTAGAATTTAGCATATTTTCACTGGCCTTTAAAACCCGCAATGACAAAAATGAACCAAACCCACGTGAATGATATATTCGTCATTTATCAAACTATTATTATTTACAAACTCTGCTTGAATTGTCAGATCTTCATAATATTTCTTTGCAATGTGTTAGCTCAAGTTATAACATCCATTTTATGATTTATTATATATAGAATGTATTGATGCTAATTCCCCCACTGGAGATGCCCTCATCTGTCGGAAAGCTGCGCGATGTGCTGGAGCCAAGTGTCCAAGAGAAAGTTTCGCCAGAAGACCCTGAGACCATCAAACAGACACCGCAAGAGGGCGCCAGCAAGCAGCCCAGGTCGGTCAGGTGGACAGAGGACACCAAAGAGGCTAAGAACTCGACGGTCAGCAGTTCAGACAGCTTTCAGTCATCAGAGTCGCTCAGAGAACGGTCGTCGTCTGAGGTAACTGACCTCATTTCTAACTGAACCATAAACTCCCGCCTTTTTCAGCAGATATATTCTATTATCAATTTTATTCTATATTATCGCACTTCTATATTTAAAGTTACTTTAATTGCACAGAAACATTTATCTGGCTAAGGTAGAAGTTAAAAATTCATTCTTTAATGTTCGGGTTTCCATCAAGGTTTATCGATATTATAAGCCCAGTGAACGATAGATGTTCGAGCGAGGGGACATACAGGATGAGTTTTCGATGCTAGGGAAATTCTTTGATAAAATCAGGCATTCGAAATATTATAGCCTCATCCTCAAAAGACGAATTTCCGTTCATCCACCTATTTATAACAAAATTATTACTGAGGTACTCGCAAACTAATGACAGATACTTATGTGTTTCAACTGTGCCTTTAAACCCATTTTGTTTTTGGCATAGCCTCGTCCAAAGGCATATTATTGTATCCGGATATAGATGAAAGCTCTAGACATAAATAGTTGTACCAAGGTATTCAAGTAAATATCAGAACTCTTTATTTGAGATTAATCTTGCATCTTTCTTTGCAAGTCCAAGATACTTACAATGAAAAAATAACGGATGTATACGGTTATACAGGGTGAGGCAAACAAAACCGGCCCCGATCTAGAGATGGGAATACGTTGAAATGCTTGGCGAGAAAAACTCTTGAAGCCGCCTGAAACCTGTTTTTGCATTTGTTGGATCGGATTAGCTTCGCATTAGAGCTACTCATAGACTAGTGGCGAGTTCAGATCTTAGTTCGTATTGTATGAAGACATCCCATAATGCAAATTTTGTGTCTTGCAATCAATTTAGAATGTTTTGTATTACCAAAAACAAAAAGGTCCGATTCTCGACTAGGATAAATAACGACCGAAACAATCAAATAATCACCAAATCTTGATCAGCTCTACTAACCTTGTTTATATTCCATTTCAACTACAAAACCCGGCAAATAAGTCGCCAAGCGTTTGTTTGGGGCTTACTTTTGAAGCGATCAATAGCTTCAGTAAGCAAACCTGTTTTTGTATTAGTTTTAGACTTGGCAACATTTCTGTCGTATTCTTATCTCCACCACGGGGCCGGTTTTGTTTGCCTCACCCTGTATACATTTTACATAGCAGAAACACATTTGTCTTGTAGGTTTTGGAGGTTGCGCCAACACTGCCAAGTCAACAGCGCAAGAAGGACCAACCCTCCATGTTGGAAAGATCCACATCGGAAATAGTGACGTCACCTGCGGACCATTCGAGGTGGGTTGGCGGAGTAGTGCCAGTACTGGAGACCTTGTCGCCAGAATTCCTCGCCAACATCCCCACAGTCGTGCAAGGAGGATTTTTCAACAGACAGCGATCCCCTACTCCCGCCGAAACAAACACTAAAAAAGTTTAACGTTTGTTGATTCTTATCAGTGTAATAAAGCTGTATCAGACTTTTGATAATTCCCGTCCATGCATCCCTTCATATTGAAGGCACATTTGCACTGAATAGGGTAACCACCATTATACTTTCCGGCGTGCACTGCTTTTTTGAAGAAGCAGATTGGTTGACCACTAGAATATTTTCCGGGATGCAAAGGCTGCTACGTCACCTGATAAAGACCAATTGACTTAGCCTCGGCACTGTGAATTATCGTAAGTGCGGCAAACTTATCGGAACCTTTGAGTGTGAAACGGACATGAGGTACACAAATATGTGTAGTTGTGGTTGCGTTCTACCTGTGCAATTTTTTTATGCGAATGACAAAAGATGTGCAAGATGAATATCTAGTCTTTTCGTTTGTTTGTTTTTTCAAGTTTATTATTTTGTCAAATATATGAATATTGTAAAAAAAATGTATTTTTAACCAAGGCAATGATTTAAAATAAATATTATTTAGACACCTTGTTTTTTTATTTCTTTAGTAAGAATTATATTGTGTCTAAGGCAACATATGCATACATTGTTTTACAGTTTCTTAGAATAATCTTTGATAGCCTTTCGGTTTTAAGTGTTTTAAAAGCAGACATGGATCTTATTCTTTTTTACGGAGACAATAGGCACATCATTTTTTAACTATTACATACATTACATAGTGTTCGTAAAAGAATGCCCGAGTTTCAAATTGTAATAGTATCAGCTGTAAACGTTCGACAGTTATGGTTGATTGTGACAAATAAAGAATAACCCCAACCCCACGAAGAGTCCCACTCCTACCCAACGAATTACCAACCTTGAAAGGTAGAATTTCACAGGCTGTTGCTTCCATTACACCGGACTTGATGCAGAGAGTATGGGAAGAATTGCATCTCCGTTTGGATGTGTACCGTATCACTAAAGGCGCACACATTGAGCAATTATAGGAAAAACTAGTTTAGTTTTCAGTCAATTTTATGTATGATTTGTTATATTTAGTATAAAATAAACTCCTGTAATATATCATCAAACCTCAAACATTCTCTTACGGACACCCTGTATAATCAGTTAGATTACGTATGACACCTGTATTGAAAAAAAAGTTCCATACCCGTCATGATATTTGTAGAGAAAAATTATGCCACAAAAGCGAATCCCAACACATATCATAATACAATATATGTTTAAACTTCACTCTGGAAAGGAAAAAAGTATTGATAAATTAATGCTAATTTTTTTTTATTTCATACATGATTTTGGCTAAAAGTATTTAAATTTGAACTTTGTACAATAAAGATATTTTAATTAGCTATTAAACCTCATGGGACAAACACTTCATTCAAGAATGATATTTTTCAGTGTGATTCACCAAAAATGTACCAATTTATTCAGCGATATGTCCATTTTATTTGCAGCATTAGATATATTTGTTGGCTTCCTTAAATTTAAGGCATTAGGTAAATTTGCCAACTTGGTTTTATTAACCTCCATTTTATTTGAGGCGGCATTAGGTGAAGAATTCACCAATCGAGTTTTACACATAGGGTAAACTTGTTGTAAAAATATGCTTTGATCTAATGAAGTTTCAATCTCTTGTAATGCATTTATAACCAATTTCGAAGTGGCTTCAGACACACCGGGCATACATTTCACTTTGTCTATGAGACTAGTTAGTTTACTTATCACTTCAGACTTATAGTCCACACTTCTGTCTATAGTTTCGTAATGAGTAGATGAATATGAATAAGGCGGATAACCAGGATTGGATTCAGGTTGGGACCTGGAATGTTCTGTGTCTAATTTTAAGCTTGCTTTTATGTTCTGTATGTCTTTTTTGGTAATCAGATGGACCCGACTTTCAGGATCTTGAACGCTTCCTCTAACGTCACTTATTATTTTGCTGCAGCTTTCACCATTTAAAAGTTTTTCTGAAAAGTGAATGGAAAATTTTAGAAGACCTACTAATCAAATACAAAAATTGTCGACCAACAACAGGCCAGAAGCCCAGAAGGTTGGTCCAAAATAAATCTAATACTTTACAGGCTTCTAATGACTATCAAGATTCTTCTTAAAATGTTCTACTCTCTTTGAATGCACAACATAATCGGGTAAAGCATTCCACTCATTGACAACTCTATTGTAAAAAATAATGCTTTCTTACCCTTAAAAATTCAAAGATCTATCTCATCAATTCTTAGCTCTTATCACCCTACAGTGGTGGAAATTGATTTATGAACTAACATTCTTTTCACCAGATATCGCTTTGTATTAAGTGCTAACAATTCAAATTTTGTGTGTTGGATATTCAGAGCACAATAAAGGAATTTCACACATAATTTTTTTCAAAAAATGATATTAAATAAAAATATCTCTAATTTCAGTTTTTAAGCATGTCAAATGACGGAAATTGATTTATGAACTCAAATTTATTTTGAACCCAGGTACCAAATATTTT
This sequence comes from Hylyphantes graminicola, assembly GCA_023701765.1. Lineage (NCBI taxonomy): Eukaryota > Metazoa > Arthropoda > Arachnida > Araneae > Linyphiidae > Hylyphantes > Hylyphantes graminicola. The sequence continues at coordinate 3,742,777 of CM043115.1, read as the reverse complement.
AACTAGTTCTTCATTTGAACTTCAGGGGAGCTTACTATCAGTGTTTATAAATAAGATTAAGGCCAAATTTGTTGAAATTTATCTGTTTTATTGCCATTTTACTAAATAGGAAAGCTTGCGGGACTGCCTGAAACCAAAAAGGTAAAAAATGACCCTTATATAATATTGTAACAAATCTGTAAGAGAAATTAGCATATTAATTAAAAGATCAATAAATATAATTCATAAATATTTGAAGAATCATTCTGACTTCGGCAAAAACCATCATTAAAAAAGGTGTAACCCTCGTGGGACGAGGGACAAAAGCAGGATTATTGGACTGGTATCCCAAAAAGTTACCATTTGTGTCAGCATTTGTGCATTACAGGGCGAATTTGTTATGAACAATCACTTCCTGTAACTTCCAGAAGAGTAGGACAAATATTGATATCGTCGTCGAACTTGAAATGTTCCAAAATGAAGGCTGGTCCAAAGCTTACTCTTCACCATAAGAACAGGCTATTAAAATATCGTCGTAACTACATGAAAATGGATTGGGTGGGGGTGGAGGAAGAGAAATGGGAAAAAAGTGACATTTACTGATGAAAAAAAGTTCAATTTGGATGGACGTGATGGTTTAAAATGTTATTGAAAGGATCTTCGGAAATAACCAAGATCTGTCTTCAGCAGAAATTTTAGTGGTGGATGTTTGATGGTTTGGGCCCCGATATCTTATGATTGAAGAAACAAGGTTATGTTTCTGAATTGCTGACAAACATCACTTTATTGAAGATTAGTTCTAGAAAATTCTTTAATTCCTTTTTGCGTTGCAAAACTATGCTTTTGATTAGATTTTTATGCATGATAATGCAAGCATCCATATTTCAAACGAAATTAAAGACGGTTTAATGAACTAAGTGCTGTTCATTTAGATCATCCTGCCAATAGCCATGACTTAAACCCCAAGAATAATGTCTGAGATCAATAAGTTTGAATAATTTACTCAAATGGAGTATGGTTTTAATGAAATGTGCATCAGTTATGGAATAGAAGGACTTAATCATTAAAAACTGCAAATTGCTTGACCAAAACTTGACCCAAAGTTTTGTGTTGTCTATGAAAAACAAAATCAAGGAAGCATTAGCGACAAAAAAATAGTTTTAGCAATTATTAATTGAGATTGAATGTAAATGTTCATAAATCAATTTCCCTATGCTAAAACTAAAATGTCAACAAAATAAATTGTTTACGAATTTTTATAAAATCTTATTTACGTGTATAGTTTATAATGCAAAGCCTGTATAGTATATAAAATTTAAATCGATAAAAATACATTTAATAAAGAAATACTGTTAAAAATATGTCAGTTCATAAATCAATTTCCACCACTGTATCACCCTTACCTCTTCTCTTTTCCAGGGAATACATGTTTAAAGATCTTAATCTGTTATAATAAATACAGTCAAAATTCTCATAGCAAAAAGCTTATTTTGATTTGTGATCAGATTTTTGCTTACACATTAAACAGGCATGCAGAGTACGTTTAGGTTTTGAATAGAATTTCTAATGACACACAAGCCTTGAAATTTTAACTCCATAATTTTTTTTTAAAAACTTAAAGTTTAAAACATTATTTTACTCTACTATGCCTTCTAACTACATAAATATATAACAATGAAATACAGATTTTTTTAGTTCATGTTATGCAAGAGTTAGTGCTCAGCAATATTTGCAAATTCGACCAATTTTGCAGCATTAAGTCAAAAAGCAACACAAAGGAATCATAATCAAATAAATTTTATGTCAAGCAATGTTTGACTTTATTCTACATACTCCATGGTGCAACAGCCCTAAGTGGGCCAAATCCTATAGTGCCCATTTCAGCAGACTAAGGGCTCTGAGGTGCCCGTCATATGTCCCTGTTAGGCGGTCAACCTCACACAGAACCCCCCCCCCCCCCCAAGTGTTTAGTTCCCAAACATGTTTGTCCTCAACTTATTGGCCCACTTAAGGGATGAAAGGACGAGTCAACATTGCCGGATACAGGGATGTATTCTATATAAGATAACAATTTATTTACTGTGGTTCAATGGCAGAGAGGTAATATGTGTCCCCCTCATAAGCCTAAGATTTGCAGGTTCGAGCCCCGACTGAATCGTCAGATTTTATGGATAAGAAAATAGAGAAAAAGCATGTCATATGATCATGTGGCATGTAAGAGATCCCTTGAGTACCTATATAGCTTGGTTTCTCTGGACAAAATTAAATCTCGGCATACTTTTACATCCACAAAGTGCTCAGATTCATTGTAATCTGATCGTATATCGAGAGTCGGCCTAGATGGTGCCATAAAAAAATCACTCTCAGTTCTGGGAAATATGCTGAGCCTGCAAATGCTTAGCCGCCAACAACATTGAAAAAAAAAAACTATTTTATTTACCTGCTATTATTTCTTTAACTGCTGTCGGTAGGGGTAAATGCTTCAACGATGGTTCGTGGTTATGCTCTTTGAAATAAGTCACTCTAACTGCAGGAGCTTCTTTGGCATTGAATTTATAAAGGATCTTGGCGCTACAGTGTTTACCAATCTTATTACTACCCTGTGCTTTCATCTTTCGCTTTCCTGTGCTCACGGATGAAAATTTACCACTCCGATTGCAAATGTAGTCCAATTCACGACGGTCTGGGCCTTGTTTTCTGCTGCTACCAATAATGAAATGGAATTTGGATTTTTCCTCCTCAGAGGCTAACCAGTCCTTAAACTCTGCAATGAAAAAAAAATATTTGTTAACATTTTATTAGCATCTTTGTTCCAGACGTACACATACACAGACCTTTAAAGAATTCAATTCACAACTTCATTTTTACAGTTTTTCTTAGTACTAACTACTCTATTATAAACTAGAATGTTAAACTTTTCAAATATGCAGATACCGAAACAGCTGATTTATTAATGGTATTAAAAAATTATGTACCAAAAGAATCAAGCTGATTTTAAAGGTCTTGCAAAAAAGTTTTATCCAGTAGTTATTTTAAAGATATTTTAAAAACAAAAATTAGAATGGGCTAGAAGAATAGCACACACAAAATGCGTATTTTTACCACTCAAAACCTTGAATTTTTGACATTTAATGCTTAAAAAAATAATTTGAAATATTATTGTAAAATTATTTTGAAATATTATTGAGCACTTTAAAAGTATGGGCTAGGTGTCTATGTTTAAAAACAAAATATGAATTTATAAAAAGAAAACATATATTTATATTATACTATTATATCCTTTTCGCCAATAAAATTTCCTTTAATATGAACTATCATATGAATTACTTAGTGAAAAAATAAATTTTAAAAAAAATATGAAACCATGGCCAAGTCTCCCCAGGTTCCCTTACATCTTTAATTATCTGTATATTTAAAGTTAGTACATAGTTACAATTTGGCACAATTTTTCAATAAAACAAAATAAAAAGTCCCACTCAAATTAGGTATGCAATTTGGCATATGACAATTTAATGTTCCTAACTTTGAATCCAAAAACATATAGAATATATTATGTTACACTGTTATACAAACCTTTTTCTGAGTTGAACTTGAATTCAATACCACCCTCCATTTTAACTATTTTTTTCTTATTATGCACTGCAATTCTATGTCGACTTCGGGATGAATAGTTACGAAACATTTTGTCGCAATAATCACATTCAAATTTGAAAGGTTTCTCAGGTTTCCTTGCACTTGCGTATATTTTATGAATGCGCCTTTCATGTGCCTTTAGTAAATCTTTTCTACAAAACTCCTTGTCACACAGGCAGCATCTGAATACTGGCTCAGAAGCTTCGTCTAAAGTTTCAGCAGACATTTTTCTAAGTATGGAAATATAAAAGGATTGGAGTAGCACACTACTTGTAACAATATAACTATTTTTAGGTGACACCGAGTAACCCTGTTAGATTTTTCAGAAAGTAACTGTAATTTAGTTACATTAGTGGTAACTAATTAATGAAAAATTTAGTAACTTTTCACGCCATTCTTCATGGATATTTTTAGCACAGTGCGGCACAAGTTTAAGTAATTAAAATCAAACTTTTTACAACGTTGAATTTTTGTTTTTAAATTTTTCCTATTTTCCCCATTTCTTTAGTCATGGTTCTCTTTAAAAAACGGTAAGTAACTGTGATTCGTTACTTTTCGTCTTAATTAACTGCAACTGAGTTTTTTTTTTTTAATTAAATAATTGTAACTGTAAGAGGGTTACTTTCAAATAGTAACTTTTCAATAAATGGAAATATATTTAAACAATAAAGGTAGGAAAATAATGAGGTTCTTTTTCAATATGTGATTGCTTGATCTCTAAACTTCGAGGTATGAAAAAAAACTTATCTTGATCCTATTTTAACTTTGTGAGTTCCCTTGTTCACCATCTTGAGCTTTGAGAAAGCCTCCAATGGATCGACTAAAACAAACTCGGAAAACACATTTATACAGAGATCTGACAAATTACGAATTATAGTTGCATCCAGATTATTATGTTTTATTTCATGAACAGTGAAATTTATAATTGTTTCATATTCCACAATAAACAAATGCAAATAATTATCAGAGCAGGAAACAAAACTAAGATAATTTCTTGTATACCAACGCTTTTTTTGCTTCCTGTCGTTTACTTTTAGTCTTTATTTGTGTTTTAACACAGCCAAACAATAACGTTCCAATCGTTATGTTTGGATACTAGAACTCTGAGATCGCACCAATTTACGACACATACACACGCACACTAGTTAAATAATTACATACAATTGATGAATAAAAATTTATCAATAGCAAAATCGTTAAATAGAAAATCAAGAATAACTCAAGTTACCCACTGGTTGGAACTACAACCATAAATTAGTTGTGTTAAAGCTATGAGCAAAAGTAAGTATTCAAAAGCTATTCAGTTCAGAATAAGATTTCCAAAGCCGAACTATAAACGTAAACAAAAAAACTTTAAATTCAGCTTATTTGGAATTTAATTCATATTCTGTTATATTATCTTTCTAAAATGTCTCTTATAAATCTAAAAGTTAATAAACAATTGTTAAATTTAAAATTTGAAGGCTATAAATTGTCACTGGATCCCATACCGGTGTTAAAACAACCCGTTGTTGACGGTAAAATATATATTTCTCAATCGCATAGTTTTCTCGAGTTTGTACAATTCTGATTTTGTTTTTCTGATTTGTAGTTGCGTTTGTGTAAATGAAAGTCTTTTGGGCAGATCTATTTTTAGAGTGACTAGATGTACTGCAGTACCGTTTAGTTTGTTATTCAAATACCAAACTATAAAAATTGTGCAAATAGTTTTTGTTTTATTTTTTGATAGTTTTTTTAAACAAAAAAAAAGTTCATTAATTATTATTTGTAAAAATTTAATAGAGATTTCATAATTGAAGAGTTAATACCTGATAAAAAAATCTTAATTTTTTTCAACTTTGAACCTTTATTTGTTAAAAGTAGTTAAGGGGTATCATAGTTAGCGACAACAAAAATGACCAATTCTTAGTATTGATTTCGAAAGGCTCTAAATCATTTAAAAACTATGGTGCAATAAAAAAAATTGAACCAAATTATAAATTGTACTTTTATCATTATATTTACACCTAAGAATCTTATTTTTAAAAATTATTATTTTTGAAAAAAGACATCTTTTGAAACATACAATTACGAATTTTCAAAAATACAAGTACTTTTTCGGTACACTTTTCTCCAAATCTATTAAATATTTCTTAATGCTTTCTTTTGTGTGTTATAAAACCATTTTAGATCTAATCAAGTCACCTATTTTTTTTGCCTAAAATAATTTTTAAATTCTATTTTTAAAACATTATATTCTACATTCATAAAAATTCTGATTTTCAACGAAGAAAAGTGTAAAATAATAAAATATTTTTTTTTAATTTGTAAGACTAAATTAGGTGACTTAAATAGATCTAAAATGGTTTTATAACACACAAAAAAAAATTATTAAAAATATTCAATAGATTTAGAGAAAAGTGTACCTAAGTGTTGAAAATTATAGTTTTGAGAAAAACGCGAAAAACAAATGCAGTCGATCCCGTTAACACGAACTCGAAATGACCACCGAAACATTTCTTGTTCACCGAATTTCACGTAAATCGTCAGGAATTTTTTTTTACATTGAGCCAGTGAATAGTTTTCAAATATTAACACAAAAATTTCAGATTTTATAATGTAATACATAAATAATACAAGCATACAATTAGTAATTCAAAGGAGGCGTGGCACATTTGTTTATTTTTATAATTTAAATTTTTTCTAAGAAATAATTAACCGATCGATACAAAATTGGTCTTATTCGATAGATTGGGCTTCCATCTATCAGAAAATACTGGTTTCAAAAATTCGATTTTTTGGTTTTTGTTAACTATGATCCCCCCTTAAAATTAAATAATTACATCGATGCAAGCATGAATAATTTAGAGCCAATTTATTTACTAAAATTGTTTCAGATTGAATTTTATTGTATTGCTTTACATTTTTCATGTTTTCATTTAAATAAAACAAACATATTTAATTACAAAATTACTTAAGCAGGCTAAGTAATCAATTCTGTTACAAACCTACTTGTTTCTTTTGATGAAACAGCATCTTAAATATGTGTACCAAGTTAAAGTTGATGGCAATTTAACCAAGTGCAATATTTGCAACATTTAATTAAAAAAAAAACTTGACTGGGTTCTCTATGAGTGTGCTTTATAAGTTTTTGATATTAACATGTATTAGAATTGCATTTTGATTACAAATCTGTAATTTAATTTTTATATTTGTATAGTTCTTAGCTAATTTCAATATTTTAGGTGTCCAAAGTGTTAGCTTGGGTAATGAAGACTACAGCTACTTGCAGACAAGAATGTCCCTTCTGCACAATTCCCTTTCACAAGACCCTTGGAGTCCCAGTTGTGTGTTTTATGTAAACTCAAAGCACAATGTACTTTGGACGTCACTTGGGGAAGTATGGATATCTGTTTATCTAAAATAATTATTTAAGTCAGATAGAATAATTTGCTCTAAAACACTTCAATCAGGGCTGTATTTTTATGTAGGTTTAGTAGTTCCTCAACCTAGAGCAGCAAATTTTGAGTGTTGACAATTTAGCAATTTATTTAAAATTCAATTTATCATGCAAACTATTTAAATGATATTGCATATTATATTTATTCTAAACTATACTTGTACATCACGTTTGACATTAATATTGGGTTTGGCATAAATGATTATGGGAATGATACATAAGTACCATATAAACTCTAAGGAGCAGCAAATGATTGTTTGCCTAAATTTTAATTACTTTACAGAGCAGTACTTTATATGCCGAAATTGTCTTCAAAATTGGATGCATTGTATATAGTTTGTTTCTGAACACCTTGAAGTAATGCTGAATATTGGTTGCCTTGGACTTCACCAAATACCATGTTTGGGTCCACATGAGATTAGGGATAAAGCTTATTTAAAAAGAAACAACCAACAAATTGTTCTTGATTTTGTTTTAAGTTCCATGGTTTTGATAAACATAATATGCTCTTCTCAAAATATTAAAAAAAAATTATAGTAGTTAATTCTCACTGAATCTATATTTTTCATTACCTTTTTATATTGTAATGCACATATCTTTAACCTACTACTGAAGAGGTATAGAGCGTCCAGGATTTTATCTCGGTACATAGATTCGGTGCATACATTCATACATAGACTCGGTACCAGGATTTTATCTTGGTACCTCTTGCATGCAAGCCCAATACGGAACCCTCTGCGACAAAGTAATTACTTGGTCGCAAGGGCTGGTATTGGGTATTTGTGCTGACTGCAACAACCTGCAGAGTGGGTCTTTATTGAAACTTATCAGAAATATTATCAGTTGCTGCCTTTAATCTAATGATTAAAATAAAAAGAAGAATTACAAACGCAACTTCGAACACATGGCCGCCATTTTTTATTACAATCCAAAGATGAAATTTGAAAACATAGACAATATTAATTCACGCAGCTTAGAGAAAGACAAAGAGCCCTGCTAAGAGCAAGAAATTTAACAAAGTTGGAGCGTGTGCATTAATTAAATATGAATACTTATATTAAAAACCTTGCAAATATCTTTGTTATTTTAAAAAACTGTATTGTTATAATGTGTTATTTTTTCTTTTATTATATTTACAAAATAATTAAATTGATTTTTTTATTTCAATAGGATGGCCGTCTTACAATCCCCCGTTGTGTGTGGAGTATCCCAATGGAGTGTAGCACCTCCCATGCGAATGCCACTCTCTATTTCCCTGCTGCTGATTGGGCGGTTCTTTGTGACGGAGGGCGGAGTCTGTATATTTTGTACACGCCCAGCCGGGCGGCTGGTGAACCATGGATGGTAAAATAAGTTTTAATTATTTGTTATTGGCAACAGGGTGGTGTAGTGTTTATCATGTCTAGCTTTCAAGTCTGAGTATCAAGCTTACTTGGAAGGTTAAATTGGGTTGATTGACATACTAGCCACTTGACATTGATGATTGCTAGTATTAATACCGAAGGTTTCACCGCTACAGAAACAGCTGTGCATTACCTCCAGTGCCATTAGGCTCAGCCATACTTTGATCAATTATATTATTTGTTATAGGTAAATTTTAATGCTTGTGAGGAAACACAACCTCTATAATTGGTAATCACTTCAACTTTCAACTCCCCACATGAGTGAAAGTTTTTTTTAAAAACAGATTTGGTGAATTTGGGGATTTGGAAATAGGCGAATATGTATGAGTGTATGCACTGCATTAATTTTAAATTTAATTTATTTCAGATAAAATATTTTTTTAAAAAATAGGATCAGGTTCATTTTGAAAGAAAGGATCTTAAAAACATTTCCAGATGAAAATAGTACATTATAAATAAAAACTTTAACGTTTAAGATTATTGTAAAAATTGCACAAATTGCGGAAAAAGACTGGTCTAATAACGATCAGAGTGTTAAATCTGGCAGGATGCTGAAAATATTAGAAGACTGAACTTCGTGAGAATTAAGATATTATTTATGATGTACTGTTATTAGTTATGCTTAAAAGTATTCCATCATCAGTGATGGCAAACGTTCCAATTAATAATGTTCTGTAGTGTGGTACAGTTGAACAGCTTTCAAAGTTCTTTAAAGAATTGCTACTTTTGTTTTCATGCAGTGTAACAATAAAGCATAACATAAATATTCATTAAGTTTAACTGCCTAACATTGAATTAAACATTCTTAGTTTTGTTACAGGTTTATCATACACACAATTTAGAAATCAGTACATCCAGTTACTTGTTGCATGCTGTCCATCATACTTTTCCTACTGGTCAGCAAATCGACTGTGTTATAGCCACCGTTCTGCATAAGTCCAAATTAACCGATGACCTGCATTTTCCAGAGTCTTTTGCTTTTATATCAATTCTTGAATGGCATTCATTTGTTTGCGGTGAGTATCATGAAAAGCTAACGATGTTTGTTTTTCAATAATTTAATCGCCTCTTTAAGACCAGCCTAAATACCTTCAGGTCTTCAAACCAAAGTGCCTCTGTGTTAATCAAATGTGAAAAAATTATTTTCTAAGTCAGATTTCTATGGCTGCAATAGATATTTAACATGTTTTTTTATACATGTAGCTTTCACAAGTCTCTATAACTACACTTTCTGAAATTGGTTCAAATACTTTTGTAATATTTTCAATAAATAATTTTACACAAAATATTCAAACCAATTCAAAAATTGGGATTATAGAGACCTGTAAGCTACATTTATATAATGTATTTAAATATTCAATGTTTAATGTAGTGAGAGAAGTGTGGCTTAGAAAATATTTTTTTCCCATTGCAACACAGAGGCACTTTGATTTGGAGATCCGTGATTATTCTGGCTTATTCACCCTTAACTGTTGTTTTTTTCAGCGGTTTCACTATATTTTGTTTTTTTATTATGTTTCGATCATTGATTAAGGTGAAAAGTTTCATATTAGTGTAAAAATTACTTAGAAATTATAAATTTGTATTGGATATGTTTTATTTTTCAGGGCTAGATAATCAAATCTGGTCTAAAAAGCGCACACGCAGACTCTATGGTACCACTTTTCCTGAATATGCCGCAATTGACAATGTTGGAGGAGAAGCAATTTGTGTGGCCTCCCAAAATGAGTTTCAGTTTTATTTTGATTCGGAGGGCATTGTACATAAGAAAGCGGCTGCAGAAGAAAAAGGTTAGCATATGTTTATTGATTGTTCCTTTAGAATGTAATAGTGTCAGGGTTCCCAACCACCAGGAAAAACGAGAATCGACAGAAAAACAAATATGGCCAAAAAAGGTCACGAAAAATTGTGAAAGTTATGGGGAAAATTCAGTGAATTCATTTTGACCTGGCTGATTTTCAAGCTTTCTCAACAAAATCATGACTGAACACTACAATAAGTGTAATGTTTGTACCTAAATTTACTTTTAGTTTGTTGAAATATGAAGTATGTTTTGAAAATTATGTTTTGAATTTCAACTCTACATGTAAATTATTAAGTTTTTTAATTAAAAATTTTGAAGCTATATTGATTGCCGTTACCCACTCTAAAAATGTGTGTGTATATCAACAAACAACTTGTTCTTCAAAAATGTTTTTTTAATCGAATTAAACACTTAGATATTGTAAAATTTTAAACAATATTTTTAAAATTTGTCGTTTGAGATACTTGAATATATCAAACTGAGATAAAATTGACCGGACAAACTCTTGCTTCACATGTTTAAAAATAGCTATGCATAAAAATGTAACCATTAATAGTTAGATTACTGAATACTAAAAATTCAAATTTTTTGCAAATAAGGCCAAAATTACAGAGAACAAAAAGCCAAATCGGCATTTTTTTTAACTATTAGAATCTTTTTAATAGGTAAAGTTATAATTGATGTAAACACAGTTATTAAGAATTTCAAACGAAGTTAAGTATCTCGGTAACAAAAAAATGTAAACATCACAGCTGATAAATTCAATTAAATTGGTATAAGTAGATGTTAAACATACGAAATATCCTGCCAAAAATATCTTGATCATGCCTGATAAATTAATTCGTCATTTTTGTTTTTATTATTATGTTTTAAAGTTGCCCAATTTCATATCAATTCTATTTTCTAGAAGTACCTCCTTCTAAATACACCTACATTCAAACTCCAGAAGATATCAGTGTTTATTTCCGACTGCCCGAACACATTAAAAAAAGCGACCTCCAAGTCAACCTGGGTTCCAGTCGCTTGGAAGTTCTCGTTCAAGGGACTTGTGTATTGTCAGGCGATCTGGCTAACTTTATTGATCATGAGTCAAGTACATGGATTCTGAAAGATAATAAGTAAGTGCATGTTATATTTGAAACCTTTGAATTTTAATTGATGCTTTTTTTTATTTTTGAACTAATTTACTCAAATTTGAAGAGCTTAATGGAAGAAGGTGTTAAGTTTTTTTTAAAATTAAAGTTTTTATGTCAATGAACTTATTGCTAACTTTATAAAATGTTCCCCTTTTTCATAAATTTAAATGTTAGTTTATTTTTACGCTTAACAAGTTCTGTTTTCAACAGATCTGAGTGCAAAAGAAAAACTTTAAAAGCTCGTTTTCTCGTTTTCATCTTTTTTCACTTGGCATGTTCTTCCACTAAGCTCTTCAATTATGGTTTACTTCATAGCGAGGGCAAAATAGTTGTTTATTGTAATAAAATACCATTCTGTTAAGCTAAATTTAATTTTTAATTTGAATAGTTTAACACATTATTACACACTATAAAAGACAAATACATATGCAACTTTGATTCAATATCTTTAAATAATATTTTAACTTAAACAGAGGCTGGTGTTAAGGGTTACACGCAAGAATTGTATGTAGTTTTTAAAGAAAAACTCCTTTTGTAATTAAAAAATTCCTTGAACTAATCCACTTGAAGTCTCGCCCTCATAAATAATGGATTAATCTACATTAATAAGCCAAATATTGAATTTCAACTCTACATGCATGCATAGTGGATAGGTTACTGTCCAATGTCAGGTGCATGTTTAAAGTATTTTTAATGCAAGGCATAAGGGGAATGTCCAACTGTCTGTCATTTAATATGTACTCCTCTGTCCCTCTCCCATTTCCTTAAGAAAGTTTTCAGACGCATTTTGAATCTTAAAAAACCATTAAAACTCATGTAAGAGATACCACTAGGCAGAGCACAGATGAACAATCACTAGCAAAAACGAATTTCTTTCAAATAAAATAATTTACTTTTTTTTTTCAACTCTCTTTTCAAGCGCTTTGACCTACTAAATTTGCCACTGGAATCTAGCTACCTAACCTTTATTTACCTTTTTGTTATGAATTTTTCACCTTTTGTCCTTAGCATATTATTAAAATATAGTTTAATATTCAAAATTGCCCTTGTTTAAAATTGTTGCAATAAAAAAAATCCGATGTCAACAAAATGTAAATAAAATATATGCAGTGTCATTCTCCAAAGTTTTTCTACTAAACAAAAAGGTGGGCTGGCTCGAGTTAGAAGAAATGAACTGCATAAACACAAGAAAGTGTGGCAAAAACTTTACGGTAAAAACAATGTTTTTTAAAAGTTGAATAATAAAACTTAAATACAATGAGGATAAAAGCAGTTACAGTTGCAGGATACAGTTACAATTACAGTACATGGATTTTCACGTGGGGCTTTCAAAATTAAACATCTACTGTTGGATAAATTAAGATCGAAATTTTTATTTAACCCTTTCAGTCCCAGTGATGCCATTTGGCATCATCACTTTCAATATTTTTTTTTTTTAATTTATGTCCCGTTATGACATCCAAACACACATCATTCGATTCTTCACACTTTGTTCTATCAGACAATATTTTACATTAATCTCAATAGAAGTCAGAACAACTATTTTTTTTATTTAGAAAATAGTCAACAAGCATTTCTCCTGATTTTTGATAAGTTCACTTCAGTTCCACATATTTCGAACACAATTTAAACTAGTTCGGTTAAAATAATTACTAATTTATTTTTAAGAATATGGTCAGATACCTTAAAATATATAACTCAAAGTGTTTTTAGGTAATATATATTTTTTTATTTTGTTGTTTTCCAAAATTTGGCATTGCTTCAAAAACCATATAAAAAATTTCAATGAATTTTTTTTCTTATGGAATTTGTATATTTGACCTAAAATAAGCTAATTTTGTGAATATCAGATGTTTCTGTAGTGTAGTAAATTTTTGGGACAGAAAGAGTTAAAAACATTACTAACACTAACATTATCAACATGTACTTATTGTTCTTTAGATTGGAAGTGACCCTGTTCAAGGCGGAAGTCGGCCTCATGTGGCAGGAGCTTGTGAAAGGCAACAAAGAGGGGGAGGAACTCATGGACCCTGCTCTGGTGGAAGAGGTGCACTCGCGTCTGGCGCACCTCACCTCAGACACGGAGGTAATGATGGGTTCCGATTGGTTGACTGGAACTGGTTTGGTTTTTGTCGTTTGTAGTCAATGTAGTGCCGGATCTAGAAATTGGTTTTTGGGGGAAGCTATATTTTCAACCCTTTTAATTAATAGGGCTAGTTAATTAAGTTAATTTTAATTAATTTATTAAATGTTTTAAATCTAATTATCAATTTTAATTAATTAAAATCCATTTATACCACAATTTTATTTATATAGTACAAGATGATTTCAATTTGGGGGGCGCTTAAGTCCTCTAGTCTCCCCTCCCCGGATCTTACATAACATAACAAGTAAGAGCGCCCAATGAGGGAAGAGTGTAGGCTATATAGCCCATTACTCTATGCGCATATGATGACAGAAAAATGTAAGTGATTCAATTACTTAACCAAATAGTCGGGAAAAGGTGTTGATGATAAGTAGGGTATCATAGCAAGTTTCCATGACACCCTCCTGTATATGGTATAACGGAGCAGGCTGCATCTGCTTTTTACTCCGTAGTTCCACTGGGCAGGTCATCATCCTTCTGCCACAGTGGACGTCAAGGGTTAGGGACAACTTTAGTTGGAGAAGGAATCCTGAAAGGTAAAATAAAGCAATAATCAAATGAAAATTGTAAAGTGGGCAATGTGACACAAAGAAAATGGCCACTGTGAGGTCAATTCTCCCAGAGGGCCATAGACAAAATGTATCAATCCTGCCTAATTTCCTCCCCGGATCTACTATTGGGTGGATTTGTAGATTCTGGTTACTTGGAAAATTTGTTGAATTACTATAGGGTTTATAGATTGCCTTAAAAATGCTCCTAAATTATTTAACTATCTTAGGCTTATCTCCTCTACCAAGTAAAAACACAAAATTTGTTTTAATTTAAAATTATGTGAAAAATTAACTAAATCAAAAACAAACTAAACTCATAGGTTTTTTTTAGTTAAAATAGCATTAAAATCTCTTATAATTTGTCTTAAAGTTTAAAGTTGCAACTCTGTATTGCACATCATTTTATGTTGAATAGGATTCTTCTTTGAAGAGCATATATATAATATATTGGTGACATTGAATTACCTTTTCCTACGGTTGTAATCATTGAACAGTTGTGTAATAAGTCTTAGTTTTGTAATTATTATTTTATTTTTGTTTATCAGGTGACCCCTAGCAATAAGATGCCATTTAATTTAGAACAATTAGAAGAGTGTGATTCAACTACAGAACAGCTAACTTTTCAACGAATTGATGGCAATGAACACATAGAAACACACAGGGTATGTTAAACATCCGTTTGACTTAGTTGTCCAAAATTGTATTTTGAAAACTAGTTATTGGGTTAATTATATATGAGGTTTCAAATACATAGTTTCAAAAACGTGTTTAGGTTTTTTATTTGAATATACTTTTTATATGACCATGAAAAAATTGTATATTTTAAGGCTTAGATGAAGTGGATAGGTTACTGTCCAATGTCAGGTGCATGTTTAAAGTATTTTTTATGCAAGGCATAAAGGGAATGTCCAACTGTCTGTCATTTAATATGTACTCCTATGTCCCTCTCCCATTTCCTTAAGAAAGTTTTCAGACACATTTTGAATCTGAAAAAACCATTAAAAAAAACTCATGTAAAGAGAAAAGCTTTCACCATCAAAGATAACCAGTCAATCAAAGATATGTAAAGATTTGTCTTTCATCTAAGTACACAGTTTCTAACACATGGAAAAATCTTTTTTCAACTTCAATTAATAATTTTGAAAATTAATAACTTATTAATTTTTATTATGATTAATTTTGAATGCATAAATTTTTAAATATGCTTTCTATTCTATTTTTTTAAATTAATTCAAAGCATGCAAAACCATTATCATATTTTTATGACTTATTTATATAAAATTTCATTCCAGCAAAATTGACCATAGTTAACCAAGTTTTGGTTCTGTAAAAGGTTTACTATGAAGGAGTTTGACTGTATCTAAGTAGGATAGGTAGGCTAAACAATCAACACACTGCAAGAAGTTGGCATTTAAAAAATTAATTATTATTATTTAAAAATTAATTAAAAATTATTATTTAAAAATTTATAATTATAATTTATTAAATATTCTAAGAAAACTCATATTCGAATACCAAAACAAAAGTAATTCCAGACAACAAATGAAAACAAATTATTGGAGCTGTTACCATTTATTACATGAAACAACCCCATTTGATTTGTTTTGCAACTGGTTAAAAAATATTTTCCATTTTTTTCTTTCTTTGTTTCTTCTTCTTTCTTTAACAGGCTACAGTTTCTTCTTCTTTCTTTAACAGGCTAGTCAGGCTACAGTTTCTTCTTCATCTTTAACAGGCTAGTCAGGCTACAGTTTCTTCTTCTTCTTTAACAGGCTAGTCAGGCTACAGTTTCTTCTTCTTTCTTTAACAGGCTAGTCAGGCTACAGTTTCTTCTTCTTTCTTTAACAGGCTAGTCAGGCTACAGTTTCTTCATCTTTCTTTAACAGGCTAGTCAGGCTACAGTTTCTTCTTCTTTCTTTAACAGGCTAATCTGGGGGGCCACCAGTGGCTGTTCTGCAGGCAGCCCAGTCCCGAGTCCCTGCCCTCCGTTTGCCTGCGTCACGACGTGGATGGAATTTTGTGGCAGCCCAAAAACGTATCCAGTGAAGGAGAGATGGAACACTTCAAGGTTGGCATTTCTTTACGTTTAATAGAGTCTTTAATGAAGGAAACTGTGGTAATAAAATAGTTTTATATGCATTCTGTTGAAGTCGTAAAATGAACAGAATCCCCTGAACAAGACAACATCAAGTTTTGATATGATGGAACCATAGAGATCATAGTAAAAGTAATAGAGTGCCAGATCACGTGACCTCCAATTGCAGTGTCTTGACACGCATGGAGCCAAGATTACCATGGCAAACTTGCCAGTGTTGCTACCTCTTTAATGAGAAAAATACAACAGCTTTATCAAAATGTACCATTTACTACTAAAATTAAAAGGAAAATAACATAAAAATGCTAGAAAAGGGTGCATATTTTCTTTCTATAAAGTCACTAAAAAGAGTCCATAATGCAGCTAGTATTTTTATGGTATCTAATATATATATATATATTTTTTTTGTAATTTCAGTATTAAATGGTATTTTTTTTTATTGTGCTGTAGTATTTTCCTCATGAAATGGGGGACAACACTGGCAAGGTAGTATAAAATTCTGGTGGTAATTATCTGACTCCATGCATGTCCTGCCGCCACAATTGAAGGTCACATGATCTTCCACTTTAATATACTCTTATAAATTTATTTCAAATATTTTACAAATTATTCTTCCTATTAACCCTCTGAGGTATAAGCAAATTGGCTGAAGTGTGTTGTTGAAGGCTGAACTAAACTTGTGTCGGCTGCATGAGATTACACTTTAAATTAAAAATTTTAATAAAATTCAATTTCTTAAAATATGAAATTATACATCTGTAGTAGATGGTTAAAAATGGCTCCTCCATGCTTTAAAGTTTAATAAAATTCTAATATTTTTTTAAAAATAAATATGTGTGTGTTGCTGGAAAACCTAACAGTTAGGTGACGGATTTAAACGTCTGCATCCTTCAAAGCGTTAAAGCTACCAACACATTACTATGAAGCTCAAGTGTTCATTCAATGATCTCTCTTTCAGGTTGAGCACACGGCCACCTTCCCAGCACTGGGCTATGTCCTGGCCTCCAAGCAGGACAAGAAGTTTGTCTCCAGTTCACCGGACTCTTCGTTTGCCGTCATTTCCGACTGCTCCAGGCACTTGTACGTGTATTGCCAGCCCGAGAGCTTGCAGTCAGGTCTAGAGCTAAGGAACAGGAAGACAGGCCAGTCAGTAGCACACATTGCCAAGCAGTTTGTCGTCTTCCTGGAGAGTTGCGATCGCATGATGGGTTTAGCTGTGAGCAATGAATGTATATTTGCATTAAGTCAGGATACTTTGTATGCCGCCAAAGTGAAGTGCGGATGAGCGTTTCTTCTGTGAAGAAGTTTTTATAGAAAGTTTCGAATAAAGTATTTTTTAAAGATTTGGGAGTTGTTGCATTTACTATAATCTATACATCGCCCAATAATTCGACACCCACTGATCCAGGCACCTGTACGTGTATTGCCAGCCGGAGAGCTTGCAGTCAGGTCTAGAGCTAAGGAACAGGAAGACGGGCCAGTCAGTAGCCCACATTGCCAAGCAGTTTGTCGTCTTCCTGGAGAGTTGCGATCGCATGATGGGTTTAGCTGTGAGCATGAATGTATATTTGCGTTGAGTCAGGATACTTTGTATGCCGCCAAAGTGAAGTGCGGATGAGCGTTTCTTCTGTGAAGAAGTTTTTATAGAAAGTTTCGAATAAAGTATTTTTTAAGATTTGGGAGTTGTTGCATTTACTATAACATACATTGCCCAATAATTCGACACCTACTGATCCAGGCACCTGTATGGGTTCTGCCAGCCCAAGAGCTTGCAGTCAGGTCTAGAGCTAAGGAAAAGGAAGACGGGCCAGTCCGTTGCACACATCGCTAAGTTTGTTGTCTTTTTAGAGGACTGCGATCGCATGATGGGTTTAGCTGTGAGCAATGAGTGTATATTCGCGTTACGTCAGGATACTTTGTAGGCCGCCAAATTGAAGTGTTTATAAGCGATTCTTCTGTGAAGATGCTTTTATAATAAAGTATTTTTAATGTATGGGAGTTGTTAAATTTACTATAGTCTACACATCGCCCAACAATTTAACTCCTACTGTTTGTATATGATGCCAGCCCGAGAGCCTGCAGTCTGGTCTGGAAATGGGGATCAAGAAAACTAAGGGTGCACCCGTGCAACGCCGGGTTTATAAAGCCAGTTATAACATATCTGTGATTTAGTGAAATAATATAAAGCGACAACCACTTTTTTTAGAATCGTTCCCCTCCAAAAAGAGAAGAAAACCAAAAAATCTCCATTTCGAATTTTTAACACCATTCCTTTACTTTATATTTTGTATAGGCTAAGTGAATGTAGAGTTTCAATTGTAAATGGTTGTTGTGTGACTTGTTAAATAAAACTCTTTTGTTTTTCACCACTAAAAAGACAAAAAAAACTAATTACAAAACCATATCCTTTAAAAACCGAATAAAGAATTATTTCATGCAAAAAATTGAGTTGAAGTAAACAATGAAATGAATTCCTTTCAGATTTTTCTTTGTATGAGTCCTTGTATAATGGTTGGGATTCTTTAAAACTGCAATAAAAATCACGAATAATAGTCGGTGAAATGTGTAACTGTGTGTGGGTCACATACAAAATACAATATTCAGACCACGCATAAAATAACTGAAAAGAATATATTTATTTTGTTAAAACCTCCTCGATGAGTTGGCAGGAGTAGCAACTACAGTAAAACCTCTGAATACCGGACACTCGCGGTGCCGAACCTTTTGTCCGTTATTTGGAGGTGTCCGTTATTGGGGGGGGGGGGGGGGGTACATTTTTAATTTTGAAAAAAAAACCATGATTTGACGAAAGGTTAAAATTACTAATTAAACTAAAGAAACTAAATTTAATAACTTTGATTTGTAATACAGTTAGTTAATGTTTGATTGTATTTTAAAATCTATGCAACTCAGCAAGATAAACATGCTTTAATTAAACGTTCTTTTTAAATTTTGCCGCCACTATATTTTTCGTTTTTGAAGCACAAAGTCTTGTCCGGAAATGCGGTAAAATAAACCATCCTATAAATGCCTAAAATAACCAGAAAGAAATATCACAGCCTATCTGCGTTTTTCCAACTCTAAAACGTTATGCAGTAGATCTCACACTTAACTTTTCTTTTTCAGCAACATCCAAAACATCCATTTTTTCTTTCAACTTTCAACGTTAACCTTTTTCTCCTTTAAGACATTATTTTACTTAATCTAAATCAGCTCTCGTTACTCGTTAGCAATTCGACTTTTTTGGATTATGAGCAATTAGGAATCGGACACAACAACTCCAGGAAAGCGGTCAAACAGGTTCAGTGGACTAAGGGGCGATTGCATTCACTCCCTCTCAATTCTCGGAAAGAGAAGATTTCGCGAATAATGGGGGAAATTGACATGGGGCGTGTCGAAACCATTGTAAAGCTATGGTGGTCATTCTAAGGGTTACTAGAAGGTCATAGAACAGTCACCAATACGTAGTTTAGCGATAAGAGAATGAGGGTGCAAAAATATTTGGATGCAAAAATGAGTTTTATTGGGATTGATAGCCGAATTAAATAAAAAAAAAAATTAAAAATGCGTCCGCTATTTAGAGGGTCCGTTATTTAGAGGGGATTACATTAAGTAACCTATGTTAAGGGACTGGGACTTGAGAAAATGTCCGTTATTTAGAGGTGTCCGCTTTTTAGAGGTGTCCGTTAGAAGAGGTAACACTGTAGCAACCATTCCTAAGTTCCCTTATATAGCTAATCCGGCGGCGTAGTGGTTAAGGCATTGGCCTCTGGAGTTTCTTGGACCGGGCCCGAATCCCGTTCTGGCATGGATGATTGTGTTTGTCGAGTATATGCGGAGTACGTGCTCGTAAAATCTGTTGGGTCTGAAAGTCCTGTGGGCGGTCATTGCGCAGTTTCCCATGGGTACAAGTCCCTGGAGAAAATTTCCCTCTCCTTCAGGGACATGTCTAAATTGCGGAGGTGGTGACAGATGACAACATCTTTCATTTGTATTTGTTAGTGTCTTGTGTTGTCCTACTTGACGATGGTTTATAAGCCGGTCCTTGCGACCACGCACACAAGCCTGAAAATATATGTCTACCAACCAACTATCGTAAACGTAAGTTCCGTTTTTTTGTAAACTCATGTGTCTGCTCATTGACCTTTTGTCACTCGGTAGCAAATACAAAGCGTTTGCAGCTGTGTTAAAACTCTGTCATCAGACTCTGCAACTTGAATTTGGCAGCAAACAATTTTTTTAAAAACAATTACCGATGATAGCGAGCACGTGGGGTATATATAACTGACTCCAACTGCTATTTTTTTTACTTTTAAAAGGTTTGTTATTATATTTATAGTAAGAATGCAATGTATGCTTGCACCTTTCTCAATGTTTTTGATTTCAGTTTCTCGAGATTGGTATTTAATGCTGTTTTTTCTTTTCTCAACCAACCCTAACTAACGTGTCTCTGTATATTTACTATTCAAAGTTTCTGAATATTGATCCGCTATTTATTAATTTTCTAAGAAACTGTCACTTCAATCTCGGTATATTCCTTCTTAAAGTCGAATTCTGGTGAAGGCATTTCAGTGTATATAAGTTTTTCTGTATAGAAATATCCGCAGTTGTAACTGCACATTGAGAGTATTGCTAAAACAACCAATGAAATTATGAAAGATTATAATGTCATTTAAATGATTATGGGCTACTTCAGAATATAACTTGTACATATAGACATGTTATTACATGATTGAAATGTTAACTTATAGCAAAGTGGAGGGCTTATATATTTACACAGTTATAGAGACCCCCCCCCCCCTTAAATGCAAATATCACCAACCCAAAGAACAGTTTTACATGCATGCACATATATACCAAAATATGAAGCATAAAGTGCATCCCCCTTCTTATCATTGAACTCTGTTAAATGCATTTTTGTTGATCTAAGTTTTTCTGTTTTGCTGCAGTGTTATGGCATCAACTTTTTTTTCTTGCAATTATAATATCAAGGAACACATTCTTATTCGGAAGATAATTTAAATAGTCAATAAGATAAATAAAAACAGTTGTACTCTTAATTCAGAAATTAAATCAACTAATTTCATCATATTAAATAATAATTCATTTAGTGCATCACATTGCAATGTAGATGTAATGTATACATTTTTAATTTCACTGAATCCATTTTTATATTAATACATAGAATATAGATAATATTTGATTCATGAAACAAAATTTATTGTCTTTTGACTTTTTTCAATAATTATTTTTCATAAACCAAGTATAAAACAAAATCAGGCGAAAGAAATTTATTTGCCAGTGGTATGCAATGCATTTTTGTGTGTGTGCTCGATGCAATTTAAACAAAAACATAAGACATTCTCATTAAACTTATTAGGCAATAAATAAATTTGGAATACCTATTAATTAAATTAGTACCAAATTTAAGTACTAAATCATTTAAGAAATTTCTCATTTGGTTCACATGGTAATAACCTCTTAGTTTGCTCCTTAATTTCCTTTAACGAAATTTCATTTGTCAAAAATATCCAATCGACTTTATATCGAGATATATAGTAGATATTGAAAGAATTTTAATCTATATATAGTTAAAAATGTTTAATAAAATCAATTGGTTTTCATCAAGTAGTTTAAACTCTGTCAACTCTGGCTATTTATTTCTTTAAAACAAAACTTTATTTAATTTTAGTTTATTATTCTTTTCATTAGTACTGATTAATAATTTCATCTGCTAAGTAGAGTTGGTCTGCAATTTTCAGGGTTCGTGATTTTTTAAAAAAAATCAAATTAATCGGATTTTTTTTATTTAAATCGGATTTATTTGATTTAAATCGGATTTTTTTTATTTAAGTCTTATTTTAATCAAATATTTAATTTTTGTAATGAATTTTGAATACATAGTACCAGGCAATTTGTTTTACTAAAATTACTTAACATGTAAGCCTAATTATATGTATAATACCATAATTTAAAAGTTAAAAATGTATACCAATACAATACTAAAAATTCGAAATTTCCAGTTGCAGGTTTATTGAAGAAAAAAATCTTCCAAATCAGATGCACAAAATAAGTCACTTATAAAATATTACTTACTTTATTAACCTTGATAGTAAATACTTGGTTAACAAAAAACTACTAACAATACTTCATAAATTGATAGCCTTGTGTTTGAATGATTAGTCTATTATTTCATTATGTGATCAGTCCAACTGTTGTTAAAATGAAAATTTTGCAGTGGCACTTTGGCAATTTATCAGTGGCATTCTGGCATTGTCATGTTAAAAATTGAATGCATATATGTGAATTTATAAGTTTTTTTAAATCTTAATGTCATTATTAAAATATTAATTTTAAAAATAGGTTTAAATTAAATTTAAAAAAATCCATTGATTTAAATCATGATTTTTTTTAAAAAAATCCATTGATTTAAATCACGATTTAAATCATGATTTAAATCAAGTTAAATCAAATCAACGAACCCTGGCAATTTTAATAGAATTTTTGCTCCTGATTTAGGAATGATTCGTTTTTAAGTTTCACATAATGAGAGTAATATATTATATAGGTACTCTAACATACTTGATCTTAAAAAATAAATAAAAACACTGATGACATTCATAATAGTACAGCATAGTGATAAAACATAAGTGATAAAGAGGTGAAGATGAGCTTTAAAGTTTGTAGGTTGCACTTGGATCTGTTAAAACCATTACTTGTAAACAGTAAAAATAACTTGATTGAAAGTTCTAGAAATGGCAGAAAATTTTGATTTGTCGAGGGAGAATAACCTGTTCAATTGAAAAGAAAATCTCAATTTTTTCAGAAGTTTCTCTTAGCAACTTCTTTTACTAAGCTGTTTAAATGGAAATGTACGCAGACGAAGTGAGGCGTTGACTGTCTTGTCTTGCTCGTCCCGTAACATTATCTCTTATTCTCCTGCAGTTCAGTGTTTATCTTTTTCGATATTCTTTTGCTCGGTGGTTTAACCGCTTTTGCTAAAGAGGTACATTCATGGACATCAGTAGAATTCACTTCACAACTTCTGTTGACAATTTATCTTAATACAGTAGACGCTGCTTAATGTTATCACGGTTAATGTTATCAATCGTTTAGTGTTATCAAAATCGCTTAGTCCTGTCCTCTTATATCAAAATACATTGAAAAATCATCGGTAATTGTAATCAAAATGTTCGTTTATTGTTATCAGTTTATTTGTAAATTTCCCGAAAAAACCCGATATGAATGCTGAGGACTTCAAAGCATGGATGGAGATCGACGAGAAGGTTGCGACTTCTACTTCGTTAACTAATGAGGACATTTGCGAAGCCGTTTGTGTCAAAGATCAAGCTTCATCACAAGATTCTGATGACAATGATGAACCCAAAAGTGCTATATCACGGAGTCTGGGCAAAAAATTCTGACGCCTGCTCAGATGAGGGAGACACTTCGAATCTTATATCTAGGTGTGCAAAACAAAGCCGACGCCCGACGCGGAACACTTTCATAAGCAATATGATTATGAGGGATTCGTAAATGACTTGCTTCGAAGGAATGCTAAACAATTGATAATTGATGACTTATTTTTCTGTTAATAATTAACCTTTTGCATTGTTTTCTGCCGTTCATCATTCAATACGTAAGCCTACTCACTAGCAATTCTTTTTTTAGTGTGCATTAATTTCTATTAAATACTATAGAGTTTTACAGCAATAACTCCTAATTTAAAATTAATTTTTATTTTAATATGGGTACGTTAAAAAATCATTTAAAACTTTTTTTCGTGTATTGTAATCAATCGGTTATTGTTATCAAATCACGTTCGTCCCGATGTGATCACATTAAGCGGCGTCTACTGTACTACCTTTTTTTTTGTTCATGAAGGTTCAAGCTTTCCACAAATACACAAACAAAAATAGCTTATTTATTTATTTGTATTGTGATGTATCAAGATGGTTCGTTAAAAAGTTAGTTTATCAGATATTTCGGATTAAAACAATAGTTAAAATCACATAAAACTGATTAAACTGGTTTGTTTATTCATTGCAAACCAAAAAAGTGTAATTGTTAACCCTCTAAATCTCCTATTCTGACTAAATTGATGTGACCCTTCTTAGCAAATATTAAACACCAATTTTTTCAAAATTGCAAAGCATTCTTTCTTATCTTATAAATACATTCTTGTTTGATAATTATATTTTTATAAAGAATATATGCATAGAACTACAGGACTGAAGAAGTTAAACAGAAGAATTAATTGGCAGTTCTTGTTTTTCAAGGCTTGGCTGATATTAACTATTTTGGATCTGCTTAGCTAATAAAAATTATAATCAAAAATCATTTGCCAAAACTCTTCTATGCCCTGCGAGTTGGATAGTTTAAAAAAGCCATCAGTTTGTT
Organism: Hylyphantes graminicola; assembly: GCA_023701765.1. Classification (NCBI taxonomy): domain Eukaryota; kingdom Metazoa; phylum Arthropoda; class Arachnida; order Araneae; family Linyphiidae; genus Hylyphantes; species Hylyphantes graminicola. The sequence goes on along the minus strand of CM043115.1, from coordinate 3,718,191 downwards.
ATGTTTCTTTCTTTTTGTAACTTTTTATTATTTCCTTTTAAACTTGACCTATTATAATTTTTCAGCGAATCAATCCAGAAGTGCCACATCAGAAATATTACAACAATGCAATAACTGGCAATAGAAGTATTTTCGGAAGTTCCATCCTATGTTACCTCACTGTATGTTTTCGATCTTCCTGCATTTTCTTGAAGAAGCTACAAGCGAAGGAGAAATCACACACATCAAAACGTAAGGGAAAAATTTGGTTGTCTTCATTTTGGAGCTTCGAAGGGCTTGAAAAATAAATGTTCTATAAAAAATACAGATAGTTTTAATAAATCCAAACCAATTTGGAATTCTTACTAAATATTAATAATAATGAACATATTACAGGTGTATGTTTTGCAAATGTACTATACAGTAAAACTCATTAAGTTTGCAGTATAGAAATGTTCTACGAGAAAAAGGGTAAATAGTTGTCATTTTCGAGTGTGAGAATTGAATAAAAAAAAGGTATTTCACATTCATTAAACCAATTTATTTGTTATTTCAAGACACATTTTTATTAGTTTTTGCTTCAGTTAGAATGAAATAAAATATTAATTGTTTTTCCTTCAATTTTGAAATAACAGGGCGCACGAATACCAGGGTGAACGTATCGCAAAGGAGCGACCAATCAGAGCAGGCAAAATTTTGGTGCCAGCAGCATTGTTTACGCCGTTTACTCCGCCTAGAACATTTCAATGCCGCAAACTTAAGGTGTGCTTTGGTATAGTCATTGTATGCTCCACAAAGATCTCATCAAGCCTAGTAATATCCTTGGTATTAAAGTAAGGTAATTTTTATAAACTGTAATAAGTGGTTATTGGTAATGATGTTTAGATTAAACAATTGCATTTGACATGAGTCTACGGCAAGTAGATTATGGGATAATTTTTTTAGGCATATTGATATTACTTTGGTGATAGTTAAACCATGACTATTTTGTGGGTATTTCTATGTCTATTCAGTGAGTGTTACGATTATCTCAATTTCGCTCGATGAACACTTAAAAATGGCCCATAAATCAACTACACAGTTGAAGAGCTTAGTGGAAGAACGTGCTAAGTGACAAAAAGGTGAAACCGAGATAATGAGCTTCAAAGTTTTTAGTTTGCAACTTTTCTGTCATTCACAAAATCATAGTTTTTTCGGCATGATATTTTAGTTTGGTTCTTCAAAATACATGTTGTCTTTTGGCTTAGCCGTACGTTACGTAATAACGCCTTTGTTACGGAACGCGCGTGACGCCTCCTGCACTTGGCATGTTTTTCCTCCGAAAGCCTTCAGATTTTTTCAGTCGTTTAGTGGAAGAAAGTGCTAAGTGTCAGTTTTTAGGTAAATTTGATCCATAAGAGTTTCATAATTTCTGTTCTAACATTTCGATTGTCAGAATTCTTTTTTTGTTTGGAAGACAGATCTTCACAGATATCTTTTATACTTTTTAATCGTTTGCCTGTCCGTCCATCATTTTGTCCGTCCGTCTATATCCCTTTTAATCTCCGATACAAAGTGCCTGATTTTGAAAATTATTTTTTTTTGGTTCGAACGTAAAGAAATAGATGACTACAATTATAGTGTTTGACCATCTGCTTGTACGTCTGACTGTTATTTTGTTTCTGTCCATACGTCCTACTACCCCCCCCCCAACTTCTTTTGTACCCGTCCAATTTTTAAAGTTATCATTATCAATTACCTAATATAAAATATAAGGTAATAAAAGTATTGCGATGGGTTCAATAATACAAAATGAAGATTTTGTGCTTTCTACATGTTTGTGCTCATTCTATTTTTTTTTTTACATTGATCCGTCTGTCTGTCTGAAACCACTGTACAGTTCAAAATAAGGGTGTAGTGTAGTGTAATCGTTTCCGGGTGCCTATTTCTAGCCTCCATTAGGAGCTTAAACACAGCCAATAACGCCTCGTAATTTAGAACCCTGATCAAGTGACGAAAATTGATACGGACTTCAAATTTGATACACGTGTTCCCTGTGCTAGTAGGACGTGAAAATAAAGTTTTCTACAATATTATGCATTTGAAAGGATAAGCTGCCATAGAACTTTTAAGGTTTGAAAGTTATTGAAAATACTTTATAAGGGATATAATGACTTTTAAATAAGCGTTTCGATTTATTAATTGGTAATTGAAAGTAATATAGTGTTACACATCCCTAGTTTTAAAAAAAAAAGATATTGGACACCTATTTTATACATTTTGTTCGTCCGCCTGTCCCTACTGTAGCGATTTCTTTGACTATTTAAGTTAAAGGAAAGTAGGTTATATATAAGTTATTTTAGAACTTCTTGCTTAATGTTAGATGAGTAAGTTTATAATTAAAAATATTTTTTTTAAAAATACATTATCACTGAAATTATAAACTAAATGCATAATATAATAATAATACAAATAAACTTAATGAAAAGTATACAAAAAGATAGTAAAAGAAACATAAATGCATGTGAATAAAATAAATATTAAATTTAAAGATGTAAGTTTTCGCAAAATAAATTTTTAAATAGTTTTTCGATTAGAATAATCGAATTTAAAAACAAACTCTGATATTAAATAAAAAAAGTAAAAACAAGTTGTGTGGCAAGATATAGATCCTACGGATACTTACGTTTTTCTTTCTCATTCTTAATGGGTTTAATCAATTTTAAGAAAGATATTTTAACAGCATTTCTACAGCAATAGAACATGATCGTTTAAACAATTTATTTTTACAATCGTGATGCATAGTACTTTTTTTAAATTCATCGATATTTTAATAAATATTAAGAACTTATAACGTTTTATACATTATTACTTTTTTTTACATCAATTATAATAAACATATTGTAGTTTTACATAACAAAGCAATACCTGGACTAAATTTGTACTTACCATATAAGCTGCTATTCGCATGCACGTTCAAGCAAAAGTTCAACTTTCCGCTTGCCTCTTAATTCCAATTTAATAATTTTAAGAGTTTAGGACATTCCACAAAATGCATTCGATAGCTTTAGAGATCAAACGTAAAATGGCTTTAAACTATTTTTGTACCCATAATTCATTGTTTTAAGAAGCCAGATGCTTTGAATGTTCATGAAAGCAATGTTGTTTTAACGCGAACTGTGATCTCAGCAGGTGCAACTTTGTTTTAATTATACCATCTGTTCGCTGCTAAATTATCTAAGTTTATTACAATAAAAATCAGAAGACATTAAAATCAGACGATATTTTTTAAAATGTGAAACCTTTAACTCTGAATAATTGTAAAACAAAAATGCACTTTCTCCTGCTTTGCTAAATGCACTAAAACCAGGTTTTAAGCAATATAAATTTTATTTCATTGGTTATATTTAATAAATAAAGTTAATTCGTGTATATTAATTATATTTTGTTCAATTCATTTGATTATAACTACAAAAGATCCATTTGTTTTGCTATTAATGCAAGCGAAAGTCGAAATTTTCCGCGAACGATGTCACTTAGCACTTTCTTCCACTAAACGATCGTACCGGAATCAGACGATTTCGGAGGAAAAAAATGCTAAGAGCCCTTAGCACTTTCTTCCATTGAAAAAGTGACAAAAACGCGCACACCTTCCAACTTCGTTTACGAAAAAAGTACGAAATCGAATGTTTTCTAAAAAATTGAAGGCTGTTATGTTTAAAGAAGGTAATAACATAAACATTAACACAAAAATCTCAATTTTTTCAAAAATGTCACTTAGCACGTTCTTCCACTCAGCTCTTCAGTTTTTTTTAAGGATTTTGAAAAGATAAATTATTGAACGTATTTCAATTTGTATTTTGACTTAGTATCAATTGATCACCTTATAAATATTACATTAAAATATTTTTTATGAATTAATAACAAAAAAATATAGTTAAAATTGAGCTTTAAAAAATTTGTAATGAATGTTTAATTATTTTAATTAGAAGCACTTTAATTATGTTTCATATTTTTAATTATATTAGTTAATTATAGGCCTGCAATGAGTGTGTTTTGAGAAAAATTGAGTTTGACATAAAAATCAAAATTTACTGAAGAGAAATCGAAAATATGATCCCAGTTGAAAATTACATGTTTAATCAACAGTAAAATGGATGCAATTGATTTCTTAAAAAGTCAAAATGAATCTACCCATAAACTATAATTTAGCAGCTTCCAAAAATCACAATTGTAGTACTGTATTATTTTACAAAGCTCCTTGAGCAGGCCTCAGCATGGCTGCCTTACAAGCCCAAATTTCTCTATTCCTTCTCCATTATATGACTCCTACAGGTGTAAGAGGGGCTGGGGAGCCCAGTCGGTTAGGCGCTCGCCTAGCATGCGAATGGTCCCAGGTTCGGGTCCGGACATCAGCAAAATAACTGACGACATATAAACGGCCTGTGCAGCCGAAAAAATGTCAGACGAATAATACCCCGTGTAGAGGGAGTGCATGTTAAATATTCTTCAAAGTCCTAACACTGTGTACAATGTCGCCCTTAGCGGTTGCATTGGGGGCCTATTCAGGTGTCGGCTCGTCACTTGACTGTGGTTCTAAAATACGACGCCCATCCCCAATAGCCCTCATGTAGCTCTAGTGCGACGATAATTCAAACCTAACCAAGTTACAGGTGTAGGATAGCACACAGTTTTATTATCTCTATGTTTTTCAGCAGCCTTTCTGGTTTCACCCTAATCTCTCCTTGATAAATTATTTTCGGGTTAAGTGATTAATGAGCTAATGTAAATCTATAATATTCATTACAGGATCATCTTCATCAGCATTCAATGGTCATTACATCAACATCTCGATACGATTCTTACATTAACATCTGAACTGTTTAAACTGAAAGAATTATCCAAGTGAAACTAATAAAACTACCATTCCACTTCATTCAAAGTTTGAAAAGATCCCCCCCCCCCCCCCCCCCCCCCCGAAAAAAAAACCCACTGAAAATGTCAGGCAGAATTGTATGACTAGTAGTTGAGTGTGAATTCCATTCCCATGCAAATATTTGTATGTACATTAAAGCTAAAAGCCACACAGCTGTGAATTTTGAAGAATTTTGTAAGGAATAATTAGCTCCAGAATCGCATCATCATATAAAAGCTTACAATGCAGTCTAATGATAAGCCAAATAGCTGTGAATTGTGCCCCAAGTCATTTGGTAAAAAGTCCAATCTTCAAAAACATCTTTTGACACATACTAAAGAAAAACCACATGGCTGTGAATTGTGTAGCAAGTCTTTTAGTCAAAAGTCCCACCTTCAAACACATCTTCTGACACACACTAAAGAAAAACCACATAGCTGTGAATTGTGTAATAAGTCATTTAGTCAAAGGTCCAGCCTTCAAAAACATCATCTGACACATACTAAAGAAACACCACATAGCTGTGAATTGTGTAACAAGTCTCTTAGTCTAAAGAATAACCTTCAAGATCATCTTCTGACACATACTAAAGAAAAACCACATAGCTGTGAATTGTGCCCCACGTCATTTAGTTTCAAGTCTACTCTTAAAACACATCTTCTGACACATACTAAAGAAAAACCACATTGCTGTGAATTGTGCCCCAAGTCATTTAGTCTCAAGTCTTCTCTTAAAACACATGTTCTGACACACACTAAAGAAAAACCACATTGCTGTGAATTGTGCCCCAAGTCATTTAGTCTCAAGTCTTCTCTTAAAACACATCGTCTGACACATACTAAAGAAAAACCACATAGCTGTGAATTGTGTAACAAGCTTTTTCGTCATAAGTCCAGCCTTCAAAGACATCTTCTGACACATACTAAAGAAAAACCACATAGCTGTGAATTGTGTAACAAGCTTTTTAGGGGAAAGTCCAATCTTCAAAGACATCGTTTGACTCATACTAACGAAAAACCACATAGCTGTGAATTGTGTAACAAGTCTTTTAGTCTTAAGTATAACCTTCAAGATCATCTTCTGACACACACTAAAGAAAAACCACATTGCTGTGAATTGTGCCCCAAGTCATTTAGTCTCAAGTCTACTCTAAAAACACATCTTCTGACACACACTAATGAAAAACCACATTGCTGTGAATTGTGTAACAAGTCATTTAGTCAAAGGTCCAACCTTCAAAAACATCTTTTGACTCATACTAAAGAAAAGCCACAAGTGTCATATTTATGTAATATGTAACCCTTTCCAAAGTCCAATTTTTGAAGACATTTTCTGAGTGATACTTTATCAATGCTCCATAACTGTTAATTGTGCAAAAAAGTATTCAGTCAAAAGTCCAAGACTTCAAAATGTATTGTTACGCACATGAAAAAGAAAAGCCACTTTGCTGGGACTTGTGTAATTAGACATTTAGTCTCGTGACTTTCAATGACGTATTATGATGTAAACTTCAGAGAGCCTGACAGCTGAAAGGTGTGTGCATTAATTCTGAAGTCTTATGTTCAAGCACATTCACATTATATTAAAGTTTCAAAGTATACTGCAAAATGAAATTTATTGTCAATAAAAAGTAGATCAGCCAAAACCATGTGTGTGTGTTTCCCCCATCATTGAACTATTTTATTATTATGATGCTACCCATGCAATTAAATAAGTGAACTTAAAATACATTAGGTAAATTTATTTTTGAATTGAATGATTCTATTAAATATATGGGTAATTCCACGTCAGAAGAGACCACGACTGCAAAAAATAAATATTTTTTTTCTACAGTTGCAACTTTAAATTTGCTTTAGAAAGGTTTGAATTTTTTTTTTTGCATCAACAACTATTATTGTTCCATCTTTGGCAACACAGCAGCTTCAAAATTGCTGCTTCGTTTTGATAGCATGGTATCGTGTTTTTTATCATTTTGAACAAATGAATTTTAAGGTAAGAAACACATTTTTTCAGATTTTTTTGTAAAATCATTAAAATACACTATCAGAACTACCTTAAGAACGCATTATTAATTGGTATTTAAAACTAAATGGTATTTAATTAGGAAGATAAAGATCTCCTTTTTGACTGTAGTGTCAGTCACAAAAAGATATAAAAGTTTCTATAACTTTTTAAAATAAGGCTTTAATTCAAATTTTTTACGATATTTTCTTACTATAGTGACCTGTGTAATTCCACACCTTTTTAATTTAAAATAAAAGCATTTTATCTATTTATAACACATTTTAGCTTTGTAGTGTCAGTCACAACTTCTTTTTAATCTAGATGTTTTAGATTTGCCATAGTATTTGTAGATTTCTTATATTTTGATAATTTTGATTTAAGATGGCTATATCAACAGCTAAAAGAAAAAGGAGAGCAAAGGGGAAGTTTTTAAGATGGGATAATTTTCAAAAATTTAAAGAAAATGAAAGCAAAAGCCACTTTACGGACAACACTTCAATTTAAAGTATTCCACCTCCATTGCAATCCTCCAACCGTTTGACAACCTTGGGTGGTAATTCTCTTCCAAGAGTCATGGTCATGTTTCTGCCTTCATTCATGATTAAAGTACCAATTGATGGACTTCGCGATACAGTGAGGAGGGGATAAAAGAAGTCACACTTTCTATGAAATTTGACTCACATTTTGCTAAAGATGTTTTCACTTTGCATAAGAAATCTGCCCAAACATATCAGTATTATACATTTCTGACAACTGTGTAAAAGGCAAAATAAGTAGATTAAATTTTATATGCTCATAAAAGAAGATAAATATTTATACGATTCCTGTTCCTCTAAAAAATTACTTCATTTTTTTAAATTAAACAAATACCTACTTAAAACAACTGCCAATGTTTCATTATATCCCCCAAAATACTACACAGCTGATTAAACAAATTTAAATGTTGTAAAAAGAAATACCTCTCAGCAAAATTCTGAAAATGAAATTAATGCTATAAAAATAGCTTTATTTCCTTTTGTGGTTAAATTATCGTTAAATATTTTGTGGACAAATGTTAAGTAGAGATGCTTATTGAATAAAACTGAAACATCTGCAATGGTCGGGAAGTCTTTTTGCGTGGCCTGAGAAGGAAGGTTTTTCAGAAAATGCTATTAAAGAAAGTAGCACGAAACTACGAGAAACCAACTTTAGGGGACCTTGTGTAACTTTTTCTAACTATATTTTAACCTTGTACGCAATTTTTAACTTACCATGTTCAACACTATTTACATATGTTTTGTTATTATAGCCTAAATTTCCATTTCTGTGATACAATTCACATGATGTAGAGTGTCATAAGTTGAATGTAGTGTAAGTCAAGCACAAAAGTGTTAATAAATTATTTCCTATGATATTTCAATACTTTTTTGAAATTAAATGATTTAGCTTTAAGCATTATACTTAAAATAAGCACTGGTAGAATGTTGATTTCCTGCATTTTGAAGAAGAAATTAGAGTTTAAGAAATTACCAGAAACCTACTTTAGGGGACATTGTGTAACTTTTTCTAACCATAATTTTACCATTTATGGAGTTTTTAACTTACCATGTTCAAAATTATTTACATATGTTGCGTTATTATTGCTTAAAATTTCATATCTGTGATACAATTCACAATGTAGTGTCAGTCACGCACAAAAATGTTAATAAATTATTTCCTATGGTATTTCAATACTTTTTTTGCAGTTGATATATTTAGCCTCAAACCTTATGCTTAAAATAAGCAGTGGTAGAATGCTGATTTACTGCACAATCAGAAGAAATCAGAATTTTTATAATAGCCAAAAATCTACGAACTTTCGTGTAGTGTCAGTCACAGCAGTACATTTTTATTATTTTTTAGTTAAATATTTAAATTAAAAAAAATTTACTGATTGCTAAAAGTACTATAGGCCAAGGGGTATACTGACATACAATATTTTTTTTAATAAATAGAAAATAATTATGAACTATGCAAACGAAATTGGTTAAATCGTTCTGATGTAGTGTCAGTCACGCGTGGAAATACTCATTTATAAAATTAATAAATTGCATAAATAAACGATGAAAATGAAGGTTTTATGCTGATATTTTGCATCATGCAAAAAAAAAACTGCATTTTTCCTTCATTTTAAACACCTAATAAAATCAGTAAAAAATATTCATTTAAAAATGAAGGAAAAATGTTGTTTTTTTAATTCCAAATTCATGTATTTTTCATGCATAACAAATGCATTGAAAACATATAATAAAATCAGCAAAAACTCTTCATTTAAAATTGAAAAAAATGCAGTTTTTTGTTCCAAATTCAGGTATTTTTTCATGCATAAATATCATTAGTTTTTCGGCAGTCTTCTGAAATGCAGGAAACACGCTGATTTTTAATGAAGGTAACATGCCTGAATTTGGAATAAAAAAACTTCATCTTTCCTGCATTTTTAAATGTTTTTTTGCTGTTTTTTTTGATGGGTTAACATCTTTGTATTTTGCTATGCCGAATAAGCTTTCTACAATATGAATTTCCAATGAAGGAAAAATTTAGGTCTTTTTAGGTACTTTCACATTGCAAGAAAAATGCTAAATTTTTAAGTATTTCTCGATTTTGGAAAAATAAATTTTAAGGAAAAGCATTCCATCGCTGAACAGATATAAATATTATTATTGTTGTCTTTTATTTTTAAATTAGTATATATTTCAGCTAACTATAATTAATTTCTGAATTTTTTCCTATTAATTGGAATTAGTTGAATTATAAACTAATTCCACAAAATTTGATGATTATCATGTTTAAAAATAATATTCAACTCTTTAAATATTACTTCCAAATGTAAATTACAAATCAAACTTATGGCAAAAACGATATTCTCTAAATCATTGGTTACTTATAGTTACAGTACACTATCATTTGTAAGGCAAGTTAGCACAGTGGTTAGCGTACTAGCCTCGAGCCCAGAAACCTTTCGATTCTCAGAAACATCACCCCCTTAAAAATACCCCCTTCTAATATTATTGAAAATAATTATAGATAAATAGTAAAAATGCTGGAAAAAGGTACTGGCAATTTTATTTTTAAATAAATAATTTATTCAATTTCTTATTTATACTATTAATTATTCTGTATGAATAAATCCCCCCAAAAAACTTCGTAAAAGTAAACAAACGCCAATCTAAAAAAACTATTTTATCAAAAAGCAAGTTCATTATGAAAGTTGTGGCTAAAAAAGCCGTGATATAAAATGAATGCCAATCTCTTGTGTAAAACTTCCTGGTCATAATAAGTAGTATAATTTAAGTTATGCTGCCATAAAAATGTTGCACTGTATGAGGTTGGTGCCCCCCCCCCCCCCCCCCAATCTTAACCACCCTCTACACCTTTATATAAATGTATTGAGATCATACATTTGGTTAAATTTTTTTTTTAAAGTATCCTTCGTTATCCTGATTTAGTAATTCAAGTTCATTTGCTTGATTTAAATTTTTAGGGGGATTAAGTTGTGCACCGACCTCAAACAGTGCAATATTTTTATGGCAGCAAAACTTAAATTATACTACTTATTATGACCAGGAAGTTTTACACAAGAGATTGGCATTCATTTTATATCACGGCTTTTTTAGTCACAACTTTCATAATGAACTTGCTTTTTGATAAAATAGTTTTTTTTAGATTGGCGTTTGTTTACTTTTACGAAGTTTTTTGGGGGGATATCAGTAGTTTTTTTTTTTTTTAAATAGCAAAAGATACAGACACAATACGACTACAAAATTGACGACATGATTTCAATGTTTGGAGTTATATAACTTCTGAGAACCAAAGAAATATTATTTCTTACTCTTCATAGAAAAAGCAAAGTGTTTAAAAAGTTTGAGCTAATATGAACTGAATCTGACAACCAAATATGACTGTTTACATTTATAGATCAAGATCAACCATTCCATTATCGCTCTTGATATATATTTTTTAAATAAACGTCAAAACTTTTTAATGAAGCGTTCCGTTTATTAATTAGAATTCTGAAGTTTTTTCAGTCTGCTGATTCATATATTTGATAAATCATTTATTTTAGAAACTGTAATATCGGCTTGTTCGTTGTGTTTTTGAACTCTGACGCTCTTTGATGAAAATATAGCAGACCTCGGTTGGCGCAGTCTCGGGAGGTAATACGGCCGCTAAGATCGCACAACCGTACCGCCAAAGATAATATCGATTTTAATTAATTAAAAATAAAAAAATGTTTTTGAAACTTCAAACCTACGAAAGGGCCTGAATTGGGGCATTCACAATCGTTTAGTAGAACAGCTTAAGGGAAGAAATCTCCCCTGTCACATCTGTAACTGAAAAATAGGAACAGTTTTAATAACCGAATCTTCATTATCGTAACGTTCCCGTTTGTTATTTTCAGGAACAGTTTCTAGATGACGTTTTATTCCAGATGTATTGTTTTCGATAAATTTCGAGATTACATCGCAGCTGTTATTTTTAGTGTACCACATCCGTCTTTTATGCCTAGTTTTTTTTTTTCACTTTTGTCGGCATATTTAATTTCAATTGACTTTTATTAAACTAAAAAAAATATCCAGCCTATTCAAGAAAAAACAATAACCAAATACAATTCTTAGATTACGGTTATGTATTATAATACAAACATTTAGTAACAGCTCATGTTAAAAAATTTAACTTTAATAATTAAATATTACTTTGGCATAATAAAATATTCCTCAATAAATTTTAGAAACAAATATCATTTCTTTTCATAAAAAAATAATCAGATTACTTTGACATAATTAATTATTCCTCAATAATTTTAGGGATAAAATATATTTCTTACTTTTTATCAAGGTAAAACCAACAAAACTATTTTTTAATGGTATTTGTAACTGAATATGGCAACCAAATTGGCAAATATGACTGTTTGTTTACATTTCTGGATTGATTCTTCCACTCGAATTATTCATTAGTTTTTCTAAACAAAAACGCCAAAAAGTTGAAATGAAGAGTTTCCGTTTATTAATTAGATTTTTTTTTTTTGAATCTGGCTATTCAGATATTAGATTAATCAATTATTTTAAAAGCTGTAATAATAACTTAATAGTTAACAGCGCTGCTATGCGGCTCTTCGATGAAAATACAGTAAACCTTGGCTCGTTTTCAGAGGTACCTTGCCGCTAGGATGGCTTGTTTATCGCACATTCATACCGCCAAAGGGAATATAGATTTTAATTAATTAAAAATAGAACGAGTTCTTTTTGAAACTTCAAACCTATGAAAGGGGCTCAATTGGAGCATTCTGAATCTTTTAGTAAAAACCGCTTCCAGATTAATGGTCTAGTAATGGCTGTAGGTCACTTCAAAAATTAGGTCAAAATTTGACTAAAACTGCTCGAAAGATTTCATTTTCGAAAATTTCCATATTTTTTTCTCCGCTGTTTTTGACTCTAGAATAACCAAAAATTTTTTATTGAAAGTAATGTACGAAACCTCTTTACTGCATTTTTTTTTATTGTTCTGCGAAGTTTAGTTTGCCTGGTAGAAAATAAAATCGATTTCGCTGTTAACATAGCGAAATGTTTTCTGTATATATACATAACTGCCGTTTAGCCCTTGGCGTCATTTTGAGATTGGCGGGCGGAACGACCGTTCCGTCTGATACCTGTTCTGTCAGTTCACAATTAATAAGGTATATGTTATCTATAATAATAAAAATGAAGTTTTGTGTGTATGTCTCTCCGAAACTCATAAACTAGACATTTGTTTGCCTCGTAACTTGGCACAAATGCGTAGTTCATACTTGAGTTGCAAAATAAGAACTTTCAGAGCTCAAAATGCTCTATTTTTAGAGAAAATTCGAATTTTCTGGAAAAACTACACCACTTTGGCTCAAATCTGATCATTTTTTTAAGCCTACTTTTCTTTTTTTTAATTCGAAGAATTAAAAAAAATGAAAAAGTAGGTATTGACATGCGCCAATCTCGCCAAATTATTAACTAAAACACGCTAAATGGGCAAAATGTTTGTTAAGCTATTACTGAAATATGATGGTTAATAAAGGCCATCGCACTAGAGCTGCATATTAGGATTTTCTGTCTTTATTTTTTCGCCAAATACTTTGCCAATCTCGCCAAATGGGCAAAATGTTTGTTACGATATTACTGAACTATGATGGTTAATAAAGGCCATTGCACTAGAGCTGCATATCAGGGTGTTAAGAATCTGTGTTCCTGGAAGTGGATTAGCGGACGAAATGACCAGCAGACGAGTAAATTGATAAGATTCTGTTTATTATGATTGCGGGAGCTGTATTTATAAACTGTTTTACAAAACTGTTGCCAGATGCACGTCAATAAATAACAATAAAAATACAAATCGATATAAATAGATAATCGATTCACAACATTCTCCCACCTTTTGTCTGGTAAGCAGACAAAATATATTAAAGTTACATAAAAGTATTTAAATATTCAAAAAATGAAATTCGAAAAAGTAGCATTATTATTTTAAGATTACACATTCCTTAATTATCATATAAAATTAATGTAAATTTTAACTATATAAATTTTGATTATAAAATTTTAACTAAACTACATTAACAATTTTCGTAGCTAAGGAAAAATAAACTTGAACAGCAAAAAAAGTCTTAATTTCAAAGTCTCATTGGCCTCTTCACCTGCCGTCCACTGCGTGTTGTCTGAATCTGAGGTTCTATGGATGTTGGTAACTCAGAAGAACCTCTAATTGGCACCTTCACTGGCATTTCACTACACGTTGTCTGAGGTTCTATGGACGTAGGTAGATCTAGCTCAGGACAACCTGCAGTAGCTCTTGGCAGCTGTTCAGACCGGATCTCTAAAGGATACAACCGCTGAAGTGGTCGAATTAGGGTTGAATTGGCCAATTTGAGCCGAGCCACTCGCTGTCCGCCATCCTTACCGGAAAAAAGCTGTACCACACGAGCCAACGGCCAATCTATCCTCTTTGAATTCTCAGACCCCACAAGCACAATGTCTCCCTCCAAAATATCAGATCTCTTTGATTCAGGGTTCTTAACGAGCTCCAAGAGATACTCTTTCTGGAACCTTTTCCGGAAACAATCTCTAACTTTCTGCAGATACCTCAGTCTTTTACGAAGATGATTTCCATCTAGTAGATCTAGGTCTATGGTGTCGCAGCATACTGGTGAACTAACTTCTCGCAGAAAATGTGCAGGTGTTAACGGCTGTGGCTCATTTGGATCTTCCGACAAATATGTCAACGGCCTTTGGTTTATCGTACTCTCGCAGTCGGCTAGCAAGGTGAACATCTCTTCGTAACCAAGGCAAGCTTTTCCAAGACTTCTCTTCAGAAGGTCCTTGAGAACACGTATCATCAGCTCCCACCATCCACCGTACCAAGGAGCGCTTGGAGGACTAAAGTTCCACTTTATCTTCTTCACTGCACTCTCTGCTTGAATAGTATCCCAGTCTAGACTCTGAAGTGCCCTTGAGGCACCACAAAAGTTCGTGCCATTATCCGTGTAGATTATCGAAATTCTTCCCCTACGTGCAATAAATCGACGCAGAGCTTGAATGAATGCATCAGTGGATAGCGATGTTATCAACTCAAGATGTACAGCTCGGTAGACACCACAAGTAAATAGGACGATCCAAGCCTTTATCCCTCCCCGCAAAAAAATAGGACCCGCCAGATCAGCTCCTGTTACTTGAAATGCAGCAACTCTCTGGATACGGTCAGCAGGTAATGGGGCAGTTTCAGTAGTCGCGGCTCTTGCTGAATGACGTTTGCAGGGTATGCACCTGGACAGCACCTCACGAATAATTCTTCGCCCTCTGGGAATCCAAAATCTTTCACGTAGTTGGCTTAGGGTCGTCTGTACACCAGTATGGTTTTGGCTTCTGTGGGTGTACTCTATTAGACGTCTTGTTATTGCATGGTCAGGTAGAACCGTAGAAGATTGAAATTCTGCATCATCTTCTCCGTAAACGAGTCGTGTTTGTATCTTCCACAGGCCATCGATTTCTAAGAATTTCATAGATTTTTCATGCTTTTCCTTTCCTTCTACTAACCACTCACTTTGAATCATTTTTATTATAGCGATTTCGGCCCTTTCAAATTCCTCACTCGACAAGGTAGTTCCAATCTTCTCATTACCTTTCTTGGAGTTATGACAAAACCTGAACATCCAAGCAACCATGCGTACTATCATAGGGTAACTGGAGAAATGCAAAAATCTGCTACTTATTATTTCTTTCTGAAAACTTGATGCGCTTACTATTACCTTTCTACGTTCTATCAAAGCCTCCGCTGGACAAACCAACTGTGAGGTCGGCCAATACGTTTCTGGTTCCTGCAGCCACGAAGGACCCTCCCACCATCTCGTCTCGTAAAGATCAAGCCAAGTACAAGAACGAGAGGGTAGATCAGCCGGATTAAGGTCGCCAGGAACATGCCTCCAGTTGTCGGTGTCGGTCAGAGCTCGAATTTCCCTTACCCTATTTCCAACAAAGGTGTTCCAGGGCTCTTTATTCTTTATCCAAGCCAGAACCACCATCGAGTCAGTCCAGAAGAAGGTTCTCAAAGGCAAATTTAGAGCTTCCATCGTAGATTTATATAAACGCGCAGCTATTGCAGCACCTAGTAATTCCATTCTTGGGATAGTAGGTCGGTTCATTGGCGCAACTCTTGATTTCGCTGAAACTAAGCTTATGTATACCTTATCTTGCTCTTCACAGCGTAGAAATATACAACAAGCGTACGCAGCGGCTGAAGCATCGGAAAAGACGTGCAAAGAAGCATCTGCTACTTCACCACGGAACATTCTTCTTGGTATAGTGCATAGCTTGATCATGTCCATATGTTTTGCCCACTTATTAAATTCCATTTGCAGCTCTTTCGGGAGGGGGTCGTCCCAACCTATATCCCTTTTCCAGGCTTCCTGTAGAATTAACTTGGGGAACAGCATGGCAGGACAGGAGAATCCTATGGGATCGTAAACACCGTTCACTATTGACAGCAAACTCCTCTTCGTTGCCTCCGGAGTGGTCAGAGCTTTAGGTATCGCACATGCCAACTCATCAGCACTATTCCACCTTAAACCCAGTACAGGTTGGTCATCCATATCCCCTGTTGGTGTAGTGGTCCAACACCGAAGATCAAACCAGCCAGCCTGCATTATTTCTCTCGCCTGACTTTGTAGCACTTGAAATTCTTCTTCGTTTTCGACACTAGTGATTAAATTATCCACATCGAACCCTTCTTTTAACTTTCCCATTGCAAAAGCCATGTCTTCTCTTTGAAACCTTTCCAGTCCAAGGTGATGAGATATCGTTGCATTCAATAGGAATGGAGACGATGTGACACCAAAAACTACTCGGCAATGCCTATACTCTTTAATACGCTTGCAGTCCTCGTCACTCCACCACAGAAACCTCAACACATCTCTGTCCTCTGGACGTACACTCAGCTGTAGAAAGGCTTGTTTTATATCTGCTGTAACTCCCATAGCACCCAATCGAAATCTATTAAGCAAGGGCGGGATTTCTTCTGTCAAACTGGGACCCGTGCTTAGACACTCATTTAAGGAAGCACATCCAGATGTCTTCAGTGAGGCATCAAACACGGGGCGGATCTTGGTCGTTGCACTTGTCAACTTGATCACCGGTCTGTGAGGTAAATAATAAACTGGAGGAGTCGCTCCTGAAAGCTCTACCTCTTCTATGATACCCTCACTTTTCCACTGAAGAAAAACCTCGTGATATGCCTTCAAAATATCTTCTCTCACCAAGCGTTTTGTGACTCCTCTTAATCTGGATTCAGCAATTTCGCGATTGTTATAAAGTGGGGGATGTCCCACCAACCATGGTAACGATACCTCATACCGTTGTTCGTCGTTAATCTTTAAAGTTTCCTGAAAATGTACTAAAGTTTCTTCATTTATTACTTTTTTAGTCTTACTTTCAGATGGATCAGTTATACCCAAAGTCTCTAGATCCCACATCTTCTGTACATCAAAATTCTGCAAAGTGAGCGTAACCATATTAACGACATCTTTCTTCTTTCCTAGACCTACAATTGACCATCCGAGTAATGTTTCAATAGCCGAAACTCCAGATTGGAAAATTTCAATTCTTCCGGTCAAAATCTTTCCCAGCACATCGGCTCCAATAAGAACTCTTATGGGTGGTGCATCTTTTCCAACATCTGTCAGATGTATTCCCCTGGAAGATAGCTCAGAAAGCAAATCGTTGTCCCGCATTCTAGGAAGAGCAGTGCAAATCTTGGGTTGATCGAGGAATGAAATTGACGTGGTATACTTCCTGTCTAATCCCTCCACGGTGACCTTGTATACCTTGTGTTCCGTGGCAGGGGTGGTACCACCTCCGAATAATCCCTGCGATAATATCTCTCTTCCCGTCGGTGCAAGACCCAGCTCTTCAGCCAAACTCTTCTCAAGGTATGACCGATGCGACCCGTCATCTAATAGAGCTCTTGCACATATATTCTTTCCCTTGTGCTGTAGTCGTATCATGATTGTCTTTAAGTAAATCTCACGTTGCAAAGGCTCAGCCGAAAACATCGCTGTGGTTTCCTCTCCGTTCATTTCATCCTGGCGTGCAGAGTCAGTTTTCTTCTTGACGGTCAAATCCGGACAAAGCAGAACATAATGTCTCTGGTTGCATATTAGACATCGGACATTGCTTCGACAATTACGAGAAAAATGGCCAATCTTCAGGCATGTTAGACAACCCTTCCTCTTCGTAACTGCAGCCCTTTTATCTTTCATCGACATCTGAGCAGCTTTTCTACAATCCTGGCTATTGTGCCGCTTATCGCAGAAGAGGCAATTGGGGGCAAACGCTGTACCGGCAGACGACAGGAGGGACGACGCTGAAGGCACATCCACAGGAACAATTTCTTTAGCTTGCTTCTTTTCTTTAGAGAATCCAGACTCTGCTAAAGAACGATGTTCTTCACCTTCAACCTCATGGCCTAGAAAAGTCATCATATTGTTCAACATGTCTTCCTTTGTTATGGCATGAGGGTCTTCAACGTCAGTCTTACTGTTTAGCCTGTACCTGTCCCAAGCCTTCAAAATTTCTGTAGGTAAACAGGACTCCACCACAGGATACAGCATAGCCGCGTAGTTCTGCGTAGTTACACCCAGTGTTTCAAGTGCTCTCAGATATGATCCCAGCTTATCGTACAATTCCGAAAGTCTAATATTTGATCGGTTATTCACCAAAGCTAACAGATCCCGTATATACACCTCGATGAGCAAGTCTTCTCTTCCAAATCTGGATTTCAGGTGTTCTATAACCTTTTCATAGTTAGCCTTTGACGGGGGGTAGCTTTCTACAATATCACGGGCCTTTGTTTTGGGCTTCAAGGAAGAAATTAAGTACTGGAACTTATCTTCCTCTCTCAAATCTACATCCTCGTGAATGCGACCAAACTGGCCCCAAAAGGCTACCCATGTCCTAGGAACAAGCTCAAATTCTTTTAAGATAAGCTTCGGAAGCTTCAGGCTGTCCATAGCGGCTTTGGAACTTGTAGATCTAACATCATCTTCGGGTTGTTTGAAGTCGCACTGTAAATGCTTACTGTATTCAGACTTTAAATCTGTTAACTTGTCTCTGTAAGACTCAATTGTATCAAATTCTTCATCTGTATATTCAAGCACTACAGTGTTGATTTCTTCATCGACTTTAAAGAGACGTTCTGCCTTCTCAACAACCTTGTTAAACTCGGATGAAATATCTTTAGCTTGAGTACCAGCGCTTTCCAAAGCATCGCTAAACCGCTTTGCAGCATTCGTAAACACACGGCGTAATTGACTTCGCTCTGCTTTCAACTTTTCAAGTTTCGCAGTTTCTTCGGTCGTCATGTTTTTCGTAGACATGCAAACGGCAAGACCAATCAGCCACAGAAAATTTCAGCTAGCTTCAAAACGTTGTTTAGTTGAAAAAAGTCGGCTTGCTTCAAAACTGGTTTCAATGCAAACTTCAACAGGCTAATTCGAACACAGCCAAGTCCAATCGGCTACAGAAAATTCTACTAGCTTCAAAGTTGTTTAGCTGAAAGGCGGTGGCTTCAGAACTCAAATTTGGATGTTATCGCGGAGTCCAGCATGTCATTCAAACACGGCCACGTTCCTTCAGCTACGAATAATCCACGTCAGCTTCCAATATGTCCGCCACCTCCAGGAATAAACTAATCTTGCAAACTAGCAGAAGATATGCAGTAATACTTTTCCCTGTCGCGGACGCCATGTTAAGAATCTGTGTTCCTGGAAGTGGATTAGCGGACGAAATGACCAGCAGACGAGTAAATTGATAAGATTCTGTTTATTATGATTGCGGGAGCTGTATTTATAAACTGTTTTACAAAACTGTTGCCAGATGCACGTCAATAAATAACAATAAAAATACAAATCGATATAAATAGATAATCGATTCACAACACAGGGAGTGATTCTTTTTTTTCTCGCCAAATGGGTAAAATCTTTGTTAAGCTATTATTGAAATGTTGTTAATAAAGTCCATCGCAATAGAGCTGCATATAAGGGTTTTATGTCTTTATTTTTGCGCCAAATATGTTGCCAATAACGCCAAATTAATATTTAAAACTCGCCAAATGGGCAAAATGTTTGTTAAGCTATTCTGAACTATGATGGTTAATAAAGGCCATCGCACTAGAGCTGCATATTATGATTTTGTCTTTATTTTTTCGCCAAATACGTTGCCAATCTCGCCAAATGGGCAAAATGTCTTAAGCTATTACTGAGCTATGATGGTTAATAAAGACCATCGCACTAGAGCTGCATATCAGCGTTTTATTCTTTATTTTTTCGCCAAATATGTTGCCAATCTCGCCGAATTATTTATTAAAGCTCGCCAAATGGGCAAAATGTTTGTTAAAAATAATTTATAAGCTGGTTGCTTGTGCTAAGGTCATTGTGTTAGAGCTGTATAATGTGTGTTTGTAGCTATATCTATTTTCTCGCCAAATTATTTCCCAAAACGGGCCAAAAGAGTTACAAGGTTTTATGTATTTATGAGGGAATTGTGACGGCATTTATGAGTAAATTTTACACCGTATTTTTGATTTTGGAATTTTAGAGCAATGAAACGGGATTTCATACTTGAAAACAAGCGGGAAGAACAACTTAAGTTTTTGATCTTACAACAGGTCACATGGTACACATACTTGGATCGATTTGATATTTTTTTAATCCGTGCGAAGTACGGGTATACATTTGCTAGTATTCAGAATAATATGCAACATTCATGCTGTTATACAGGCATTTCATTTGTAACCTACAGCAAAAACGTAAAAAAATTCATTTTTCTACAAAAGTTTTGCATGAATGTGAAATTTTTTTAAAAAAAGTCATTTTTACTCTCGTATATATTTTTCAAATAAGTTCTCTTTAGTCACCCTAGTTACCATTTTAGTTTCTAGACCCTATGTAGACTGTTCTTCATTTTTTTTTTTTTTGTAATTGCATGCGATAAAAACGATTTTAAAATGTTCATTAAAGTTTATGCTTAGTTCCAATTAGTTTTAATTTTAGTAGTGCTTAGAATCACTTATAAAAAGCCTTATTAAAAAAGAACACCTATTCTTTAAAAGTTTCTTACATTGTATTGAGACTATGGAAACTAATTAAGAATTGACCTGTAATAAGGTACCCATAATATGTGTGTTGTGCAGTTTTTATTCAAATAAAATCTACATCAATTTTTGTTAAAAAATTAAGATTTTTTTCTTATGCTTTTTACCGATTCATTCTGGATTGACAGTGAATCTCTTTCATTTCATAATTTTTGATTTTCAAAAAAAAATACAAAAATGTTGGCCCTGAAGAGATTAAATTGCATACATTTTTTTTTTCACTTTACAAAAGCAAATAATAGCATTTGCAATTTACCTTGTTAGTTTATAGTATTAAAAATGAATTAACATGCAATGTTTTGAAACGATAAAGCTGATATTTGTTTACGCATTTTAGTTTCCAGAACACGTTTATAACGTAAAAAGTGGAAGGTATTATAATCGTTCAGTCCGTCCGTCTGTCACCCACTTTCACGGAACGAACTGTAAGTCAAACAAAGAAGTAGCATACGTCATTTTAAAGCAAAAATAAAGATAGAACTTAAATAAATGTTCATCCTTGAAATATCGTTCCATAATTAATATCTTAAATAATTAACATTGGGTAACGATGTTGGAAATCTAAATTACTAAAAAATCTAAATTTTTACATCAGAGATATCGAAATTCAAAGGAAAAAATAAAAATTCAAAACAGAAAGGTGTACGTACATGTATGAAATTAAAAATAAATGTCCAATATACACATTATAATTTTATAGTTGAAAATAAGATATATGAATAAATATTGTGTTACTTAAATAACTTTTTAATTTAATAATAGCATTTAAATACTGATTTTGTTAATCGAAACTACCAACCGAAACAAAAATAGATCAAAATAAATAAAAAATATATAATAAATCCATAAATTCTTATTTCAAAAATTTAATTTCATAAAAAATAAAGGCAAGAAATATAAGGAAACATTGTAAAAACTGCAATTTAAACCGATTCCAACACACTTATTTCCAAGATTGTTATTAGTTTCGATTCCAAAATAACGCCAATGGACAATAGACCACCAAGCGAATTCCGAAAAATGAAAGTCATGGAAAGCAAAAAAATACGCAATTAAAAGACTTTTTATTGACACCGATTATTAAACAAAGCATATATTTTGTATTTTTACATGTAATTGATAAGAACAAATCGAATTTAGTAACATAATACATCGAATATTACTTTAAAAAACCTTGATTAGCTATATACTTTTTGATTTTACTTATTAATTTATTTATATTTCAATAATGAAAGTTTATAAAAATCTTACCGATGAAATGTAAAAGGTCCTCCTTTAACAAATTTTTCTTTACAGCCATATGCACAGCAATAATTTACCATTTTTAGTGCAGTTCGCTTGAGCAGACGACGAATTCCCCGCTGTGGACTATAGAAAAAAAACTTATGGTTTTCTCTTCGAAGTCCCGAGTCATGTGACCTCCAGTGTGGCGCTCAGTCTCGCTATTCGTTTTCGCCCTCTAGTTTACTATTCTAACTCTATGGATTTAACCGTCTTTTTCATGTATTCTATTAGGTGTATCAATGCACACGCTCAGTCCATCTTTTTAATGTCTGACGTATCATCTTACCTTGTTTCATACTGCAGCGGCTTCGATAACTCATTATCTTCCAAGAGGATCCTCAAGGAGGAGATGAGTTATCTCGCGGCTTACTACTATTAACGTTGTTATTTGAAATAGTGGTAGGAGCATGGCGGTAAATCAGCGCCACCTAGTCGTTGATGGAATATTGAGGTTGCGTGTGTGACCGCCCAGGATGGCCCTGGACCGCCACAATACTTTTTTCACTCATATAAACAGTGTTAAACATTTTGCCTCTAAAGATGGTATTAAAGTGCTGTAATTGCTAATAGACTACCAACAATCGAGTTCTACCAACAGTACAAACAACTATCGTAAACCTTAGCAATTGCAAAGCGTTTGCTGCTGTGTTAAAACTCTCTCGTCAGACTCTCCACTTGAATTTGGCAGCAAACATTTAAAAAAAAAACAAATATCGATGATAGCACGTGGGGTATAACTGACGCCAACTGCCATTTTTTACTTTTAAAAGGTATGTGATTATATTTATAGTAAGAATGCAATGTATGCTTGCACATTTCTTAAATGTCTTTGATTTCTGTTTCCCGAGATGGATATTTAATACTGTTTTCTTATAGTTAAACCAACCCTACTATGTTCCTCTGTATACTTACTATTCAAAGTTTCTGACATTGATCCGCTATTTATTAAACCGAAAACAACCGATGAAATTATGAAAGATTATAATGTCATTGAAATGATTATGGGCTACTTCAGAATATAACTTGTACATATAGACATGTTATTACATGATTGAAATTTTAACTAACAAAGTGGAGGGTTTATTTATTTACACTGTCATACAGAAAAAAAATCAGCTTAAACATGACAAATATCACCAACACAAAGAGCATTAATAAATTCATACACTTATATACAAAAATATGAAGCATGAAGGGTATACCCCTTCTTATAGTTGAACTCTGTTAAATAAGTTTTTCTATTTTGCTGCATTTTTATGGCATGTAAATTTTCTTACAATTAATAACATCTTGATAACAGTTTAGTATCTTAAAATAAATTCTTACTAGGAAGATAATTTAAATAGTCAATAATGAATAGTCTATTCATTATTGACTATTTAAATTATCTTCCTAGTAAGAAGTCTATATTAGACTTTTATATAGGAAATTTCTATAAGTCTATTAGACTTTTAATTAAAAAAAACATTGTGACCAGGGCCGGATTTCTAAATAGGCTAAGTAGGCTGTAGCCTAGAGCGACAAATTTTTTGTGGTGGAAAATTTTAAGACCAATTAAAGCGACATTCGGCATAAAAAATTAGATACTAATATTTTTGAGAAAGATAGCACATAATTTACATTTATGTGTAAATCGTAAACGTATATATAGTAATAATATTTAGTAGTAAACATTGTAGCTGCGAGGGCAATTGCACTCTCTTTCTCTCCCTGAATTGGAAGTTGAAACCCAAATAGTAGAATAATTAAAAAATTCACCTTTATTTCGATTTCAATTTAAAGTGTACATTTATGAATTTAATATGCAGAAAGAATAAAAATAGTCATGATAAAACTATATCTGGCCGCAAATCGATCGTAGCCTACAAGCGGCAAATCTTTAAATACGGCCCTGATTGTGACTACGTTTAAGGCACCATCTGCGCATGCGCAGATTTCGACTTGATCGCGAAGTGTTTTTGTGAGCAGCCAAGTGAAATATCGCCAAGTTGTTAGGTAGGGTTGCAGCGTGTGTGGGTTGTTGTTGGTTGAATATCAAGCGTTACCCTCGCCGGCCGTGTGCGTTCTTGGATTGTCTGTTTTACCTGTTTTTTTAAATCGGTATGATGAATGAAATAAAATTTCAAGTTGGACAATCATGTTCTTCATACGACGACTTGATTAATTTTAAAAAAGAGTTTGAAGATGAGTCGTTTTGCCAGCTGTACATTTCTCATTCCCGAAGTATTGAGAGCGGGAGAAAACGTGTTTTTAAGAGAAATAAATTGAAGCATTAATGTTAGTGTTAAAATGCTAATAACCCATTAATCTGTAGCGTTTGGAAATTTGGATGTAGGGGAGAGTGGTAATGAACGGGCCAATTTTTGGTTTTTAATTTTTGTGATTTTTCTAATATACTTTTTTGTCTTAAAATTTGCTCTTCAGTTACTTTATTCATTTGGTTATATAAAAAAGTCTTAACAATTTGATTGAAAAATATCTAATAATCTATAATGAATGATAGTAAAAATAAAAATATAGAAATTTGGCCCATTCATCCCCACCTATGGTGTTGAATGGGCCAGGGCCACTAAATGAATGCAATGAAAAAGGTGGATATTAATCTTTTATTCTACCAAGTATGACAAAATAAATGCCACTTGACATGATACGTCACAAAAGCATTCTGAAAAAGTAATTAATACACAATTCTTATCAAAATTTATAAACTTAGGGCCAAAATGCGATTATTTTTTAGAAATCGTTATAAACCTATTCTAACTGGACAATAATTTAATCTAAGTCAATGACAGCCAGTTATGATTCACATTAAGAAGAAAATCAGAAAAGTAAAAAACATATTTTCATGATCAGGGCAAAGGTGGCCCATTCATGACCATGATACAGTGGCCCATTCAGCCCCACCTATACTTCTGGAATGCATTCGGCTTTTTTTAGTAAATTCAATTCAAGTAACATCCTAAAATTAGTTTACAGATATGCAAGGACTTGCTATTACACATAATGCACATCCCCATCCCCATGGCCCATTCATTACCACTCTCCCCCTATTTACAAAGGTTTTCCCAAATTAAAAAAGAATGACAAAAAAAAAAATTACTATAGAACTAGGTATTCCTATAATCAGCATTTGTTAAGGTTTTATTAAAAATTGTGCTGTTTTTATGAAAATGTTTTTTAGATATGTTTCATTTTCTGTGCCAACAAGAGTTTCTTCAAAATGATCAATAAAAAAAATTCTTCAATTCCCAGTGAGTGGGGGGGGGGGGCAAAAATAAATTTTAACACAACCTTATCAAAGTTTTAGGGTCGCCCTTTATTAAACCATGACGGATCTTATGTGCACCAGTCCCCTCCACACAGAGTATTTTCCCTTAGGTTGTTAACTGCACAATTTGTTTATGGTAGGGCAGTGTCAAACACCGCATAGTAGGGTTGATCAAAAGTATAGGCGAAGAAAACTTTTGTGGAAAAAAAAAGTGCGGAAAAGTTGCTTTTTAGTGCCATAAAGACAGGTGCAAAATATTTATTTCCTAACTTTATGTCTTGAGGTTCCTCTCTAGCCCTAAAGTTTAATTATTTTTTAAAAATATTTTTCTCCCCAATATACTTAATTTATCAGTTCCAAAAATCCGCAAAAATTAAATGTTGTAGAGGATGATGTATAACTTTCAGAACATTTTCAAGGTTTTTAATACCATTGCGGAATTTTTGTAATGTATATGGTGCACCGCTTTTCTATTTTTGAGTTCTTTTAATGGCTGACTTAATAGTTATTATAACAACTACCTAGTATATTTTATAATAATAGTTAGAGAACTCATTTACAGTTTGTGAAAAGCGCAATTACTCGCTCCAGCCCACATAACGGCTCAGCTTTTTTTAAAAAAAACCTTGATATTCGACCAGGTTTGTTCCATTATATGTAGACAAACTACTAAAAATCTTTTAAATGTTTTTGGACTGAATAGAAGAAATATTCATCAAAAATGATGAATATTTACCTGCATATTGGTACCAAAAATGGTACCAATATGCAGGTAACATCTATCTTACTGGTGTGTCTTACATGTTTCTAATTTGCCCAGAATTTCCGAGCTTTTAGCGCTGTCGGTGGAACCTAAGACATAAAGTTATTAAGAAGAAAAAAAATTTACACCTGCCCTTATGACACTAAAGAAGGGCCCTTTTACGCACTAGCCGTTTTTATTTTTCATAAGAAAGAATTTTTGATCCACCCTACCGCAGGGATGCAGAATATGTCCGATCCGGCGATCCTAGATCGGGGGAAATTTTAGCCATCTGGGGAAATTTTGTGGAAAATATTAAATTATTTTCGATTTTAACAATGTATTACAAAATTCCCTGACCAGCCATTCGTTTTCTGTTTTAAAACTTACCATAAATTTACTTTTTAATCTTGTTCTAACAAACCGAAATAGCGTATCGCGTTTGTATCCTAAATTCAGCATATCATCGCGGTTGATCGCAATTTTTACGGTGCCCAGAATTAGATGAAACTAAACTTAAATTTCAATAAACTACAAGTTAAAATAACAGATTTTAATGATGAAGATAAAAATTTCAATCAAAATGCGAAGATGAATTAAGATTAGATTACACTAAGATGTCTTAAAATCTCGGCCTGCCAGTGCAATCTCCCATTAGAAGAAACTCTACATTGATGAAAACTATGCTTAAATTTTGATAAATAACTAGTTTAAATAATGGATTTTAATAATAAAGATAAAATTTTTAATTAAAATTTGAGGATGAGTTAAGATTAGATTACATTAAGATGTCTTCAAATATCGATCAACGGCCAGTGCAATCCCCCCATTAGAAGACGATCATTTACCGTGACAAAAAAAGAATTTGTAGTCCAATAATGTTTCCTGATTTACTTATTTTGCCGCGTAGTAATTCACGAAATCTGCCGATGACGTCACATTGCATCAGAATGATTAAGAGTTCTGTGTCTCTGTGTGATCGGAAGAGTATCTTTTGTAGCTCCGGTTCAGGCCAGTCGGACAACCACATTATTTTTTCTTATCAAGTGTCCGTGAGTCGTGAACACAAGAACAGCTTGAAAGTTAAAATTCTTTTTGTTTACGTTTGAGCCTTTTCTTCTATTTCGGCCTATACTGGGGTTTCTGATTGTAGACAAGTTTTAGTTTTAAAAAAAATGGAATGTCGGACTTATGTGCGTTTTTATATATTTAGATTTCATGTTGCTAATAAATTTCTAGTCCTTTAATTTTTCTGGAAAAGTCAATTTCGTTATCTTAACAAATGTATGAATTTGAAGTTCAGATTTTCTGTTCAACAAGCACTAACATCCCTGATAAAAGAAAATTTACTTAAAGTGTATTTAAAGATATTAAAAGTACATAACATTGAATAGTATATTAAAACTTGTCTCTTGTTGAGATAATTGTTAAAATTTAAATTTTTCGCTCACGCTTATAGTTCAGTTTTTTTTTTGGCTTTTCAAACCAAGCATTTGGTTTAAATTTCAGTTTGTTTTTGTTCAACAAACACGAACATCCCTGTCTATCGTAAAATTTTCTATACCTAAGGTAATACAGAATTTATGTAAGTCTAAAATATATGGTAAAATGGGGGAAATTTTCAATCGGATTGGGGGAAATGTTTGGAGTAAAAACATTTTCTGCACCCCTGCCCTACCGTATAGTCGAACCCAATGCCTCCTGGAATCACTTGGTCTAAAAACCAACGTCTTACCAACTGGGCTGCTCCTGCCCTGTTGTTTAAGGAAAATAAGAACACCCTTCGTAAAGGAACGAAATAAAAACTTCATTGGTCATTACATAATTTATTCTCAATTTTTACTTTTGTTTTTAACCTTTTAAAATTTAAACAACGCAATCTTCTTCATCAAAACCACTTGTAGGCACCACTGCATTTACACTTACATTTTGCAGGGAATTGTACAAAATGGCAAAATAGGCACAATTTTTTTAAATGTAAAATTTTAGCATTAAAAGTAAGACAATAATTTGACAATATCAGAACTTAGTTTTTCACCTAAAAAATAAATTTTTTAATTGCAATTAAATGTTATTTTAATTAGATTTAATTACATTATATTTTTTAGCATTTATAGGATCCTTATTCTAATTAAAGTGCTTATGTGTGCTCATAGGGTTAAGTAAATAAAACAGATAATAACACTGGCAACAAGGATCCCCGGATTTCATCACAAACCATACTGTTCATTTTTATTCCCAAAACCTTATCAACTTTGAGCGATAAAAAAGCCAACGAGGCAAACTATCTTTCACTTTCAGTATCCGTCTGCGCATGTGCAGTGTTTTGCCGTAAGAGTGAAGGATTTCCGGCAGATTCTAAGCCTGCGCAGATGGTGCCGTAAACGCAATGGGTTTCTGGCAGTGCCGTAAACGTAATCACAGCGTTAAAAAAAATTAAATCAACTAATTTCAGCATGTTAAATAATAATTCATTTAGCATATCATGTTGCAATGTAGAATAGATGTTATGTATACTTTTTTAATTTCACTGAATCCTTTATATTAATACATAGACTATAGATAATATTTGATTCATGAAAAAAATAAATAATTTTATTTTCTTATTTCAATAATTAGTTTTCATAAACTAAGTATAAAACAAAACCAGGTGTAAGAAATTTATTTGCCAGTGGTATGCAATGCTTTTGTATGTGTGTGCTTGATGCAATTTTAACAAAAACATAAGACATTCGCATTAAACTTATTGGACAATAAATAAATTTGGAATACCTATTAATGAAATTAATATCTTATACATACTTGTTTGATAATTATATTTTTATAAAGAATATATACATAGAACTACAGGACTGAGGAAGTTAAGCACAAGAATTAATTGGCAGTTCCTGTTTTTCAAGGCTTGGCTGATATTAACTATTTTGGATCTGCTTAGCTAATAAAAATTATAATCAAAAATCATTTGCCAAAACTATGCTATGCCCTGCGAGTTGGATAGTTTAGAAAAGTCCCCAGTTTGTAATTTTTCTTTCCTTTTGTAACTTTTATTATTTCCTTTTAAACTTGACCTATTATAATTTTTCAGCGAATCAATCCAGAAGTGCAACATCAGAAATACTACAACAATGCAATAACTGGCAATAGAAGTTACTTTCGGAAGTTCCATCCTATGTTACCACACTGTATGTTTTCGATCTTCCTGCATTTTCTTGAAGAAGCTACAAGCGCAGGAGAAATCGGACACATCAAAATGTAAGGGAAAAATTTGGTTGTCTTCATTTTGGAGCTTCGAAGGGCTCGAAAAATAAATGTTCTATAAAAAATACAGGTAGTTTTAATAAATCAGAACCAATTTGGAAATCTTACTAATATTAATGATAATGAACACATAACAGGTGTTTTGCAAATGTACTATAGTCATTGTATGCTCCACTAAGATCTCATCAAGCCTAGTAATATCCTTGGTATTAAAGTAAGGTAATTTTTTATAACTGTAATAAGTGGTTATTGGATGTTTGGATTAAACAATTGCATTTGACATTGTTAAATATTTGAGCTAAACAAATACTTTCCTCTGCCATGTTGAGGTCCACATGAGAAGTTGTGTAGAATTAAGCATAATTGAAATTTCGCTTATGCAGAAGCTTTTGTATATGGGAGTCTACGGCTAGTAGATTTGGGGACTATTTTTTTTTTAGGCATTGATAATACTTTGGTGATAATTAAACCATGATTATTTTGCTGGGTATTTCTATTTCTACTCTGTGAGAGTTACAATTATCTAAATTTTTCTCAATGAACACTTAAAAAGTGGATCATAAATCACGGGGTGGTAACAGAACCTGGAAAATCAGGTAATTCTCAGAAAACTTTTTAATTCTAGAAATATTGGGGAATTCTTATCGAATTTTTTAATTTTTGCAAAATATCAGGAAATTTTTCCATTTTGGATTACTTAAACAGCAGTTTTGATTCTTGTGATCATTAGTAATGGACACTTGATCAAAAAAATATTCTGGTTGATTTGATTTGCCAGAAGAACCAATATTGGAGAAGGATCAATTTCTCTCGCAACATGATTCTCGGATCACATGATTCCTCTAAACTTATTCAGATTTTTGGAATTGTAGAAAAGTTAGGTAGCTAACCCATAACCCGGAAAATCTTCCTACAATGTCTAGATTAAATTTTAGGTACTGCATTGAATTGTGTGAATTGCATGTTTTCTGGGTAGGTAACTGTAAAATCATGGATTTTTTTGTGAAAGTATCAGGGAAATCATGGAAATATTAGAGAACTTTTTTCTAGGATTTTGTAACCATCCTAAATCAACTCCATCATAGTTTTTTAAAAAAGTTTTTGAAAAGATGAATTATTGTGCTTATTTAAATTTGTATTTAGACTTTGTATCAATTGATCGCCTTTTAAATATTACCTTAAAATGTTTTTTATGATAAATATACCTTAAAATGTTTTTTATGAATTAAAAATTAAAAAATACAGAAAAATTGATCTTTAATTTTTTTTTAAAATTGCAATGAATGTTTAATTATTTTAATTAGAAGCACATTAATTATTTCTCATATTTTAACTACTATTTGTTAGTTACCCTGGTAGAACAGCAGTATTGGCTGATTTCGGAAACAAGAGCTCGGGAATATTGGCCAATCTCGGCTCATACCCTTCGCCCAATGCATAATGAACTACGTTTTAGCAATGTAGATAATATATAAAATTATATAGTAACATTATATTAGTTTATTCACAAATTAAAGTACTCACCAATTTTTAGACGATGTGAAATGTAGATATCTAAAATAAAATGGCGGAGGCAGCAAGATTGCATTGCACACTATGATGCGCAGATGCCAAATCTGGAAATTATACTTTCGACGATATTTACCAATATTGCCCTGTATTAGCCGAGTCTTGGGGAAAATCAATTCACAATCTTTCCTTATTTTGAAAGTAAATATTATTTTTAAAAAAATACAATCTAAAATTCTTGAATGAAAAATATTGCGAAACATAATATTTGCCTTTTACACTTGAAAAATACTATAAGATTGCAGTACAATTAAGTATTGCACCTCTCGTAATTTACGGTATGAAGCCCCAAAGAACAGGGAAATATGGTTTAAATTGGCAGAAAATTATCGGTTTCATCCAATATTCTCCAAGTTTGGCCGATACTCATACGAAATTGGCCAAAATTGTTGTGCTACCTGGGTATAAGCCTTCAATAAGTGTGTTTTGAGAAAAATTGAGTTTGGCATAAAAAATCAAATTTTACTGAAGAGAAATCTCAAATATGATCCCAGTTTATAAATTACATGTCTAATCAACAGGGAGAGGGATGTAATTGATGTCTAAAAAAAATCTAAATGAATCTAGCCATAAACTATAATTTAGCTGCTTCCAAAAAATCACGATTGTAGTACTGTATCATTCTACGAAGCTCCTTGAGCGGGCCTCAACATGGCTGCCTTACAGGCCCAAATTTCTTTATTCCTTCTCCATTACATGACTCCTACAGGTGTGCCATAGCACTTGGTTCTATTATCTCGTATGTTTTTCACCAGCTTTTCTGGTTTCACCCTAATCTCTCCTTGATAAATTATTTTCGGGTTAAGTTATTGATGAGCTAATGTAAATCTATAATATTCATTACAGGAGCATCAACATTTGAACTGTTTAAACAAAAAGAATTATCCAAGTGGAACTAATATAAAACTACTATTCCTCTTCAGTACAGCATTTGAAAAGATCCCCCCCCCCAAAAAAAAAACAACAACAACACTAAAAATGTCAGACAGAATTGTATGACAAGTAATTGAGTGTGCAGTCCATTCACATGAAAATATTTGTATGTACATTAAAGCTGTGAAAACCACACAGCTGTGAATTTTGTAAGGAATAATTAGGTCCGAAATAGCATCATCATATCAAAGCTTACGATGCAGTCTAAAGATAAGCCATATAGCTGTGAATTGTGACCCAAGTCATTTGGTAAAATGTCCAATCTTCAAAAACATCTTTTGACACATGCTAAAGAAAAGCCATATAGCTGTGAATTGTGTAGCAAGCCTTTTAGTCAAAAGTCCAACCTTCAAGCACATCTTTTGACACATACTAAAGAAAAACCACATAGCTGTGAATTGTGTAACAAGCTTTTTAGTCAAAAGTACAACCTTCAAAGACATCTTTTGACTCATACTAACGAAAAACCACATAGCTGTGGATTGTGCCCCAAGTCATTTCGTGACAAGTCTACTCTTAAAACACATTTTCTGACACACACTAAGGAAAAACCACATAGCTGTGAATTGTGCCCCAAGTCATTTGGTAAAAAGTCTAGCCTTCAAATACATCTCTTGACACACACTAAAGAAAAACCACATAGTTGTGAATTGTGTAACAAGCCCTTTAGTCTAAAGTCCTGCCTTCAAAGACATCTTCTGACACATACTAAAGAAAAACCACATAGCTGTGAATTATGCCCCAAGTCATTTAGTGTCAAGTCTACTCTTAAAACACATCTTTTGACACACACTAAAGAAAAACCATATTGCTGTGAATTATGTAACAAGTCATTCAGTCAAAAGTCCAGCCTTCAAAAACATCTCCTGACACATACTAAAGAAAAACCATATAGCTGTGAATTGTGTAACAAGCCTTTTAGT
The DNA here is from genome assembly GCA_023701765.1 of Hylyphantes graminicola. NCBI lineage: Eukaryota > Metazoa > Arthropoda > Arachnida > Araneae > Linyphiidae > Hylyphantes > Hylyphantes graminicola. The sequence goes on along the minus strand of CM043115.1, from coordinate 3,685,654 downwards.
CAAAAGTCCTGCCTTCAAAGACATCTTCTGACACATACTAAAGAAAAACCACATAGCTGTAAATTGTGCCCCAAGTCATTTAGCGTCAAGTCTACTCTTACAACACATCTTCTGACACACACTAATGAAAAACCACATAGCTGTAGTTTGTGTAACAAGTCATTCAGTCTCAAGTCCAGCCTTCAAAAACATCTCCTGACACATACTAAAGAAAAACCACATAGCTGTGAATTGTGTAACAAGCCCTTTAGTCTAAAGTCCTGCCTTCAAAGACATCTTCTGACACATACTAAAGAAAAACCCCATAGCTGTGAATTGTGTAACAAGTCTTTTAGTCTAAAGTATAGCCTTCAAGATCATCTTCTAGTACATACTAAAGAAAAACCACATAGCTGTGAATTCTGCCCCAAGTCATTTAGTGTCAAGTCTACTCTTAAAAAACATCTTCTGACACACACTAATGAAAAACCACATAGCTGTGGTTTGTGTAACAAGTCATTCAGTCTCAAATCCATCCTTCAAAGCCATCTTCTGACACATACTAAAGAAAAACCACATAGCTGTGAATTGTGTAACAAGCCTTTTAGTCAAAAGTCCAGCCTTCAAAAACATCTTTTGACTCATACTAAAGAAAAACCACATAGCTGTGAATTGTGCCCCAAGTCATTTGGTGTCAAGTCTACTCTTAAAACACATCTTCTGACACACACTAAAGAAAAACCACATAGCTGTGAATTGTGTAACAAGGCTTTCAGTCGAAAGTCCAGCCTTCAAAAACATCTTTTGACTCATACTAAAGAAAAGCCACAAGTGTCATAATTATGTAATCTGTAAACCTTTCAAAAGTCCAATTTTTGAAGACATTTCTGAGGCACAACACTTTATCAATGCTCCATTACTGTTAATTGTGCAGATAGGTATCCAGTCAAAAGTCCAAGACTTTAAAATATATTGTAAAACACACGAAAAAAAAAACCCACTTTGCTGTGACTTGTGTAATGAGACATTTAGTCTCTTGTTACTTTCAATGACGTAATATGATGTAAAAAGGTGTGTGCATTAATTCTGAAGTCTAATGTTTAAGCACATGCACACTGTATTGGACTTTCAAAGTGTACTGCAAAGTGAAATTAGTCACTAAAATGTAGATCAGCCAGAACCACATGTGTGTGTGTTCTTCCCATTGTTGAACTATTTTATTATAATGCTACCCATGTAATTAAATAAATGAACTTAAAATACATTAGTTAAATTTATTTTTGAATTGAAATACAAATGATCCTATTAAATATATATAAAATTAATAACTTGCATAAATCAACGATCTAAATGAAGGTTTTACATGCTGATATTTTGCATCATGCAACCGCATTTTTCCTTCATTTCAAACGGCTAATAAAATAAAAAAAATCTTCATTTAAAAATGAAGGAAAAATGCAGTTTTTTTTTCCAAATTCAGGCATTTTTCATGCATAAAAAATAAGCAGTTTTTCGGCAGTCTTCTGAAATGCCGGAAACATGCTTATTTTTAATTATGGTAACATGCCTGAATTTGGAACAAAAAACTTCATCGTTCCTGCATTTTTGAATGAAGTTTTTATGCTGATATTTTTTGGCTGGGTTACTTTGTATTTTGTTATGCCAAACAAGCTTTCTACAATATAACTTTCCAATAAAGGAAAAATGCAGATTTATTTTTAAATATTTTTATATTGCAAGAAAAATGGTAATTTTTTAAAATATATTTCTCGGATTCCAGAAAAATAAATTTTAAAGAAAAGCATTTCATCGTTAAACAGATGTAAATATTATAGTTTTCTTTTATTTTTAAATTAGTATTTATTTCAACTAACTATAATTAATTTCTGAATTTTTTCCTATTAATAGGAAAATTCAGAATTTAGTTGAATTATAATTTATAAGTAAACAAAATTTGATGATTTTCAACTTAAATAATATTTAACTCTTTATATATTTCTTCCAAAAGTAAATTACAAATCAAACTCATGGCAAAATTGATATTCTCTAAATCCTTGGTTACTTATAGTTACAGTTCACTATCGTTTGTAAGGCAAGATAGCACTGTGGTTAGCGTAATAGCCTCGAGTATATCAGTCCCGGATTCGATTCCCAGAAACCTCATCCCCTTAAAAATACCCCCTGCTAATAAAATTGAAAATAATTATAGATAAATAGTAAAAATGCTAGAAAAAGGTACTGGCAATTTTATTTTTTAATAATTTATTTAATTTCTTATTTATCATTAATACTATTTATTATTACTTAAGAATAAATACCTGTTCTGCCAGTTTACAATTTTCATACCAGATGGCGACACTAAACAAATCAGCATAAAAACTTTTTTTTGTTCCAAATTCCGGCATTTTTTCCTTCATTTGAATCAGCGTGTTTTTTGTATTGTACAAGAATGCAGGAAAAATGAGGATTTTCAATGCAGGAAAAGTTCCTGAATTTAGAACAAAAAAAAAACCTGCATCTTTCCTTCATTTTAATACGAAGTTTTTTCGCTGATTTTTTTTTTTTTGCTGGGGATGGTCTGCTCTTTTAATTAAATCAACAGTTTTCAGATAAGAATGAAAGTATTCTATTGCGGGATACAGGTTGCCGCAAATAAGAGTGGCCCGGGATAACACAGTAAATGGCCAGGTCAAAAACCCATGCAAAAACAGGTTTGCCAATGTGAAGCCATTGATCGCCTCAATATGAAGCCCAAACAGACGCTTAGCCAATTATTTGCCGGTGACTATGCCATCTTCATTTGAGTCTGTTCTGATCAACGCACACTAACACAGCTCGCACTAAGATCCGAACTCACCAATAGTCCATTCGCAGATAGTCTAGTAGCAACCAAACCAACCAATGAAAAAACATGTTTGCCAAGTGAGGCCATTGAATGCTTGAATCAGAGAGTTCTATAGTAGGGTGGGAGCTGGGGAGCGCGCCGCAGTCGGTTAGGCTAGGGATGGGTCGTTCACCACTGAACGAATCTCAATGAACGATTCTTTAAAAAGAACGAATCAACTGAGTGACTCTTTTAAAAGAACGGTCGTTCTTTCGAACGATCATTCGTTTTCAGCCAATCAGAAGGCTACCTATTGAGTCGAATCAAAAGATTCGTTCAAAAGAGGCACCAACTCAGAAAATCCCTTGATGGTTCTTTTCGGAATAACCTGGGAATATTGTGCTTCCCATCGTGTTCCTGTGAGGTTGAAATTCCAGTTCGCTCGAGTAAAAAATTAAGGGGTTGGTTCTTTTCGAAATATCTTTCAAAAAGTGAGTTTCGAACGAGCACAATGGAACGATGATTTAGTAAATTGGTGCTTTACGGAATAACTTAAGATGTTGTAGCCTACGCAGTTGTGAATTGAATTTCGTACGGGTGATTGCAACATGTCCCCATTGGCTGATTCCTACAAAAGAGTAATGGATCGTACAGGCTGGTTCTTTTCGAAAAATTTCGGTATCGTAAACACATGGTATCTTTTTCTGCTTTAGGAAATGGGCATGGGTGGGGATGTGGTTCAGTGATTCCTGGAAGTTAGCCATTATAGGTAATACAGCAGTCAGTACTGAATGCTTTAGAACTGAGCTTCATAATGGGCGCAGGTATTTAAGCGGCCTCTCACCGACTGAAATATAGTTTTTTGGAATTTTTTAGAACAAAAACGTGTTACTAATTAAAAATATGTTATTCGCCATTTGCTTATAAGAAAGTATTTTAAGTGCATAAGATATCCTTCTTTTGGACATAGCACTGACTCAAGAAATGAACATATTTTTGTTCAGAATTTAAAAATACTTTATAATTAAAGACTATCTAACAATGGTCATTTTTACATAAGAAGTTTGTGTATAATATATTACACTCGAGCATCGCTCTGACTTAAAATAAAAAATCAAAATATTAATAAATACGACACATATAAGATGTTTATTTTGTGCATTATATATAGATGTCAACGACAAGCTTGTTTATTGTGATATTTTATATAACTGGGACATAAATTTTAGTCTTCTGCAAAAAGAAAAATGCTTGCGTGCTGTTTTGTAAATAGTATTAAAATTAAATTAATTCCATTTTCACTTGATAATCATTTTTCGGTGGTATAAACGCTTTCTCCAAAAAAACAGTATAAAATTACCAATAAGGACATTTGATTTTCAACTAGAGTTTTTAGACTCGACTAAATCGACACATTTTAGGATTTGGAAATTGTAGACAAGCACATATATAATGTTACATGAATATGCAGAGCTTAAAATATTTTATTTTTAGTTTAGTTTGAATTATCGTCGCACTAGAGCTATACGAGGGCTATTGGCGACATTCGTCGTAATTTAAAATCACAGTTAAGTTACGAGCCGACTCCTGAATAGGCACCCAACGCAACCGTTAAGGGCGATATCGTACGCAGCGTTGGGGCTTTGGAGCATATTTAACATGCACTCCCCCTACACGGGGTATTATTCGTCTGACATTTTTATCTGCACGGGCCGCTATAGGTCGGCAGTTCCGGACCCAAACCTGGAACCTTTCGTATACAAGGCAAACGCCTTAACCATCTGGGCTTCCCAGTCCATTTACTACCTTAAATTTAAAAGATTAGTGTAAAAAGCAGCAGGGGGCTTTCAATTTTGCCAAAGGTTTTTGCATTGTCTTTTGGGTTTTTTTAAATGGCATTTAAAAATCCTTTTTCGAATCGGTTTGTTACAGATGTTTCTCGTTTGAGTTTTAATTATTTTCTCTTAGCTGATTTCATAGATTGTTTTTTAGCTGATTTCATAGGTTGTTTTTGTTTGATTTTTATTCGCTTCTTTTTCGTCTGCTGTGTTTTATTTTCAAATTCTTTACGTGCGTCTTGTTTTTATTTGTACTATTAATAAATCTTTATTGATTTTGATTCGATTAAATTTCACGTGAGCAAAGCACTACCAAAAGTCAATGTTGTTCGAAAACTTCAGTTTCGACTATATTCTGTCTTAAAAATTAAACGAAATTCTTGGACAACAATTTAACGTGATTTTCGAAAAGAGAAAAGCTCTAGTTCCACGAAAAGAAAATATTTTTTTACGCAACATTCGTGAAACAGAAAGAGATTCCATAAAATTCACTTTCGCATAAACCGAAACAGATGTAATTCCAGAAGGGCTTAAAAGAAAAACAATGCTGCTGGAACTGCTTCCCCTCAAGACGTGAAAAATGACCATTGTTGAATTTTCTAGTTTATTTAATTCAGACGTTTGATAGTTTAATATCGAGCTAAATGCTGTGTTTTTATTTCTTTAAAAAGAGGCACAAGGCGTTTTATTTTTTTAAAAAGACGTAATTTTTCCTTTGCATTTAAACAATTTATTGAAGAATAACGACCTCTTAATGCTAAGTATTTCTTTTGGCGATTTTTTTTTTTCCAAAATTGTTCTTTGTTTTCAGAATAGTATTTAAAAATTAATTTGTTTAGATGTTTTAATAGATAGTTTCAATGTTGCATATTGATATGAAATATTTGTCTTTTTATTTAAGTGTGCGCAATATTACATATTTATCCTTCGAAACAAAATTAGCCTACTAAATGAAAAAGAAATAAAACAATTTAAAAGTTTAATATTGAATGCTAAATAGTTTTTAAATGCATTAATTATGTAGTGTAGGGAGGGGTAACATTTATATTCCGGCTTGTGCGTTTCATCAGAGACCCGCTTATAAGCCTTCGCCAAATAAGCCAGACACAGAAAGAGTTTTACTGTCACAATGAAAGGAAGTACACCCAAGGCGAAGGCGGGAATCGAACCCGCACCCGTTACAGCGCGCATGCTGCTGGCCTGCGATGCTAACCACTCGGCCATCCGGACTCCATTAAATATGTGTAAAAGAAGTTTTATTTAAAGTTTATGTTACAAACTTACTTGTTATTTTTTATATCTTAATTATTTTCATACTTGTATTATGCAAATGCTTCGTTTTTATTAATAATAAAACCAATTAGTGAACATACTTTTTCTCGGTAGTAGTTTATCTGAGTAACTTAAACAACTTTTTAACAGGAAAATTTCCATAATTTACTGTGGTTAGTTAATTAATAGTAATACCCACTGAAATAAAGTTGAAGCAAACAATGAACTTAGATTAGTGAATAAAAGAACCAAAAAATATTTTCATTTCCTCCCGTCCAACTATGCAGTTTACATCATACAGTTTTTCTAGTACAACGAAAAAATAACGAATAAAAAAGCCCAGAATTAAACCCAAGCTACAATAAACACCAAAAATGAAAAGAGAAACCACCCGAGGGAAGCAGCAAGAAAAAAGAAGAAAAACTTCTATTGTACTCAGAATTTCCAATACACAATAAACAAGACATTCCAACCCTAAACCGCTCCCACCAGAACCTCATCTCTATACCTCAGATTCCGAGAATTCTCTTTCTGCCCCCAAGACCAAATCCCAAACCGTCAATGTTCAAGGGCGAACGAAAAGCAAGCACGAGAAAATATCCACTTTCACAGCAAAAGCGGTTCGCGAACTTTAATCATTTGAGTCAGTTTCGAACGATCGCTTGCGAACTGTGTAGCATCCAAGTCAGTCGCGAACGATCGTTCGCGACTGACTGAGTTGTTCTGACTGAGTTGTCTGAGACTGTTCTGAGTCGACTGATTAAGGTCGACTCAGTCGCGAACTTTAATCTGTCGCGAGTCAGTCGCGAACGATCGTTCGCGAGTCAGTGCACATCTTTCGCTAATCATGAATCCATCATTTGTAAACTAGGCAAAAAGTAAGAGCTACTTTTACATGTACGATTGCTTTTATTTCACCTTGAGGTTATTGTTTTAATTTACTATATTTGCCTACTGCATATTGAATGTAATTGAACATATTTCGTGCTAAAAAAAATAAAAATGTTAGCACATCTGTCATCAAGTTAATTAATTTGGAAGTTAATAATATTTTTTCTTTAAACAATTATTAATTCAAAGTAGCGAAAACTATTTTAAAAGATTAATTTAAGTTTAATTTTTTAAGTTAAATTCTACATGGAATTTTTAAAATAAACAACATTGTCATATTAATGCTAATCAGGAAAAAATGCTAATTAATATTTCAAGAAATATATTATTAAGCTTTGTAAATGAAAAATAATTTGTATTAATTTAAGTTAAAAATCTCAACATGTTATTTTAAAAAGAAGCCCTATGATAAAAAAAAATCAAACTACTTAAAGTTATTGCAATCTAATGTACCCCCTATTCCTATAACATGCATGAAAATGTCAAGTTATATATATATTGTTCCTTTTCTTGTATGAATAAATAGAAATAATAGATCAGATCAAGCAATGTCCAGGACCAGCTTCCCAAGCTAAAACGCGCTAACAGCCAAAAGCCCGAAGACTATTGATAAGGAAGAAAAACGTCTTTAGAATTCCTTTCAGCTTTCAGTCCCCCCCCCCCCCCCCTTCTCCTTCAACGAGAAGAGGAGTCTTTCTACTATACTTGGCATAACGCCAACTCTCATCTGCGAGCGCCTGTTTTTTTTAGGGGGGGGGGGGGTAAAAGAAAAAAGGAACGAATCAAAAGATTCGTTCTTTTGAACGAATCTTTGAAACGAACGCGAACGATTAGAACGAATCTTTTAAAAGAACGGGTCTGACCCATCTCTAGGTTAGGCACTCGCCTAGCATGCGAAAGGTCCCAGGTTCGGGTCCGGGCATCGCCAAAATAACTGCCGTCCTATAAACGGCCCGTGCAGCCAAAAATGTCCGGCGAACCCGTGTAAGGGAGTGCACGTTAAATATCCTTCAAAGTCCTAACGCTGCGTACGATGTCGCCCCTAACGGTTGCGTTGGGTGCCTATTCAGGTGTCGGCTCGTCACTTGACTGTGCTTCTAAAAATACGACGCCCATCGCCTATAGAACTCGTGCAGCTCTAGTGCGACGATAATTCAAACCTAACCTAATCTATATAGTAGGGTAGAGAAGCGACTCTTGCTGAGCTGCCATCTGGCAGCCATGGCAACGGAGACCGAATAGAGTGGCAAAAACGCTAGTTAATTTATAATTTTGATACTGAGAAAGGAAGTACACCGAGGGTAAAAGCGGGAATCGAACCAGCACCCGTTACAGCGAGCGGACTGCTAGCGTTATGGCCTGCGATCAAACCACTCGGGCCCCACCCCACATGCCACTGTTGCCAGGTTCAGTCTCTGCCCCTCTACCCTACTATAGAACTCATTGGCTTGAATAGCTTATGAATTCGACTTGGCGGCTTTCCGATAGTTATTCGAGCCAAGCATCTCTCTGCATTCGCAGCTCCATGCCGGGGCCACTTCTATGTGCGCCAAACTTATTGAGTAATACCTATTACCTATGAAATCTAATGTGCACGAAGCCAATCCTGCGGCCTAGTGGTTAAGACGGGCATATGTCAACTGCACGGCTCATAAAGTGAACAAAAATATTCCAGTTCTTTTTAGAACACTGTTATTTTACAATTCAATTTACAGAATTTCTTGTTACAAAAATATTTACAAGATTTTTTAACAAAAAGTAATTGTAATTCATGGAATTTAGGTTTGATAAAACCATTATGATTGTTATTACCATTATTTTTGTTTCTTTCGTCATCTTAAAATGGAGATTTAAAAACATGCGGATACCGTTTAAGCGAGCAACGAATAAAAAGAGCGATCTTTTCTTTTCTTCAGGCCTGCTGGATTCGGGTTCGAATCCCGTTCAGGCATGGATGTTTGTGTTTGTCGAGTATATGCGGAGTACGTGCTCGTTAAATCTGTTGGGTCCGAATGTCCTGTGGGTGGTCATTGCGCAGTTTCCCATGGGTACAGGTCCCTGGAGAAAATTTCCATTCCCTTCAGAGACATGTCTAAATTGTGGAGGTGGCGACAGATGGCAGCATCTGTCATTTGTGTATGTGTGTGTCTTGTATTGTCCTACTTGACGGTGGTTTATAAGCGGGTCCTTGCGACCAAGCACACAAGCCTGAAAATATATGTCTACCAACCAACCAACGAATGTGCACAATCCTATTATGCTCCAGTTTCCTTTTCTAAACTGCTGATTTGATTAAACATCAAAGTAAAAATGACTACCGGAAAACCAGTATTGATCAAAGCAACTTATATGCTGCGAAATTTGCATAAGCAGATTTATTGTTGCTTTCTCTGATGGCTCACAACTTTGTTTAACAAATTAACTTGGATGATTTAAATAATTTCGTATAAAATTTGGGAAGACATCGATATTGAATTTAAAAATCTCGTTAGTTTTCTAGCGTATGGGGTGATTTGAATGGACATTGTTCAAGTCTTGAGCGGCAACAGAAATCCTGAATGAAATTAAATTGTTTTCGAATCTTGATTAGTGAATCAGTGTCACGTGGTAACCAGGAATGAAGAAAATGCGCTCCTGAAACAAGCCAATTAAAGTTTAGGCCTACACTTCTTGCCAATCTAAGTTGGTAATATGCTATGGAGGAGATCCTTCCGCGGATGTAAAGAGTTCCATAAATTATTTGTGGAATAAATTATTTGTTTGAATCCATCCAGAAAACATGTTTAAAACATTAATTACGTTTAAGGTCTTACAGATTTGAATATTATTTGGAAAATTTGACATATTTATCAGAATGAAAATTGTATTTTCATTCTGATTCTCTTTTTTCATTCTTCCTTGTTAATATTCAGATCAATTTGTAGGTTTATTTTACCTTCTTTTAAATAATGGACCAACCGCGCTTTTCCCTCTGCCTTTCTACTATTTATTTTTACCCTAGTTAGGTTGGCAAGGAGTGTAGTCGCATATTTTGACTTATGACTTCACTGGGTAGAGGAAGAAAATACTTAACTAGGGGAGAGTGTTGTACCTTGGGACAATTTTTACATTTTAATTTTTTCTTCGATAATTATAGTCAACATAAAAATTTTAAAGCAGCATTTCAACACACCAATATATTTCTCTATAATATAATTTTTTGAATTCTGGCAGCTTGAAATTAAAAAATTGTCACTCATTTAAAGTAGAGAGGATAAACTGTCCCAAGGTACAATATGATGTTGTACCTTGGGACATACTCTATAATTCAGTCAATAGTCATACACTTGAACTAATTTGCGTCAGAAAACAAACTTTATTGTTTTTTCAAGGAAATACACAAATAAAACTTCATAATTCAAGAATAATTTAAATTATACAGCAAAATTGCAAGTCCAAATTATTTAACATTACATGATGATACAATATGCATTACTGTCCCAAGGTACAACACACTACATGGTTTAAATAAAAGCAAGATAGTGGCCAATCTAAATGCATTATCATTATTTTCTCATAACCAAAATATTTTAAAATCTTCTCTTTTATGAAGAAAATAAAATGCAGTTGACTTTTTGTAAAAGTACAAAGGTAGAAAATTATATTAGAATGAGAAAAATATTTACTTTGGGGTAATGAAATATTATTTTTTGTCACCAATTCATCAATTCAATGATGCTAGTGTTAAATTTTATTTTGATGATGTCTGTTGGTTAAGGCTACTATTAAAAATAAACAATGTATGAATATTGCCAATAGATTCTAAGAAATTGTCAGTGTCCCAAGGTACAACACTCTCCCCTGTGAACCGTTTGTCGATAGGACACTGCCCACCTTTGCTTTTGTTTGTTTTACCTGATTTCGAAAAAGACTACTTAATGACGTCATTTAACAACAAATGTGAACACAAGAGGCTTACTGAAGTAAACAACAACGTTGATTATAGACGTAAATGGTTTATTCGTACATATACAGGGTGGTTATAAAATAACGCTCGCTATTCGGAGTGGTCTGTAGCTTCAATGAATAATCCAAATGCAACGAACTTTGAGATACTTACTAATTAAGAAGGGGGGAAAAGAATGGAATCATAAAAAAAATATACTCGTCTTTTGACCTAGGTTCTAAATTACGAGGCGTAATTGGGTGTGTTGGCCGTAATTGGCCATAATTGGGACGCCTCGTATTTAGAATCCTGGTCAAGAGACGAGTTTCTGTTTCATAATTTCATTCTTTTTCGAAAAAAAAAAAGAAACTCGTCTCTTTAACAGTGTTCTAAATTACGAGGCGTAATTAGCTGTGTTGGCCGAAGTTGGCCATAATAGACTACGCCTCGTTTTTAGAGCCCTGGTAAAGAGACGAGTTTGTTTTTTATGATTATTTTTTTATGATTCTATGTTTTTTTATGATTCCATTCTTTTCCCCCCTTCTTGATTAGTAAGTGTCTCAATGTTTGATGCATTTGGATTATTCATTCAAGCTACAGACCGCTCCGAATAGCGAGCGTTATTTCATAACCACCCTGTATATACAAGTTTCGGTGGAAACTCATGACTCCCACTTTCATCAGAATTGACTCATCAAAGGGTTCATGTATCGTATTAAAATAGTGATTTGGCTCATTAAATGTTTCATTAATAGTATTAAAATAGTATGACAAATGACAGTGATTGCGCCCTCTAGAAGGGAAGGGCGTAGGCTATATAGCCCATTACCCCTCTCGCCAGAAGAAACAGTAACAAGAGACACACAAAGAAGGACGGCACAAACACATAGACAAATAACATTTATTGACAAGCACAAACATCCATGCCTTAACCGGGATTCGAACCCGAGCCCAGCAGCTCCAGAGGCTAGTACACTAACCATTGCGCCAGTGGACCGGCATTAAAATAGTAAATTGACTCTTCAAATATTTTATTAATAGTATTAAAAACTGTTTGGCAGAATGAAAAAATAAAATGCCGTTCACGATATTTAAAAAAAATGAACACCGCTGTTTTGTATTAAATTTTTCGGTGTAATGAAACACGAAGGATGTTTGTTTACCGGGAGAGAGCGATCAAACCACAGCCAACATCTTCAATCTAACATTACATTCATTCGATCACCAGGAAAAAAGCGAGCATGTTGAGCGGCGTTCAAAGCGAAAATTTGATAACTGAAAGTTGAAATACGTGGATCGATACAGTCTGTTGCAAAATCATAACTCCGCACAAACTGTTAGTTTTATGTATGATTTTTTTACATCCCGAAAAAATATATTTGTATCTTTAATGATCATAAATTACGGGAAAAATACTGAAAAAAAGTAACTACATCGGAATTTAAATAATTTCAATTTTTGAAATTTTTGCCATGTGGCAAAAACCAACTACAGAATACCAATTTTGATAAGAATGACTACAAATATGCTAAATATATTTTAAAATAACCCTCTTGAACTAAAATTATTTTTTCAAAACAATTTATTTGTATAATAGTGTACTAATATTATTATACTTTGAATACTGACAAAGGCGTCATTTCACAACAGTTAATAACTTCACTACTTTAATTTTTAATACACTTTTACTACTGTCATCTATGAGAGTTATTAGTAACTAAAACTTTAAAATGGAATGTAATAATTGAAAACTAACCACATATTTGTAGAGAGGGAGCTCTACTTTAATAGAATAAAGTGGATTATGTTACTTGTTGCCATATTACAGCTATATGCATTAGCGGGCTAAGGGTTTTGTATGGTAACAGATTTCTATACAATTATATATGTACTCACGAAAACTTACCAAAAAAATACAGAAGAAGGTTATTTTGCCTTTAAAATAAATAATAATATTGCCTTTAAAATAATAAATAATAAGTACACTTTTTAAAAATCTGAATTAGTTATAATTCAAACAATTTTTTTGTTTAAATATTTACATACCGTTAGTGCTGCCATGTGTAGTGTCTGAATAACAACTAAAATTTTGTTTAATTACATATAACTAATTAATATCATTAAAATTATACTTGTTAATTAGTTTAATGTAAAATAACTTTCTTCTTTCTGGTAAGCTTTCGTGAATACTTGTCGCATACTTTGCTTAAAAACAGGGTCGAAAGTTTCCCCATAAAAAAAAATGTGTAGAGATCTGTTCCCATACAAGACCCTTAAGGGGTCACAGGAGTCTTAAAAATGTGCAAAGAAGGTACTACAAAACATTGTTTGATCTTTCATGTCATTTAACTACTCAATAGATAAGTATAATTTTTTTATAAGAAATTCTATAAGATTTATGTAATATAAAACAAATTTTAAAATTTATGAAACTTTAGCCAAAGCTAAAATAAATGATATTAAACATGAAGCTATTTGAACACATTGTGATTAGGCTTGCGCGGCAAATTGTGAGGTCAAAATTGAAAAAATGACTTTATATTGAACAAATATGTACAAAATAGGACTTATACCTGAATTCTCAGCTCAATTTTGATTAGAAATTATTTTTTAAAAAAATTAAAATCAAAATTTAAAAAATTTTATTAATTTTTTTAGAAAAAAGTTCTCAAAATAATTTCTAATTAAAATTGAGCTGAGAATTTAGGTATAAGTCCTAGTTTGTACATATTTGTACAATATAAAGTCATTTTCTTGGTAATTTTTTCAATTTTGACCTCAAAATTTGCCGCGCAAGCCTAATCCCGATGTGTACAAAATAGCTTTATGTTTAATATCATTAATTTTAGTTTTGGCTGAAGTTTCATAAATTTTAAAACTTGTTTTGCATTAAATAAATCTTGTAGAATTACATATAAAAAAATTATACTTATATATTGAGTACCGTCAGTGCGGGTAACTTTGGCCAAAATCATAGCTTTTCTTACAAAAGAAGAAAAATTTAACTACAAAACGATTTAAACACTTTAAAATAATTATGCATTCTAAGAATTGAACTTTTAGGAATAATTTTCAAGCATTTTTGTTAAATTTTATAAATTAATAAAAAATTTGTATCAATTTCAAAATTTAGGACACTGTTAGGAGCCGGGCGGTTAACTTTGGCCGCCCATAAAATACATAAGAAACATACTTTTTAACATGCTTAAAGGCTGTATTAACGAATTAAATAGCAATATTAAAACTTTTAACTTAAAATAACAAAGTTATAAGTCATATAGTTAGTAAAAATGGTATATAACTTAACATTTACATTGCAGTGCATCGTGGAATGGCATTACACAATGAATACTCAACGATGATGACTCAATGAACGATGAGTATTGTTTGTCGCTAAAAAGAAAAATAAGCTTCGATTTTAATAAGGGAAAAAGAACTTTTTTGAAGCAAGATGTAATATCAAATATATTTATAAAAAGCAAACGATTTTATCATAAAAGGGGAAAAAATAATCTATTAATAATTAGGAATCTGAAAGTGTTTACCTTTCGACATTTGCGATTTTGAGTGGTATACGTTTCTTGCATTCTATCTTTATCTTTTTAATGTTTAAAAACGTTTGATTTTTAAAAAAAAAAAATCTAAAAAATAAGTAATCATAAAAGTAAGAATTTTTCAAAAGTAGTTAAACAGAATACACTTTTACATACATTTTTTGAAGTGCAAAGTTCCATAAATAAATATTTACATCTGTGGCCAAAGTTACCCGCATTCATCGGCAAAAGCTTCCCGATTACCAATATCTAAATACAGCATAAAAAGTATTCAATTTAGAATAAAACAAATGGTGTAATATTCTTCCCCATAAATAAAAGAATTGAATAGAGTGTCTTATTTAAATATTTTCAATATTTTCTTAAGTGTTCCAGGCAAAAGTTGGAAGAGATAAATTTTTGTCTTTTTATGCTCGTAAGAATGAAAACAGCATTTGTAGTTATTGCCAGAATTAGAATGAGATTTTGTTTTACATGAAATGAAAGGAGATGTTTCCACCTTTCCAAAAATGTCAAACAATTTAAGATGAGATCATTTTATGAAGAGAAATTAAGAAACAAATCTTTTTCCGACACGTGGCCAAAGTTACCCTCCGTGGCCAAAGTTACCCGCTTTGACGATAGTTAAAAAATTACATGAAAGATCAAACTATATTTTGCAGTACCTTCTTTGCACATTTTTAAGACTCCTATGAACCCTTAACCCATTGAAGACTCTTTGATAATTCAATAATGCCGCCCCGGTGGCGCAATCGTTAGGACTCTAGCCTTTGGATCTGCTGGGGTCGGGCTCGAATCCCGGTCAGGCATGGATGTTTGTGACCGTCAATAAATGTTGTTATTTGTCTATGTGTTATTCATTTCTTTGTGCTTGTAAAAATTCTTTCTGTGTATGTCCCACTTGACGGAAAGCTTATAAGCGGTTCTCTGAACAAGCACACAAGCTGGAATATATATGTATCATATCATACCACAATTCATTAATATCTTTCTTATTGAATAAAAAGATTAACTTGATATTTTTACATTGCTTTTTTATGTGATTTGATCTTCCCTACATAAATGGCATTGGGTTACATTAATCACTTTCAATTATTTAATATGAAATGTAAGACAATGAGGTCGAAATATAATGCGATGAGGTAGAAGAAAATGTACATTTTTTCCCCTACACGTTTTGGAGTTTGCTGATTTTAAAAAAAGTGGTTCTTGAACATTGATCAATCTGTCTGTCTGAAACCACTCTACAGCTCGAACCAAAAGAGCTACTTACTTCAAATTTAGTGCATGAGTTCCCAGTACATGTCGGATGGCGAAATGAAACAAATTTGAAATGAACATGTTTCTAGTTATTTAATTATATATTTGTGAAGTTTTAAAACGCCAAAAACATATACAGAAGGTGGCGAAACTATTTTAAAACTTTATCAATTAATAATTAAATATATATTTTCTTTTCAATTTTGCTTTAAATGGATGTTATGATGATTCCCATACCTGGGGAAAATGAGATAACATGATCAATTCTTTAGCAAAAGTTGTGATTTCAAAACTAATGCATTAACTCATTATTAACTAATGCATTAACTGCATTACGAGGCTGGGGAGCCCAGTCGGTTAGGCACTCGCTAGGAAGCGAAATGTTCCAGGTTCGTGTCTGGGCATCTCGAAAATAACTGCGGACCTATAAACGGCCCGAGCAGTCAAAAATGTCCGACGAACAATACCCCGTGTAAGGGAGTGCACGTTAAATATCCTTCAAAGTCCTTCTGCTGCGTACGATGTCGCCCTTAACGATTGCGTTGGGTGCCTATTCAGGTGTCGGCTCGTCACTTGACTGTGGTTCTACATAAAATACGACGCCCGTCGCCGATAGATCTCGTGTTGCTCTAGTGCGACGATAATTCAAAACCTAACCTAGCCAACAAGTTTATTCAATTGGCGTAGAAACCTCGGGAGAAAATGCGCTACTTCGCCAAATCTGGAAATGCGTGCCAATCGATGAAAATCTTCGGGATCACTCCTCAAAACTTCCCCCTTCACTTTAAAAAGGATAAAGCATCGAATCTGTTGACTCTCTTTTCAAATCGGGCCAACTTTGATTCAACTCTAAGACACACATTTGGCGAAAGGAATATTTTATCGGACTTCTTTGCATATCAAAACTTTACGCTTAACATTTTAAGTCGTGTTTGAACTTTTAAAAGGGATTTTTTTATTAAGTTACCGAATTTCTGTTGTTGTTGGTATTAAATATCGTGTTTGTTTGAGAAATTTAGTTGAATGCTGCATCTGTAAAGGTAAGTGTTTATTTGTTACTTTTTGGTTAATTATTTGTTTTGGAGAAAAAGTTACTGGTTTTGTAAAATGAAATAAAATTTGCTGAATTCAATATAAAAATTAAATAAAATTTTAATACATTGGAAAAATAATTAAAAATTACTTTTTAAATTATATTTATTATTTTGAACTGATGTGTTTTGAACAAGTAAAAAAGTCCTTTAAATAAGTTTTCACATTACCACGCAAAAATCACATTTCTGAAACTTAATTATAGTGTTTAAAAACAAGATTTTTAGAAAATTAGCTTTTAAACACTAGAACACTGTTGTGAAGTACTTTTACGCACTCTTTTACTAAGTTTCCATTTTATTTTTTATTTTACGCACTAAAGTGTTAAACAAACAAGTATTTTAAGTTTCAAAAAGAGAGTTATGAAAAAACGCATTTTATATAAATTATCTACATTAGAAGAAATTTCATTTGAGGATTTCAAAAGCAACATGTTCCAATTAATCATTACAATGTGCAATTAAAAATAAACAAAGTAAATAGTACATGCTGAAACACCTTCATCATTTTACAGTTGACAATAATGTGAGACATAATTTTAAAAAAAACTTTAAAAAAATCTTACCAATTAGCACAAACACCTTAATTCCTGTTTATGAATTTAAAAAAAATTATGTTGTATTTTAATTCATTTACCATTGAACAAATTTACAAAAACAAAATCCCTACTTAATTTTAGAAATTTATTTTACCTTCACAATTTGTTATTAAAAACAAATTGATGTAGTAATACGTTAATCTTAGATGCAGCATTTCCTGTAATTTATGCACCAGCTAGTATATCTATAACAATAATCCTTGAAGCTTGTAAAATTTCCTTAAATTTTTATTAATCTACAAAATTAAGGACGAGGCGGTTTTTTCAATATAACTCTGTACAAAAGCTTTCCAAATCAACACATTTAATACCGTAAGATTCCCAAAACGCAAGGACATGAGGAATGCAAGCAACACTTACTAAAAGGGAAATCAGAGAGATAAAAAGCTTTATTGAAAGAGAAATGGAATTCCATGTCCATGCATCTCCGAGGTGGAGATGAATTTCGGAGTCCCACTTACGAAAATTTTACGAGTGCGCCATGAATATCCATAATAAAAAAAACATCAAATCTCCGACATAGTTTTATACTTAAAAACATCGCGCAATGCCGGTCCATTGACAACTGATAATTAAATGTGAGAAACGTCTATGTCGTACAAGTGTCGTCTTGTTAACACTTTAATGAATATTCACTGATATGGGCTTCTGGAGCCGTATATATCACGTATCCGCAATATATATCATGTTTAATGATTTTCCTCCGTCATAGATGATCCGCTTTTGCATGGTCTTTTTTAGGCCGCAGCTGTGTCGCAGTTTTAGTGTTTTACTGGATTATCAATATTCATGACACACTCGTGATTTTATCGTAAGTGAAAGTCCAAAATTCAACTCCACTACGGGGATGCATGGAAGTGGAATTCCATTTCTCATTCAATAAAGCTTCTTTTTATCCCTCAGATTTATCTGTTAGTAAGTGTTGCTTACATTACTCTGTTTCTTATGTATTGGGGATCTTACGGTATTAAATGTGTTGATTTGGAAAGCTTTTCTACAAAGTTATGCTGAAAAAACCGTCTCGTCCATATTTTTTTCCCACCAGTGTATATATTTATTTTTCGGCTGGAAAAGATTTCCTAGTCATATTATCCAAAATGGAACTTAATCTGAATGATTAATTTAATATGTTGTCTAAAAGAAATGAAATTTAAAATTTATGCTCAAAAAGCAACCATACATTCCTGCCTATTTTCCATATCGCTTAGAAGAAGATTCATAAATGAAGAGTACACGGGAAAAACCGATAAATTTCGTTTCCTTAGCAGGCCACTTTGGCGATGATAGCGAGTGATCGCCTAAACTTGTGTAAGGAAACCAGTTCCTACCACAGAGATCATAGTTAGAGTAATCGAGTGGAGGTCACGTGACCTCCAATGCTAACGACGGGACGCGCAAGGAGCTCCCAGAAGAGCCCCAAATGAAGCCAGTGTTGTAGGTCACGTGATCTGCCACTCTTATACTGTAACTACTCTCTCTGTAGTTTCTAGCTACCAAGATTCAGGCGATTGACGATCCCGACGCTTGGAACAGCAAAGAAGAAAGAGAGAAACCGGTTTTCTGCCGCCAATGTTCGCCAAGCAGACAATTGGGGGCATCCGCCTAATAAATCAATCGGTTCTTCCCGTGTACCCTTCATATGTCTCTACCGTGTAGGCATGTTTGATTTTCTTGAAAACTCAAAAGTACTGCGATGGGGCCGAAAAATTTAAACTGGAGAATTTGTAGTGTGTTGATTCCGAATAATTGGTTTTTGAACACCGGTCGGTCGGTCTGAAACCACTCTGCAGCTCGAACTAAAATAGCTACGGATTTCAAATTTGTTACACGAGTTCTTAGTATCTGTGCATAATAAGGTTTTAGAGAAAACTGCGTATACATAAAAGGAAGCTGCCACAGAACTTTCTTTGTTGTAAAGGTATTGCAGAAAAACGAAACAACTAACAGACCTCAAATGTGGTACGCGAATGCCCAGTACCTGTCGGGTCATTCTAATAATTTCTTCTTGAAAATTGCTACTGCGGAAATTGTGTATTGCTATCACGGAACTTTTTTTTATTAAAAAGATGTTTAAATTTCTTTATGCTTCTTATGCTAAATACTCCAGAGGTATTGATTTGGTATGGAAACTTGGAGGACTTTGTGACCACGATGGATTTAACGTGCACCAGTCACCATTAGCGTACACGGGGGTCTTCGGAAGGCAGCGAGACTCAAACTCGCAACCTTAGGGATGACAGTCCAAGACCTTACCGACCAGGCTATCCCGGCCCACAAACGCATTGTGATCAACGCATTAACTCATTGTGATCGATTATTAACGCTTTGTGATCCAGTTTGATAGCGTGTTCTGCTATCAGCGAGCAAATAGTTGCCTTTCAGTGTTTTTTTTTTTTAACTCAATCAACATGTCTCTCTGTAATTTTCAATTCCAATTGCATGTTTTCCAAGCTAGACCTCGTAAAAAAATACAAAGTCAAGTTTTCTTGAGTTCTTATTTTTTTTTCAATATATATTAATCACGTTTTATAAACGTAACATTGTTCGGCGCAAAGCTAATGAATATAGTATTTGCCTTATTGATATTTTTTCATGAAACTACGATACTTCAAATAAAAAAAATATCGGACAACAATTCCACTAATGCTTTTCTACGATTTTTCATTTTTTTATTCCGTATTATTACGTGTCTACAAATTATTTTACTAACATTTAGATTACATTTTTATTTGTCTATAATATGTTTAAGATAACATCATTTACGGTAATGAAAGTTTAAAAAAAAAAAGTTGTCAATACCTCAGAATAATTTTAAAGGGGTGGAGTCCTTTTCTACATTGTTAAACCAAGTATCTCTTGATCTCTTTCACCTACTGCTAAATAATTTGGTCTTTGTCATTATTTTGGTGATATTATTTTCGTCTCTACGCTGTGTAAGTCCAAGCCAGCGAAGTCTAAAATAAATAGGGCATATTTCACATTTTTAATCCCGTATAAATAAGTTTCCATAACTTTTTTTTACCTAAATTAAAATTATATTGTTACTTTTATATAATACGTTTAATATAATGTTTATGATATTATTGTTTAATGTATTACGAACACAATGAAAGTTTAAAAAATAATATATTATCTTGTAAAACCTTAGAATAATTTTAATAGGTATGAAGAAGGAAGAAAGACAGACGGTAAAAAATTACGAAAGACACACTGTAAACAAATACAATGTTACATTTACAGGAAAATTCTGTTATTTTCTTTTAACTTTTTATGTGGAAAAGCTGCGGGAGGTAAAGTTCCGTTTTTCTTCATAATATGCCTGTTGAAAAACAATAATGTGCTTAAAAATTTCAAATTATTCGTATGAAATAAACAGATCATCGCAGTTTTTCGGTATTTTTTCGGCTCACCAGTTTAATGTTTTTTTTTTTTCTGAAAAAAACAACAGATTTTTTGTTGCAATGTAGGTCTAGAATATCATAACTTTAAAAAAAATTTAGAAAAATATGACTGCTAGAGGGGGGAAAGGGGTTCAGACAGACGAATGTATGTATATCTTAACCATATCAATACCCCAGTTTATTTTTAAATTCAAAATAAAAAGAAGAAATCTAAAAAAAATCCAAAAACTCGAATGAAAGAAAGGTCAATAAATTTGCAGTCTCCTCATTGTTCACAGAATGAAGCCACTTTGATAAGAGCTGAAGGCCGCCGCAGAGAACGAGAGATTAAAGTATTCAGTCCAAATTTCAAAAAATATTCCCATTTCAGTCACATTTCTGGCTACAACGCAGCGCCGAACTGATTGGACAAACTTGTAAATGACATTTTTCGTGAAAAAAAGTTAGTGACTCCTGGGGCGTTTATTGAAAAGAAGTTCAGTCGTTATTGGTTTTGAGACCTCAAAAAAGGTATTCAGATAATTGGATAGTGCATGTTAAAACTGCCGCGATTCAAAGAAGGGAAATGTCGCTATAAGATGTTGTGAAGTGCGCGTTCAGCTAATGGGTTATCCTTTGACTTTTTTTTTTTCGAAATTACGAAGTCCTACGGCGCATGTGTACGTCTCATGCAACCTTTATTAAAATTATTATTATTTATTATTATTATTCATTATTTACATTTTATTCTTATTATTTTCATTATTATTCATTATTTACATTTTATTCTTATTATTTTTTATTATTATTTATTATAATTTTATTATCATTTATTATTATTATTTAACAAGCAAAAAAATTGTAAAATCAATACCTTATCCTTAAAAGAGCAATTCTCCTGGCGATAATAATCGTTAAATAAACATTATTTAACGATTTGACTTAAGTAAACAGATTGATCTACTGAAAATCATGAGAAAAATACTTACACCCCAAAAGTTTCAAATCTTCTAATGAACAAGTTTTTTTTTTTACTTATTCAAGAAACCTTTTGCTTTATATAACAAATAATACTTATTGTTATTTAAAAAATCCTAAAGTTAATTCCTTTTGCATATTCCTGTTAAACAGTCCGGGAATACTATTAAAATACTATTTTCGCTGAATATATCTTTTCAAAAATAGAAAATAATCCTACAGAAAATTTGTCTTGGGCATAACTTAAGGAGGTCAGAATAAGACGACGATGCTGTCTGGTCAAAAATGTATACAAACATGAATGGCCAAGTGAAGACATTGGTTGTTTCCACAATAGGCCCAAAAACATTTTTTTTACAGTGGTGGCCAAAAGTGTGGACACGTTTTGAAAGTTTCATATTTTTCAACTTTGTGTGATTACAGAATATATTAATTGTATATCAAATTAAACAATTGTGTATCAAATTTAAAGTAATTTAATCTTTATGAGGACCACTTTGTGCAGATCGCTGAAGCCGTCTATGAGACCTTTGGTCCCATATAATCTATATCCATGGACACAACATCATCATCATCAAAGTAATTTAATGTAGAATGAAAAATAAAAACATTATTACAATATCTGCATTACGAATAAGTTATGCAAGTAATAGTATGATCTGTCTTAGTTTTGCAAGTCATTGAACCACCAACTTGTATTGCAATTTCAGCACAAGAGAATCCATTGATTGTGCTTGTTTGTTCAACTAAAATGAGCATAACTTTATTTGTAATACACATACTTTAATTCTGTTTTTTTTAATGAAATTCTACATTAAATTACCTTCAACTTAATATTTAAATGTTTGTATTTAAGCGAAATTCGTTAGATGCAAGAGCACTGGTAACAGTTGAAACACATGAAACTTTCAAAAAGTGTCCACACTTTTGGCCACCACTGTATATTTTTGGGGAGCAATGATGCATATAATGTTATTAATACAATTCACTCTTGCTTATGCAAAGGTGCTAACCCGAAGTTCACTTAGATCTTGGTTAATACTTTACTAACGACCTGGAATGTTTGATGCAAATGCGAGCGAGGCTATTTACGAGAAAACGAGTAGCAAATCGGTAAAAGAGTGCTACTTAGAACTTCCGAACAACTATTAAGGCTTTTATACATAACATTTGAGTATTATTATTTTACTTAGAACAGCGGAACAATTTGTATTATTAACATGTCAACAAGATTAAGATTTTATTAAGATTATTTACTTTTCGGTATTAATATTTTACTAAAAACTACGGAACGGCCATTAAAGCTTTTACAACATTTCAACATATCAGGGATTTTAATAATCAGGAATTGAAATAGGGTACTTGACTAAATTTTTTTTATTGGCTTAAAATGTTCTTATGCCAAAAATATCAGACCCGTATTTTTTCTTTTTTTCAAATACCCCATAAAAAGGCAGAAAAATGAATTTAAAAATAAGGACGAAAAATCACTCCCGAAAACGCTTTTTGGCTGTCACGTGGTATCCGTGATGTCACTATGAACTATAAACAAACTTTGAAACACCACATTGGAATCGATTTTAGGCAAATTTAAAATATATGCTTCTGTAAAACAGCCCTACATTTTCTCAATATTTATTATTTCAATAGTAATTAGATTAAATCAAGTTAAATCCGAAAACAAGAAACATCACGCCGGTTTGTTTATAGTTCATAGTGACGTCAACCAAGCCGGCGCGTTTGTGATCACGTGATGATCAGGTGAAAAAAAATGCCTTTTTAAAACGATTTTCTTAATGATTTAAAGATTTATTTCGCAAAAATTATCTATGCATTTGTTATTTTTTACTTTCAACTATAATTTAAATAGCATTAGAAGGTATTTTAGCGATACAGTCAAGTACCCTATTGTTTTTGAGGATAGGGTAGAGGTAGGTACATACATATTCCGGCTTGTGTGCTTGATCGGAGACCCACTTATATAAGCCTTCGTCAATTAAGACAGAAAGAATTTTTTACTGTCACAGAGAAAGAAAATTACACCCAGGGCGAAGGTGAGAATCGAACCCACACCCGTTACAGCACGCAGACTTGTTTTTGAGGAATGGTATGGTACATGTATATTCCAGCTTGTGTGCTTGTTCAGAGAACCGCTTATAAGCTTTCGTCAAGTGGGACAGACACAGAAAGAATTTTTACAGTCACAAAGAAATGAATAACACATAGACAAATAACAGCATTTATTGACTGTCACAAACATCCATGCCTGACCGGGATTCGAACCCGACCCCAGCAGCTCCAAAGGCTACTGTTTTTGAGGAGGTGGTTGAGTTAGAGTTAAACGCTGCGAGCAGTTTTTTTGTGGCTTCCAAAGAGCTTCAACACAGCCATGTTATGCATCGTAACGTCTGGCAAGTGATGTTGTCGACGCCTGAGCTGGCACCTAACTGAATTTCGAGCGACATTGTATGCTAACGCCGTCGGGTTTTTGGACTACACAGATATAGCGAGCCCATCTGTCACAGTGTACTCGAGGAACCCCGTAATAGAGTACTAGATTGTATCGCTAAAATACCTTCCGATGTTATTTAAATTATAGTTGAAAGTAAAAAACAACAAATGCATATATAATTTTTTGCGAAATAAATCTTTAAATCATTGAAAAATGTTTTAAAAGGCATTTTTTTCACGAGATTACAAACACGTTGCGTCAGTTTGGCTGACGTCACTATGAGCTATAAACAAACCGGCGGGATGCTTTTTGTTTTCTGATTAAACTTGATTTAATCTAATTACTATTGAATTAATAAATATTGAGAAAATGTAGGGCTGTTTTACAGAAGCGTATATTTCAAATTTGCCTAAAATCGATTCCAATGTGGTGTTTCAAAGTTTGTTTACAGTTCATAGTGACATCACATTTACCACGTGACAGCCAGAAAGCGTTTTCAGGACTGATTTTTCATCCTAATTTTTAAATTCATTTTTCTGTCGTTTTATGGGGTATTTGAAAGAAAAAATACGGGTCTAATATTTTTGGCATAAGAACATTTTAAGCCAATAAAAAAAAATTTCTTCAAGTACCCTATTGAGTTGATTTATCCTTTTATTTTTGACAACAAATATCCGCCTATAGGATGCGGCCGGTTTAGAACATGGTTCCCTCTGTATGAGAGGCCGATGTTCTGCTGGGCTACTGAGCCCCCGCCGATTGAATGGTTTAACATGAACCAAAACCTTCCTCCTGAAACTAGAGCTTCTGGGTCCGGGTTCGAATCCCGATAAGGCATGGATGTTTGTGTTTGTCAAGTATATGCGGAGTACGTGCTAGTTAAATCTGCTGTGTCCGAAAGTCACGTGGGACGTAGTTTCCCAAGGGTACAGGTCCCTGGAGACTATTTCCCTACCCTTCAGGAACATGCCTAAATTGTGGAGGTGGCACGCGATAGATGGCAGCGTCTGTGGCGTATTCGTGTGGTGTCTGTCTTACTTTGACGAAGGTTTATAAGTGGGTCTCTGACCAAGCACACAAGCCTGAAAATATATCTAAAAACCAACCAACCTGAAAGATTCCGTGCCATATATTTTTTTCTTCTCCCCAATGGGGTTGCAACTTTGGCGGTCAAGCCTTTGCAGACTCGGCATATTCCCCAGAACTGAGAGCCATTTTTTTTGTGGAACCATCTAGGCGACTCTCGCTACTAATTTTGACGCCCAGATTACAATGAATCGGAGTTCTCTGTGGATGTTAAAGTATGCCGAGATTTAATTTTTCCGAGAGAACCCAATCTAAATGAGCCCTCCAGGGATCTTTTACATGCCGCATAATCATTTGACATGCGTGCCCAAGATTTCCTATCCAGAAAATCCGACAACTCAGCCGGGACTCGAACCCGCGATCTTGGGCTTACGAGACGGAAACGTTTAACCTCTTACCACTGAGCCGCCATATTTACTTTTGTACCTCGATTAATAGAAATACCGTGCCTCTACTTCAATTCCTTCTCTTGGTATGGTATGGTATGGTACATATATATTCCAGCTTGTGTGCTTGTTCAGTGATCCGCTTATAAGCTTTCTTCAAGTGGGACAGACACAGAAAGAATTTTTACAGTCACAAAGAAAGGAATAACACATCGACAAATAACAACATTTATTGACGGTCACAAACATCCATGCCTGACCGGGATTCGAACCCGACCCCAGCAGCTTCAAAGGCCAGCATCCTAACGATTGAGCCACCGGGGCGGCTTCTCTTTCATTCTAGCCTCCCCGGCATCGCCCACGGTAATCGCCCTGCTGCCACTTTGTGCAACCAACAGGGCTCAAATCCTATTACGAGGGGAGATTCCGCAAACAGGATAAAAGGCTCGACATGAGAAATTCTCTGTCGGCATTTGTGCTGCTCAAAGAATTTACTCGCGTAATGGAAGGATGCGAATCCGCCCTTTCACAAAAAACCCATTACACAAAGTTTTAAATTCTACGTTTCTAGAAATTATATTAACCCCGGAAATATTAATAACGCATTATTTTATGCGCCCCCCCCCCCCCCTCCCGAGTTTCACTTAAAGTTTTGAGATGTGATACTGGAGTTTATAAGGTGGTGGGTGTAAATATTTAGGAGTTTCAAAATGCCGACTTGTCAAATGAAACTTTTAAAGAAACATACCAGTAAAAGTCAGAACATACATTAATCCATTTATAGAACTTGTAATGGAATTTTTTTTAACGGAGCTGATGTTTTGAAAGATCCAGCATTTTGCAGAATCGTCATATTCCCAAGATCTGAGAGCTATTTTTTGTGGCAATACGAGTCGCTCACTCAGTACCGAGTCGTTCACTAAGAGTTGTTCCTCTAACCTACTATAGAACTCTTTGGTTGCAGCATAAATTTGTTGCCAACTTCAAATGTCACTATTTCAAAACACAAATTTTTAGACTCAAGGTGCACTTTCCTTTTTATTTTATACTAGGGGGCAAAGCCCCCTGCTCGCTACCACTCGTCACATACCACTCACATACCACTCGGAATTGCTACGCAATTCCTCTTTGTTTGCTCCACAAACAAACATGCAAGACTAAGATATTTTAGTTAAAAGGTCCCGACCAGCGGGGAGAGTGAGCAAGACGAAAAAGGGAAGATGCATCCAATGCCGTCTTTACCATAAGGGCACACGGGGCCCGTGCCCAGGGACCCCATTCTCAGGGGGCCCCGAAGGACCGACAGTTTTCTTTCACATATTTATCCTCAAAACATTTTTGTTCATATCTCAAGTTTTTTCTTTTCACAAATCAATAATCTTCTATTAACAAGGCATTATATTACTACAACATTTAATCGCTGGCTGCCTATTGCCTACTATACCTAATAATAAACAATGCCATGTGCCAGATCTGTCCCCAAAGACACCAACAGACTTTCAAAGTTAGAAACATATAAAAGCCCAATCAAGGATTCCAATATCTCAAATAAACCTCAACAATCCATAAATAAAATCAGATAAATTGGAAGAATAAAATTGCTACAAATACAATATTGCTACAAATACCAATTGTCGTGGAGAGATTGGTCAAGCGAGCAGCGTCATTTTAGAAAATTAAAGCGAATTACAAAAGATTTTACAACTACAATGTTACAAAAAAGGCTGAGTAATTTGTCAATTATGTGCATAAAAAAATGCCAAAAAAAAAAAATGAACGATTTTTATCATAAAAAGAAATACCGGGAAAAAAAAAAAATCGTAAAAAAAAACGGTAATCGTAATACATAAACCACATATATTATATAATATAATACCGTATTACCTATAACCGTATTTGATTATAAATACTAATAACAAAATAAACAGTTATAAAAAAAACAGTTTACATTCCATTTTTTGTGGCAAATTCTTTCCAGCCCAATTAGCCAGCAGCCTGGATGCATCGGCTTCGGCTTTTTTTACGATGCGTGGCCGGAAACTCAAGACCGATGCTAACAGTTGAAAAATATGCTCGTTTCCTTGTGAATGCTCCAGGGCATCAAGTAGCTCTAGCGCTTAGCAACGATCTCTACCAAAGTCACGAGACGCAACCTGAAGCAGCCCCGGCTCAAAACAAGCACACCGACACACTTACTTTCTGCGTTTCTGATGTTTCTAATTGGCTGAAGCCGCTAAGTCACGTGGCTTTCAAGCGTCCGACAATTACAATTTTTTATTATATAGAGATATTACATCCTACCTACTTAATTGTTACGATTTCAATTCATATCGTAAATCACCAACTTATCTTCTTTAGAGTGCATGCGTAGTGAGCCCCAGTTCTGTTTAGTTAATTTTTTACAGTATGACAAATGACAGTGAATGCGCCCTCTAGAAGGGAGAGTGTAGGCTTCATAGCCCATTAACCAGCTCGCCAGAAGAGACTGTCACAAGAGACACACAAAGAAGGAAGACACAAACACATAGACAAATAACAACATTTATTGACAAGCACAAGCATCCATGCCCTTTACCGGGATTCGAACCCGAGCATAGCAGCTTCAAAGACTAGTACACTAACCAGTGTGCCAGTGGGCCGGCTAATTTTTTACAGTAGCTATTAATAATTAATGGCAGAAAGATCATAACTTCAAATTTACTTGTATAGTTAATCGTTTATATTTTTTTAAATCTATTTTCATTTGTTGTGTAGAAAAAAAACTGCTTATTTCAATGTGTTTTATTACTACAAAAAAATCTTAAAATACAAACATATACATAAAGAGCTGCAGACACTTTGTCATACTTTTTTTTGAAATTTTAATAATAAAATTGCAATCAATTCGGACAATAATAAATAAAAAAATTTAGTTTTATTAATTTTTTGAGAAATATGTTATGATAGAAAAACTTTTTTTTCGTATTTTAAATATTTAATAATCGTTGCAGATTTTTTTTAATTTAAGCTAAAATTTGCGTAGTTAATTTTTTTTAAACTTCGTTTCTTAATTTCATAAAAACTTTGCTGGAATATTTTATAAGAAACGATTCTTTTTCGTGTAATTAAAGAACTTATTTATGAGAGAATAATAATGTAACTGCAAAAAACAGACTCATTCAATAGGTTGATGAATAACCAAGAAAGTATATTAATGAGCGTTAAAAAATGATTCAAAAGTAACCTTCTCAAAAATATGAAAAAAAACTTTGTATTGAAAGAACAATAAACAGTTATTTGACAAAAAAAAAAGCACAGTTAAAGTCGAAAAAAGTGACTTTTTCAAATGACATTTTAGCATGTGTTTTAATAGCAGTTTTTTGTACATAAGAAAACATTTGGAAGAGTGGAAAAGAGTGATGCACAAAAAAAAAAAATTCTATTCATAAAGAAATACCCTACAGATATTATTTTTATTTCATAAATAAATATGAGGATGAGAATAAGAAAAAAATATATTAAAATATTTTTTATTAGTTATGAGATATGAATTATTTATTTTATTTGGAAATAAATACAGTAACCTAAAAAAGTGCTTCTTTTGAGTGAGATGTTAAATACTATTGAATGCAATATGATAAAACCTGTATATATTATTTTCACAATACTTTTAAGTTATAATTTTTTAAAGTTATCTTTTTTATGTTATAAGTTTAAAAGTGCATATATGTTTGTAGCATTCATAAGAAATGTATTTATATTACTATTGTTAAATGAATACTGACAGTTAAAAAAATCTTTAAATTGGTACCAGAGGGGGTGACATTTATGTTTACATAAATATTATTTTATATATTATGAGTGTCTAATTTCAATAGATTTTTTTTAATTCGTTGTTTTTAAACAAACTGCAAAAACATTTCAGGAATTCTTTTGTAAGTTTTTTTTTTCTCGGCAAATATAACCTTCTTTTGTTAAAAAATAACATCAACAGAAACAAAAAATGTAATATAAATTAATTCTTTTATATTATTTTCTCAATAATGACAATATTTATATTACTTTTTTTTATGAAAAGTAACATTTACCTGACATTTTAATTGAAAAACCTTTTTATTACAATGAAAATAGCATATAAATCAATAACTGTATTTCTTTAATTCGCAGTTTTTTTATAATTGTAATAACCTTTCAAAGCTGCCCCTGGGAGTATTTTTTTTGTACGAATAACTACCATTGTTATAAAAGAACTTCTACAGAAATCTCGATTGTAATTTATATTATTTTTAAACTAAATATTTTAAGTTTAAATAAATGCCTTTCGGTTTTGTATATTTTATCCAAGTAAAAGAACATTTTCCTGAATTAATATTTAATAAAATGGTGGTGTGACTAATCCTCATCTGGTCCAGACTTAATAAAATTAATAATAAGTAATACAGGGCGTCCATAAAAGAAGATACGAGTTTTAATGGTATATTACAGGAGTTTATTTTATACTAAATATGACAAATCATGCATTAAATTGAAGAAAAACCTAGTTTGAAGGAATTGAAGGAAATGCCTAGTTTTTCGCATAAGTGCTCAATGTGAGCGTCTTTAGTGATACGGCACACATTCAAACAACAATCGAATTCTTCCCATACTGTCTGCAGCAAGTCCGGAGTAATGGAAGTAACTGCGCAGAAAGGAATTAATGAAGAAGAAAGGATTGGTTGGTTGGTAGACATATATTTTCAGGCTTGTGTGCTTGGTCGCAAGGACCCGCTTTTAACCATCGTCAAGTAGGACAACACAAGACGCACACATACACAAATGACAGATGCTGCCATCTGTCGCCACCTCCACAATTTAGACATGTCCCTGAAGGGGAGGGAAATTTTCTCCAGGAACCTGTAATCATGGTAAACTGCGCAATGACCGACCACAGGACTTTCGGACCCAACAGATTTAACGAGCACGTACTCCGCATATACTCGGTAGGTCTTCAGTGGCACCGGGTCTCGATCTCTCAACCTTCCGATCTCGAGACCGAGATCTTGACCACAAGGCTCCCTACAGCCCCAGAAGAAAGGAATGAATGAATGAATGAAAGAATGAATGAATGAATAAATGAATGAATAAATGAAAAAACAATTAATGAATAATGTCGTAGAAACGAGGGATGGCTCAGCATAACCTTAAAAATTGTCCCTATGAGTTGCTTTTTCTGTACAGATACTATCCTTGTTATAAAACAGCTTCTACAGAGGCGAAAAAAAGAATCCAATAAGAAAATTGCAAGATAAAAACCCGTTAAAGTTGTTTCTTCTTCGAAAACAAGCTTTATTTATGATGCTTTATTTTATTTTTATAACGAAGCAATTCTTAATTTTAAAATAATATCACTTTATTCAAGTGGGGTTGTTTCACGTCGTGGATGGCAACAGCTCCAACGGATAATATTCGCTTGTTACCTGGAGTTACGCCGATCCAGCGGCGTAGTAGTTAAGGCATTGGCCTCTGGAGCTGCTGGGTCCGGGTTCGAATCCCGTTCGGGCATGGATGTTTGTGTTTGTCGAGTATATGTGGAGTACGTGCTCGTAAAATCTGTTGGGTCCGAAAGTCCTGTGGGCGGTCATTGCGCAGTTTCCCATGGGTACAGGTCCCTGGAGAAAATTTCCCTCCCCTTCAGGGACATGTCTAAATTGCGGAGGTGGCGACAGATGGCAACATCTGTCGTATGTGTTTGTGTGTGTCTTGTGTTGTCCTACTTGACGATGGTTTATAAGCGGGTCCTTGCGACCAAGCACACAAGCCTGAAAATATATGTCTACCAACCAACCTGGAGTTACTTATGTTTTGGTATTCGAAAATGAGTTTTCCAGGAATATTTTACTTATTAATTTTTATAAAGGTTAACTTTTGCTGTGCTGTTGGTTGTTCAAAAAATATGTTAAAGAAAGCTTTCATAGGAAAAGTTCTTTCATCTACATCGGTCATTTCAAAGTAAAACCGAAGCTACCAATGAAATAGCTTGAAAATTACAGAGAACCATCATCTGTAAAACATTCCCATTAATAAAAATTCCCTTGATGGTTTAAAAAAAAATTCAGTTCACATGAACTATTTTTAGCACTTTTTATAACTATTTTAGTGCCTTTAAATTTTTTTTGTATCTTACCATAAAAGCTTTTTAATGACAAGAAACATTTTCAACTGTTTTGCTTCATGTTGCAAATCAATAACGTTTTATTGACATTTAAGATTGATCTTTACGACCTTAGAATTTTTAAGTTACAGGCGATGTGTATGTTTATTTTTATGCGCATATTGATGGCCGCATAATTACAACATGTCTTTAACATTTTATAAAACTAATTTTTAGCGCACTTTTCTTTTTTTTTTAATTCAAAAGAATTTTTTTTAAAAAAATGGAAAAGGTAGGAATTGCCATGCTGACGATGTCACATGTCAATATTTTTTGGTTAGAAATGTATGACTTAGAGACCCAACTTTCATACTTTTTCTCCGTCTATACCGGACAGACAACTGTCTACTGTTTTTTATCGATTTTCCTATTTAGTTAGTATTTGAATTTATTTGGTTTAAACAAGTTTAAATTACGACTGAGTGCTGTGTTTGACCTATAGTTTTCTAATGTGTATAAATCTTGTGTAGAAGTTATCTTGGTAACAGTTACTGTTACAAACCTATACTTTTCTTCCAATTAGATTATTACAAAGTATTTAAGTAACTGGAAAGTTTGCTATTTTAGTCTTCTTTTTAATTTTCCGCTGATTAATAAATAATATTATGACTACTCTTTAGATATTTATCAATACTACTCATACTTTCAATTAATACTCATTAAATCAATACGCATTTATAAAGGTAATTATAAGGCAATATACACCAATCCATAATAAAGCAATTTCAATAACATTAAAACCTTAGAAGTTCCATAGAATCCTACCCATTGCGCATGCATGATTTTCTAAAAAACCCTTATTATGACGCCAGTCAGGTACCAGGAACTCAATCAATATGAAAGTGTGTGACCAATTTGACTGGCAGTCAAAAATATGTTTTGGTGAGATTTCGACAACACTGTTTTCTTACGAGGGACCGTCAGTCCCACAGAGCTAATGCATTAATTTTGGAATCACAACTTTCACAGACGTGATAATATAGCCCTTTTTTCCCAGGTAACACAAAAATAAAAGAAATTTGAAAGGAATTTTTATTTAGTTTTATTTAATTGTTTATTTTTAAAGTTTTTAAATATTCCAAAATCATCAGCAGATGGCGATACTATTTTAAAACTTGATCAATTAATAATTGAATAACCGGATGTCATTTTCTCTTCAATTTTGTTCTAAATTTATGCTATGATGATTCCTATACTTGGTGAAAATAGGATACCATAGCAAAGCATTTCTTTTGCAAAAGTTGTAATTTCAAAACTACTAATGCAACAGATCTATGAAACTGACAATCCCTCTTAACTTTGATTGTCATCAAAGAACATTTTCATTTCCTCGAAGTGTTTAGTCTATTGTCTATTGATCTTTACATCGTTATGAATAGTCTGAGCTAGAAAATATATTTTTGTGAGATAAAAATCACTTACTCTAGGATAATTTACGAATAAATTTTGAATGCATTCGCTGTGCAAAAGTAAATTTATCTTGGTCTGTCTCTAAAGTAAATAGTTCGGAGATCAATAACTGTAAATAAAAGGAAATACAAAAGGAAAAATGCGTTTGTTATGTGAAATAAGTGATATAAGTGAATTGATAAAAATCCATGTAAATATTAAAAGCCTTGTAGAGCTTTTAAATTTAGCACCAAATATTGCGTGGATACTAAAAGTTATTTATTATGACAAATAAAATAATTCAATTTTCGTAATGTAAAAGGTTTTATCATAATGGAAATTAGTTTTATTTAACTGGTGTGTGAGCACTTTCTAGATTTAATGACACACATGGATTTTGAAAATACCGGATGTTCAAATACACAATGTTCCATTGAAGTTAAATACTATAAAGTGATTTGGTATTTCCGAAAGGGCAATAATTGTTTAATGTTTAGTTATTGGGTTCAATCATACAGATTAAAATATGTCATTTAAAATTCGCTCTGATGTCCCTAGAATCGTACGATTAGTACCTTAAATTTTCACTGCTTAAAACAATTAGGAGAGCAAATGGTTTAAACCCATTTGGAGTCATCAGCTTTCGGGTTTTTTCTCACTAAGTTAATATCGAACTTATTTACCGTTAGATGGAAGAATCATAATTTTTTTGAAAAAAATAAACATTTTTTGTTTTAAATAAATGAAAATATGAAAAACAGGGAAACATAAAATTAAATCGGAAACATTTTTATGAAATAAATTGATCCTAAATCTCCCTCTTTTAAATTTTAGTTAAAAATTTAATAAAAACTTTCCCTGTTTTTAACCATTTAATTCTGGATGAATCTATTTCAAAAATGATGAATAAATCTATTTCAAAAATGATGAATAAATCTATTTCAAAAATTTTAAATTTTTAGAATAAAAAAAATATTTGGGACTGAAAGGGTTAACAATATTGCGCAAAGTGCTCAACTGATTGTTTTGAGCCGTGTATCACTTAAAATTCCCTCTAATTTCACGGGAATCCTGCAAAAAGTATCTTAAACATACACTGCTCAAAACAATTAGGGGAGCACATGTTTTAAACTCTTTCGCTCACAATGATTACATTGGGAATCATCAGCTTGTGATTTTTTTTTCTGACTAAGTTAAATTCGCAACTTATGTGTCGTTAGATACAACATTATATGGAAGAATAACGTATTTTGAAGAATTTAATATATTTTTTTAATATTAATGAAAATATGAAAAATATGGTAAAATAAATTTCACTTTAAACCAGTTTTAGAAAATAAATTGACCCTAAATTTTTCATGCTTGCATTTTTTAGATGTTTAAAAATACATTTCAACTATTTTTAACAAAAAAAGTTTTGAAAAAATTATTGTTATAATTTATTAAAAAGTTGTTATTCCATTTCCCCCCTTTAAATTCAAGTGTTAAAAACTTAAGATTTTTTCTCCTGTTTTTTACTATTTCATTTCGAATGCATAGTGAACCTATTTAACAAATTTCAGATTTATAGGATAAAAATAAAAAAGTTGGGAGTGAAGTTAACGTTGGAATTAAAAGGTGCTCCCCTAATTGTTTTGAGCAGTGTACTTTCATTCATAAAGTACATTCGTTGAAAAAGCGAATGAGCCCAAATGACCTCGGAGTCTCCAAACTAATTTGCCTCTGTGTTAAAACAATGGAAAAAATATTTTCTAAGCCACAAATCTCCGATTGTTTTGTATATTTTTACAAAGTTTTTTTATGTTAAATGTAGCTGAACTTGCAGGTCTCTATAATCCCACTTTTCTTAAATGGGTTTGAATATTTTGTTTAAAAATTTTCATTGAAAATGTTAAAAATATGTTCGAACCCAATTGAAAAAGTGGGATTTTAGAGATCTGTAGCTACATTTATAAAAAAATAATAAAAAAATAAACTTTCGTGAAAATTCAATACAGTCGTGACTTAGAAAATAATTTGTTTCATTGGATTAACACAGAGGCACTTTGTTTTGGAGAACTGCTGTCATTCGGGCCCATTTGCCGGTAAGTGCAGAAGCTGATGCCTTGCCTTGCCTTGCGACTCGTCACGCCTTATAGGCGCATGAGGCCGCAATTGATGAACTCCAGTTCCTCCGGTTCAGTGCGGCCTCCCTGGCAACTGCCCAGCTTGGCCAACCAAGATGGTCTCGCTCCTTTAAGATGCTTCTTCTCCACGTCAGTCTTGGTCGTCCCCTCCTCCTTTTACTGTCTGGCGACCAAGTTAAAGCTATCCGTTCATTAGAATCGGGGCTCATTCTTAGTACATGGCCGACCCAACGCCATCTCTTTCTCTTTATGTCTATTGTCAAGGGTTTGTCAGCTGTTTTAATATATAGATTATAGTTTGATATTTTTTCTGGCCAATAAATTTTTAGGATCTTTCTTAAACATTTAGTATGAAATGCGTTGAGTTTATTTTCCTGTTGTTTTGTAATTTTCCAAGTTTCACTGCCATAAAGTAGTATAGATTTAATAATTGCGTTATAGATTTTTAGTTTAAGAGAAATGTTTAAGTTTGACGACTTCCAAACCTTGAAAAGCATTCTAAAAGCATTTTGCGCTTTTTTAATCCTACATTTGAGATCTTCATCTGTTCCACCCAGTGTGTCAACAATGGAACCGAGGTATGTAAAACTATCTGTTTCTTCAATTTCTTTTGAGTTGATGATAACTTTTGTCCTATTTTTACTGCTGAAGCTGATATAACAGGTCAAATTGATTGATTCAACATAGTGATTGCATTGAATTTGACTTTGAAATTTTAAACAAATGACTTCCTGAAAGTCAAATAATAGGTGCATATGATATATATTTTTTTTAATTGCTATATGTTCTATATTCTTCTCTTTTAGCAGTAAAAAATTACTTGTATTTGTAACATAATTAAAAAAATAATAGAAGGTAAAAAAAAAGATAAAAATGGAAGGTGTCTGATATTTTTAAAAAAATGCTATATTCTAAATTCTCTTAGTGGGTAGAAAATTACTTGTATTTTTATCAGAATTTTAAAAAACTCATTTCTGAAATTATATTTAACATATGCAACTTTTTATCCATAAATATTCTCCAGCTATCGAATGTCATTTCCTCAGACACTCATAACGGCGGAAAGATCAGAAAAACTTGTCTAGACGCCATTTTGAATCGAAAGAATGGAAAACAATTCTACGTTCGTTACAGTTCCCCGGAAGAAAATTGAATCTACTCGGAAGAGAAAAATATACGCAATTTTCGATTCCGCGCTTGTTATAAATTTCATTTTCCCTTCGAGGAAAATAAAACGGGAGAATTAGTTTATCATCAATTTCAAAACGTTATCGTGAGTTGCCTTCAAGAAAAATGCATTGCTTTCCTCTACGAGTTGATGTTTCGGGTACCTAAAATTTTTATTGAGAGAACGTAATAATGTATTTTAAACCATTATTTATACTACTGTTTGTATAATATTTAAAGCAATTGACTGTATCAGAAAATAGACAGAAACCATCTTTAGTCTTTGAAAAGTGGCTATCTGAAATTTTGTGATCTTAGAGCAAATAAAGGAGATGTGGATTTTCTATAGTCATATTGATTTTCAGCAACAGGCGCTTAACCTATAGGAGGCATATGCTATAGCCTCTTAAGATCCGAGCAAATTCCTACAAATTCCTTCTTAATCAAAGCATTCTTTTCATATAAATATGTGCTAAAAAGTACGTTTTTCAAAAAAAGAAAATGTTTAATATTTACTTAGGGACATGCCTTAAACTCTAAGATTACACATTTTTTGTGCTATAAATGCAACAAAAAAAGTCGTATAACCTATTTGTAGTTAACAGAATATTTTATCATTGTTTTTAATGCAAAAAATGTTCAAATGCATCGTATTGACCCTCGTTCAACTTCATTTTTTATAGAAATAAATGACTAATACCTGTAATCAAAGGCTGAAAACTGATATTTGGATGTTCTTCAATCGGCCAAGGTAATTTTGGAACTAATTAACGTGTCAGTTGTTTGTGGGGAAGTTTTAAAAATGTCTTAAAATGGGGACGCCAGGTCGCAAAAGGTTAAAATAAGACTTAAATTCAATAAGAATAATTATTATGAACGCTCAGCGGATAGCCACTGGCCTAGAGAGGATTGAATTGGTACAAAATTGCCTTAGCAGGTGAAATGACAAATTCGCCAACTACACATAAAGGTTAGCAAGATTTTTTTAAGATACATTGAACAAAACCGAGTACAACGCTGTCTTCGTTTAGTAATTACTTCGGTATGTAATTTTTAATGTTTAGATGATGTAACGCTATTGTTTTCATTTTTCTTTTCACTGCTAGTTTATGGACTGCTTATGTTTCACTCTCAAAATGTCCGATATAGACGAAAAGAAACTTTTATTTCTATGCAATCTTTCTTTAACAAATGAAGAGTACACGGGAAGAAGCGATTGAATCATTAGGCGAACGCCCGCAATTCCCTGCTTGGCGGCCGAAAACCGGTTTCTCTCTTTCTTTTTCGCTTGGTCCAAGCGTCGAGATCGCCAATCGCCTGAATCATGGTAGCTAGGAACCACAGAGATAGTATTAAAAGTCTACAGTGGCATATCACGTGACCTACGACACTGACTTCATTGGGGCTCTTCTTGCGCGTCCCGTCGTTGGCATTAGAGGTCACGTGATCTGCCACTCAATTACTTCAACTGTGATCTCTGTGGTAGGAACTGGTTTCCTTACACAAGTTTAGGAGATCACTCGCTATCATCGCCAAATGGGCCTGCTAAGGAAACTTCTCTGAAAAATCAATCGGTTATTCCCGTGTACTCTTCAAATGTTTTAAGCAACCAAAGGCACAGCAAGAAGTTGGCTTTTCAACAATTTAAAATTTAAAATATTATTAGAAAACTCATTTTTGAATACCAAAACATCATTAATTCCAGGCAAAAAATGAAAACAAACCGTTGTTGCTACTGATATCCAAAACGTGAAACAACCCCAATCTATGCGAACTGCACATTTTAATAACCCACCAACTTTAAAATGCAAACTCTTGATACATTTCTCTTTGCACGATAATTGTAACTCAGTATTCAATACCATAAAAGTTTTTTTTTTAAGAATAAATTTATTGAATGGGATTTTCATGTTATTTGATAATTAAGAAACAAAGTTAATTTCTTAAAAAGCTTTCTTTTAATACCATAAATGCACAGTAATTCCAAAACAAAAAATAAAAGAATGAACGTCGCTTTATATGACAAAATAATCAAAAAATATTCCAAAAAGTTCTTTTCAACAACACGCAATAAAACTTGTAACCGATTCCACTAAAACTAAAGGCGAAAAGAATTTAAAGAATTTTCCCCCTCATTTGTATTTCTTTCTAGATTTTTTTTTAAGCATCTGGTTTTGAGAGCTGAAACATTTTCTCCTTCTAATTTGTTAAGGAATACTTTTCTTTCGCTCATTAAAAGGTTTTCTTTGGAAATTTCGACCTAAGTAAGCTTGATTCGAAATGATTTCTCGTTATTCGAAACTTCTCTTTACATACTTAGAGAATTCGTTTAATTATTTGATTTTGTGTTTGAAGTGATGGCAAACATTAACATCAAAAGGATTTCATATTCTCTCCGTAGGTTTTTGATCGTTTCTATTATGCTTTGCTTTATAATGTCACTGTTGAAAAAAAATGTTCATAGTTTTGTTTTATTCACATGAAAATACTTTTTTCGATGATCGTTGTTTTTGTACAGATTAATGGACTGTGATTAAAATTGAATAGGAAAAAAAACATGAAATGTTTTTTTTATAATATTTTTTTGGTAAGCGTTATGAAACATACAATTAAAGAATATAATTTAAAACATCTTATACAATTTTTGTTAAATATCAACTGTTTAGACATAATTTAGTTAATGAAAGTACTTAAATACTAAAGCTTTTTTTTTTCGGTTTATTTACAATCAAAATATCATAAAATAGTAATGTACATTATTTTTGAATATTAAATATTAATTTATATGCATTCCATATTAAAAAAAAATTAATTTCATTTTTAGAAAAGTCAATTATAAAAAAAAAGAATTATATCGGCTTATTGCTTTATACAGAAATACAAATTAAATCGAATTATTTTAAGAATTACAAATGTTTTAAATAGCTGATAAAACAACAATAGAACCCATCATATTTCATAAATTTAAAATCTTGAAACAAAAGTCTTGTTCTTTTTAATGCGAACAAATACTGTCGGATATTTATTTATAATTTAAGTGAACTATACTTAATAAAAAATAAGATAAAATTCCTTTATCTTATGGTTTTTCAATTCACGCTATTGGTGACTTGATTACGTAAAAGGCCACGTTAAAGGATTTGAGACAGGAATTGATTTAAGTAAGTAAAAATTCACCAATTTGTTTTGTTTGAAAATGTGTACGACCACCTCTAAGCCAGAAAAACTACAATAATACTAAAAAGTTTCAAAAATAAAACCAGAAAATCGTTTAAATCGTAAAAGCTTATTTAAAATTCAATTGTGCCCTCGTTGTTCTGGGGACTATGGAGTGATGCAATGAAAGTTACCTTCATCATCTATCAGAAAGAGCCTCCAATTTATTAAGCAGTGTCTATTGGACTGGTGCATACTAAATCTTGTATTGTTTAAAGCCATAGCACCGCTTACACTCTCAGAAATGAATACTCAAAAACGACGAAATTTTCCTTAATTTTGACGATGCCGTTTACTGGCAAATGCTCCGAGTTTTTCTTTTCTCAAAGTAAGGAAATTTGATTCGTCATTTTTATGAGGATTTGAATTTCGTCTAATCTAAAGAAATATTTCGTCATTTTTGAGCATTTGAGTACAGCAATGAAATTCAGTTTCCTCAAAATCAAGATACAGAATCGTCAAATCAAGATCGTTAAAAGGAGAATTCGCGTTTACTCAAAAGTCACGTGATAGTTTGACGAAATGATCCTCAAAATTAACGAAATATGCGGCTTGAGGATTCATGAATCGTCAAAAGTGAGCGTATTATTTCTGAGAGCGTACGGTGTAGTCATGTTGCGTTGATACAAACTCAGACGTGAGCCTCGTTACTAGAATAACGAGGTATGTCTTAAACCTGGAATGTTAAAGATCCATTGAGTACCCATTTTGCTTGGGTTCGCGAGGCAAAATTAAATCTGGACATGCTGTGGCATTCAGAGAGGGTTCAGATTCATTATAATCTGAGAGTCAAAACTTTTTATGAGAGACCCACAAATATTTCTCTCAGTTCTGGAGATTTACTGAGTCTGCAAAAGGCTTGATCTGATACAAGAGAACCCCATTTAAAAAATGAAAATATATTTTTTTTGTTAAATATCGTGTTTTGGAAGCAGTTTTGAAAAATTGCCATTCAATGTAAAGTTTTCATAAAAAAAATGCTTATCAAAACATATTTTAGTTAAGATAAGTGATTTATTTATTGCAGCTAAAATGGAATTTCCTTTATCCATTCCAATATTATTGCGTTCGATGTATCTTGCTTTAATAACATTTCTACAGTGAAACTCTATATATGAAACTGAATAGTTTCGAATGTAATGCGGCATGAAAAGTTATGTGTCCTCTCTTTTTAGGTAAGTATTTTACTGATCCTTTCAAACTAAATTGAAAACGTTATTTGTTTTGAAATAGTTCGTAGTTTGTTGTTATTGGAAAAATCATTTATCAAAATACATTCTGTTCTAATGGATTTTGGATTTTTCTTTGTTACATCACCACACTTTGTAATGAGTAAATCATATTATTGTACCATCAGTTTGAGCAATTTTTTAAAAATAATGAATTAACGCTCTTCGTAAACATAAATTTTAAAGCGTTTGTCCCCAGAATTAATAAATATTTGAAATCTATTATATAAGTTTGAATATGCATCGCAATTAATGTAAAAATTCATTGATATTTTTTTTATTGTATGGTATTCCCAAAAATCCCAATAAAACTTTAAACCTACTTATA
Source organism: Hylyphantes graminicola (assembly GCA_023701765.1). NCBI lineage: Eukaryota > Metazoa > Arthropoda > Arachnida > Araneae > Linyphiidae > Hylyphantes > Hylyphantes graminicola. Next base: position 3,644,515 of record CM043115.1, on the reverse strand, counting down.
CAATTTTATTTAGTACTGTCTTGAACAACAGTATCTAGGGCAATTTGGTTCGAAACTTTCTAATATATTTATCTGCGAGTAAAAATAAATAGTAAATTTTTATAAAACTATAAAAACTTTAAAACAATAAAGAATAATGTTTCAGACAATATATTTGAATTTTTTCACATTTAAGTCAGATACATATTAGGAAACAAATATTCCAATTCAATTAAAAGCAGAAACATATTCAAGTTTATAATCCTAGCACTTTCACTTTAGCTTATCTCTTTTTTTTTGGGGGGGGGAGCAAATACATTAGTGGAAATTCTTAAGGTCTACAATGTTTGGTGCTACATACAGCTTGTCAAAACAACAACAACGCAAACATTTAAAATTTAATGAAGCAAAGAATATTTAATCTTTGAGGTATAACTCTGTACTGAATTGGAATAAAATGAGTTTGAAAATAAGCATTGTAATATTTTAGGCCTATTGACAATTTTTAGAAAAAATATTTGGAATAATATGTCTCCCCTTCATTGCTTATTTAAGTTCACAACTTGATAGTCTTAAAGTAAACTTATATTAAGCTAATGAGAATTGCAAGTACAGATATAGACAATAACAAATATAGTCCGAAAACAAAAATATTTTTTCTGATGATCGCTTTTTTGCGATACATTTACCCAAATGAATAAAATATCCTTTTGAGAACTTGGGAGCACAATCATGCACATTTATGTTAACATTGTGTAATTAATTTAATTTTAAATTTGCAAGAGTATTTGTAATTTAAATAAACCAGCAATTTATAAAAAGTGTATAGTCCAAAATAATTGACAAGGAAAATTCATTCTTTAAAAATTAAGCAATACCATATTATTTTCATCAATTAATATTGTCTATTTATGCCGTTTAAGCAGGCGAAAGGTCTACTAAATTACAGGCTCAATGAGAATTATGTATATTAGCAAATACTGGGGAGTCGTGGAAGGTATTTTAAATCCTAGTGCTTGTCACAAAACAACTTGATTTTCAAACTTAAATTTACTCTGCGATACGTTTTATGTAAAAAAAAATATTAATATATACAGTATTTATTCCAACACAGAATGTTATTGTTATTATTATAATTAATGTTATTTTTTTACTATTTTTAATTAATGCTCTTTTTAATATTATTATTAAAGTTACTTTTTTATATTATTACTAACGTTGTTTTTTAATATTATTATTTATTATTGATAATATTATTATAAAATCAAAAGATATCATTGATATTTTTGTTAAATTAGTGTGCCGTTCACTTTCAAAACGTCAACCTCCAAAAAAAATACGCCACAGAAATCGACCCAACAGTAGACTCTTCCCCTACCCTCCTCTGCTCATATTTCCTGGAAAATAAAATGATACTTCAACAAAAAGCTATGCGCACCGGGAATAAAAATCACAACATATCTCTTGACCTCTTCGAGTGGCTAATTTCGAATACCACTACAGATATACAGGAGGAATGTTTTCGGAGGCAACTCGTATACATTTATTTCTGTATTGCAATAAACTTTCGTTTTTAGTTCTTGCATTGCCATAAAGCTTCGTTCAGAAAAAAATTAATTAAGAATGAATTTATATGAAATTCTAAAATAATATTTATAGTAATTGTTATAGCATACATTTGTTATATAGTTTGGAAAGATTAATTTATCATACATCCTTACTAGTTATTTTTTAAAATGCCTTACCAAATTTTCCGGGGGAATGGGAGTGCAGGACCGGGGGTCTCCAAACTCAAGTGCCTCAATGTTAATCCAATGAGAAAAAATTATTTTCTTTGCCACATTTCTCCGGCTGTATGAATATTTTTACAAGCGGATTTTTTTGTGTGATAAATGTAGCTGACTTACAGGTCTCTATCTTCCCACTTTTTGAAATTAGTACGAATATTTTTTTTAATATTCAAAAATTATTTTGCACAAAATATTCGAAGCAATTTCAAAAAGTGGGAAGATAGAGACCTGTAAGTCAGCTACATTTATCACATAAAAAAATCCGCTTGTAAAAATATTCAATACAGCCGGAGAAATGTGGCAAAGAAAATAATTTTTTCCCATTGGATTAACATTGAGGCACTTGAGTTTGGAGACCCCCGAATGAGCATAGCATACTACAGTTCATAACCTATCTTGTGCTGATTTTTTAAAATTTAAATCTTTAATAAAAACTGAATAAAATTGTTTTTTCTAAAAGCTTGCACAGTGGCGGGATTACCCCGGTACCTGGGGTAATGCCGCCACACCACTCCGCCGCATCAATAAACGAAGCAAATAATCTATAAATAATGGAAAATTACATAATGGAGCAATACATATGGAACTAATATAGGTTTAATTAATTTTGGAATGGTAAACTGTACAGGGTACAGCTCTTTTATTAACTTTCCATTTGCAACTAACTATTTTTTTTTTTTTAAGATTTCGTTGGTCTATTTGAATAGTTCAGTTATTCTTTTTCAGATACGTGGCATCTGGAACGAAAAATAATAGGTTGTAGGGCCTATGTATGAAATTTCTATTTTTTGGCTTATGCCGCCATCCTTTTGCATGTGGCGGCATTACCCCGGAGTGATGTGGCGGCATTACCCATTAAGACAAAATGGCATTGACGGCTTGTTTAGGGGAAGGTAGATAACCTAGCGTTCAAACTAACAACATGATAAAATAGCCAAATAATTACTATTTTCAATGATATATAACCGATTTATCGAACTTAGAGATATCAGTCACTTATCTCTTAATTTCAGAAGGCCCAAAAATTAGATGAAAATCACTAAAAACCGTATTTTTTAAAAATATTTTTACACCAACTCACCGCACGGCCATTAGCGTCTATACTACAAAGTACTTTGTTTCCTGCTACAGGTCAGTGCTCACAGCCCCCCTCCCACATACGCCGTTGGCGAGATACAAGGGGTGGCGGCATTGCCCAAGGTGGCGGGATTCCCCTACCCTCCCCTAAAATAAATAAAAAAAAAACAATCAGTATTTTTTTAAGTTCTGTCGATTACACAAAGATTTTACAAATGAAAGCCAAACGATATATTTTTTAATTAAACAAAAACAATAAATTATTTTCGTTTTAGTGTAGGGGAGACCGGGTCTAGTTGATACAGGGTCAAGTTGATACAGTCAAAATAACTCCGTAATGCGCAGGCGCAATTAACTGGTACTCACTTGACTGGACGACCGGTCCGTCGTCAACAACCACGCGTGAGCACTTAGAGGAGGTTGCTTTGTTCTATGAGTTGTGAATTAAATACTGGTTTTGAGCTTTAAAAGTAAATTTTTACCCCTGTATTTGAAGTGTTATCGAAAGTTTACTTGTTAGTGGATTGTGTTATAAATAACATCACATTGTTACATGCTATAATGGCAAGAATGTAACCTAGTAGACTTTGTTCTAGCTCTTATTGGTTTTCCGTATTTTGTGGTTTAGTGTAATGGCGACGGTTGGGTCAAGTTGATACGCTTCTTTGGGGTCAAGTTGATACGGTGTATCAACTTAACCCACACGAATTTTCATATGTTGCATTTATTTATAGATACCAAGAAACTACAAGAGGTGAAATACCAAATGATATTTTTGGAAGAGCTTATGAAGAGATTAGAAATGGCAGAATGTATATTAGGGAAGCGGCCAAAATCTTTAATATAGACACAATAGCTCTTTACAGGATCAAAACAAAAAAAGGGAAAATAAAACTTGAAATGCCAGAGGCTACTGACGAGGTTGTAAAAATGGGTTATGCTAAACATCGACAAATATTGACTGACGAACTTGAGGAGCAGCTTAGCAGATGTATTTTAACAAGAAAATAAAAGTTAAAATTGTTTAAATCATTAGGGGGTAATATTATCAAGAATGGAATAACAGAAAAGAACCGAAAACAAAGAACAGAAAACCTGACAAAAGAAGTTAAAAATAAAAAAAAAGAGAGAAACGAAGAAAAATTGAAAAAGATGAATCAGACTCTGATGAAGGCGAAGAGTCTTTTTGTTTGGTGTGCTTCAAAACATATTCAACGTCAAAGCCTGGCCAGGACTGGATACAATGCCTATCCTGTAAGAAGTGGGCACACATCGCATGTGCTGAAGACAATCCATTTGACACGTGTTTCAATTGTCAATCCGATCCCAATTTCTCAGACTCGGAGTAATCAGTTACAATCATGGGTGAAAGTTGTCAAAAATCCCAGGACTGAAATAAAAAAAATTCACAACTCCCGAAATCGGGCCAAAAATAAGAAAAATTTCAATTTGAGCCATTATGAAATTCAATCTGCACCGTCTTATATTCTAAAATATACTTTTATGTAAAGTAAACAATTATTTATTCATACATTTAAACCAAGTATAAGAAAATAAATGGAACTAAAAACAGGGTTTCTGCCAAAATGAACAATCCCAAATTCATGAATAAGTTAACAGTTTTTCATAACTCCATAAATGTCATCTCAAATAAAAAAAAAATCAAATTAAGATAACTATGGAAGGTTGACTACAAACGTAGTATACTACTTGAGTTTATGTGGACAATTTTTACATAGGTTTAATTTATTTTTGCAAGTGCACAAGTTTATTTTTTTAAATAAAATATTGGACCATAAAATGATTTCAAAATGTATGCTATTAAGCTATTAATAACCCAAAAACATATTTCTTTGTTAATGTAAACCTATTGCAGAAGTATTGCTTAAAGTATTAATGTTTTATTTGATTAACCATTTCAGGGCTCTTTTGTTATCTAATATGTGTGCCTTTTACTGCTATTGCATTCTTTATTTTAATGATGGGTTACCCTTGCAAAAGTTTTAAAAACACAAGTTAAACTAAACTTACAAAATAGCCTATCAAATCAGCAAAATTATTTATACAACTTTATTTTTTAATAGGTTAAAATTAAGGTTATAGCTCAAAAATCCTCTCTGCCCGCGGAAATTTCAAAGAATTTATATTCATTGATTTTTTTGCTACCATCATAAATTGCGACGAATCCGAAAATCATGCAACTTTGCTTTGGCGATCTGAAAATTAAAAAAAAAAAACTCCCGCGATCCGAAACTAGAGAAACTTCAGCGATCCGAAGGTAGAGAAACTCCAATGATCCAAAATTATATGACATCATCACATAAAAAGTTTCGTGACATAGCATAATCCGTTTGTGGCCGCAATCAAATTGAGTAAAAAATCATTTTATGGTTCCGTCCCGTTCCGTACTGTACTATTTTTAAAAATACGGAAATCCGTATTAATACGGAAAACTTTCACCCATGGTTACAATCAATGTAGGCCCTATCATGTAAAACTTTGTATCATATAAAGTTAAAAACCTATTTATATTGTAAAATAAAACACTTTTCGTAATTGCTGCATTTTTATTAGATATATTTAAATATTTCCTAGCACCGTCTCAGCGTACTCATATGCGTATCAACTTGACCCAATGCCGTATCAACTTGACCCAGATCGGGTTAAGTTGATACACATTGCAACATTTTAAAAAACATTTTTTTTTTGTCAGTGAAAATTCAATTCTATTTAGATTATAAAAATATCAGGCGTTAGCCAAAGAGTTATAGTTACTAACTACACTTAGTTTGTTTCAAAATATTGACAGAAAAAAATTACAAAAATCGGAAAGTAAAAAGTGTATCAACTTGACCCGGTCTCCCCTATAATTCCTTTCAGGTCAGTCGAAATTTTGAAGGAGTCAAGAGGCTCATGTTTCAGCTTTTGCTCAACCTGACCTAATACATGGCGTCATGATTCTAGGAAAATCTAGTGTTGCGGATTCTGAAACAATTAATTAAATTATTTTTCTGTTATTCGTCTAAAAAACTCTTAACTTTTTTATAGCAACTGTGTGAAACACAGGGTACAGGGTAGATACATATATATTCCGACTACTGTGCTTGATCAGAGAATAGCTTATATTTCTCGTATTCATTGCGTTCTACAATTAAGACAGAACAGAGAGAAATTTTACTGTCACAGGGAAAGGAAAGTACACACAGGGGAAAGGTGGGAATCGAACCCGCAACCGTTACAGCGCGCAGACTACTGGCGTAATGGTCCAAACCACTCGGTCATCCGGGCCCCATGCCGTCCGACCTATTAAAGGTCTGTTCAGCCAAAAAGTCGGACCTCTGAGTTTACGTTAAATATGCTCCCGTCGCCGCTTATGATGTCGCATTTTAAAAACAGTTGCGTTGGGTGCCTATTGAGGTGTCCCTAGTCGGATTGGCATTTAATCCTTCTGGCCCTATGACAGAGCACCGACGCAGGCGATTTGTGCATCGAAGCGACACCCGTCCCAAAGCGGGACGGCGAAAAATGGCCAAAATCTCTCTCCATCCGAGCGAGCCCACGTCGTCGAAAGACGTCGGGACGTCGTCCAAATTTGTCACTGTCCCTTTATTTTGGACCATCCATCATAGGACAGGTTTGTTCGGAAGATCCCGCGATGATACATCGTGCCCCTCGGGCAGGGTTTTAACGCCTGAAATTTTTTCGTACATGAGTCGCACAGTTCGCGGAAAAGTGACGTGAAGGCAAAAAGCGAGTTTTTCTTCAAAAAAATCTCGTGAAGCTTATTTATTCTACATTTCATTGTAGAAAAAATAACGATTCGCTTACTGCTTTCCAACTATTTTACCAGTTGATTTATCTTTTGCTGTAGCCGCTATGATATTTTAATTTTGAATATTATGGTATTTATAACGAGAAAAGCCATATTTGTGCGATAGGTCACTACACTTATCAGCAAACAGTGCGAATTACATTGGCAGGGTTTTAAGGCATGAAATTTCTCGTATGTGAGCGTTGATTCCTAATAGTCCGAAGGGACGGGGAGTTTTTTATCCGTATGACCATTAAGAAATGTTCAATGTTTAGATATGTTTTCTTTTCTGAGATAAGTTTGCGAATTTTATTTATTTTTCTGAAATTACAACTATTAATTAACTATTTTCACTTTGTCCGTGTGATCATTAAGAAATGTTCATTGTATATAAAGATGTTAGGCAGGGTTTTATAACGCCTGAAATTTCTCGTTTTTTAATGTTGATTCCTTATCGTCCGAAAGGACGGGGGTAGTTTATCATTACCAGCTGGAGGTGGTGTTGGTTTTATTCGTATATGACCATTTTGGAAATGTTCAATACATAAAGATGTTTTCTATCGATCCGATTCGTGTTTTTGATTAACTTTTTCAAAAAAAAAATTAAAACTATTAGATAACTGTTTTTATTCTGTCTGTGTCACCATTTGTAAATGTTCATTGTATAAAGAAGTTTTCTTATCAAGAATTTTATAATTTAAGAAATTGGCTATTGATTTTTTTTAAACTTTCTTCTTTTGCTTTTATGGATGTAAGTAAAATAACACAAAAAGAACACATTTACAAAAGATCCATAACATAAACTATTATTTATAAAAGTTTCTAAGTCATGTATATTAGTTAAAAGAATTCTGATGATCCATCTATTTTCACGTTTGGTACGCGAACTGTAAAGAGTTGAATAATATATTTTTTAGTATTTTTACTGTTAAAAAATTTGTGCTTGGTTTATTAGTACTGTGCTTGGTTACTACTATTTTACGGTAAAGAGTTTAATAATATATTTTTTTCAGTATTTTTACTGTTAAAAAATGTGTGCTTGGTTTCACCATAACAACAGTAGCGTAACAGCTACTGCTATTTTACCATTTTTTCAGTATTCGGTTGAACCGTTTCTCAAGATTTGGAAACAAAAACATGAGAGACGGTTTAACCAAATACCGAATATATGGCAAAACAGCCTTTGTAACTACTATAGGAACCATTATTGTGGTGAAACCAAGCTCAGTTGTTTTTTAAACAGTGTAAAGTTAGAAACTTAAAAAGCCGGTACCTGTCATTAGGTCCAGTGGAACGCAAAAAAATTGACTTGAAAAGAATATTTTTCGTTTCTTTTCTTGAATTCGATGCACTTGCACGAAGCATGCAAGAATATTTTCAAAGAATCTAATAATTTATTTCAATTTGTACATGTAACCCATAGAAATTTTTGTGTGACATGTCATTTTTTTATAAATCAACTGAGACACAAACACGGTCTAAATTATTAAAGGTTCTCTATTAATTGAAAGACATAAAAATATAAACTATACAAAATAATATTAAAAAAATTTGAAGAATAAACATAGAAGTGAAACATTTGTTACTGGAACAAATGGTTTTCCATATATTCGATTCCACAGCGTCAGTAGTCGCTTCTGAACATCAAAAACGTTTCTAAACATACATGAAAAAATAAATACATAAAAAACCTACTTCAATCATTATTTTGCTCATTTCATCAAGTTGTTTTGTTTATAGACCATCTTAATAGAATAAATTAGAATAAATTTCATGTCTTTAAAACCATTAATTTTTTCCGGTTTATTAATTTGTAAAAAAACAAATAACACTTTCACCCAGTAAATTGCGTTGGAAATACATTCCACACAACTCAAGACATCCATAACTCTTTTTCTTCTTATCAATATGAAAATAGATATTCTAATAAAAACTAACTTTTCATAAAAAAAATATATAAAGTTCCATAAAAATAAGCAGGGATTCGTCTTACATTCTCCGATACACCAACAAAAAAAATATAAAAAAAATGACGAAAGAGATTTCTAGAATTTGAAACTCCAGTCAGGTGAGTGGGGGGAAGGGGGGGGGGGTGCACTTTCAAAATCAATGCAATAAATGTCGGCTGCACAATTTCGAACCGGGGCCATTTTGAGCATCTGCTCCCTTGACTCTAGAACACATTCGATTCGAAAATGCAAAGGAAGAAAAATCGTTTGGCGTTTGATAGCGAGTTCTTTTTTTTTATAACTTGATGTCGATGGATGGTTTGATTTCATTCGGTATTTTGACGTATAAAAAGATGGGTTTCGGTTTGATTTTTGAAATAAATAAATTCATTTTTCTTAATAGTGAAATATATTTTTTTGAAACATCTAAAATGATTAGATCAGAATGAATGCATCTATTTCTTCTATAATAAATCACACATGACGTCGGTTATTGTTGGTTGGTTGGTATACATATATTTTCAAGCTTGTGTTCTTGCTCAGAGAGCCGGTTATAAACCTTCGACAAGTAAGACAGTCAGACCACACACTCACATGCACACATATACGTGACAGATGCTGCCATCTATCACGCGCCACCTCCACAATTTAGACCTGTCCCTGAAAGGGTGGGATATAGTCTCCAGGAACCTGTACCTGTGGGAAACTGTGCAATGACCGCCCACAGGACTTTCGGACCTAACAGATTTAACGAGCACGTACTCCGCATATACTCGGTGAATTTTCAGAGACCAGGACTTGATCGCAGGACCTTCCGATCCATAGATCAAGACAGTGACCACAGGGCGCCTCACAGCCCGTCAGTTATTGTTATAAATACTATCCAAATATGGAACATAGATTTTGAAATTTTTTTTAGAATTTATCTAACATTTATATGAATTTATCTCACGTTTATATGAATATATCTCACGTGTATATGATTTTATCTAACATCATATGTGTTATTGTGATAATGAGTATATAAAAACGTATTTGAAAGAGACTGAAGAACTACAACCTGCTCAAGGCAGTTGCATTATTACTTTGCATTTGATGGAATGTTCTTGTAATATACCTTATTTTCACGAAATTTCCCCCCTCATTGACCGGAAATCTGTCCGTATTGACGTCAGCTTAACGAGTAGTGGCGATCGGAAACCGGTTTCTCTCTTGGTTCTTCTTGAACGGTTCAAGCGTCAGGCTATTTATCTGACCTGAAGCTCTGTCCTATAGATGGTAAACCCGTGCACCGCGTGAAAAGAACCAAGGCAAAACTGGTTTCTTCACACTAGTTTAGGCGATGACTCGCTATCTTCGCCAAACAGACCTGATGCAGACATAATACAATGCAATGAAGGGGTTCTTCTCCTGCCCTCTCTATGTGTGTTACATGTGTGTGTGTGTTTTTGCAGGGGGGCGGTGTCGGATGAGCGACGCGATCCGCGGTCTTCCCCGATGAGCGATGTCCGGGGGCTGTTGGCGGAACCACGACGCTACTACGCCTCTACTTCTACGCCTCCTACTCATCGCAGCACTCGCGCTACGCAGCGGTAAGTCTTTTAAACAGCATAGTAAGAGAGCAGTGAAGCTGATTTATTTTTGCTAGATATCGAGTGATGACGAAACGCTTTTAAGGCATACGTTAACTCTCTAATGCATACTGTTGTCATGCACTCTTGAAACAAACGAGTGATTTTAACTCAGTCTGGGTTAATATTCACTCCACCCCAGAGTCGAAAATGCACTTCTCCTACAAGAGTGGATAGCACTCCTTTGTTTTACGAGTGTATGGCAAAAAGTAACATAATACACTTTATTCTACACTCTTAAAACAAAAGAGTGAATTCCACTCCAGTTGGAGAAGTGCATTTTCGACACTGGAAAGGAGTGAATATAATCTCAGACTGAGTTAAAATCACTCGTTTGGAGTGATCCTGTCGGAGGTTTAACACACAAAGGATCCACTCCAAAAAGAGAAGGGCATTTTTCAAACTGGAGGAGTGAAAATTAATCAGACTGAGTTAAAATCGCTCGTTCATTTTAAGAGTGTACTAAAGTAGAGCTCCCTTTCGACAAATCTGCGTTTTTTCTTCTATTGCACTCATTTTTGAAGTTTTAGTTACAAAAATCACAGATGACAGTAGTAAAAGTGTATTCAATATTAAAGAGTGAAGTTATTAACTGTTGTGAAATTGCGTCTTTGGCAGTATTCAAAGTATAATAATATTAGTACTAAATATACAAATAAATTGCTTTGAAAAAATAATTATAATTCAAGTGGGTTATTTAAAGCATATTTAGCAGTTTTCTAATCATTCGCCTCATGGGACATTTCGCCTTTTTGGAAAACTCGAAAATATAAAAATTCTTCAAGACAAAAAAAAACCCAACAAAACATTACATTTAAAAAAAAAGGCTTCACAAAAAACTTTTTACTTGTTGGATTTTGCTAATGGATTTATCTATTATTAAATACAAAATAAAATGTTTAGTGTTGTAGTAAAAAAAACTTAAATAAACAGTTATCACAATGATAAATGAATGAAAGAGGCAGGAGGGTCATGAATTATAATTTGTATCTTTGGATTTTTTTGAATGAAGAGACACAATTTTTATGCAATATTCCAGAAACTGGAACGCCGTTACTTGTATAACAGTTACTTTTTTTTTAAGTAACGACGAGTAACGCCGTGAGATTTTCAAAAAGTAACTGTAACATAGTGGTAAGAAAGTAACGAAAAATATCGTTGCTTTTAGTTACTTCTTACTAACCGCTTTAAATTTAAATATTTAAAATTTAACTTTTAAAAACATTGAATTTTCGTTTTCTGATAGTCTCTATTTCTCAGTTCTTTTCAAAAAACTGAAAGTGGCTAGATTTAAATTTTTCTCATACATGGCTTGAAATTTCTAAAAATAACTGAAGAGTGCAGGGGAAGAACCGCTGGGTTTCTTTAGAGTCCTTCCGCAATTGTGTCTGCTTGGCGGACATTGGCAACCGGAAACCGGTTTTATCTTTCGGTTCTTCATTCGCGGTACAAACGTGTGACTCGTATCCACTGATCTCTGGCTTGTATGGTTGCCGCGAAAGATAAACAAAGCTAGCAACCGGTTTCTTTACACCAGTTTAGGTGATTTCTCGCTTTCCTTCCCAAAGAGGCTATTAAGGAAAGCCTTCTACGAAATAAAGTGGTTCTTCCCCTGTACTCTTCAACTGTGATGAGTTACTTTTCGGATAAGTAACTGTAAGTTTTTATTTTTCATATTAAGAAGACTGAGTTATTTTTTTTTAATTAAAAACTAGTTATTTTTTTCTATTAAGTCGGCCCGACGGCGCAGTGGTTAGTGTACTAGCCTTTGGAGCCACTGGGATCGGGTTCGAATCCTGGAAAAGGCATGGATGTTTGTGCTTGTCAATAAATGTTGTTATTTGTCTATGTGTTTGTGTCGTCCTTCTTTGCTTGTCTCTTGTGACTGTCTCTTCTGGCGAGCTGGGTAATGGGCTATAAACCCTACACTCTCCCGTCTAGAGGGCGCAATCACTGTCATGTCATTACTTTTTTAATTAAGTAACTGAAAAAACTGAGCTACTTTTTAAAAGTAAATAGCTACTTTTTTTAAGTTGCAATCCCTGCATGTATTCCTATGTCCAGATTGCAAGTCGTCTGCGTCCCTCCAGATCCACTCCCTCCACGTGCCCACCCCCGTGTCCAGGGGCGACAGCGCCCTCTTGCGGTGCGTCTACGAACTGGGCGGCGAGCCCCTGTACGCGGTCAAGTGGTACAAGGACGAGCGCGAGTTCTTCCGCTACGTGCCGGAGACGGAGCCCGCCATGAAGGTGTTCGCCAGGAACGGGCTCGATGTTGACGTGAGTATAGCCACAGCTATTTGGTTCATTTCATAGTTTCCGGCTGCCCATTTGTAGCCTCCTTTAGGCGCTTTAAGACAACCAAATCACGTATCGTAATGTAGAAACCTGGGCCAAGTGACCTAGACCAAGCAACCTGACCAAGTGTAGACCAAGTGACGAGGTCGGCACCTGGGCACTCGACATCATACCCTAACGAAGTCAGGACTTTCGACTGACAGATTTTACGAGCACGTAATATCGCAGTGATCTCGGTGATCTTTAGATGATTTTTTTTCCACCAGATCACGAATACATCTGTAGTATGGTTAGGACAAGGACAGAACCAAGAACCCTCTTGGTGAGAGGATCGTCGCTTGCACCTCTCAGCCACCAGGGGGCCTAATGACAACTTTGGTTCAGGTAATTCAATCGTTTCCGGCTGTCTATTTACAACATACTTTAGAAGATTTAACACAGCCATTTACAGCTCGTAATTAAGAACCGCGATCAAGTGAAGAGGTCGACACCTGAGCTGGCAGCCAACGTGACTATAAGCGAAATCGTACGCTAACGTCGTCGAGACTTACTTTGGACATCGCAGAATCAACGATAACGTCTGCCCCAGTGTACTCGGGGAACGCCGTCATTCAGTCGTTTTTTATTATTTTTGCCAACAACTATCCGTCTGTAGGATGGGGCTTGGTATTGGACGAGAGACCCTCTGTATGAGAGGCCGCTGTTCTGACGATTGGGCCACGGAGCCCTCGTTTTGGTTTAATTAAAGTCACATTGAGAGGGATTGTCAGTCCCATAGAGCTAATGCCTTCGTTTTCGAATCACAAATTCCGCAGAAGCATTGCTTTGCCATGTTAGCCCTTTTTCCCCAGGTACGAGAATCAACATAACATCAAAATGAAACAAATTTAAAACAAAAATGGTATCTAGTTATTTAATTACATATTTTTGAAGTTTAAAAAAAATCTAAATGCCCAACAGAGGTAAAAACTTTTATGTCTAAACTTTATGTCTTATCTCTAAATCTTTTAAAAAACTTTTAACTCTAAAACTTTATCAAGTAATAAATAAATAACTGGATGTTACTTTCTTTTCAATTTTGTTTTAAATTGATGTTACGATGATTCCCATACCCTGGTGAAAACGGGATAGCATAGCAAGGCAATTCTTTTACAGAAGTTGTGATTTCATAACAATGCATTAGCTCTAAGGGACTGACAGTCTCTCTTAAAGATGTTGGCCTCGTAATTTGTCTTCGTGGTGTTAGGATATGGGGGAAAAGATTTATTGAAGGTGTTAATAAATAATAAATTTCTGAAGTTTAATTTTTATGTACCCTCTAAACTACAGCTTACTTCGATATTTATTTTTTTCTCAGAAGATCGTTCATAATATGCCTTTAGTAACGTATATGTCATTTTAATAGTTTTTAAATTAAATCAGATCAATCGGTAAAAAATGACAATACGAAAACGCACAATTTAAATAAACTAATTTGAAGGCAACTAATTTAAGAAAAAGGCTATATCAGACAAACAATTATCTCTACTTTAAAGTGCCATGTGTATTAACACTTAAATATAAAATAAAATTTATCTACAAAACTAAAGTCATTCCCAATCATATTATGCACGTTTCCCAAATGAACCCTTAAAAATGTAAATTAATTATAGATTTTTCAACTCCATAGTTTCTTTTACTTTCAGACCGTGAGAAGAACGGGCAGCGAAAACTTTCGTAGTCCGCGGCTGAAGTGCCTTAGGTTAAGTTAGTTTAAATTATCGTCGCACTAGAGTAATACGGGGGCTATTTTATTATTATCTACGGGCGTCGACGTTCACATCCACACTCATGTGACACTGAAGCGCCTTAGAAAATCGGTATTAATTTTTTTATATATAAGGAGATAAACAAAATTTCAATGAATCTATGTATAATAAAAGTTATAATGATTATATTGATTATAATGGATAATACAATCATGTTCAATTAAGTATGATGTATCATGGTTCTAATGATTCCACTTGGAATTATCAGCTACCGATTTTTTTTATAAAGTTATTTTTTTTTTGCATCGTTAGATCGAAGAATCATGTATTTTTGAAGAATTAAATTATGTTTGTTTAAATTAAATGAAAACATGAAAAACATGGTAAATTAAAGTTCTCCCTGAAATAATTTTATGAAATAAATTGACCCTAAATTCTTCACTCTAGCATTATTAGATGTTCAAAAATTGATTTTAACTATTTTTAACGAAAAAAGTTTTGAAAAAATTATTTTTCTAATTTATTTTCATAAAGTTATTATTAAAATTTATTTTTATTGAATCTTAGTTCAAAAATTAAGATTTCCCTCCCTATTTTTTTACAATTTCTTTCGAGATGTACAATGAATCTATTTCATAACATTTAGATTTTTTAGAATAAAAAGTAAAATGTTGAGACTGAAACGGTAACAAAAGTACGCAAAAGTCCTTGCCTAATTCCTTTGAGCAGTGTACTTCAGTGAACTTGTCAGTTATCCAAATGCAACACGCTGTACCTTTCTGAAAGATCTTATTACTTCCTCCGACCGCAAAGAAAACTAATTAGGAAAACAGAAATTCCAAAATACTTTTACAATGCTTGGAAACAGTGAGGACATTGCAGCTGAAAGCTGATTATTGCGTTCACAAGTCAATGAAGATGATAAACCTCCAACTTCGTGCTGTTCTTTGTGCTTTTCTCGGCAAAAGTGTCTTTTTCAGATGCTTTGGAAGTTTGCAGTTTGAGAAAGTGTTAATTGCCAATGAACTTATTTGGGGAAAACCGATTTGAGCGAATGGATAAGTAACAGTTTCTATCAATCGAAATTTCTTCATCACAAGGTGAAAAAGATTTCCTTAAAAACAGTGTTCAGTTTTTGCAAAAGATAAATATAAATCGGAATTTCAAAATAAAATAAAAGACCAATTTGTAGATAAAAAACCTAAATTAAAACAGTGTTTAGTTTTATTTTGTTTCTTTTCTCCGCAAATGCGCCTTTTATTCCATTTTGCACTAGCTGTTTATATTATTATTTTTTTTATAAAATCTTTTGCAAAATAGGTAACGATAGTAATTTAATATATAAAAAAACACCTTCAATACGGCGAAACAACGATCGATCGTTTATGTAACGATCAAACTGGTTAGAAAGCGTACGAGGAAACCGCAAAGAATGTTTGTTTGGTAATTTCAGTTGTACATGTTTAAAGATATTAATTTATTATCATAATCGATACCTGATAAACCCTTAAGGGGGTTCGGTATGTTATATATCGGTAATGTTAAATTGGCCAATTGCAATGTACCCTTTCACAATAACTACTGATCAGATCATCCTAAAATTTTCTGTGTGTGTTATACCAACCTTATATATATATCTGAGGATAAAAGTTTTTTTTTGTAAATAACTGTTAGATTTTTTAAAATAAAATAAGTGTTTAAGTACCCAAAAAATCATGAATTTTTTTACTTTTTTGCCCCATAAATTTTTTTCACTTTAGTTTTATTAAAATTTATAACCTCAGATTAATCTATACTATGTATTACATCATATAAAACAAATTTTACGAAAAAACATAGCATAGTATTTGAGAAAAGGTACATCGAAGTTAAAAAAATCAAATTCTGAGAAAAACGCGTTTAAAGTTTGTATTGTTAACCCATTTCCTTACGAAGCCATGACATTAAAAGGGCTTTTAATGTCAAAAATATTTTTCCAATCGTCTTGATACTTTGTGACATTATTAATAAAGGTTGTAATAGTATTTAAGCCAATAACATTTGTTTTGATTTTTTCACCGATTTTGGGGTACTGAACCCCCTTAATCATCTTTGTTGTCCTTTGCTGTACTTTTTCAATCAACTCTATATCTTTTCTGAGGAAGGGGGACCAAAACTGAACAGCAACATATTCCAGATGTGGCCTTACCAATCCCCTATATAACACTAGTTACAGCAATGTCAAAGTGCGGCATTATGAAATACTCGCCAAGAGATTAGAAAGAGTTTTTCCGAAGGAGGAAAGCGCATCTTCCCGAGTTTCACCTTCGCGTTAATTGTTAACACCGGGCCCTTTAAAAGTATGCTAATTAAGTGAAAGTCCCGAAGTTTTGGCGAGTGAAAAATGCGCCGCCGAGCCGAAATTTAAGGATCATTTTTCATGTTGGCGATGGGCCTCTTAAGATCTTACTCGCCTAATAATGGCTCCATTTATTTTTCGATTTATTTTCTGGAGTTTGGGGTTTTCTTGTGTGCATTTCGGCTTCGAAGGTCACGCGAATTCTATCACTAATTTATCACTCGCGAAATTCGGGAAAAGAGAGTTTTCTCTTAGGTTTGGTGCTTTGCCAATTTGGTGGGAATTTCGGCATTTTTATCGAAACTTGTTGCCAACTTTTAGTGCGAAGCTAAAGGTGTTTTTAAATTGAAAATATTTTTACAGATATCGGGATTTAGAGTCGTCGAAAAGTCTCATTATAAGTTTAAAGTTTTATAATTGGATGAGACCATATTTTTACAACACTATAGTAAGATATAATTTCGATGCAGTAATTAAAACTTGTTCAGAAGAAAATACTTCGTGGTGATAAATTTCATAAGCTCATGTTTAAGAGAAGTTCAAATTAGGTAAGCGAGTTTCTAGTACCTTCCGGACATCATAATACGGTTTAAAAAAAAATAGCTAAAAAAAACCCAAGCCAATTGGATACTCCAGGAATCTTTTACATGCCACATAATCATATGACATGCGCGCCCAAGATTTTCCCATCCAGAAAATCCGACGACCCAGCTGGGGCTCGCGTATTATTTAATGGTAATTGAAAGTCGTTCTAGTGTTATACACGCCCCTAGTTGTCTATTTGTAAGCATTTTCTCGGTGAATATAAAATAATTTTTTTTTCGACTTATGTTAGGGTGCTAACTTTTTTCAAAAGCTTTCACTGCATTTGTCACAGGGTAATTTTTTTTTTTGTGATTCCCCAGCGAAAAATCCCTAGTCATTCTTTTAAGAAACCCCGGTGAAAAAATTACTTTTAAACACGTTAAGGGCGTGAAGCATAGCGTTTTACACTCATACTTTCAACATTTTACGTGTACATTTCCCACGTGATGATAAAAATACTTAAGTAAACAATAAATAAATGAATGAATAAATAAATGAATTTGAGATTAAAATTTTCGATACAACATTAAAAATATTTTTTGCACGAGATTGTAAAAAATATATATGTTTATTCAAACTTTGTGCATAAATTAAGCTTTTTAAAACTTAAGGAAATTATTCGACTAACTCGTCCAATAAAAAACATACAACTCGTATAAAAAAAGTATATTTTTTTTTTGCACTTGTTACGTAAATAACTAAGTTTAAATTAGTACCAATATAAGACACATACAAAATTCTTGACAATTTCTAAAAAAAACGTTATTAACATTTAAACTGCTTTAAAAAAGTTAACAAAATATTTAATTCAGTCTAGGTACATGACACTTCACCGATAATAATCTCATTAATTTTAAGAATATTTTAAGGTTAATTTCCAAAGAAGAGTAGATAAATAATGCACTAATGGTTTAATAAGGTTTTCAGCCTTGGTGTTAAAATAAGTCAAGCCTTAACGGTTATAACTAGAGGACGCTTGTTGAAGAAGCAAGATGCGCTTAATTAACATATTAATCTGAAATTTTCTTTTGCAATTTATTCAGAGAAAATAAAAAATAGGAGTTTTTTTTACCAATACGTCCATAAGAATGAAGATAATGCATTTTTAAACTCAGATAGTATGAGCCATTCCATCGGACGTTAATGTTAGCTTTATGTTTTCCATTAAAAACTAAAATTATCTTTAAGATAAAAGTTTAAAAGGAAATAAGTTTTTAATTGGTTAGAATATTTTTTTAAATTTACACATGTTTGCAAAAGTATAAGATAAAAAAAAAAGAATTCCAAAATATATTTTAACCTGACAAAATATAAGTATTCACTGAATTTGTCGGACATAAAGGCTTTTTATTTAATTACAAAAGACAACATAAAGTAATAACTTTTTCTTGTAATTTTTTTAACATATTTTAGAATTTTTCTTAGTACCGCATAATTCTACTTACATGGGTAAGTATAAAAAAATATATAAATTGTGACTAGGGCCTGTTCTTCCATAAGGCATGTTAGGCCCGGGCCTAGGGCCCTTAAATTTCAGTTTCCATTATACTGCTGTAAATCCCCAAAATATTTATTAACTCAAAAAAAAAAAAATCTGACACTCCACTGTTTTTTGCTCGATTTTCAATGAGAAATAGAACTAACGTGACTGTTTTGATCGATTTTTATGAGGAAGCCAATCAAATTGCAGCAAATTTTGATACATAAGTCATATGGCACTATCATTACTGGAAATCATACACAACATTTTACGTAAGGGGGCCTTCAAAATAGGTTGTGTGCCTATAGTCTGAGTTTCCTAGAACAGTCTCTGATTGTGAGATTTAAATTATATTTACTGAAAGAAAGTTTTTTTTTTTAATGAAACCATATAGCATATTTTCACCATCAGACACTGCGAAATTGCCAACTTGGAAATTATTTGCAATGCTTTCACGTGCATCGAAAGTAATAACTTTTAAAAATCTGTTTAATGTCTTTTTGTTTGTCAACTTTAAAAGGTGTAATAGCAGTCATAGAAAAATACTCTGGTTCGTTAATTCAGGTATATGTAAATGGTAAAGTGACCAACAAGGTGATTCAACTATCTAGCTATAAAATTACCCAAATAAATATTTTATTTGATATAGCTTTTCCCAAAGAAAACAACGTAAATAAACTGTGATTTACGAAGGTGTTATTATGATTTTAAAATTTAATCATGATTAAACTTTAATCACTGAAACATATCTGGCCAGAATAGTTAATGTTCATTTATGGATGGAACAAGTTTTTTTTATAACCCACAAGCAATCCCGTCCCGTTTATATCCTGCATCAAAATATATTTTAATATTTTTTATTCATGTATTCTACATTTTTAACTAATGCAAAAGAATTTCAATATTTAATATTTTGAAAATATATCATTTTCCACAAGATTTTTCAAGTAATAAGAGAGATAGTTAAGCTGAATTATCGTGAGACTAGATCAACCAGAAGGCAGTTAGTGTCGTAATAAAGTTAGGTTATTTTGAAATATCGTATCACTAGAGCTACACGAGGTCTATGGATGGGTATAATGGTCGTGTCGTAATTTAGAACCATAGTCAAGAAGCTAGCCGATAACTTAATAGGCACCCAAGGGGGCATATATAAAATACGTGACGTGTTTAGGGGTGGGGGAAATTCCCGAAGGGATCCTCTCCATCCCTCCCCATAAACACCAGCGGTGCATCTAAGATCACGTAATTTTTTTCCCCGAAAAAAATCAACGTAAAATTGCGGTTATTGCAGTTAAAATTCCAGAAAATTTATTTCTCGACAAAAAATTTCAAAATCCTTGTTTAGTTTGAATTATCGTCGCACTAGTCCGAGACGAGGGCTATTGGTGACGGGCGTCGTATTTTAGAACCACAGTCAAGTGACGAGCCGACACCTGAGTAGGCACCCAACGCAACCGTTAAGGGCGACATCGTATGCAGCGTCGGGTCTATGGAGCATATTTAACGTGCAATTCCTCTACACGGGTAAAATTCGTCGGACGTTTTTGGCTGTACGAGCCGTTAATAGGTCGGCAGTTATTTTTGACGATGTCCGGACCCGAACCTGGGACCTATCGCATGCTAGACGAATGCCTAACCGACTGGGCCCTGCAAAATCTTACATACTAAAACATGATCTTGTTTAAAGGAAAAAAACTCGATTCATTCTTAAAAATTGTGACAGCTTGCGTTTGTTTCTTTATTAGTTTCAATTCAGACTAAATTACACGTAATTTAAGTATTTTCACATATTATCACAAAAAAAAGCTGCCAACATGTGCAAGGGCCCGACTTACAACTTGAGGGGCCAAGAAGGGCACGAGCAAATTTGGGGGCCCCAAAACATACCTCGATAAAATATTTGCGAGTATTTCCCTATCTTACAGTGTTTACCAAAAATATAGCCAAACTAATTAGATTGGAAAGCATGCTTAATCAACCCAAAATAACTATTTTTGTGAATTGGTTAATTCAGAGTTTAAACACAATTTCATAGTAAACTTTTGTTCATGAATTTAATTTTTTTTGTTTGCTTCAGATTAAAAAGTTTGGGGCAGTTGTGCTCAGTATAAATGTTCATGAAGAAAATTTGAAGGCCCCCTTAAAATGTGTAGCCCTGGGCACGAGCCCCGTTTGCTCTGCCGTAAATCAGGCCCTGGCAACGTATGTGATTTTTAAGTTCTTTCCCACCATCATGCAGCTGCTGTTTAGACTATCCAAGTTGTTTGGAGTTGGACGTCAATCAATATTTGAGTGGTGTAATGCATCAGATTTTTTCCCCATTGGAGGATATTGGATTTTCCCCACAGGGGCTTACGTGTCGACCTCGTCACTTGAACAGGGTTCCAAATAACAGGGCGTAATTGGCCGTGTTAAAGCCCCTAATGGAGGCTAGAAATAGGCAGCCGGAAACAATTACATTACATTATCACAAAGTGGCACTTCGGCTTAGAGACCCTCGTCCAAAGTCCAACTTTCGTGTTAGATTAGTTCCAGAAGTTCCAACTGCTGCATCACGAGAAAAACAAATCTGAATTTTGAGTTAAACAAAAAGGCATGAAAAATAAATACGAATTATCTTTTGCTCTTCGTTGCGGGACAAAGTTACGTTCACACGCAGCGTACGAAGTTCTAATTTATATTTACTTTGTTTCAACAGAATAAAACCAGTGTTTTAGCTAGAACTCTATCATCTTCATAAACTTTTTGTTAAAATGAATAATAAAAAAAGAACTATTCGTAGATAGATACGAATGAACAAGCGTAATTTCCGCTTGAAATTGCGTCATGAATCATTCTGACGCGGCTCCGAGATAAGGAAAAAAAATCCGAAATGAAATGAAATCACGAAACATTCTATTTTGCTAATTTAGGGGCTCACCGTAATTAGGACGTGGAAATTTATTGGCACAATTAAAATTATTCTAGGCGCTTATAATGAATTAATGAAGATTTTTTTTGTTTTATTCTTATGAGAGAGAACATTTTGCGGCTAAGCTATGAAAATAGTCATATATTGTAACTTCTTAGAAAGAGGAACAGTTGTATTGAGCCAATTGTTTGAAATAAATAAAAAAAAAATTTGAAACTAAATCATTGAGATTTTTTTCCGACTTGACAATATTAGATTGTTGGTTTAGTAGTTTGTATCTTTTTGTTGAATCAAATATCCAAATGTTTAACATTTAAATAAATTCTTTACTCGGTAGAATTCAAAGCTAAGGTGAATCCTTTAAACTAGGGGAGTGTAACACTACACGACTTTCAATGGGATTGTTTCAGCTGATGTAACGCGTACTGCGATTTCATTGGTTGCTCACTCTCAAAATATGGATATGGACGAAAAGAAACTTTTCTTTCCATGGCAACCTTTCTTCAACAAATGTATTGAACAACAACAGCACAGCAGGGGGTTTGGATTTAAAAAAAAATTAAAATATTCTTAGAAAACTCATTTTCGAATACCAAAACTAATTCGAGACGACAAATGAAAACATATCGTTTGAGCTGTTGCCATCGACAACGTAATACAAGCCCATTACCACTCAATAAATAAATACATTTTTCCCCCCTATAAGGTAATTTCAATAACTTTAAAATATAAAAAGTAATACAGCAACTCTGCCGTGGGCAGGTAAACTGCAGTAACTTCTATTATGACTTGGGCCATTGTTGCAAGCACTCAATTAGTCTAACAATTACGAAAACATAGTGGAATTTTTTTTTATTTCCGATTAAAAGTGGCACAACCCATTGTTGCGATTACTGCAGTTTACCTGCCCACGGCACAACTTATTTTTGCGTATGTGCTATTTTCGCAACAAAAAAAAACCTTATTAGCATCACACTGGATTTTGATATTGGATGTTACTTAGATACATTTTAGAGACGGTTGAATAATTAAAATATTAATTATTATTCTTGTGAAATGCATATTATAAGCCATTTCGAATCGTTCAAAAATAAGTTTTATAAGTATGGTATGATACATATATATTCCAGCTTGTGTGCTTGTTCAGGTTTTAAAAGTGAATTTAACTACTTTTTTGTAACTAAAAACTTCTAGTATTACAACATAATTGTATTGTTCCACGTGGTTAATGGCAACAGCTATAGCGGTCGTATTTTAATTTTTTGCCTGGAATTTTTTTTTTTCGGTATTCGAAAATGAGTTTTTTTATAATACTTTACTTGTTTAATTTTTAAAATATCAACTTCTTGCTGTGCTGTTTCAAATCATTCTTTTATACAGCTTGCATAAAAAAAGTTTATTTTCATCTCTGACAATTATATTTAGAGAGTGAAACTAAAAGCACGAATGAAACCGCAGGACTTGGGAAAAATGAAAACAAATGCGTGACATCATCTGAAGCATTCCCATTAAAATTAATAAGAATGATTTTTTTCTTGCGGTGTACTGATTATCAGAGCGTGCAATGTAATGGGGTGACAGATAAGTCTGCCCATGATAATCTTCGAATCTTTTAAACACATGTAACTGATTCCAATCATCGATCAAGACATATAAGCCACAACATTGATATCATCCCACTAAAGCTACATGAGGGATACTTGCGACGAGCGTCGTTGTTTAGAAGCACAGTCAAGTGACGATCCGACTCATAAGTAGGCACCCAACGCAACTTTTAAGGGCGACATTGCGTAGCGTCGGGGCTTACATGGGACTTTTCGCATGCAAGGCAAGTGCCTTACCGACTGGGCTCCCCACCACCTAACTTGTTATTTGGAATAGAAACCAAAATATACTTTTCAAAGTTCCATTTTACTAAAGATTGTCAGCACTGTAATTTGGTAATGCTCCAAGTTTACTGTTTAAGTATATTATGGTTTTTCCCCAGCCAATATAGGCCTCATAATTTCGAGCCCCACATAGGCGGGATTATTTTCCTTTTCTATTTAATGGATTGTGTTTAGCTTCTTTAGCAATCACTTACCTTAAAAATAAAGTTCCAGTTCACAATATCTTGATAAGCTGAAAAATTGATGTCCATTGATGATTGTTTTTGTCCTCGGGGAAATAATTGAATACAAACGCAAATTTTCATATTTCCCTTACAAATGAATCAGTTTTAGTTGAAAATGTGCAACTTATTTGTGATATGGATAAGTTCCCCAATTTCATAGAAATAATTTTTTAACTTGTTATTTTTAATTTATTTTGTTTTATATTATACGCATACTATACCTCTCCCGACCTTAAGTTTGCAGTATACAAATGTTCTACGAGAAAGAGGGTATATAGTTATCATTTTTGAGGGCGAGAATCGAATACAAAAAGGTATTTAACATTCAATAAACATCAAGACATAAATTTATTATTTTAGCTTCCGTTAGAGTGTTATCTTAATTATTTTTTTCCTTCGATTTTGACGTAACAGGGCGCACGAATATCAGGGTCAAATTATCAACCAATCGGAGCAGGCGCGAAGCTTCGGCGCCAGCCGCGTTGTTTACGCAAATTCCTCCGCGTAGTACATTTCTCTGCTGCAAACTTAAGGTCGGTTTTGGAAGAAGTTCAATTGTTATTTCAAAACCATAAGTGACTTATTTTTCATGTTACTCCAAAAATTTCCAGTACATTTGAATTTGAAATTTTTATTATTTTCTAATAATTACAATTAAATAAATTTTGTTGGAACATATCGAATTTTTGTGCTGCTAAATATTTGAAGGGTATACGGGAAGAACCGCTTTATTTCGTAGAAGGCTTTCCTTAATAGCCTCTTTGGGGATGATAGCGAGAAATCACCTAAACTGGTGTAGAGAAATTACCTAAACTGGTGTAAAGAAACCGGTTACTCGCATTGTTTATCTTTTGCGGCAACCCCGATTCACGCCAGAGATCAGTAACACGTTTGTACGGAGATTGAAGAACCAAGAGAAAAACCGGTTTTCTGTCGCTATGTCTGCCAAGCAGGCACAAAAGGTCTATGAACCTCAGGAACACAAAGGTCATAAAATCGTTATTATTTTAAGTTGATTTAAATTCAGTACTTATATCATGTCTATATTATGATAATTATACTTTAAATAACAAGAGGAGAATTTTTAAAAAATATATTTAAGATTTGAAAAAAAAATCAGAAAATTTCTTTGAGAGTAAAAATTACTGGGTTGGGTTTTGAAAATGCTTAAAAAAATATAAAATTCATTTTGATAAAATAAATAATGACTTTTAACAATCTTGTCAGGTGATTTTATTGATCTTGATAACCCTCAGGAAAGAGTTGGCAAAATCAATGAAAATAAATTTATACACATCTCGATGTATTGAGATGACGAATGTAAAATCGGGCAAAAAAAAACTAGTCAAAAATTAGAGCTTGATAATCAGATTTGTTTCAGTGATTAACTTTTTGGCAATGAAATTATCATTAAACTTTTAAAAATCATATTTTTCATTTTTGCAGGTTTTTTCCTTTAAAAAAATATAAGATTATTTGCACATTTTTGTGCCTACGGTTGAATAAAAAACTAAACTACTGCAAAATGAAATCTCTGGTTACCTAATCGATAATGTAATGTCTTTAACAAATTTCAAAAACTTTGTTTATTAAAGAAAAAACTTACAACACACCAATTTGTATACAGAATGAAATAATATTGCTGGAAAAAAATATTTGGACTATTTTAAACATATTGAAATACTTCTTTAGCATGACAATGTGTTAAGCAATACAAATGAAGACAAAAAAATTTTTCTTTAAATATAGCAATTACTCCAAAACAGATACCATTTCAAAAATGTAAAATAGTTTAACTAATTCACTAAACATATTGATGTTGTTGGCATAATGAACAAAAAACAAAATTCAAACTAACTTGTATACCAATTATAACATAAGCATATAAGAGTTACAGCAAAAGAAATATACTGAACACTAAAAAATTTAAATGAAGACTTCAATAAAATGTTTTGTTCACAATTTTTTTTTTAAAGAAAGGAATGTTGGGTGAAATTAACCAAATGTTTTTCTGCAATATATAAGTACATTATTAACAAAATTTTCTACACAATACTACATATAGTACACTTTTTGCCTCGGAAAAAAGCAAAATAAGCAGCCAAAATTCTTAATTCTCCAACAAATTCAAAATTACTTATTTAACACAAATAAGATTTAAAACAACAATACACAGTAATCTATGTTATAAACTGAAATGGTAGGAAACGTAAACTGATTTAAAACCAAATAACAGAGACTGAATTTGGAATTTTACTTATTATGCATAAGTATTATTTTAGACTCCTAAATGAAAACAAAAATACTCGTAGTTATTGAGATTAAATGGAAATAAATTGAACAAAAATATATAATACACACATATCACCATAGGTAAAGTTTCATTATATTCGAAATGTTTAAACCAAATTGCTTTCCATTTTGGAAACCTGTATTTTTCAAGCTTCAACTATACAATAGCGATTTTTTTAAAAACGAAACCTCTCGAATTGTATTAAACTTATTAATCTGAGTATTACCATATCTTAGGTAAACAAACATTTGGTGGCTGTTTTTTTTAATGATGTTGTAAAAAAAAATTCCGAGTATGAAATAAAACACCTAACGCAGTTCTAAGAGATACTGCAATCTTCATTCGAACAGTACAAAATAATATTTTTTTTAATTCAACAATTAATTAACCTAAAAAAAACATACTAGCAATAATACTACCAGAACATTTTGAACTTAAGCCATGGCCTTGTTATTTGCTCACCTTATTAGACTTCAAGCTACGGCATCGCATCACCTCTGCCGCCAATTTGGTCTCTTCGTCAAGAAATTCAAACCAACGCTTGGTCTGAACAATATCATCGAAATGAAACTGGATAAATTCCATAACTGCATCTCGGAACTGGTCATCAGAGTGTTGATCGGCAAGGAACAGAACCCGGCATGCGTTGTCGACGTCCAACTTGGCCAAGAGGACGTCGGTGCACGTCTTGCGGAGACTGGACACGTCGTACTTGTCGGCGGCGTAGTACAGGTCGCACACAAAGTCGAATCCATCGTCGCACAGAACTCCGGTGTACAAGAACTCCACCAGTCCTTTTACTATCGGCAACTCGATGTCGTCAATATTAATAATGTTGTCTTCCTTTTCGCCCATGGGCGACTCGAACATTTTGGCGAAGACGGGAGACCGAACGCACAGCATCCCCTTGTGCACATGCACAGAACTCTCTCCAACATTGAGGCATAGGTCAGTGTGTACAGAATTGGTGTACATGGCTTTAAGATCGTCTACTAACGCTGGCGTGCTGATCGTTGAACTCGGCAAATGATGATTATGGCGATGGTCGTTGGGAGATTCACCATATTCCATTGTACACTTAAAATTTATACACGGATAGTCCTCAGTTTTAAACATAGTCAATTCATTAGAAATAGTAAAATTAAATGCTGGATTGCATCCTTTAACTAATGAATGCTTGTGAGTTCCATAAGTGCTGTGTAAGATTTTTCCTGTTGAATTTGTAATAGAAATGATATGTTTGATTTCGATTGGCAGTCCTTCTTTTATGAAAATCGACAAAACAAGATCGTAGAGACAAGAAATATTATTATACTTTCTTTCTACAGTTGCACAAAACAAACGATCACTTACTGGACGGAATTCAGGACTTTTCACTTCAAAACGAGACGAGGGTGGTGGAAGGTTTTTTACCGACCAATAAAAAACGTAAGTATGCTTCACGATCGTCGTTGTTACGTGACATCCGTCAATCTCATTTCCAAATTGCGGAACCTCTGCCATTTTCGATCAAGCTTTAGAAACAAACGTATCACAATCCTATACTTCTTGAATGAAATGAATTGAAATGTTTGTGTTTGATAGTCAATGTAGTGTCTCAAAAATCTAGAAATAGAATCCAAGTTCAAACTTCGAACAAAAGCACTTTGACTTAGCGGTTGCTGCTCTACTCTACTATTCTTCTATAGTGGGGTAGGGATGGGAAACCGAAACCGGTTTTTTGAAAAACCGGTTTTTTGACATCGGTTTTGACCGAAAAATTGGTTTTTTTATGAGGCCGGTCTAAACCGGAAACCGGTTTCTTAGGGAAAAAACCGACGGAAACCGGAAAACCGGTTTTTTCTCAAAAACCGCCATCGACTTTTTTTTTTTTATTTAAACAGAAGTTATACACACAAATGTAAAAAAAAAAATCGACAGCATTATTGAAAGCAATATCTTTTATAAACTTCTTTTTTCACATTTCCATTCCGGTTTCCTCCTAGTATATAATACATTTGCTAACGTTCTATCAAAGCATCTTTTCATGATCCTTGTTATTTAATAAGGGTATAGGGCCTTCGATCAGTTCAGCTTTGCTTTTAATTTAAGGTTTGGATTATGTAATGTATTTTCTTTCTATTAAGTTATGAATTTCTTTTCAATTCCGTTTATTTGTACATATTTAACATTACGATTTTTTAAATTCACTTCGATTTAAATTTTTATGTTTATCTTTTTAATTCTCCTTCTTTGTTTTCAAGATGTCAAATCAACTTTTTTAACTGTCCCCAAAGGATGCTTTTGCTTGTAAATATTCGGTCATCATGATAACGTCTCCAAGGGCTTTGGAGCCCAGTCGGTAAAGGCATTCGCCTTGCATGCAGAAGGTTCCAGGTTCGGGTCCTCCTGGCATCGCCAAGATATCTGCCGACCTATAAACGGCCCGTGCATTCAAAAAATGTCCCCGACGAATAATACCCCGAGAAGGAATTTCACGTTAATTATGGTGGAATGTAAAAAACGCTACGTACGATGCCGCTCTTAACGGTTGCGTTGGGTGCCTACTCAGGTGTCGGCTCGTCACTTGACTTTGGTTCTAAATGAACACGCCCGTCACCAATAGCCATCGAGTACATTCTAACTAAAACTAAAATCATGAAAGTCTCCAAAAGGGTCGGTCGATGCACAACACTACAAAGTGAGCGCCAAAAGGAGAAACATATTCAATTTTTCATTCCAGTTTTGTTTGAATGATCGTCGGCGCACTAGAGCTACACGAGGGTTATTGGCGACGGCCCGACGGGCGTCGTATTTTAGAACCACAGTCAAGGGACGAGCCGTTATCTGAGTAGGCACCCACGAGGGTTATTGGCGACGGGCGTCATATTTTAGAACCACAGTCAAGTGACGAGCCGGCAACTGAGTAGGCACACAACGCAACCGTTGAGGGCGACATCGTACGAAGCGTTTTTTACATTCCACCATAATTAACGTGAAATTCCTTCTCGGGGTATTATTCGTCGGGGACATTTTTTGAATGCACGGGCCGTTTATAGGTCGGCAGATATCTTGGCGATGCCAGGAGGACCCGAACCTGGAACCTTCTGCATGCAAGGCGAATGCCTTTACCGACTGGGCTCCAAAGCCCTTGGAGACGTTAGGATATTGAGGATATTTAAGGTGCACTTCATCCACACGGGGTACTATTCGTCGGACATTTTGGCTGCACGGGCCGTTTTACAGGTCGGCAGTTATTTTGGCGATGTCCGGACACGAACCTGGGACCTTCCGCATGCTAGGCGAATGAATACCGACTAGGCTCCCCAGCCCTTTTTTTTTCATTCAAGACTTACAGACAGTTACCAATAGATTAGTTTAGTTTGAAAATCGTAGCACTAGAGCTACACGAGGAATTTCGGCGACGGCCATTATTATGTAGAACCACAGTCAAGTGTCGAGCCAACCACCTTGGTAGGCATCCAAAGCAACCGTTAAGGGTGACATCGTACGCGCAGTCATCATTAATTTTTAGACAATTTCATTGACATATTGAGTTCTGCCCAGTACAATATTTGCTATTTTGCTAATTTATATATATTTTTCTTGAATTGTAAAACCGGCCTGAAATGCGCGGCTTTGTATTAGCCAGAAACGTTACGACGATGTTTAAGATGATCAGATTACTATCAAATAAAGTATTCTTGCCTTCGTGAACCTAATTACATATAACAAAAATAAAAAAACCAAATGCCAAACAAATATTTAAATTCAGATGAAATTTTTTTTAATTGTTTATTTGTCAAATATTGAGTAATTAAATACTTTATTTTAACTGATATTTCAATAATATTTATTGTCTACTAATTTATAACCTAAAATTTTTAAAATTTAAACAATTTTCTTTTAAGTTTCAAACTTTTTTTCTGAATAATTTCGTCCGTTTCCGATACAAAAGCGGCCACAAATCGTAAAAAATCTACTACGATGAATGACTCACCAACCATTACCCTCGCGAGTGCAGATGTTACCCATAAATTAGTTTTTCACTTGAGCCTTCGCTTCGACCTCAGTAGATTAAAGCCCGATGTGCTGTTGAAGATTGCTGAATATCGGCCGTTTATAAACTAAGGTTTTAGAATTATGTTGCTGGTATTGCTCGATTCTTTGGCGCTGGTTTTTAAAGAATCTTTATTTGTTATAGACAAAACACTTTTTTTACAAACCATACAGATACAGACTGTTTGAAATGAATAAAATTGGCGTGTCATGTAGAGGCCCTAATTATCCCGGCAATCTAAATCAAAACATAGGATTTAAAAACTGAATCGGTACAAAAAATTAGTATTTAGGAACATAAATACTGTATGTAAAAACTTAAGTTCAAGGGCATAACCATAGCAGGTGTTAAAAATCGGTTTGATTTTATAAGTTCAAAACGCAATAAAATAACTTTGAGAATTTTATGTGCATTGACTTTCATTTTTAAGGTGCCTATTTTTAAAAACTAAATCCTTTTCTTAACACCCATTCTTTTTTCTCATATAATCAATTTCCGTTGTTTTGATGATAAAATACTGATACAAAACTTTTTTACTGTACCATATGAACATACAGTAAAAAGTATAGAGTACAAATCAAAATTAGGGGCTCGGGAGAACAGGCGGTTAGGCATTCGCCAAGCATGCGGAAGGTCCCAGGTTCGGGTCCGGGGATCGCCAAATTAACTACCGACCTATAAACGGCCCGTGCAGCCAAAAAGTCCGACGAATAATACCCCCTGCAGAGGAAGTGCACGTTAAATACGCTCCAAAGTCCCAAAGCTGCTTACGATGTCGTCTTTGACTGTTGCGTTGGGTGCCTACTCAGGTGATGGCTCGTCACATGACTGTGGTTCTATAAATTACGATGTCCGTCGCAAATAGCCTTCGTGTAGCTCTAGTGCGAAGATAATTGTTACCTACCTACAAATGAAAATTCAACTGAAGCATTAAAAAATATACTTTTTAATTTGTTTAATTAATAAATGTGAAGAACTATGGGTGACTTACGTCAACAACGGTAGGGGAGAGTGTTGTACCTTGGGACGCTTGTACCTTGGGACACTGATAATTTCTAAGAATCTATTGGCAATATTCATACATTGTTTATTTCTAATAGTAGCCTTAACCAACAGACATCATCATAATAAAATTTAACACTAGCATCATTGAATTGATGAAATGGTGACAAAAAATAATATTTCATTACCCCAAAGTAAATATTTTTCTCATTCCAATATAATTTTCTACCTTAGTACTCTTACAAAAAGTCAACTGCGTTTTATTTTCTTCATAAAAGAGAAGATTTTAAAATATTTTGGTTATGAGAAAATAATGATAATGCATTTGGATTGGCCACTATCTTGCTTTTATTTAAACCCTGTAGTGTGTTGTACCTTTAGACAGTATTAATAATTTGATTAAATTCTTAATAATTTGGATAAATAAAAATATCTTTATTATTTATTTTAAGAGCAATTCCACAAAACATGTAAAATACAACTCAGCTTTGTTTTGGATATATTTTATAATGATTGAAGTTTGAAAATATAATTCTGGCAACACCTGATAAATCTTTTTCCTTCCGTGTGATGAAATGTTCTAAAGAGCAAATTTTCGGATGTATTTTGAAATAAAGTTTGTTTCCTGACACAAATTAGTTCAAGTGTATGACTATTGACTGAATTATAAAGCATGTCCCAAGGTACAACATGATGTTGTACCTTGGGACAGTTTATCCTCTCTACTTTAAATGAGTGGCAATTTTCTAATTTCAAGCTGCCAGAATTTAAAAAAATATATTATAGAGGAATATATTGGTGTGTTGAAATGCTGCTTTGAAATTTTTATTTTGACAATAATTATCGAAGAAAAAAATTTAAATGTAAAAATTGTCCCAAGGTACAACACTCTCCCCTATTTACTAAACAGCTGATTTGGGGGAGAAGGTTACTAGAAAGTAAACTCACCCACTGTGGAAAAATTCCAAACTGAGCTGTGTTTACATAAAGTTGTCACTGTCACCACTAACAGGGCAGCCGCGAATTGTCGCGGCGCCCCCTCCCCCACTAAGCAGAGTACACAAAAAAATATAAGTACAAATGAGTGTTTCGTTTTCACGGCGGGAAAATGTTTTTTAATCAGATATCTTAATTTTTCCTCAATTTGTGTGGAAAAATTAAGTTAACCGAATTAAAAAAAAATTAAAATATATAAAAAGTTTATAGTTTATTTGGCGAAGGGGTGAAGCTATTCTATATTTTAAAGCCATAAGAAATTCTAGTAAACCATAAGAATCTATATTTTAAAACCATAAGAGTGGACTTTCGCTTTGAAATTGTTATTTTTGCAGCTGCTTGCAAATTCTTTATGTTAGTTCATGTCTTAAATGCTGTGATTAATTATCAAATCGAGTACTCTGTGTTTCGAGTGTATTGATCCTGAGTATTGTTAAAACGTTACGAAATTTCATATACATTCTCTCTCTTATTCGATTATATTTGGTTTGAATTATCGTCGCACTAGAGCTACACGAGGGCTATTGGCGACGGGCGTCGTATTTTAGAACCACAGTCAGGTGACGAGCCACACCTGAATAGGCACCCAACGCAACCGTTAAGAGCGTACACAGTACATCGTACGCAGCGTTAGGACTTTGAAGGATATTTAACGTGCACTCCCTTACACGGGGTATTATTCGTCGGACATTTTTGGCTGCACAGGCCGTTTATAGGTCGGCAGCTATTTTGGCGATGCCCGGACCCGAACCTGGGACTTGGGACCTTCCGCATGCTAAGCGAGTGCTTAACCGACTGGGCTCCCCAGCCCCTTATTTGATTATAAGATCTAGTTTTAATTGAACTCAAGACTGACTGAGAAGTGTTCAAAATTGACAACAGAACTACAACCGATGTATCCTTATAAAATTATAAATTATTGCCAATTAACCAATAATTTTACGTTATATTATAATTTTTAAAAAATCATACGATATATATGTACATGAAAAATCTTAAATTTTTAAATCCGATTTTTATATTGGTATCGTGGTGGGCAGAATTGTAAAATTTGTCTCACTTAAAAACCGTCAGTAATACGAAGATAAAGAAAGTCGAAATGCCATGATCATAAACAAATCAGAATTGGCGGGAAAAGGTGAAGGTCATTATATGTATGTAGACGTGCGGCGGCGGAATGAAGGATGCAGCATAGACTGACGGCAAATTCTAGGAATTAAATATAATTAAAAAAAAAGAAAGAAATCGAAATGGAAATATACAAAGCTTAATAAAAATACTCGAAACGTTATTTTAGAAAAACCGAAATTAGAAAACAAAAAGGAATATTATAATTTTAAATATTAATAAAGAAGTAAGAAATTAAGAAGAAAACCAGGAACTTATAGTTTTAAATAAAAAAAATTTAATTACTTAAAATTGACTGGAAATTGTTTTTTAAATTCGAAAGTAAAGTAAAAAAAATCTTAAAACACGAGAAAACCGGAATGAAAAATAAGAGATTTTAATAATTTAAATATATAAGTAACAAATAATTATATGAATATAAAAAATCATCAATATTAATTTATAAATGAGTTAATTGAAAATTAGTTACTTTTTAATAAGTTATAATTAATTTGGTTATTCCCAATTAGTAAATTTGTAATAAGTTTATAATTAATTGCCAATTAGTTAATTTTTAATAAGTTTATAATTAATTAGTTTTTTTAATAGGTCTATTATTAAAAAGTTAATTATTCTTAGGTTTATTGTTAATTTGTTAATAATTAATCGATTTTTTCAATTAATTAATAAAAAACCGAAAAAACCGGAAAACCGGTTTTTTGCCTTTGGAAAACCGGTTTCATGGAAAACCGGTTTTACGTAACCGGTTTTTTAGGGTCGGTAAAACCGGGTCGGTTTTACCGGCGTCGTAAAAAACCGGTTTTCGAAAAACCGGTCTTTTTCTCAAAAACCGCCATCCCTATAGTGGGGGTACATGTAGAAACAGCAGAATGGCGGTTATATTTTTTAATTCATTCTAACCTGTTATTTTGCATCAACAGAAACTGGTCGTTATTTTGTTTTTCCCTTTACTTTTCGTGTAACTTCAGGCATTTTTCACTTTATTCCAGTTGGCAGTAAGTTAATATGTGAATATATTTAACCAAACAGATGATGTTTTTGATATCAATTTTGTCATTCTTCTGACTTAGGAAATATTCTTTTTCATCTTTGTTTCTTTTAAGACTTTTTCTTGTCTTTGTTACGCTAGGAAACTTTACGCAGACAAAAAATTTGAAAATGAGTGCATTTTCGTTTTCTTTTATTCAATTGCAGCATTTTTAAAATTTAATTTATTGCAAAGCAATCAAATAGTTTGTAAATATTCAAATATTTAGTTTCGTCATTCGTCTATTACTACACATAATCATTAGATATTGGCTTTGCTGCAATATAATATCACAATATAGAAGATGACGATTGGTTGGTTAAATCAGCGTCGCACTAGATCTACTCGAGAGCTATTGGAAAGTTGGAAAAGAGCCTCGCAATTGGGAACCGCTCTCGAGTTAGGAGGAGGGGCTAGGGAGCTCAGTTGGTTTGGCACTCGCCTAGCATGCGAAAGGTCCCAGGTTCGGGTCTAGGCATCACCAAAATAACTGCCGACCTATAAACGGCCCATGCAGCCCAAAAATGTCCGACGAATAATACCTCGTATAGGAGAGTGCACGTTAAATATGCTTTAAAGTCCTAACGCTGAGTACGATGTCGTCCTTAACGGTTGCGTTGGGTGCCTATTCAGGTGTCGGCTCGTCACCTGACTGTGGTTCTAAAATATGACGCCCGTCGCCAATAGCCCTCGTGTAGCTCTAGTGCGATGATAATTCAAACCTAACCTAATCAAGTAAGGACGTCGAGAGACGTGAAATGGCACCCAACTCAACGTAGGGGCGACATCTTACAAAGATTCAACATCACTAATCACAACTTATTTTCAATGAAAAATTTTGATTATTAGCTGAAATTCTACCTATGAGCTTGTCAAAAAAAATATTTTTGATTGCAGTTGACGTTTAAAAAAAGTGAATAGTTGTGTTATTGTTCATTTTCTTATTTTACTTCAAAACCAGTATAAAATTGGTCAAAATTGGAGATGCTAGCATGGAAGCCAATATTTTTTTCAAAATTTCGTCAAAAAATATTGTACTTGATAAACTAGATATCTTTTGAAACAAATTAACATCTGGTAAGGACCGTTTAACACTTTCGCTGTTGTTGCCGCGTAACCTTTAATAGGAATAACATAATCGAATCCTACTAGTTCGGCCGTCACGCCCGTTTTACACTGCTCAAAACAATTAGGGGAGCACTTTTTAATTCCAACTTTAACTTCACTCCCAACTTTTTAATTTTTATCCTATAAATCTGAAATTTGTTAAATAGGTTCACTATGCATTCGAAATGAAATAGTAAAAAACAGGAGAAAAAATCTCAAGTTTTTAATACTTAAATTTAAAGGGGGGAAATGGAATAATAACTTTTTAATAAATTATAACAATAATTTTTTCAAAACTTTTTTTGTTAAAAATAGTTGAAATATATTTTTAAACATCTAAAAAATGCAAGCATGAAAAATTTAGGGTCAATTTATTTTCTAAAACTGTTTTAAAGTGAAATTTATTTTACCATATTTTTCATATTTACATTAATATTAAAAAAAGATATTAAATTCTTCAAAATACGTTATTCTTCCATCTAACGATGTATCTAACGATACATAAGTTGCGAATTTAACTTAGTCAGAAAAAAATCACAAGCTGATGATTCCCAATGGAATCATTGGGAGCTAAAGGATTTAAAACATGTGCTCCCGTAATTGTTTTGAGCAGTGTAAAAGTTAAAGGGTTAAACGGTTCTACTGCACTGAATGTGGTGTATATTTCATCGTTTAGTGGCATTTACTGTGACTTGCATGACCGTTTCCTATTTCATTGTAAATTTTCGCAATGAGAATGTTTCGGATGATGTAACGCTCATTTTTTCCATTTAATTTTTCCCTCAACTGAGATTTCATTAGTTAATTTTTTTTCACTCTCAAAATGACTGATATAGATAAAAAGAAACTTTTCTTTCTTATACAAGTTTTCTCAAACAAAACAAATGTTTTGAACAACCAACAGCACTAGCAAAGAGTTGGCATTTGAAAAATGTAACAAGTTAAATATTCTTAGAAGACTTATTTTCGAATACCAAAACAAAAGTAATTTCATGCAAGAAATGACTGAATGCATTGAATTTTCGATTAACGCCACGAAATAATCACATTATTTTTAATACTTCAATGGTGAGCACAATTAT
Source organism: Hylyphantes graminicola (assembly GCA_023701765.1). NCBI lineage: Eukaryota > Metazoa > Arthropoda > Arachnida > Araneae > Linyphiidae > Hylyphantes > Hylyphantes graminicola. The sequence goes on along the minus strand of CM043115.1, from coordinate 3,608,129 downwards.
TCGCTAAATTTAAACTAATAATTCACAAAATACGATAAGGAGATGGGGAGCCCAGTCGGTTAGGCATTCGCCTAGCATGCGGAAGGTCCCAGGTTCGGTTCCGGGCATCGCCAAAATAACTGCCGACCTATAAACTTGCCGTGCAGCCAAAAGTGTCCGACGAGTAATATCCCGTGTTGCGGAAGTGCACGTTAAATATCCTTCAAAGTCCCAACGCTGCGTACAATGTCGCCCTTAACGGTTGCGTTGGGTGCCTATTCAGGTGGCGACTTGTCACTTGACTGTGGTTCTAAAATACGACGCCCGTCGCCAATAGCCCTAGTGCAATGATAATTCAAATCTAACTCTGCGTACGATGTCGCCCTTAACGGTTGCGTTGAGTGTCTACTCAGGTATCGGCACGTCACTTGACTGTGGTTCTAAAATTCGACGCTCGTCGCCAATAGAACTCGTGTAACGCTAGTGGGACGATAATTCAAACTAAACTAAACAAAGTACGATAATTAAAAAAAAAAGATATGCTTGCAGAATCAAATTATTCATTACCATAAAATAGAGTATTGGCAAATAATTACTTAGACTCTAAATTTATAGACATTTTCTTTAGAAGTCCATACATACAACAATTTTAAACATATGCGTCAATGATTTTCTACAGCTACGGAAATGAACTATTTCTTAGAAAAAGCGTAATAGTACCGTTCTCAAACACAGAACCACCGTAAATACAACAACTCCAAGTATCGTGCCTGATTGGCTAATTGGGGCTCACACGTCCTTGAACTATGTTCGAATCATTCGAACAGTATGATGGGAAGCGTGGTTTTAATTCTTCAATGCTGCTTTGAATCTTTTATCGTTTATTCTTTTCTATTACAATATTGCCTATTTAAGGGTAATTACCCAAAAAGAGAGTATTTCTTAGGCAGGCGGTAATTTTGAGAGTATAATTTAAATGTGGGTATTTGAGAGTTTTTCAATGGGAAATTTTAAAACACTTTTATCTTTTGGTGTAAATTTATATTTTACAGTGCAAGAAACATGTAAATTTATCGAAAAGAGGGTATTTCTGAGGATAATCAAACTCTTCTCTTGTAATTTACCGAAATATTCGAATCTTTATTCGAACATCTCCATTTTTAAACTTTTAAATGTACTACCGATTAGGCATAACGTTATTTTTCGAATGATTTTATATTTATATCGTAACTAGCTGTTATACCCGACGTTGCACGGGTAGAGGTGAAAAAATAGTTTTATAGTCAATTTAACTATTTTTTCTTTCATTTGAGTTACATAAGATATGAAGATTACCCAGTAATTTTTTCCATTTAATTATCCATCTTGGATATAGTAATAATTAATATTAATTTCAAAAATGCCTTTGATAAGAAGCTCAAATTAAAGAGAATACATATTTAAGTAAAAAATAATCAGTAAGAATTAAAAATAAACTACTCCAGCAAACAGCAAACGATTTGCATTTTTTATAAGTTTATTTGCTTTTTAATAAGCTTATGTTGCTGATACCGTTCGTTATTAAAGTACTCCCGCTAAAAAATCCCGCTACTTATATTACATTAAAAATTCAAAATTTAAAAAATGCTATAAAATTAACAGATAATGTCATAGTAATTTCCCGAATAAAAACATTTTAGCTCATTTGGCATGTTTGAAAAATTTGGCGAGGAAAATATATAGCTACCACTACAGATATTCAGCTCTGGTGCAAAGACCATCGCACAATCAACCAGTTATTAAAAAAAATGCTCTTTTGCACGTTCTTTGTAATAATTTGGCGAGTTTGGCAAAGTAATTGGCGAAAAAAGGAAGACATAAAACCCTAATGTGCATTTGTAGTGCAACGGTCTTGCTTTTAAACTATGCTTTAAAAAAATCGTATATACACAATAAAATAATAGAATGGAGACAGACTGGTAGGATTACGTAACTTGAAACATATCCAACTATTTTTTCAAATTATTAATTTTGTTTCTGAAGGCAATTTGAACAAATATTAAATAAATTAAACATTTTCAATTTCAGTTGTTTTCTAAAAAGTTTTATTTAAATTTTTCTGCCTGATGGCATCACGAAAGAGAAAAAATTATCGGATTTGAGCGAAAGTGGTGTATTTTTCCCCTTAAAACGATAGAAGGAATGGTCCGATTCGAAAAATTCTTAGCCTATGTTTGTTCTGGAGATAAGATGAATTTTTGTGCCAAATTTCGTGACGATCTGTTGCGTGGTTCTTACGTTTTTGCGTCCTATACAAACAGACAAACAAACAGAAGTCGCCTTTTATGTATATAGATAATTCTTTTGGTAATTTAAAAGTAAATATTTCAGATAGTCGTTTAAATGAAATTTATCATATCCCTTTTCCACATAAAGAAATTTTTCGAAAACATTTTTTATATTTAGCCCAAAATGCATTTAATAAACTTCCTACTGAACTTCAAAGTACCCCTTCTTTAAACAGATTTTTTTAAAAAAAATATTGAAATTTATATTGTCAATCGACGATATTGATGTATTTTTTTAATTCATCGAAGCGAATTGTTTTTTTATGTATATATTTCTCCCGCTGTCCAGAATTTTTAGACATTTGTTTTGGGGACAAAAAACCACATTGTCACATTTTTTTCTTTTGTGTATATTTATGTATTTAAATTTAATTTTGTGGGGTTTTTTTTGTTAACTTATGTCTTATTATAATTGATTATTTTGGTCACATATACGGGGTTCTTGTTTACCCCCTTGTGACGATTTTATTTCTTGTAATTTTTAGTAATGTTTGTTCTACATTAATAAAGTGTGTTTTTTTGTTTTGTTGTTTTTTGTAATTTTTTTATATTTTACAATGCAGCAAACATGTAAATTTACGCAATTGTTTTCAGATTAGGGATTCTTCATATTGTTGACTGTTTACACCCTCGATTTCGTTGTTAATAACGTAATTTTAACGCATGTACTTGTTAAAAAGTTATATTACATTCCATTTCGTAAAGATTTTCTCAATTGAATTTAACTAGTTAATGATTTTAACAATTTAAAATAATTAATTTTTATTAGTTTAATGTATTTCTATAAATTTTAGCTCATTAAGTTGACTCTAGCTTAAGGGGTCATAGGAGTCTTAAAAATGTGCAAAGAAGGTACTACAAAGCATAGTTTGATCTTTCATGTAATTTTTTAACTACTCAATATACAAGTATAATTTTTTTATATGTAATTCTACATGATTTATTTATAAAAAACAAAATTTAAAATTTATGAAACTTTAGCCAAAACTAAAATAAAGGATATTAAACATAAAGCTATTTGAATACATTGGGATTAGGCTTGCGCGGCAAATTTTGAGGTCAAAATTTAAAAAAATGAGAAAGAAAATGAATTTATATTGTACAAATAATGTACAAACTAGGACTTATACCTAAATTCTCAGCTCAATTTTAATTAGAAATTATTTTAGGAATTTTTTTCTAAAAAAATTTATAAAAAATTTAAATTTTGATTTAAATTTTTTAAAAAATAATTTCTAATTAAAATTGAGATGAGAATTTAGGTATAAGTCTTTGTTTGTACATATTTGTACAATATAAAGTCATTTTCTTGGTCATGTCTTCAATTTTGACCTCACAATTTGCCGCGCAAGCCGAATCACAATGTGTTCAAATAGTTTCATGTTTAACCCTTTCAGTCCCAGTGATGCCATTTGGCATCATCACTTTCAATATTTTTTTCAAAATGTTTATGTCTCGCTATGACATCCAAACACACATCATTCGATTCTTCACACTTTGTTCTATCAGACAAAATTTTACTTTAATCCCAATAAAAGTCAGAACTACTATTTTTTAATTTAGAAAATAGTGAACAAGCGTTTCTCCTGATTTTTGATAAGTTCACTTCAGTTCCACATATTTAAAACAAAATTTAAATTATTTCAGTTAAAATAATTACTAAATTTTTTTTAATAATATGGTCAGATACCTTAAAATATATAAATCGAAGTGTTTTTAGGTAATATATATATATTTTTTATTTTGTTGTTTTCCACAGTTAAAGAATTTTGGCATTGTTTCAAAAACCATATAAAAAATTTAAATGGATTTTTTTCTTATGGAATTCGTATATTTGACCTAAAATAAGCTTATTTTGTGAATATCAGATGTTTCTGTAGTATAGTAAATTTTTGGGACTGAAAGGGTTAATATCATTTATTTTAGTTTTGGCTAAAGTTTCATAAATTTTAAAACTTGTTTTATAATAAATAAATCTTGTAGAATTACATATAAAAATTATACTTATACATTCAGTAGTTCAAAAATGACATGAAAGATCAAACTATGCTTTGTAGTATCTTCTTTGCACATTTTTAAGACTCCTATGACCCCTTAATTGAGTGCGTTCAAGCTTCTTCAGAAGAAACTCAGTCAACATAAAATAATTATCAACCACTTACCTTAGAAATTAAGTTCTAGTTCACAGTATCTTGATAAGCTGAAAAATTGATGACCATTGATGAATGTTTTTGTCCCAGGGGAAATAATTGAGTACAAACGCAAAATTTTCGTATTTCAATTTTTTTTTTCCAAAATCAGTTTTCGTTGTGAAGTCAATAATACAAGATTTAATCAAAAAATTACTTTGAATGATTACTTTGAAGAAAAAATCTGAAAATTACTTCGAATATAAAAGTTATTGGGTTAAATGCGCATTAGGTTTTGAACATTCTTCTCTTCAGACAATTTTTAATTGATTTTGGTAAAATAAATAAAATGACTTAACAAGGGCTTGACAGGTGAATTTAATGATCATGATAATCCTCAGAAAAGAATGAAAATAAATTTGAAAATAATCTCGATGTATTGAGCTGATGTATGTTAAATCAGTTCAACAAATAACTAGTCAACAATTAACCAGACCATCAGATTTGTTTCAGTGATAAACTTTTCGGCAATTAACTTCTATAAATCATTTATAATTTTTGTTTGAAATAGCTGCAAAAAAAAAAAGATATTTATAGCTACTTTTTTGGTAGCTAGATAAATGAATAACAATCTTTATCGAATTTCAAAAACTTTGTTTATTACAGAAGAAAATTTATAACACATAAATTTGTATTAGAGTTAGAGAATCAAATAATGTTATTGAATAAAAAAAACAAATATAAACTAAGAACTGTATATATTTAAACACTTTTAAAAATATTGAAATACTACTTCTTAAGCATAGCAATGTGTTAAGCAATACAAAAGAAGACAACGTGATTTTTCATTAAATATAGCATTTACTTCAAAACATATCATTTCACAAATGTAAAACAGTACATAACTTATCCACTAAACACATTGATTGAGTTATTAGCATAATGAAAAAAAAATCAAACTTTTATACCATAGTTATAACGTATGCATAAGAGTTACAGAAAAGCAATGAAATAGACCGAAGACAATAAAAGAAGAAAAGAAAATGAATACTTTTCTAAAATGTTTCTTTCATTACCTGGTAATTTTTTTTACAAAGAAAAAAATTCTGTTATACATAAGTAAATTGTTGACACTAGGCTGTAACAAATTTTCAGCAACATACTATATATAATTCTTCATTTTGGAAAAAAAAGCAAAATAAACAGTCAAAATTGTTAATTCTCCAACTAATTCAAAGTTACTCATATTTAACACAAAAAAGATAAACAAATACACAGTTTTTTGTCATAAACTTGAGTGGAAGGAAACGTTAGCTGATTCAAAACCAAATTTACACTAATTTGAAATTTTACCTATTTAGTAATAGTATTATTTTAGATTACTCCTCAATGAAAAAGAAAATAATTTTAGTTATTGAGAATTAGTCATATTTTAACCAGTATTAAAAATTAAATGAAAATTTATTTAACAAAAATAATACATACACTATAAATTAATTTTTCAGCTAATTCAAAACATCTAAACAAACTGCTTTCTTTTTTTGGAAATTTGTATTTTTTAAAGTATAACCATACAATAATGCTTTTTTTAAACGAAAACTCTCAAATTGTGAGCATTGAAATTAATAACTTGAGTAATACCATATCCAACATTAAAAAAATACAATAATATAAACCAACATTAGATAACTGTTTCAACGTTGGTGAGAAAAAAAATCGATTCTGGAATAAAACACTTCACACAATGGGGGTTTCACGGAGGATCTGGCAATAGCTCGGCGGTTTTGTTTTCCTTTCTCGAATTACTTTTGTTTTGGTTAAGTTGGTTGATTGAAGACCTATATTCAGGTAGTGTGCTAGGTCAGCAAACAAACCTGATTATCTCTACCAACCAACCAAAATAAAAGTAACTCGAAAGAAAGGAAAACAAGACCGTGGAGCTGATGCCAGATCTTCCGTAAAACAACCCTCTTCTAACAAACACTGCCTTTTTTTATTTGAGCAGAGCAACCATAAATGCCTATTTTAATAAAAATCATTGTAATTTTTTTATTTTTTTAAATACAACGATTTAATATAAAAAAATAACAATACTGCTCGAAAATTTCGAACTTAAAAATAAAACGGAGATATAGTAAACAACTTAGTTTTGAATTTTCTTATTATTGTTTATGTTACGGACATGTTATTGCTCACCTTCTTGGACTTCAAGCTACGGCATCGCATCACCTCTGCCGCCAATTTGGTCTCTTCGTCGAGAAATTCAGACCAATTCTTGGTCTGAAGAATATCATCGAAATTAAACAGAATAAATTCCATGACGGAATCCTTGAATTGGAAGTCGGAATGTTGCTCGGCAAGGCTCAGAACCCGGCATGCGTTGTCGATGTCCAACTTGGCCAAGAGGACGTCGGTGCACGTCTTGCGGAGACTGGACACGTCGTACTTGTCGGCGGCGTAGTACAGGTCGCACACAAAGTCGAAGTCGTCGTTACAAAGAACTCCCGTGTACAAAAATTCCACCAATCCTTTTACAACGGGCAACTCGATGTCTGTAATTTCAATGATGTTATTTTCTTTCTCGTCCATGGGCGCCTCGAACATTTTGGTAAAGACCGGAGAACGAGCACACAATAAGGCCTTGTGCACACCCACTACTTTCTTTTCAACTTTAAGGCATAAGTCAGTCAATGATTTAGCGTATATGGCCTTTAGATCGTCCACTAAAGCTGACGGGGTGATCGTTGATTTCGGAAGTGGATAATTATGGCGAAGACAGGTGGAAGTTGCATCAAATTCCATTTCACACCTAAAATTTATACACTTGTTGTACTCATTTATAAATATAGTCCTATCATCAGGAATTGTAAAATTAAATGCTGGGTGGCATCCACTTTCTAATGAATGCTTGTGAGTTGCATAAATGCCGTGTAAGTATTTTCCTATTGAATTCTCAATAAAAATTTTATGTGTGATTTCGAATGACAGTCCTTCTTTTATGAAAATCGACAAAATAACATCGTAGCGATGTGAAATACTATTATACTTTCTTTCTACAGTTGCACAAAACAAACGATCACTTTCTGGACGAAATTCAGGACTCGTCACTTTAAAAAGATACCCATATGGTTTAAAGTTTTCTACAGACCAACAAAAGACGTAAGTACGCTTAAAGAACTTCGTTTTTACTTGACATCCGTCAATCTCATTTCCAGCTTTCGGAACCCCTGACATTCTTGATCAAGCTTTAGAAAAAAAAATTAACCAATCCTAGGCTTCTTGATTGAAATGAATTGAAATATTAGATAGTCAATGTAGTGTCTCAAAAATCTATAATCCAAGTTCTAACTTCGAACAAAAGCACTTTGACTTTGCTGTAGCTGCTCTACTATCCTACTTTTAGGGTAGATGTAGAAACATAATGGCTGTTATATATATTTAAATTCTTTTTAACCTGCTCTTTTGCATCAGAAGAAACTGGTCGTTATTGCGTTTTCTCAATGAAAACCGTGAGGTTTTTGATATAATTTTTGTCATTTATCTGAGTTAAGAAATATTCTTTTATATATTTTTTTAAGACTTTTCCTGTCTTTGTTAGTTTGTTACGTTAAGAAACTTTACTGCAGACGAAATATATTAAAAATGTATGCATTTTTATTTTGATTTATTCACATGCACCGTTTTTAAAACTCAATTCAGAGCAAAGAAATAAAATAATTTGTAAATATTTAAATTTTTTACAGCTTTTTGTTTGAGGACTTTATTAGAAAATATTATATGGTTCATGAAACTTAAGTTATTTATTACAAATATGCATATCGCAATATTCCTCTATTTCGTACAACATAGAAACCTGGAAATTGGCTTTGATGCTATAGAATTTCATGGAAGGTGATAACGATTAGTTGGATGAATCAATGTAGCACTAGATCTACTCGAAAGCGACGAGCCTCCGAATTTGAAACTGTCACTCAACGCAGCAGCAACATCGCACGAGGTCAGCATCACTATGACAACTTATTTTCAACGAAAAACCCCAATAACTAGCTGAAATTATGACGATGAGCTTCCTCGTCGAAAAAAAATTTCGATTACAATTGTGGTTTTAAAAAAGTGAAAAGTGAAACTATTTATTTTATTATTTTACTTCATAACGAGTTTACTCTTGGTCAAAACTTAAAGTTAGCATGAACCTATATTTTTCAAAATCTCGTCAAAAATATTGTACTTCATCAACCCGATTTCTTTAACCAAATTAACATCTGGTAAGAACCGTTTAACACTTTAGCTACGCCAGCACTTTATTGCCGCGAAATTTGTCATAGGAGTAGCATTATTGAATCCTAACTAAGTACGGCCGTTAACGCCGTTTCAGAAGTTAAAGGGTTAAACGGTTCTACTGCATTTTAGTTTGTGCATATTTCATCGTTTAACGCCACGAAATAATCACATTTTTTTAATACTTCAATTCCGCGCACAATTATTCGTCCAAATTTAAACTGTCATTTTACAAAGTTTGATAATTCGTTTTTATAAAGGGATGTGTTTGCATTGCAGAATCAAATTATTCATTACCATAAAAAAAGAGAGTTTTGGTAAATAATAAAATCAAAGATTTTACTTTTACGCTAATTTATAGAAATTTTCTCAAAAAAGTAGGTAGCTCTTTCGGTTACATTCAGTTTTGGTTGAGATCCTTCTAATGAACTCCATACAACAGTACAACTATATATCAATAGCTTTCTACAACTACTTATATGAACTGTTGCTTAGAAAAAACGTTATTGTTCCAGTTCTGATGCTCAGAGCCATCGTAAAATACAACTTCCAAGTATCGCGCCTGATTGGCTAATCGAGGGGGGGGGGGGGAGGATCATATGTCCTTGAACTCACGTTGTTCGAATCATTCGAACAGCATTATGGGAAGTGTGGTTTTTAATTCTTCAATTCTGCTTTGAATCTTTCATCTTTTCTATTTCGTATTTTTTCTGTGTAAAGTTGGTCATTGTAAAAAAAGGGATTTTTAATACTATTCAGAAAATATCTTCAGCTTTGCGCATGCGTACACATTTTTCCATGAGTAAACAACGTAGATTTTTGGTGCACAAATTAACAATTTAGTAGTGTATTTACGTTTCCTTACCAGCTTCTGTGCTTGTTCAGAGAACCGAGAACCGCTTATAAGCTTTCGTCAAGTGGGACAGACACAGAAAGAATTTTTACAGTCACAAAGAAAGGAATAACACATAGACAAATAACAACATTTATTGACGGTCACAAACATCCATGCCTGACCGGGATTCGAACCCAACCCCAGCAGCTCCAAAGGCCAGCATCCTTGAGCCACCGAAGCGGCATAAGACAATGTTTATGGCATACGTGTAGCCAACATTTGGGGAGGCCAATTGTTTCTTATTACTTGTAGCATTTACGGACATTTGGTTGATTTGACGTCACATTGTAGAACACGACGAATAGCATCAATATTTTGAGCCAGGTTTGTTTGAATTATTGTCTCTTGAGAGCGACACGAGGGCTATTGGTGACGGGCGGCATCGTAATTTAAAACCACAGCCCAGTCAAAGGACGAGTTGGCTTCCACCAAAACTTTAAAGGGGGGGATACTGAAGCATATTTAACGTGCTCTTCCTCTACACGGGGTATTTTTCGTCGGACTTTTTATCTGCACATACTTTTTATTGGTAGGCAGTTATTTTGGGAATGCCTGGACCCTAACGTGGGTCCTTTCGCATGCAAGGGAAGCGCCTTACCGACTGGGTTCCCCAATTTCGAGCCAGAGTGAAGCTAGGAGACGTTGAGCTGGCATGCAACGCATCTTATAGCGATATCATACACTATTTACAAAGGAATCTTGCCGAATATTGTTTTCCTTTTTTTTTTTCTTAATGTTCATTAAATACTATTTTAATTTTTAGACACTTCCAATGATTAATTTAAATCGAGTTTGGGAGGCATTTATTATTTTAGCAGCATTTACAAAAAACATTCACATTACCACAAAGTCATGCGCATAGTGACTTCTTCGAGCAGTTTCAAGGACAACAAATCACATTAGATTACGATTTTCTAAATTGCCAAGTCAGTGAGCACTGAGCAGTAACCTGCCGACCAAGAGATTTCTTCTCTTGTTTTTGATCACAATCAAACAATGTGTATGGATCATGCAATTTTTATATTCATTTTATTAAAAGTTAAGGTAGTTACTTAATAGCTGCCTTTAATTAAAGTCGGGTTTTTGGCTCAAATTCATGATTTTTCATGACAAAATTCACCTAATGTCAAAATTCATGACTTTTCATATGCGCTGAAACCCTAAAACTTACACCTTTTTTTCAACCTAAAATGCTAAAGTGGTGAGAGAGACATTGGATGGAGAGCTATTGTAATTCTTCAATCATGAAAATTTTATTGCAGAAAACTCATTTTTCAGTTAGTAGCCACCTTTTTTCGCAAGACTACAAAATCAAAAAACTTATTATAAAATGAGCTGAGTGGTTTTATTGATTCCCTAAATGTTCTTCAGGGTTAAGTTTAGTTTTTGCTAGATAATTGAAATATTTTTCTATTAATATTTTCAAGAGAGTCAAATGGGTAAAAAAATGAATTTCCGTTAAACTGAAGTTGGTTAAAACACAAAAAATCCCGGAAAACGTAATGAATTTCATCTTACCGTCCCTTCCCTTCCTTACAGTCCCCATGATCTAGGGATGGAAAACCGAAACGAGTTTTAAGACTGACCAAGTTTTTTTATGGCTTTGTTTTCATTGAAAATTAGTTAGTTTTCGTAAGGCCGGTTTCAACAGGTTTCTTTGATACCGATTTTTTTTCAAACTATGTACCATTCTTTTTTACAAATGAGCCTCGCTGAACTTTTTTTTTTTGTATTTATAGGACCCTTATAAGCTTTTACATACATTTGCACATTTAAAGTGATTATAAAAAAAATAAATTTTACAAGCTGTTCAAACGTGAAATTAAAAAAAATTTTTAAGTGCATTCAAATTTCAAATACTTTTTTTTATAACAAGAAATTTTTTTTCATTACAACATAATGGGGTTGATTCGCATCGTGAATCGAACGGATAAAGCGGTCTTGTTTTCATTTTTTTTTAATCTGGAATTACTTTTGTTTTGGTATTTGAAAATGAGATTTCTAAGATCATTTTACTCATTGAATGTTAAAAAAGCCAACTTCTTGCTGTGCTGTTGATATAGTTCATATCATTTGTAAACGAAAGCGTGCATCGAAAAAAAAAGTTTCTTTTCATCCAATTCATTTTGAGAGTGTAACCGAAACAATCAACGAAATAGCAGGAGAAGGAAAAATGAAAACAAGAGCGTTACATCATCCGAAACATTCTTATTAAAATTTATAGGAAAGACTTTTTTCTTGTTTGAATTGATTGTCAGAGTGGTGCACATTCTGCTATGTACTAGGGCGACATGGAAATCTGCCCATGATAATCCCCCCCGAACTTCTTTTGGACATAAATGACGTCATGGAACTGGTCTGATGATCAATTCAGACATAAACCACAACATTGATATCGTCCCACTAAAAGTACACGAGTTATACTTGCGACAAAGCGTCGTTATATAAAATCGCAGTCAAGTGACGAGTCGACTCCTGAGTAGGCACCCAACGAAACCGTTAAGGGCAACATCGTATGCAGCGTTACGTTAGGACTTTGAAGGATATTAAACGAGCACTGCTTCTACCCGGGGGGGTATTATTCATCGGACATTTGGTTGCACGGGCCGTTTATTGGTCGGCAGTTATTTTTTGGCGATGCCCAGACCCGAACCTGGGACCTTTCGCGTACTAGATGAGTACCTAACCGACTGGGATCCCCAGCCATATTAATTTTGTTAAAGAATGTTACCGCTTCAATTTTTTTTCCTCTCCAAGTTTTCTGATTTAGTGCATTTGAGTATTTTTTGCCCAGCCAATATAGGCCTCATAATTTCGAGACCCACCACCAAGCGGAATTATTTTCCTCTTCTCCTGTTAAATGGATTGTGTTTAAGCTTCTTGATCATATACTCATGTCATCATACGATAATTATCAATCACTTACCTTAAAAATAAAGTTCCATTTCAGAGTATCTTGATAAGCTGAAAAATTGATGTCCATTGATGATTGTTTTTGTGCTAGGGGAAATAATTGAGTACAAAAGCAAAATTTTCTTATTTCCTTTTTTTTCAAAACCAGTTTTCGTTGAAAAGTCAATAATACAAGATTTAAAGAAAAAATTCAGAAAATTACTTTGATTGTAAAAGTTACTGTATTACAGGCGCATTAGGTTTTGAACATTCTTCAAACAATTTAAAATTGATTTTGGTAAAATAAATAATGACCTACCAAGCGCTTGACAGGTAATTTTAATGATCATGATAATCCTCAGAAAAGAATGAAAACAAATTCGAAAACACATCTCGATGTATTGAGCTGATGAATGTAAAATCAGTTCAACAAACAACTAGTCAACAATTAACCAGACCATCAGATTTGTTTCAGTGATAAACTTTTTGGCAATTAACTTTTATAAATCATTTATAATTTGTCATTTTTGTTTGAAATAGCTGCAAAAAAAGGATATTTATAGCTACTTTTTTGGTAGCTAGATAAATGAATAACAAATTTTTAACGAATTTCAAAATCTGTTTATTACAGAAGAAAATTAACAACACACAAATTTGTATTAGAGAATCAAATGGTTAATTTCCAGAATCCGGTGCCTTTTTCGCCAAAGGATTTGGCGTATTTTGTAGCAAGCGATAAACAATTTTATTTGGTGATACGGCGAAAAATCTTCTCGTCCAATTGTCGGCGCTGGTAATACTTGCACGGAATTGTGGGTAAGAAGCCCGGATGATGTGCGCGCACAATGGAATTATTTTGTTCTTAATTTATTTTTTCGTCCAACTAACGACGCTGTTGATACTTGCGAGCGATGAATTGTGGGTAAAGTTGCGCGTGCATCGTAATCGCAGTTACGGTTAACTATGAAAATCTGGTTTTGGTTATTATATTTCGGTTATTTTTTATTCTGAATATTTTGTCGATTCGAAGAGGGCCGGTCTGCTAGCTGCCGGAGGCCCCAAACAAAATTTTATGCTTTCAACAGACTCTTCAATACTGCCTGATGTTGGATACTGATGTTTTTTTAGAGAAAAAAATTGCCCGGGGCCCCAGACGGATATGTAGGCTTTCAATAGGCCCTACAGTACTGCCCGATGTTGGATACTGATGTTTTTTTAGAGAAAAAAAATTGCCCGGGGCCCCAAACGGATATTTCGACTTTCAATGGACCCTACAATACTGCCCGATGTTGGATACTGATGTTTTTTTTAGAGAAAAAAAATTGCCCGGGGCCCCAAACGGGTATTTAGGCTTTCAATAGGCCCTACAGTACTGCCCGATGTTGGATACTGATGTTTTTTTAGAGAAAAAAAAAATTGCCCGGGGCCCCAAACGGATATTTCGACTTTCAATGGACCCTACAATACTGCCCGATGTTGGATACTGATGTTTTTTTAGAGAAAAAAAATTGCCCGGGGCCCCAAACGGGTATTTAGGCTTTCAATAGGCCCTACAGTACTGCCCGATGTTGGATACTGATGTTTTTTTAGAGAAAAAAAAAATTGCCCGGGGCCCCAAACGGATATTTCGACTTTCAATGGACCCTACAATACTGCCCGATGTTGGATACTGATGTTTTTTTAGAGAAAAAAAATTGCCCGGGGCCCCAAACGGATATTTCGGCTTTCAATGGGCCCTACAATACTGCCCGATGTTCGATACTGATGTTTTTTTAGAGAAAAAAAATTGCCCGGGGCCCCAAACGGGTATTTAGGCTTTCAATGGGCCCTACAATACTGCCCGATGTTCGATACTGATGTTTTTTTAGAGAAAAAAAAAATTGCCCGGGGCCCCAAACGGGTATTTTGGCTTTCAATGGGCCCTACAGTACTGCCCGATGTTCGATACTGATGTTTTTTTAGAGAAAAAAAAATTGCCCGGGGCCCCAAACGGATATTTCGGCTTTCAATGGGCCCTACAATACTGCCCGATGTTCGATACTGATGTTTTTTTAGAGAAAAAAAATTGCCCGGGGCCCCAAACGGGTATTTAGGCTTTCAATGGGCCCTACAATACTGCCCGATGTTGGATACTGATGTTTTTTTAGAGAAAAAAAAATTGCCCGGGGCCCCAAACGGGTATTTTGGCTTTCAATGGGCCCTACAGTACTGCCCGATGTTCGATACTGATGTTTTTTTAGAGAAAAAAAAATTGCCCGGGGCCCCAAACGGATATTTCGGCTTTCAATGGGCCCTACAATACTGCCCGATGTTCGATACTGATGTTTTTTTAGAGAAAAAAAATTGCCCGGGGCCCCAAACGGGTATTTAGGCTTTCAATGGGCCCTACAATACTGCCCGATGTTGGATACTGATGTTTTTTTAGAGAAAAAAAAATTGCCCGGGGCCCCAAACGGGTGCGTACTGGATTGCCACTCGCGTAGCTCTAAAGCGACGAAAACTAAAACGAAACTAAACTGAGTACGGGATAGCCACTTGTGTAGCTTTAGTACAGCGTTAATTCAAACCAAAATGGATTGCCAATCGTGCAGCTCTATTGCGCCGTTAATTCCAACTAGACTGGATGTTTGCGTTTGACCTGGGAGAAAAAAATGACTTCTAACTCTCCCGTAGCTTTCCGCGATCCATTAACCTTAGAGATCAGTGAAGGAAAGTAGGGTTGCATCGGCGTAAGGGAATCTGGCAATGATTAAGCTCGCGAATTTCGCCAAAAATTTGTTGTTTTTCGACAAGCGCCAAGCTGCACCGAATTCTGGAAATTTACCAATCAAATAATGTTATTGAATAAAAAAACAAATATAATTTAAGAAAATATATTTGAACTCTTTTAAACATATTGAAATACGACTTCTAAATATGACAATGTGTTAAGCAATACAAATGAAGACAACGTGATTATTAATTAAATATTTACTTCAAAACATATTATTTCACAAATGTAAAATAGTACATAACTAATCCACTGAACATATAGAGTAATTAGCCATAATGAAAAAAAATTCAAACTTTTATACTAGTTATAACGTATGCATAAGAGTTACAGAAAAGCAAATAAATATACCGAAGAATTAAATGAAGGAAAAAAATGAAGACTAATAAACTTTTCTTCACAACTCAGTTAATTTTTAAAAAGAAAAAAAAATCTGCAATGTATAAGTAAATTATTGGCACTAGCTATAACATAAATTTTCTGCACAATATACTTTTTCATCTGGAAAAAAGCAAAATAAATCTAGCCAAAATGTTGATTCTCCAAATATATTTCACAATTACTCACATTTAACACAAGATAAACAAATACACAGCAATATATGCTATAAACTTGGGTGATAGAAAACGTTTACTGATTGAAAACCAAATTTAAACTCAATAAAGAATTTTACCAATTTTAAGCATTAGTATTATTTTAGATTACTCCTAAATGAAATAAAATAATCGTAGTTTTTTTAAATTAGTCATATTGAAACCAGTATTAAAAATTAAATGAAAATTAATTTAACAAAAATATATAATGCATACACTGTAAATGAAATTTTTCAGCTAATTCAAAACATCTGAACCAAACTGTTTTCTTTTTCGGAAATTTGTATTTAGGTTTAACCATAACAATAATGCCGTTTCTAAAAACGAAACCTCTCAAATTGTATTAATATTAATAACTTGAGTATTACCATATCTTAGGTAAAGCAACATAAGGTAACTGTTTTAACCTTGGTGTAAAAACAAATTTCCGGAATATGAAATAAAACACTTAACGCAGTTCTAACAAATACTGCCTTTTTCAGTCCAAGCAAAGCAAAACAATAAAAATAACCATAAATGCACATTTTAATAAAAATCATTGTAATTTAAAGGGTTTTTTTTAAACACATCGAATTAACCTAAAAAAATAATAATAATGCTAGAAAATTTAGAACAAAAGAATAAAACGTAGAGATATAGTAAACTTAGTTTTTAATGTTCTTACTAAAGTTTATGTTAAGGACATGTTATTGTTCACCTTCTTAGACTTCAAGCTACGGCATCGCATAATCTCTGTCGCAAATTTGGGATCTTCGTCAAGTAATTCAGACCAACGCTTGGTCTGTAGAATGTCATCGAAATAAAACAGAATAAATTCCATAACTGCATTTCGGAACTGGACATCAGAATGTTGATAGGCAAGGCTCAGGACCTGGAATGCGTTCTCGACGTCCAACTTGGCCAAGAGGACGTCGGTGCACGTCTTGTGGAGACTGGACACGTCGTACTTGTCGGCGGCGTAGTACAGGTCGTACACAAAGTCGAATCCATCGTCGCACAGAACTCCGGTGTACAAGAACTCCACCAGTCCTTTAACTATCGGCAGCTCGATGTCTGTAATTTCAATGATGTTTTTGTTCTTTTCGTCCATGGGCGCCTCGAACATTTTGGCAAAGACCGGAGAACGAGCACACAATAAGCCCTTGTGAACACGCATAGTTTCCTTTCCAACTTTCAGGCATAAATCGGCATGAAGTGATTTAGCGTACATGGATTTTAGACCGTCTAATAAAGTTGGCGGGTTAATCAATGAACTCGGCAATTGATAATTATGGCGAAGATAGGTGGAAGATTCATAATATTCCATTGTACACTCAAAATTTATGCAAGGGTAGTCCTCAGTTTTAAACTTAGTCGAATCATGTTTAATTATAGTATTAAATTCTGGAATGCATCCTTTAACCAATGAGTGCTTGTGAGTTCCAGAATTGCTGTGTAAGAGTTTTGCTGATGAATTTGTAATATAAATTTTATGTTTGATTTCGATTGGCAGTCCTTCTTTTATGAAAATCGACAAAATAACATCGTAGGGATAGGAACTTTTTTGTTTTCTTTCTACAGTTGCACAAAACAAACGATCACTTACTGGACGGAATTCAGGACCACTCATTTTAAAAACATCCGGGTATGGTGGAAAGTTTTCCACCGACCAACAAAAAACGTAACTGCGCTTTACGATCTTCGTTTTTACTTGACATCCGTCAATCTCATTTCCAACTTTCGGAACCTCCGACATTCTTGAATCTTGATCAAGTTTTAGTAGAAACAAACTTAGCACAGTCCTAGTCTTGATTGAAATGAATGATTTGTAATGTCTTTGTCTATCTCAGAAACCTAAAATCCATATTCAAACCAAACTTCGAACAAAAGCAAAACGTGCTGCATCCTTCTTGTGAGGGTACATGTAGAAACAGAAAGGCTGTTATATTTTATTTCTTTCTAACCTGTTCTTTTATATCAACAAAAACTAGTCGGTATTGCGTTTGCTACATGTAAACTTTTTCCTGTGACCCTTTAGGCACCTTCAATTTTTTTGTCTACTTGATAGCTATGTTAATCTGCGCAGGTATAATTCAACCCAACTTTTCTTGTCTTTGTTAAGCTAGGAAATTTACTGCAGACGAAAAACGTTGAAAACGTATATATATATTTTTATTTTATTTAAATGAAATGTTTCTAAAACTCAATTTAGAGAGCAAAAATATCAAATAATTTGCAGATATTCAAATTTAGTATAACTTTTTTTTTGAGGAAAACTTTTTAGAGTTTAGTTTTTTTTTCAAGTTCTTATTAAAATACGACACTCGTCGCCAATAGCCCTCGTGTAGCTCTAGTGCGACGATAATTCAAATCTAACATAATCAAGTTCTTTTTACAAATTTTCAATTCACTGAATATTGGCTTTTTTCAATAAAAATGTCACAAAAGAGAATGACGAATGGGTGGTTCAATCAACGCCGCACTAGATCTACTCGAAGGCCATTGGCGACGAACCTTGTAAATTGCGCTCCAGTGAGGAGTACGAGACAAGCCTAATCTCAATGTGTTCAAATAGCTTTATGTTTAATATCATTTATTTTAGTTTTGGCTAAAGTTTCATACATTTTAAAACTTGTTTTATAATAAATAAATCTTGTAGAATTAAATATAAAAAAAATTATACTTATACATTCAGTAGTTCAAAAATGACATGAAAGATCAAACTATGTTTTGTAGTACCTTCTTTGCACATTTTTAAGACTCCTATGACCCCTTAAACCTTTTTACCCCCAATGATTCCATTTGGAGTCATCAGCTTGCGATTTTTTTTCTCACTAAGTTGAGCTCGCACTTATTTATCGTTAGATGGAAGAACCATGTCCTTTAAAGAATTAAATAACCTTTGTTTTAATTAAATGAAAATATGAAAAACTTGGTAAAAAAAATTCATTAATTAATTTTAATACTTCAGTGGCGAGCACAATTAGTCGCAAAATTTAAACTGTCATTTTACAAAGTATGATCATTCGTTTTTATTAAGGTATATGTTGTTTGCAGAATAAAATTATTCATTACCATAAAATAGAGTATTGATAAATAATTAAATCAAAGATTTTACTTGGACGCTTATTTTTAGAAGAAGATTTCTTAAAATGAAGTTTGGCTTTTCAATTGCATTCAGTTTCTTTTCTTTTTTTTTAGTTGAGTTCTCTTCTTATAAACTCCATACAACAATTTCCAAATATGTATATCATAGCTTTCTACAACTACTTATAGGAGCTGTTGCTTAGAAGCAACGTGAGTTTCAGTCCAGAATGTGCTGCGCCAAACCACCGAAAAATGCAACATCTCGTCTGATTGGCTAATCGAGGGATCATATGTCCTTGAACTCACGCTCAAATGATTCGAATTAAAAGTGTGGTTTTAATTCTGACAATAATTCTGCTTTGAATTTTCTATACATTGTGATGTCTATGTAACTTTGTAAAAAGGGGATGAAATATAATATTCAGATAATATCCTCAACTTCGGTCATGGCACACGAGTAAACAACATAGATTATTAGCGCAAAAATTAACAATTTAATTAATTTATGTTGTTTACTTCATGAATCTTCCATGTAACTGTAGTGTAAGTCACGATTTAAGAGGGGATTAAAAGTTTTTAAATTAAAAAAATAATCTAATGAAATAAAGCATATTACATTATTTGAAGGAGGCTAGAAATAGGCAGCCGAAACGATTACATTAGTTAGTATAATAAGTGTAGATCAACTATTCCACAATTTTTTCTCATCTAATGTTTCAAGTTGTAGTGCTCATCACTTTTTACAAATGAAGAGTACACGGGAAGAACCACTTGATTTCTCAGAAGGTTTTCTCAATAGGCCTCTTTGGCAATGATAGTGAGGAATCGCCTAAACTGGTATAAAGAAACCGGTTACTCGTTTTGCTTTTTTTTTTCGCGGCAACCCTGATTCACGCCAAACATCAGTAGACAAGAGTAACACGTTTGTACCGCAAACGAAGAACCGACAGAAAAGCCGGTTTCCTGTTACCAATGTAGGCCAAGCATACACCATAAGATAAGATTCCTAAAAAAATCAAGTGGTTCTTCCCGTGTACTCTTCAAATGTGACTTGCACTACAGAAAGGATAATTTTGCATGGAATTACCATAAATTCGAGTTACTCGTAGCCTTTTCACTGTGAATAGCTACACTCTTAAAACAAACGAGCGATTTTAACTCAGTCTGAGTTAATTTTCACATCTCCAGTCTTGAAAATGCACTTCCCCGAAAGGAGTGGATCCTTTGTGTGTTGAACCTCCGACAGGATCACTCCAAACGAGTGATTTTAACTCAGTCTGAGTTAACATTCACTCCTATCCAGTGTCAAAAGTGCACTTCTCCTACTGGAGTGGATTTCACTCTTTTGTTTTTAAAGTGTACGTTGCCTCGTAATGCGTCTCATGAAGTGCATGATCGCATCCTAGCTGTCTCGTGTGTTCCAGATGTCCCGCTCCGACCACCGCAGCGTGTTCCTGCGCAACCTGAGCCTGTCGAGCTTCGGCAACTACACGTGCCAGGTGTCCACCGACAAGCCCTTCTACCGGTGCGTGCAGACCACCCGGCGCCTCGAGGTGGTGGGTCAGTATCATATATATATAATATATATGCTATATAACATATATATATATATATATATATATTTTTTTTTTATATATATTTTACATTGGCGGTTAAGCCTTTACAGACTCGGCATATTCCTTAGAACTGAGAGAATTTTTTTTGTGGCACCATCTAGGCGACTCTCGCTACCCATTTTGACGTGCAGATTACAATAAATCTGGGCTCTAAAGGTGTTAAAGTACGTCGAGATTTAATTTTGACGAGAGAACCCAAGAAAAATGGGCCCTCCAGGGATAAATGAAGAGTAACAAGGAGAAGAACCCCTTCATCGAAAGGGAATCTGTCCGCATTGACGTAGGCTTGGCGAGTTGTGGCGATCGGAATGTTCGGTTTCTCTCTCGGTTCTTCTTTCGCGGTACAAACGTGTGACTCAAATTCACTGATCTCTGTCGTGAATCAGGGTTGCCTAGGGAGAAAATCAAAGTGAGTAATCGGGTTCCTTACTCCAGCTTGGGCAATGACTCGCTATTGTTGCCAAAGAATCCTGATGCATACATATTCCTATGCAATGAAGTTGTTTTTCTTTTACAGTCTTCAGATATGAAGAGTGCAATAGGGAAAACCCTTTCATCGACTAGATATATGTCCGTATTAAGCCCGAATCACAGGCCAAAAAATCGTGGGTCTCTACGACCCACATCCCTATGATCGAGATTCACGGCAAAAATAGTCTGACGCCTGACCGCGGAAGAAGAACCAAAGTAGAACCCGTTTTCTAATCGCCACTACTCGCGAAGCCGATGTCAATACGGACAGATTCCCTGGCAATAAAGTGGTTCTTCTTTTGCGGTACAAATTTTGACTAGTGCCCACTGATCTCTGCGTGAATCAGGGCTGCTTGCGAGAGAAAAACCAAGTGAGTAACCGGTTTCCCAGCAACAGTTTGGGCGATGACTCGCTATCTTCGCTAAGCAGATCTGACGCTGACAGATTCCTATCAATAAAGGGGTTCTTCCCCTGTTCTCTTCAAATATATGGTTTTTCCTGTAAAATGAACAGATTTTTTTAACAGAGTGTGGTACACTCTCAGAAATAACACTTTCATTTTTGACGATTCATGAATCCTCAAGCCTCATTTCGTTAATTTTGAGGATTGTTTCGTCAAACTATCACGTGACTTTTGAGTAAACGCGAATCCTCACTTTTACGATCGTGATTTGACGATTCTGTATCTTGATTTTGAGGAAACTGAATCTCATTGTTGTACTCACATGCTCAAAGATGACGAAATATTTCTTTAGATCGGACGACATTCAAATCCTCATAAAAATGACGATTCAAATTTCCTCACTTTGAGGAAACGAAAACTCGGAGCATTTGCCAGTAACGGAATCGTCAAAATTAAGGAAAACCTCGTCGTTTTTGAGCATTCATATTTTAGAGTGTACAGGGTGGTCATAAAATAACGCTCCCTATTCGGAGTGGTCTGTAGCTTGAATAAATTATCCAAATGCAACAAAAATTGAGACACTTACTCATCAAAGAAGGGGGGAAAAGAATGGTATCATAAAAAAGACAAAATCCTAAAAAATAATCATAAAAAAGAATCATCATAAAAAAACCCGTCTTTTGACCAGAATCTAAATTACGAAACGTCGTCAATTATGGCCAATTACGGCCAACACAGCTAATTACGCCTCGTAATTTAGAACCCTGGTCAAGTGACGAGTTTGTTTTTTATGATACCATTCTTTGTCCCCCTTCTTGATTAGTAAGTGTCTCAATTTTTGTTGCATTTGGATTATTCATTCAAGCTACAGACCACTCCGAATAGGGAGCGTTATTTTATGACCACCCTGTACATAACAGTGTGCGTGCACTCTTAAAACAAAATAGTGAAATCCACTCCAGTTGGAGAAGTGCATTTTCGACACCGTAAAGGCATGCATATTTTCTCAGACTGAGTTAAAATTACTCGTTTGGAGTGATCCTGTCGGAGGTTTAACACACAAAGGATCCCCTCCAAAAGGAGAAGTGTTTTCCAGTCTGGAGGAGTGAAATCCACTCAGACTGAGTAAAATTAGGAGTGTTTGTTTTAAGAGTGTACATAACAGTGCGCGCGTGTGTGTTTGCAGTGCCCCCGTCGGACGGGCCCGTGCTGAGCGGCGAGGAGCAGTCGAGCTACGCGCTGGGCGACAACGTGTCCATCCTCTGCAACTCCGGCAAGGCCAGGCCGGCCCCAGACCTCAAGTGGTACATCAACGACCAGCTGGTGAGCCATTGCGGATGGGTCTGGGACACAATCTCGACAAGCGAGAAGCCCGACAGCCGAAATTCCGACAGGCCATAATGCCGACAGCGAATGATGCAAAAATATTGATCAGGGTTGCCACACTTTTTGGTAAAAAAGTTCAAGGACTTTTCAAGGATATATTTCCATTTTCATAGACTGTATAGTATATTCGAACATGCTGCAACTAAATTTCACGATAGTTTTTAAAATTCATTTATTAAACAAATAAGAGCTCTCTAACTTTCAAATGAACTCAAATATGTGTTATAAAATAACCTTTTAGTTATTAAAAATACCATCAAAATCCCATACTCTGCCTTCTTGAATTATACATAAACAATGAATCAAAAAGTGAAATAGGAACTGATTCACATTGAAAGTGTTAAAGCCAAAAAAATTAAAGACTTTTCAAGGTTGATAATGCATTTCCACTTTCCACTTTGTTTTCCCCTCTTTTAAGCACTTGAAAATCAAAGTTTTTTTTTCAAGCACTTTTCAAGGACTGTGGCAACCCTGATTGATTCAAAAATTATTAACGGCCTTGCCTTGCGACTCGTCACGCTTTATATGCGCATGAGGCCGCAATTGTTGAAACCCAGTTTCTCAGGTTCAGTGCGACCTCTCTGGCAACCGCCCAGCTTGGCCAACCAAGATGGTCCCTCTCCTTCAAGATGTTTCGTCGCCACGTCAGCCTTGGTAGGCCTCTCTTCCTTTTACCGTCAGGAGACCAAGTTAAAGCGATCCGTTCTTTAGAATCGGGACTCCTTCTTACTAACGGCATCGGCATAAGGTCGTTAATTTATTGATTTGTCATGATTTCGACCCTGTTAGAATTTCGTCCCTATCGGGTAATTTTCTTGTAGGGAAGTGTCCTGTCGGTTTTCAGCTGTCGAAAAACTGTTATGTCGAGATTATGTCCGGCACTCAGTTTCGACATTCTTGGCTACTAAAAACATCAATCATGAGCCTGAATAGAATTGAATCCGGCCGGTCTGGGATATAATTGCGCAAAATGCTAAAATACTAATGAAAAAATAATTAATTAAATTGCCTTTAATTAAGCATAAAATAATTCATATATTTTATTGTCAGAGTTTCAACCCAGTCGGGTTATTATTTCCTTATGGAGTTTTTGTCCTATCGGAATTTTGGCTGTCGTGTCGGGTGTAGCTTGTCGGGATTATGTCCGGAACCGAGTTTGGACATGCTTGGCTAGTCAACATTTTAATCATTAGCCTGAAGAAAATTGAACCCGCAATCTTTTGCAACTATACCAATACTAAACCGTCTGAGACAAAGTAATTACTTGGTCTTGAGAGCTATTATTAGGAGCTAGTATTGGGTTTTATACAGACTGTCACTAGCCAAAATTGAGCCAGTATTTTGGCTTGGTAGCTGCTAACTTTAAACTAGTTGTTTATTGAATGTTTAACCCTCTAATCACTAATGCATACTGTTACCGTTTGGTAACAAGTAACATAATCCACTTCATTCTATTAAATTAGAGCTCCTCCTAGACAAATCTGCGTTTTTTTTTCATCTATTACATTTCATTTTAAAGTTTTAGTTACTAATAATCCTCATACATGACAGTAGTAAACGTGTATTCAAAATTAAAGAGTGAGGTTATTAATTTTTGTGAAATTACGTTTTTGGCAGTATTCAAAGAATAATAATATTAGTCCTAAATACTAATAAATTGTTTTGAAAAATTAATCATAGTTAAAAAGGGTTATTTTGAAATATTTTTAGTAGTTTTCTAGTCATTATTATCAAAATTGGAATTTTGCAGTTGGTTTTTGTCATGTGGAATTTTTTTTAAAAAATTGAAATTATTTAAATTCTAATGCAGTTAATTTTTTTTTTAGTATTTTTCCCATAATGTGTGTGAGTATTAAAGATACATATATATTTTTGTGGATGAAAATAAAATTTCATGCATTAGACAGTGGCGGATTCAAGGGGGGGGGCAACGGGCCTTTTGACCCCCCCTTGACCTCAGGTGCCTTTTTTTAAAATTAAGGAAGAAAAGGGGAAAATGTAAAATATAGGAGTTTGAAAATCGGACCACTAAACAGAAAATATACAGGCGCGCCAACCACGGGGGGAGGGGAGGGGGGGGGGTTTAGGGTCAGCCCGCTCTGACCGTCCCCCCCCCATCCTGTTTCCCTAAGCACCCCCCCCCTCCCCCCGCAGCTTCCAAAACACAGCAAGTCTCTTCCAAGATTTTTCTTTTTTGCCCCGGAGAATCTTTTTTTTTTTTGGCTGGGAATTTCATCGCTCGAAATGAAAAGCAAACACAACGCATCCCATCAACACAAACCCACAGGGGCCTCTCACAACTAGAGGGAAGGGGGTAAAGCATCTACCCCAACAACACGTAGTAATGGCCCAAGAAAACGTTAACGTTATCTGTCTGAGGCAATAAAAATTGTCGGATAAAATTACCACTCACTGTCTTTTGTGTCCGTCTTAGGGAAACGAAAGGGGCTACATTCAAACCCCTCTCCCATCCCACAGGGTTATAATAAACACAGAAGCTACGGATAAATAGCACCTCATTTGGCTACTTCGCACTAAGCTAGCCACATCAAGGTATTTTTTTTATGGATTTTGTTGCTAAGTATTGGATCCACTGCAAGACATTTTTAATGAAAACGAGGTTTTGGTAGGAAGTGGGTGTTTTGGTTGGGAATGCTTGTTAAATAAAAAAGCTTAAGCTTTGGAAAAATATAGCCTTACATACGCTTAACTTTTAAGATGGTTTTTGAGAGTTTTAAAAATACTCATTTTTAACTGAGTTTCAAAGCATTCATTGTTGCTCCAAAACAAAAGAAAAAAGCAAATCTATTTTTTAAAACCATTTTTCCTTTTTTTTTAATTCGAAATAATTAAAAAAATTGGTATTAACATCGTAGAGATTTCCATCTGTATCCCTCTTTTAATTTTCCGTTGTGATTTACGATTTAAAAAAAATCTATTTTTCATTTGAAAGGTAATGGCAACGTGTACCAATCTTTTTTCCTGTGTGTATGTACGTAAGGATATACATCAATGTCCGAACGGACAGAGACAGTAGAATCAAGCTTAAAGTGTATCAAATATCAGTGAAATATTTGCAAATCATTTCCTATAAATATGAAGTAGTAAAAGATACAAATACGTATTCGACGGAAATAAGATACTGAAAAGCTGGCATGAAAAATATCAACATTCAATCAAACGCATACAATCTGTATACATGTAATGTGTATAAAAACTACTTTTTTTGCAAATTTGACAAAATTATACTTAAAAAAATGTATGGCCCATTGCAAGCAATATTTACTTGCATAAAAAATCATATTTTATAAGGTACATAGGTAAACAGTAAAATAACATAATTTATAATAAATTTTATCTCGCCAAAAAAACCTTTCAGTTGAAAGCAATTTAAGCACCACAAAACACAAG
Source organism: Hylyphantes graminicola (assembly GCA_023701765.1). NCBI lineage: Eukaryota > Metazoa > Arthropoda > Arachnida > Araneae > Linyphiidae > Hylyphantes > Hylyphantes graminicola. The sequence goes on along the minus strand of CM043115.1, from coordinate 3,581,912 downwards.
ATAATCTTTGTATAGTTGTGGTGTGAGTGTCAAGCAGGGGTATAGGCTTCGAAAAAAGCACTTTCCGTGGGAAAGCATAGTTGGGGATCGTCACCTCTCTCGTCGTCCTCTTTCCAAGAACACAATCCGAATCCCCATTGCCCAGCTTCTGCAAAAATTATCTGATTTTTATCAAAGCAGGACATGAAACCCCGTTTGGTTTTTATGACCAAAGAAGAAAACCTGAAGTTGCAGGGTCCTTGCTTGAAACCGGAGACAATTATTTACGACCTCCCCCCATCACTTAGCTGTTGGGAGCATTTTCGCAAAGGCGGTCGTACGTTTTCTCAGTTTTTGCCAGGTCTTAGAAAGATTTCCTGGACTGGCCAATGAGCAAAAAACAGAAACTGAGCTCATAGCCTCAGAATATTTGGCGTTGGACAGTGGACAGTTTAGTATTTGACACTGCGCGGAATAGGTTACTATTTTTATTTGTTATCTTTATGTATCGAGTTTTTTGTCATTTATAAGTGTCTAAAGGCCCATTTAAAGGTAAGATATTAATAATAATTTCATTTAATGTTAAAACTTAATATAATTGAGTTTTCGTAAAAATATAAATGTCGCTTTAATATGCACTATTTATATATCTATTAGTGGTTAACAAGTGTTCCGTGAAATATTGTTTAATGTTTTGATCAATTGTTTATTTCTGTCAGATTTAGACTTGTTGGTGTTTATAAATTAATTCCTATTTTACGATCAAGGTAGTATACAAAACGTGTAAAAAATTACTGTTACATAATTTAAAAATTTGTATTTTTTTAATTTTAAATTGGTATTTAATTTATTCTTCAGAAAATGACAACATGTTCTTAGACTTATTTATACTATCCTAATTTATAATTTTAATTCGTACAAAAGGTAAGAAAAAGGAAGCTATTTAAAAAAAATAATAACTGTTACACTTAAAAAAAAACTTCAGAAGTTAACACTTTTTGAAAGTTTTTTTTTTTTAAATGTTATGTCATTAGAGTATTTTGTTTTTTCATTTTATGTCGTAAATGATGCTGTCATAAAGTTATTTAGGTTGTGCATTAAAAAAGTAACATGTGAATACCGTTTTCTTATATTCTGAATCCTTTAATAATAGGGGATATGAATGTTCTATATTTTTATTTCGTAAAAAATATTTAAAATATTTTTAGTCATTATGTAAAACTCACGCATCTTTTTTTGTTGTATTACTTCTTGTATTAAATAAACATATTTTTTTTTATAATTGCATGAAAAAAATCCGATTTTTACACTATAATTTTAATATCAGACGCGTGCGAAAAGAAAAGTTATTCTTCTAATGGAAACAGTGATAAAAAATTACTTTTTTTATAATTGCGTGAAAAAAATCTGACTTTTACACTATAATTTTATTTATCAGACGTGTGCGTAAAGTTATACTTTTTTAGAAACAATGATAAAAAAAAGTACTTTTTTTCACCTTAAAGCAGTGAAAAAAAAGTACTTTTTTTTCACTCGTCTTAAAAGATGAGAACATTTCAAGTAAAACTGATATATTTTCTACTTTTTCCTTCACAGTAATAAATATTTCCTTCCAAAAAGGTATTATGCCCCTTTAAAAATAATCAAAAATGCAATTATTAAAAGATGAGGTATAATCTTAATTTATTTGATAAAAAAAATAATAAAATGATTATTAATTATAATAATATAATAATTAAATCAATATATTAATTAAATCAATATAATAATCATAGTATGTTAATTAAATCAATATAATAATCATAATTTATTAATTATATGTTATCGCCGACGTTCATGATTTTGAACTTTTGGGCCAGAGGTAGATAATAGGAATCCTGTGTAACATTTGCCCCCCTCTTAAGTTTCGGCTGGATCCGCCACTGGCATTAGAGGGTTAAATAAAGTATGCGTTTCGTTTGAAATAAAAAAAAACTTTCCCACAAAAGTGATGCTCCCATAAAACTTCAGAAATGTAATCTAATTTATCCTATTAAATATGTATGTGAAGTTAACTGCAAGCAAATACAAGATAAAATATTTATTCTAATTGCATCACGATTGCAATTACGTTGCAGAAGTTTACTTAACCTCCAGAAATTCTTCTATTTTATTTCGTCATTCGAAAGTTCTTTGAATCCAATTTACGAAACAACATTAAATCCTATTTGCGTCTTAAAAATGATACGATGTTTCTTTTTTCGAGTTCTTCCGAGAAAAAAAAATGTCTCAGATGTCCACAAATTAAGTCCGATTGACAACATAAATTAAATCCTAAATATAGGGCTTCGTTAAACTCGTCAATTTGTATTTGAAAAGGGATGGAAAACCGGAAGCGGTTATACCGATACACCGGTTTTTGGCTTCGATTAAAAATGCGAGAACTGCTTATTTGATTGAATTGGTTAAAACTGGAAAAAAAATTTGTCCATTAAAAGATAAATTTTTTTAATAGCTTTGGAAATTAATAGTACATTATATCCTAAACTATTTTTTAAATGAAAAATTAACATCATAATAAAAATTGAAAATAAATTTAAAAATGAAAAACAGAGTTATTATATGTAAAAGTTTTAGAAAAAAACCGCAACCCAGAAACTACTCTTAATGTCTACAAAAATGTTCTTAAATAGACATGTTTTCCGTCATGAGTTTCAGCAGTTCTAGCGGCTATGTTTTCATGTTTGGTTCTTTAAGGGTTGTTTTTGGTTTTTTTAAAAAAAAGAATATTTTCTTACCTTACTAAAACAAAATTGTATGCAAACTTTTTTTGCAGTCAAACTAAAGCTTTTCTCTGCTGTCTCTGATTGCGAATCACGTTAAACTGCTGCCCCACAATTTCGCTTAATTTTTCCGCTTTAAGAGGACTCCCTTGAAATTCCACATCTTGAAAATCGTAATGTTATTCCTATGGAGAATATTCGCAAGTCAATTACCGCCACAATTTTTTTTAAAAGATTACTAGTTTCTTGTATCATTGTAAAGAACGAAAGGGAATTAAAGGCTAAAATTAATTTGTTTTGTGAAAATCACGTATTTAGTATTTTTAATAATTTTTTAAAATTAGAACTTAATGCTTACTCCATTTTTTACTAACTTCAAAAAATTATTAAAAATACTAAATATGTGATTTTAACAAAACAAATTAATTTTAGCCTTTTAGTTCCTTCCGTTCTTTACAATGATACAAGAAACTAGTCACCTTTTAATAAAATTGTGGCGGTAATTGACTTGCGAATATTCTCCATAGGAATAACATTACGATTTTCAAGATGTGGAATTTCAAGGGAGTCCTCTTAAGACAAAACATCAACTGAATAAAGTTTTCTGATAATATTGACGCGTTTGTATTTCTTGCTTTAAATACTCGTAATTTAATTGAATTAAAACCGATGAAGTTTAATAAATAGCAGGATTAAAAACCCGTTGCACGAAAAGAAATATGGGGTTGTTTCACGTCGCGGATGGCAACGACTCCAATGGTTTGTCTTCATTTGTTGCCTGATGGAATTACTTACGTTTTGGTATTCGAAAATAAGTCTTCTAAGAATATTTTATGTATTAATTTTTCTTAAATGCCAACTTCTTGCTGTGCTGTTGGTTGGTCAGAACATTTGTTAATGAATGCTTGTATTGAAGGAAAAGTTTCTTTCCATCTATATCGGTCATTTTCGGAGTGGAACCGAAGCAAACAATGAAACCGCAGTACGTTAAAAATGAAAACAACAGCATTCGAACAGTCGAAACATTTCCATAGACAAAGCAGAAGATAAAAACCACGCAGTGATAGAGTAAAACAGAAACAACCAAGAGAAAAAATGGAAACAGGAGAGTTACATTAACGGAAACAGGACCGGATTTCTAAATAGGCTAAGTAGGCTGTAGCCTAGAGCGGCACATTTTTTGGGGCGGCAAATTTTGCGAACAATTAAAGCGGTATTCGGCATATTTTTCTTATTAAGACCTGTTGAAATCTGCTTCCGGACCTCTTCCACTGAGTTGTTGTGTTGCTTAACACAATCTCTTATGAACACCTGTTGAAATCTGTTTTCGGACCTCTTTCGCTGCGTTTTTGTGTTCATTGCAAAGGCAAACCGCCTAGATTTGACGCGATTACTTAGCACAATCTCTTGTTAAGACCTATTGAAGTCTGCTTCCGGACCTTTTTCACTGAGTTGTTGTGTTCACCGCAAGGGGAGGCCGACTACTTTCGAGGCGATTTTTTATAAAGATACTAATTTTAAGAAAGAAACAAATAATTTACATTAACGTGTAAATCGTAAACGTATATATAGTACTAATATTTAGTAGTAAACATAGTAGCTGCGAGGGCAATTGCACTCTCGCCCCCTGATTTGGAAGTTGAAAGACAAATATTAGAGCAGTTTAAAAAATTCACCTATTATTTCGCTTTCGATTTAGAGTGGACATAGATGATTCTAATATGTAGAAAGAAAAAAAATAGTCAAGAAAACTATCTGGCGGCGAATCGATCGTAGCCTACAGGCGGCAAATCTTTAAATCCGACCCTGAGCGGAAACAACTTCATGTAAATAAAAGTCCATGATTTTTAGTAACGATAATACAGGTATCAATTAAAATCGGAGAATATAACCAGTTAAACCGAGAATGGTTAAGAACACACATCCCTACTGAAATAGTGGAAGAAAAGAACTTCGGTTAAAAGCCATCGCCGCAAATGCATTATCTAATATTTGTTTTTAGAAAATGGAATGAATACTGTTCTATCGTTCGATTTAAATGAATAATTCATGACGCAATATAAGGCGACCCCCATATTGAAGTTATGAATATTAATTCTAAATAAATCAATCTTTCTCCAAACTATCCTATTCATATTTCCTTGTTTGCTTAAAGACGGCGTATTAAATAGAATAAATATTGGACTTTTCTAGATTGTAATAATTCCATTTTGAGCTGGGGATTATTTCAATTATAAACCTAAAGAGTTTTCTGGAATAACAATGGCAGATATGCTAATGTTGCTATAATATTGTGTTATTTTGTAAAAAAATATTCTGCGTATTCTTTTTGTTCCACAACTTGCGCAATAGTTGGATTTATTGGAACAAGTTGCTCTTAAAACGACGATATTGATTGTTTAATAAAAAGAAAATCTCATTATGATCTAAAAAAAAGCTGGAACTGTTATACTTGTATGCGCTTTTTAAGAGCATGACTATTATTAGGCTATAAATTATTACAAAGTTTTATAAGCTTAAGGGGGTATGGGACACTTTTAACATTTTTTTTTTAATATTGCAGATATCAATACAATTTTTTCCCCATAAATGTTTACTAAATATACTTACACTTTTAGATAGTCAAAGGTTTTAAATTATCATTATTTATTTTTTTAAAAAATAAAATGTGTCAAAAAACGATGTTTCTTATTTTTGTTATAAGTCAAAAAGCATTTTTATTAACAGAAATATGTATGTAACAAACTGTCTTTATAGATTTATCTTATTTGCAATAGTTTTTTTTTTTTAAATTATTGAAGTTTTTTTTAAATAATTTCACAGGTTCACTTTTTTATAAAAATTAATAAATAAAAAATTAAACTATTTACAACTAATCCCTAAAGACAAATTAAAGATAGATGTTTGAAAAATACGAGTGGAAAATTTCGACACTCTATGGGCAATAGATTTTGAGTTATATCAATTTAAAGTCAAAAAATCATCGAAAATACGATCAAGGAGAAAAACAGCTTTGAAGTTTATCCCTTTCCTTACTGAAGCGCTCCAAACCGACCGAACAACTAAGGATTCGATAACGTTATTCCTATCTAATATTACGAGGAAGCTTATAAACGTGGTTGGCCAACACAGATGTCATTACACAAAAAACTACACATCTCACGTTCTACTGCAGATATAAATGAAATTTTTGTTTTAAATTATTCTAAAATATTTGTGTTATTTTTTATGATAATAATAATTTTTTTTTGATTTTTTTGAAGATTTTGTGTCCTATATCCCCTTAATGATCAATAAAAGTGATACACCCTTCTATTAAGGAGGAATGGGCGCACTGGACGTTGGGTCTCCAATTTCAAGTGTTAATCCAATAGAGAGAAAACTATTTTCCCTGCCACATTTCTCCGGCTGTATTGAACATTTTTATAAACGGATTTTTTTTTTGTATTACATGTAGCTGTCTTACAGGTCCCGACAATTCCACTTTTTGAAATAGGATCGATTTTTTTTTTTTTTTTTTTGAAATTTCCAATGAATAGTTTAACAAAATGTATTCGAAGCAATTTTAATCTAGACCTGTAAGTTACCTACATTTACTATATAAAGAATTACATTTGTTATTAAAAGAAACCGTTTGTAAAAATATTCACTACAGCCGCAGAAATGTGGCAGAGAAAATAGTTTTTCCCATTGGATTAACACTAAGGCACTTGAGTTTGGAGACTCGCGGTACAGTGCGCCCATTCCCCCGTCCAAAACTGATTTGTCAAAAACTGTTAACAGAAAGTACTTAGTGAAACTTGATAGTTTTTTTATGATTACTTTTTTATTAAAACATGCTTAGTTATTTAACAGTTTTACAAAATGTAAGTAAAATTAAGTTGATAACTTTAAAATGTAATATGAACTCAATATTGCATAAAAATTATATTTGTAATCTCGGAAATTTCTGTATGTATTAAATTAAAAAAAAATAAATTTGTTCCTATCCTTGGGAAATACGCCTTATTTTGGAAAGCTAATTTTAATAACATTTTGAAAAACTTCGACGTAAATAATGCAAGAAATAATTTTAAAAGATAATTAATTTTTTGAATTTTTGATGAGATGCATTGAAATATGTAATTACATAAAAAATATACATCTTTCAATTTTTTACTATTCTTATTTAATTGCATATTTTCTTATTAATTCAAATATAAATTTTTTAAATGAGAAAATTAATTATACTAAAAGGTTTATGTATATTTCACTTTAAATATTTCATTTTTCCAAATCAAAAATTTTTTTGGGCAGTAATAGAATTAATTGAAAGTCCAATTATTTTTTATATAATTCGACCGCTGATGTATTACAATTATAACAATTAGAAATGAATTTATCAAGGGTTTACTTTTTTGTACGTGTGACGAACGAGCAAAAAGATGCTTCGTTCCTAAAAACTTCTGTGCCCTTCGGTAATAGGCAGAATTAAACCTAAAATGAAACAAAACCTCAAACGGAACTGCTGTTTAAAGAAATTGTTTTGCCTATAAAAAGGGTTGCATAAATTAGGAAAACTTTTCTCACTTTTACCAAATCCGTTACAAACCCGTTTCCGATAGTTCGTTCAAAGATGAATCACTGATTTGGGGGAAAAGATTGCTAATAGTCAGGTCGCCAAACCCCGATTTTTGGCCGAACCCTGCACTGAGATGTTAAGTTTTTTTTATTGATGATTCTTATAGATTCGAGGGTGTAGATTACGAATCTGGAAGGTACTTTTTTGGTACCCTTGAGCATTTTTAGTTATTCAAGATGGCGTCTCCGCCATCTTGAATTTTGTAATCTCAATATTTGACGATCTATTCGACAAAAGTGAATAGTTTTTGTCTTTATAGATGCAATTAATAATAAAGATTCACAATTATCAAGAAAATTTCCAAAATAAAAAATTCAAAATGGCGGAATCCGCCATATTGGATTTTTTCACTATTAATATTTTTGTTTTATATTTAACCCAACAAAATATTTATATTGTAACTATATTTTTTATACCTAGTTACTATAGAACATTACTTTGAAGAAAATATAAAAAATCAAGATGGCGGCATCCGCCATATTGGATTTTTTCACCATTTATATAAAGCGATCCATAGGTCCTAAATTAAAAATTCTTTTTATTTTAGTTATATCTTAATTTTAGTTTCCATTTCAGTTTTAATGTATAGATTATGAATCTAGAAGATATTTTTTTGCTAGATTTGCGTATTTTTTCATATTTAAAATGGCGTCTTCCGCCATATTGGATTTTTCTTCTTAATTCAATTTTTCGGGTTCTTTTAGGCCAAAATTAATAATTTTTTCTTTTATAGGTGCATTTTGTCGTAAATAATTACTTAAAAACTCAAAAAATCCAAAATCAAGATGGCGACTTCCGCCATCTTGGATTTTCCACCTTCTAATATTTCGTGATCCACTGGCTCGAAGTTAAAAATTCTTTCAGTTTTACATGTATATTTTATTATAAAATTTATTAAAATCATCTTAAAGTTTTATTTAAAAACTTAAAAAACCAAATTCAAGATGGCGGCTTCCGCCATCTTTGATTTTTCACCTTCTAATAATTCGTGATCCACTGGCTTGAAGTTAAAAACTCTTTCAGTTTTACTTGCATATTTTATTATAAAATGCATTAAAATCATCATAAAGTTTTATTTAAAAAACCAAATTCAAGATGGCGGCTTCCGCCATCTTGGATTTTTTACCTTCTAATATTACGTAATCCATTGGTGCGAAATCAAAAATTCTTTCAATTATTTTTTGTATATTGTGTTTAAAATACTTTAAAACTATGAATGTTGAAGGAAAAATATTAAAGAAGTTTTCCACCGTATTAAAGTAAGTATTTTAAATATTTTGTTATTCATCTGGCAAAATTACTACTACTAAATTTTTTTAAGAACCCTTCTCGTATAAAATGCTTCCTCTTTTCAAACAAGATTACTCTTAAGTAATGGCAGGAGGAGTTCATAAGTCGAAGTAATGGCTTTGGACTTGCTGAGATCTCGTGGAGCGGTATAAGAATATGGGATCAAGAGTTAATAAACATTCAGAAGAATCTGCAAGAAATACTGTATTCAACCAAAAGAAGTGGTGGTAATCTATTTATTAGAAAACTAGAGGGATACAATTTCAAGAATTAAAAAAAAATGTCAAAAGCCCTACCTTTCAACCTAAAGATCGTTCATGTAATCTTGAAAATAAACCGCCTGACTCTTGAAGTTCTTTAATATAACAGAGTTACCGCTTAGACTATTATGTGATGGAAAAGCTTCTCTTTGCAATGCTATAGAGATTAAGATTTCAAATTCTTCAAAAACATTCTCAGAACGTTATCCAGAGTTGAATTAATACTTAAATTGGCCGAAAATATGAATTTCAGATTCAACCAGGTACTACTGTAAAGTATCAACCACTGTTAGACACGATACCTGATTCTTATCCAGAATACAGATACAACCATGACAGCTTTAGCAGAAGCCCAGGGACTCACTAAATGAGCTGGTCAAGAGTTTGCCATTTACTTGGGATCATTAGTTTTGTAGGGGGCTTTGCAAAATCATCATGTTGATAAGTTTTACAGGTTGTGTGGGTTTAATATTGGGTAGTGGTCTATCCAAAGTAATGCCTAGTGTGTTTGTAGAAGTCCCACAGATGCAGAAAGGGAAGAAGTTTCCATAACTTCAGGACTTCAAGAATGCTTGCAAAATATGTCCATGCGGGATTTATATCAGGAAACTCAGCCAAACTGCAGCGGAGATCTTCGGTCAGTTTTAAAAATAAAGGGTGCTAATTGCAACACTAGTAGAGTATCGGTGAACTGTTTATTGAAACCAGTTTTCTTCAAGATGTGGGAGCCGGAAGGGCAGGATATTGGTCCCTTCATATTGAAGTTGCTCGCCAATTCTACCCTATTTATTTGCATCTGGTCATCAAAACTATGAACGATATGCATTATTTTATTTAAGAGAAATGGAAAACTACCCGAAAATGTGTAAAAGAATTTTTTTAAACACGTTATGCGACACATGCCGGAGTTTGGAATGAATTAATAGTGGATTGAAACTACATAAAAGCATAGGCCATTGTCCAAAAAGGATTGTCAGAATAACTTTAAAGCCACTAACTCTAAGGGACTTGGCCACTCTAAGCAACTTGGTCCTTCAGTTTACATATTTGTACTCAGAAGCATGGCGATAATTCTGTAGTAAAAATACACCTAACATAGACAGAATTTTTAATTTCGAGCTAATAGATCGCCTAATACTAACGTTAAAAAAATAATAATGAGAAAGATTCCATTTTGAATGGCCATAAATTCAGATATTTTGCAGTTGTGTTCCCCATTTATGTAGTTTAAACCATTTGTTACTAAAAAATAGAACTAAAAAAGAAAGAATTTTTAACTTCGAGCCAGTGGATCACGAAATATTTGAAGATGAAAAATCCAAGATGGCGGAAGCCGCCATTTCGAATTTGGTTTTTTAAGTGTTTAACAAAAACTTTATGATGATTTTCATGCATTTTATAATAAAATATACAAGTAAAACTGAAAGAATTTTTAACTTCGAGCCAGTGGATCACGAAATATTAGAAGGTGAAAAATCCAAGATGGCGGAAGCCGCCATCTTGATTTTGAATTTTTGGAGTTTTTAAGTAATTATTTACGACAAAATGCACCTATAAAAGAAAAAATTATTAATTTTGGCTTAAAAGAACCCGAAAAATTGAATTAAGAAGAAAAATCCAATATGGCGGAAGACGCCATTTTAAATATAAAAAAATACTCAAATCTAGTGAAAAAATATCTTCTAGATTCATAATCTACACATTAAAACTGAAATAGAAACTAAAATTAAGATATAACTAAAATAAAAAGAATTTTTAATTTAGGACCTATGGATCGCTTTATATAAACGGTGAAAAAATCCAATATGGCGGATGCCGCCATCTTGATTTTTTATATTTTCTTCAAAGTAATGCTCTATTGTAACTAGGTATAAAAATATAGTTAAAATATTAATATTTTGTTGTGTTAAATATAAAACAAAAATAGTAAAAGTGAAAAAATCCAATATGGCGGATTCCGCCATTTTGAATTTTTTATTTTTGAAATTTTCTTGATAATTGTGAATCTTTATTATTAATTGCATCTATAAAGACAAAAACTATTCGCTTCTCGTCAAAAGCGAATAGTTTTTGTCTTTATAGATGGCGGAGACGCCATCTTGAATAACCAAAAATGCTCAAGGGTACCAAAAAAGTACCTTCCAGATTCGTAATCTACACCCTGGAATCTATAAGAATCATCAATAAAAAAAACTTAACCTCTCAGTGCAGGGTTCCCCCCCTTGGCGACCTGACTATAAGTGTGGAAAAATAACGCTCCCCCTACTGAAAAAACAACAACATTAATATTTTTTTAAAAGCTATTTTATTGCAGTTTGTTGTGTAAGGGGAAGTTAATATTTTGTCATCAATAATAAATCATAATATCATACTAATCGTTCATTATTATATTAGAACAATTGAGGAAAACTCTTCTTTATTACACTCTTAAAACAAACACTCCTAATTTAACTCAGTCTGAGTGGATTTCACTCCTCCCGTCTGGAAAATGCACTTCTCCTTTTGGAGTGGATCCTTTGTGTGTTAAACCTCCGACAGAATCACTCCAAACGAGTGATTTTAACTCAGTCTGAGTAAATATGCATGCCTTTACGGTGTCGAAAATGCACTTCACTAACTGGAGTGGATTTCACTCTTTTGTTTTAAGAGTGTAATTTTAACAAATCATTACATTGTAACACCAAAACAAATCTTTCCTTTTCTCTCGCTTCCAAACAGACCAATTCAATATAAAAGCAATTAGAAACTATTGTTATGCAATTTTAATTACATTAAACTACCATATTAAACTACATTAGCTTTCTAAAATACTAACATGCTCAACTATAACAGTTATAATAAATTACTACATAATACTTATTATGCTAAAATATAATATTTTGCTAAAGAAATTGTAATGAACAGAAAGTACCATATAAAACGATTATTTGTCTATAACAAAACAGTACTTGATATTTTAGAAGCTGTTATATTGGAGTCTAATGGATAATAGCTTTTTGAATTTTTATTGAGACATTGATTATAATTTTTTGATTTACCGTCAAAGCGGGTAACTTTGGCCACGGAGGGTAACTTTGGCCACGAGTCGGAAAAAGATTTGTTTCTTAATATCTCTTCATAAAATGATTTCATCTTAAATTGTTTTACATTTTTGGAAAGGTGGAAACATCGCCTTTCATTTCATATAAAAAAAATTCTCATTCTAAATCTGGCAATACTTCAAATGCTGTTTTCATTCTTACGAGGATAAAATGACAAAAATCTATCTCTTCCAACTTTTGTCTGAAACATTAAAAAAAATATTGAAAATATTTAAATAAAACACTCTATTCGATTCTTTTATTTATGGAGAAGAATATTACACCGTTTGTTTTATTCTAAGTTGAATACTTTTTATGCTGTATTGAAATATTTGTAATTGGGAAGCTTTTGCCAATGAATGCGGGTAACTTTGGCCATAGATGTAAATTTTTCTTTATGGAACTTTGCACTTTTAAAAAAAAATATTTAAAAGTGTATTCTGTTTAACTACTTTTGAAAAATTCTTACGTTTATGATTACTCATTTTTAAATATTTAAAAAAAATCTCACAATTTTAAACATTAAAAAGATAAAGATAAAATGCAAAAAACGTATACCACTCAAAATCAAAAATGTCGAAAGGTAAACATTTTCAGATTCCTAATTATGAATATATTATTTTTTCGCCCTTTAATAATAAAATCGTTTGCTTTTTATAAAAATATTTGTAAATCTTGCTTCAAAAAAGTTCTTTTTCCTTATTAAAATAGAAGTTTATTTTTCTTTTAAGCGACAAAGAATACTAGTATTCATCGTGTAATGCCATTCCACGATGCACTGCAATGTAAATGTTAAGTTATATACAAATTTTAATAGCTATATGTCTTATAACTTTGTTATTTTTTGGTTTAAACGTTATAATATTGCTATTTAATTCGGTAACACAGGCTTTAATGATGTTAAAAAGTATGTTTCTTATGTATTTCATGGGTGGCCAAAGTTACCCGCCCGGCTATTAACAGTGTCCTAATTTTTTAAATCAATAGCAATTTTTTATTAATTTATAAAGTTTAACAAAAATGCTTGAAAATTATTCCTAAAAGTACAATACTTAGAATGCATAATGATTTTTAAGTGTTTAAATCGTTTTTGTAGTTAAATTTTTCTCCTTTTGTAAAAAAACCTATGATTTTGGCCAAAGTTACCCGCACTGACGGTATGAAAAAGGCTCATTTTTTAGTTGTCTATTTCTCTTTAGTATTTTTTTTTTGTTAAAATTAATTTTTCTCACTAAACACTTTTGCCCCATAATTACTAATTAGTAGTTAAAATAACAAAACGTAATTAGGTTAACGCAAAATAAAAATTGTAATGCTTTTTTTATTTAAAAAGCGCCATTTTACTGTATTTTCTAATTTTGATTCAATAAAATATATTTATAATATTTTTATAAGGTATCGGAAGGTATTTAAAAAGTAACCCTGTTACAGTTGCAGTTACTTTATTAAAAAAAGAACTATGTAACAGTTACTTAATACGAAAAATAACTAATTGCAGTTACTTTTAGAAAATTTTAGTTAGATGAAAAATTGCAATTTAACCCTCTGCTGTTTTCTAAGTGAACTATGATTGATGAAACCTGAGCACCAACAAAACACTGCAATTCAATTCAGCATAATCTTAAAATTGCATTTAAAAAGAAATTGCATTTAAAAATTGGAATCCAACAGCCTAAAGTTGTGCTTGTATGCGTTGATCCGATCTGCGGGCGCATGTAAAGATGGCATCGTTACCGGCAAACAATTCACCAAGCGTCTAGTTTGGGCTGAACATTGAAGCCATTAATGGCTTCATATTGCAAACCTGTGTTTGCATTGGTTTTTGACTTGGAAGCATTTATATCTCATTTGCACTTCCATGCTTTGCCACTTTTATTTGCTTCACCATGTACACTGCTCAAAACAATTAGGGGAGCACATATTTTAAACCCTTTCACTCCCAATAATTCCATTGGGAATCATCAGCTTGTGATTTTTTTCTGACTAAGTTAAATTCGCAACTTATGTATCGTTAGATACATCATTATATGGAAGAATAACGAATTTTGAAGAATTTAATATTTTTTTTAAATATTAATGAAAATATGAAATATATGGTAAAATAAATTTCACTTTAAAACAGTTTTAGAAAATAAATTTACCCTAAATTTTTCATGCTTGCACTTTTTAGCTGTTTAAAAATATATTTCAACTATTTTTAACAAAAAAGTTTTGAAAAAATTATTGTTATAATTTATTAAAAATTTATTATTCCTTTTTCCCCTTTTTAAATTCAAGTATTAAAAACCTAAGATTTTTTCTCCCGTTTTTTACTATTTCATTTCGAATGCATAGTGAACCTATTTTACAAATTTCAGATTTATAGGATAAAAATTAAAAAGTTGGGAGTGAAGTTAAAGTTGGAATTAAAAAGTGCTCCAGTAATTGTTTTGGGCAGTGTAGAAACCAATCAGAGATATCATAGCTAAAGTATTAGATTGGCAGATCACGGGATACCTCCAATAATAACGACGGGGGCGCATGGAGACCAGAATTGGAGGGCCATGGGGTTAATGTTGCCACCACTCTCTGGAAAAAAGTGCTACGAAAAAATAAAATTTAATTCTAAAATTACAAAGAAATACCATAAAAATACTAGCTGCATTTTGGAATATTTTTTGATATTTTAGTGACTTTAAAAAAACGTGAAACGCTTTTCTATTTTTTTTTTTTGTTGTTATTTTAAAACTAAATGGCATTTTTTCGTAGTATTTTTCTCCTTAATGTGGAGGCATATTTTTGTAATTTTAGAACTAAATGGTATTTTTTCGTAGCACTTTTCTCCTTAAAGCCGTGGCAACACTGGTGCCATGGCCTTCCAATAGTGGTCTCCATGCGCCTCCCGTCGTCGTTAGCATAGGAGGTCACGTGATCTGCCGATCTAATACTTTAACTACGATATCTATGAAACCAATCCATCTCTGTTCCAGGCCGACTCTTCTTCGTCGTCGCCCATGCAGCTGGTGCGTCACGAGGAGTCCGGACTGGAGAGCGCGGTGCTGGCGCTTCGATTCCGGCTGCGGCCCGAGGTGCTGCAGCAGGGGCGGGTGGTGCTCAAGTGCATCGCCACCCTCCACGGACACGGCACCGCCGCCACCGTCAGGGAGATCACGGCCGCAGGTAAACGCGGAACCCTAGAGGCCGTTAGCTGGCAAGTTTATGTTTTGTTTGAATTGGAGAGCTTACACGCTTAGAGGTAAATAGAAATATGCTGTGGAGAAGATCCTTCTGCGGATGTAAAGAGTTCCATAAATTATTTGTGAATCCATCCAGAAAACATGTTTAAAACATTGATTTCGTTTAAGGTCTAACGGATTTGAATATTATTTGAGAACCTTTGGCAATTTTGTCAGAATGATAAGTGTATTTTGGTTAAATTATTTTCAGATCATTTTGTATGTAAATATTACCTTACAAGAGTTTCCAACTAAAGACCAATTGCGCTTTTCCCTCTGCCTTTTTACTCTTTGTTTTTACCCAAGTTAGGATGGCACGGGTTGTAGAGGCCGTTAATTGGCAAGTTTATGTTTTCCTTGAATTGGAGAGCTTAATAAAAGAACGTGCTAAGTTACAACTTTGAAAACAAAAAATAGATTTTTGGGTGAAAGAACATGTTATTCCATCCTTCAAAAATAACAGGATTCCTCTTTTTCATAAACTCTAAGTTAAGTATATTTTTAGCGCTTTACAAGTATCGTTTTCAAAGAATCTGAGTGCAAATAAAAACTTAAGAGTTCAGTTTCTCATTTTCACCTTTTTTTTTTTTTTCACTTACCACGTTTTTTCACTAAGCTCTTCAATTATCGTCGCACTGGAGTTACACGAGGGCTATTGGCGACAGACGTCGTCATTCAGAACCGCAGTCACGTGACGAACCGAAACCTGAGTATAAACACCCAATGCAACTTTTAATGGCGACAACGTGCGCAACGTTTTGACTTAAAAGGTTATTTAAGGGGTCATAGGAGTCTTAAAAATGTGCAAAGAATGTACTACAAAGTATAGTTTGATCTTTCACGTAATTTTTTAACTACTCAATATATAAGTATAATTTTTATATATGTAATTCTACAAAATTTATTTAATATAAAACAAATTTTAAAATTTATGAAACTTTAGCCAAAACTAAAATAAATGATATGAAACATAAAGCTATTTGAACACATTGGGATTAGGCTTGCGCGGCAAATTTTGAGGTCAAAATTGAAAAATTGACCAAGAAAATGACTTTATATTGTACAAATATGTACAAACAAGGACTAATACCTAAATTCTCAGCTCAATTTTAATTTACTATTAAGAATTACATTAAAAAAATGTACTTAGGTATTGAGTAGTTAAAAAATTACATGAAAGATCAAACTATGTTTTGTAGCACCTTCTTTGCACATTTTTAAGACTCCTATGACCCCTTAACTTGCACTCTCTCTCTACACGGGCATTATTCATCGGACACTTTTGGCTGCACGGACCTTTAATAGGGAGATCACTGCCGCAGGTAAAAGCAGGGTTCATACCCTCCTGAAAATCCTGAACAATTCCTGAATTTTATATTTATTCGTCGAAAGGCCCTTATGACTCCTGAAATTTATATAATAAAAAGCTGATTTAAAAGTTTTATCTTTTGAAAAATTATCTATAATTATTACAGAAAAGAGTTTTCAAAGAATTTGTCGACTTCAATTAGAAAAAAACCTTGAGGTTTTGCCTCTCTGAAAGTTTTAAGGTGTTTTTTTAATTGTCTTTGATCGTTAAGCAAAGGCGTGTTATCCATTGGGCACGTTAGGCCCACGCTGTAGTTAAAAGTCTACAGACGTTTTTACAGAAAAAAAACACTGGCAGATGGTGTACGAGAAAATATAGTATGATTTAACAAAACCTGTTCACTTTATATTAACACAGTGTTCGAAGACGCACTTGAAAGAGCTATTTTATTTTAATCTTGTGCAGTGAAAACAAGCTTACATTCAAGCTAATTTGCGTATCAGTCTGTGAGCAAAACAACGAGGATAATTTTCTAATAGCTATTCTGTAGTTATTGTGCGACTTTAATTCAAACAATCCAATTAATTAATCAAAAATGTAATAATATTTTTAACCGTTTTTTTCTTCATTCTTTTAGGTGCAACCCTAATGGACCCCAGCTATATTGTGCATTTTTCGGTACTTTTAACTGTCCTGCATATTTGGATGATTAAGATGAATATCAGCTAAATTATTGAACTATTCGACGGCAACAGGAGAAGGCGGTGCAAAGGATGTTCACTTGAACCTCAATTTTGAAATAAATGTCTTTCTTTTTTCATGTGTAGTTCTTTCACAACTTAGTTGACATTGCTTTTGATATTTGCACTAGGCTCTTTATACTCGACGTACAATAGAAACTAAAAAAAAAAACTTTACTATCTGAAGTAGATTATTATATTTTTAGGTTTCTCATACCGTAATAAGTTAATATAAAAGTATTTTGCCTTGGAATTCCTAGAGGCAATAATGTAGGCATGTAAGGTACCATATATGAATACCTAATAATTCAACTGAGAGGACAAAATAATTTATGATTAATCAATTACTCAACGTATAACGATTATGTTAAACGACTAAAAATATAGATTTAAATCAGATAAATACAAAAAATATCGATTAATACTTTAAATTTAATTACTTTCATTACTTACAAAATAAAGAAGTAATAAAGTATTTACGCCAAGACGCAAATTTTGCAAAAAAAAATCTTGAATCTTCATCGTTTCATCAAGAAAATTGTGTGCTGCTTTGAATTTCGTAGTTTTAGGAAGCTTGAACATTTTCATTTGTAATAGAGCAGTTGTTGGTACAAGAAAGCTTTGAAATAAAGTTGTGAAGGAAAATTGTAGAAAGTTCCACAAATATGGAATTGTTGACCTCTGGATTATGGAAATTAAAATTTAAAATATTCGGTTTAAATAACTAAAAGCGAAACTAATGTTGTTTTCACCATGGAGGTAAAGTGAGTGATTGGCAAAAAATAAACTGAGTTTTAAAGTCGCCAAATGATTGATCGAATGACGTAAAGTACACCGTGCAATTAAACTGATGCAGAAATCTTAAATTTCAATGCAAAACGTATTTTCTATAAATGTTAACAATAGGCTTTTAAACACAAATAAGGAATTTAACGAAATTTCTGTGTTATATTAAATTTACTTGAATGTTTTACCAGCAAAAATACAGAATTTCGGACCAGGCTTGCATTATGTATACTAAATGGTTTTTATCAACCATTATATTAATTTTTAAAAACTTTCTTATATGAAATATGGTAAAAATAAAACAAAATTATGCAAATTTGTATTAGGTAATGAAAAGTATAATATTAAAAAGTAGGAAACTTGTCTGTGTATAACTCGTTTAGCATTATGTCCCCTTAATTTCTTATGCTCATAACTCAGTGAATTCTCAATGAAATAAGATTATATTCGGCATTTCTCATTAATATTGTTGTACTTTTGAAATTAAAATTTAGTGTTGCAATTACATATTTTAGCTTGATACTTATTTTAATAAAGATACAATTCATCATGCAATTTTTGTTAACGGAAACTAAAAGAAAACGTTTTGCATTAAAAAATGAAACCTTTAACAAAATCCTCTCATCAATAACAGCCATATGGCACTATTTTTCCACTACTGTACTATGAATTTACTAAAAGTTCAGTGATTCTTCCAAGCTCATTCAGTTTCTTCGCACGTGGTAAGGAAATCTGTAAAACGGGTTTCGCCTTTAATGTTGTTCTGTAGCAGTGAAACAAATTGAAAGGTTGTTTGTTTGATTTAATTTATTTATTTATTTATTTATTTATTTATTTATTTATTTATTTATTTATTTATTTATTTATTTATTTATTTATTTATTTATTTATTTATTTATTTATTTATTTATTTATTTATTTATTTATTTATTTATTTATTTATTTATTTATTTATTTATTTATTTATTATTTATTTATTTATTTATTTATTTATTTATTTATTTATTTATTTATTTATTTATTTATTTATTTATTTATTTATTTATTTATTTATTTATTTATTTATTTATTTATTTATTTATTTATTTATTTATTTATTTATTTCCAATAGTGCGGAAAGTTGATTTTTTTATTGCTGGTGTAATTGTGTAAAATTTAGATGCGTCTGAGTCAACACTTTCAGTTGCCTCTATGGTATTCGTCGATTTTATAGGTTCTTTTTTCAATAAAGTGAAATGCCATTTAAAACTATTTTCATAAGTACTTGATGTCTGTTTCTTTAAGATTTTGCATTTAAACTAGGTTTTAGTCTTCGAGATCCTAGTCTACATTGAAGAATCCATCCCTGCTTTCAGCGGAACCACACAAACAACTATTATTTCAGATAAACCAAATTTTTCCCACTCACACTACTAACAATAACATAGGGCAACTCCTCACTAATGAAAATTTGAAATTGAAAAATCGATACGCCTTAAACTGTAAGGTTATTCCAGAATAAATCAACCACGTTTTATTTATCCCGAAATATTAAATTTAAAAATTTAAGAAACTTAAATTAAACAAGCTAAAGAAGTTTTATGAAAATTGACGACTCGTTAAAACGCAAAATATTTAACTCTTTTAATTGATAGTGTAATAAATGGTACAATTTCCAAAAACAAATCCAAAATTAAAAGTAGAGTTGTCAATTTTTTCGAAGAATGCATGAATATGACACCGTACACTTTTTATGCTACAAAATATAGACTTTACTTTTTAACAGTGTTTTTTCCCCTGGATAGCCTTCTTTTCGTACGTAACTTTGATTTGACAATAAAAACAAAGATAGATGGCGCTACTATTTAAGACATTAAAATGTCGACGAAAACAGAACTCTACAGTCAATAATTTCATTACAATTTTAGAAACTACACTGCTCAAAACAATTAGGGGAGCACTTTTTAATTCCAACTTCAACTTCACTCCCAACTTTTTAATTTTTGTCCTATAAATCTAAAATTTGTTAAATAGGTTCACTATGCATTCGAAATGAAATAGTAAAAAACAAGAGAAAAAAATACTTAAATTTAATACTTAGGGGGGAAATGGAATAATAACTTTTCAATAAATTATAACAATAATTTTTTCAAAACTTTTTTTGTTAAAAATAGTTGAAATATATTTTTAAACATCTAAAAAATGCAAGCATGAAAAATTTAGGGTCAATTTATTTTCTAAAACTGTTTTAAAGTGAAATATATTTTACCATATTTTTCATATTTTTATCAATATAAAAAAAAATATAAAATTCTTCAAAATACGTTATTCTTCCATCTAACGATGAATCTAACAATACATAAGTGGCGAATTTAACTTTTGGTCAGAAAAAAATCACAATCTGATGATTCCCAAAGGAATTATTGGGAGCGAATGGGTTTAAAACATGTGCTCCCCTAATTGTTTTGAGCAGTGTATAACAACATCAAATTTACAATTGAAGAGCTTAGTGGAAAAACGTTATAAATGACCTCTAGGAAAAAATTAAGATTTTTTTATCATTGAATATCCTTTAAGAAATTCGATTATCCTTTAAAGAAAACGGCTTTCTTTATATTAAAACAATTAAAAATATTCGGGAAGCTGATATAAAGTAAAATTTTCTGTAATGTAAAATAAGAAAGAATTGTTTTATAAGAATAAATTGAAATTTAATTTTGTGAAGAATCAATTGATTGAATCAAAATTGATTAGTTTTAAATTATTTTTTAATTTGGAAAAAATATAAGGTCCATGAAGTTTTTACACTGAGAAATATTATTAATAATAATACAAATTTTTGCACTTTTGTTTAATCTTTTGAGCAAGTAAAACATTTATTTATACTAGTCCCCCTTTCTAAAGTTCGAATGGGCTTATGACTTTCTTGGTGGAGGGCAAGTTCGCCGAACACTGCGACCTTAGGTCTATAGTATTCAGCTCGAATGGGCTACATTGGCAAGAAGTAGGAATAGTAGGAAGAAAGGAAGTATAAAGAAAGGAACTTATAGGCCACAGAAAACAAATGAATTGTCTGCATGGACTTAGGCATGGCTACGCAACTTAAGGCCTCATAAGCACTTCCTAACGTCACGCGATCAGTCTGGTTGATAGTATGCCTTTCCTGAAAAAATAATACTAAAATAATAATAATAATAATAATAATAATAATAATAATAATAATAATATAATAATAATAATAATAATAATAATAATAATAATAATAATAATAATAATAATAATAATAATAATAATAATAATAATAATAATAATAATAATAATAATAATAATGATAATGATAATGATAATAATAATAATAATAATAATAATAATAATAATAATAATAATAATAATAATAATAATAATAATAATAATAATAATAATAATAATAATAATAATAATAATAATAATAATAATAATAATAATAATAATAATAATGATAATGATAATGATAATGATAATAATAATAATAATAATAATAATAATAATAATAATAATAATAATAATAATAATAATAATAATAATAATAATAATAATAATAATAATAATAATAATAATAATAATAATAATTAATAATAATAGATAATAACAATGCTTGAAAATAAGTTAAAAATTTGCATTTTAAAAACAATAAGTTTTTAAAAATCAAAAATATATATTTACTACACAAAAATCAGAAGAAGTGCGTTAAATAATTAAAACCTCTCTTCATCTAATCAAATTCACTTGAACATTATTTTTTTTTTGGCATAAGTATATTGCTTAATTTTGTGCAGTCGAAAGCCATAAAACTCTTATTATGTTATTTTAAATCCCGATTCCTTTAGCAGTTCATAGGTTTTCTTCAGTAAACAGTATTTAAAAAAATCATGTGGGCGGCGATGACGTAGCGATCTAAGTGTGGGGATTTCCTCGTTATCCTTTTAGTACGTTCAAGCACGACTTGTGTTTTTTTTTTTTTTTGGACAAGCCAACTGCCGGTTTTTATATAAGATCCGTCTTGAATTTCTTATTCTTGTCCACAATTTCTTTTTTGTATTCTTAGTAAGACTCTTTGACTTGACGACCTACTACTTACAAAGCCACCAAGCTTACGAAATTATTCTTATCGAGCTTTCGTTTTTATTCTTTTTTGGATTTATTCTTATACCTAAACCGACCTTAAGTTTGCAGTATACAAATGTTCTACGAGAAAAAGGGTAAATAGTTCTCATTTTTGAGTGCGAGAATCGAATACAAAAAGGTATTTCACATTCAATAAACAAATTTATTTGTTATTTCACGACATAAATTTATTATTTTTATTAGTTTAGCTTCAGTTAGAGTGTTATTTTAATTATTTTTTTCCTTCGATTTTGACGTAACAGGGCGCACGAATATCAGGGTTGAAAGGAGCAGCCAATCAGAGTACGCGATTTTGCGGCGCCAGACGAGTTGTTTACCAAGATTCTTCCGCTCAGTACATTTCTCTGCTGCAAACTTAAGCTCGGTTTTGGTATAGAGTTTTCGGTGTTTTTTTTTCTATCAATATTCAATTTTTTTTAAACAAGAAAGTTTTATAATCACTTTAACGTACCATATAATTATACTTTGGTACAAGCGGCTGCGGCTAACTTGAGTGTTGAGGTTTAATCTGTCCGCCTTGTAAGCCCAAGATCGCGTCTTCGAGCCCGGGCTGAGTCGTCGGACTTTCTGGATGGGAGGATCTTGGGTACGCATGTTGCATGTCATATGATTATGTGGCATGTAAAAGATCTCTTGAGTACCCGTTTGGCTTTTGGTACTCTCGACAAAATTAAATGTCGGCATATTTTAACATCCAAAGAGAGCTCAGATTCATTGTAATCTGAGCGTCAAAATGGATAGCGAGAGTCGCCTAGAGGGTGACACTTAAAAATGGCTCTCAGTTCTGGGAAATATGCCGAGTCTGTAAAGGCTTGACCGCCAATATTGTAGCCCCTTTGGAGGGAAAAAAATACTTTGGTACATTGGACGAATCAATAATAAGCGGATAAAGCCTTTGTAACACATTCCCCTTTTTTTGTTAAAAAAAAATATGGAACTTTTAATGTTATCATCGCATTATCACTTTCATTTTTATCATGGTTATCTAATGAGCATATAAGAGGAATCTTTTCAAACCTCATTCTGGAAAAGCAACTGAAGTTTTTTATGATACGTTTGTTTATTAATATACAGATATTTGATTAAATGCTGCTCTTTCATACTCTTACACTACATTTTATAAAGGGAGACTAACAATTCCATTTTCAAATCAATTTTCTCAAAAAAAATTTTATTTTTTTAGACATTTAAATACGGTATTACGTGCTCTCCTCAAAACTCTAAACCAAACGTTAATGGTTCGGGCCTAGACTGAGTCGACAAATTTTATGGAATTGGAAATGTAGTCGGCACGCATGTCATATGATTATGTGGTATGTAAAAGATCCCTTGAGTACTTATTTGGCTTGAGTTCTATCAGCAAAATTAAAATCTCGGTGTCCTATAACATTCACATAGAGCTCGGATTCATTGTAATTCTGTGAGTCAAAATTTGTAGAGAGAGTCGCCTAGATAGTGACACAAAAAATCGCTCTCAGTTCTGGGGATATGCCGAATCTGCGAGGTCTAAGTTGCTAAAAAATCAGCCTCGTTGCGTTGGAAAGAATGAAGAGTCTTTAGATTCGCACAGGGTTGAAAAAAATTGTCCTGTTCAACGTTATCCGTAATGACGTTATTTAAACGTCAATTTTGAACAGAAAAACGCGATCTTTCCATTGGAATCCCAAGCAGCTTCTTTCGGATTAGCATGATGCATTATTCGACCATTTTCTTCGACATAATCTCTTCTGACCTGACACATCCGAATGTGTTGCGTGTTTCATCACTTGTTCTTGTCCGCTGGACGCACGCAAGGCGGAAGGAACGCGAGTGCGAATCGTGTATTTCTGAAAAGAACTACACTACCCTTTATTTTTAAGGGGGAATGGGCGCGCAGGACCGGGGGTCTCCAAACTCAAGTGCCTCAATGTTAATCCAATGGGGAAAAAACTATTTTCTTTGCCACATTTCTCCGGCTGTATTAAATATTTTTACAAGCGTTTTTTTTATATGATACATGTAGCTGACTTACAGGTATCTATCTTCCCACTTTTTGAAATTGCTTCGAATATTTTGTGTAAAATAATTTATTGAATATTAAAAAAAATATTCGTACTAATTTCAAAAAGTGGGATTGTCGGGACCTGTAAGTCAGCTACATGTATCACACAAAAAAATTCGCTTGTAAAAATATTCAATACAGCCGGAGAAATGTGGCAAAGAAAATAATTTTTTCCCCATTGGATTAACATTGAGGCACTTGAGTTTGGAGACCCCTGGTCCTGCACGCCCATTCCCCCTTAATCCGAAAAAAAATCAGCTGAGGATTGCAAAAAGGAAGGTTTAATGGATTTGGATTTAAGGGGTTATAGGAGACTTAAAAATGTGCAAGGAAGGTACGACACAGCATAGTTTGATCTTTTATGTAATTTTTTAACTGCTCAATAGCCAAAACTAAAATAAATGATATTAAACATAAAGCTATTTGAACACATTGGGATTAGGCTTGCACGGCGAATTTTGAGGTCAAAATTGAAAAGATGACCAAGAAAATGACTTTATATTGTACAAATATATACAAACAAAGACTTATACCTAAATTCTCATCTCAATTTTAATTAGAAATTATTTTTAAAAAAATTAAAATCAAAATTTTAAAAATTTTAATAATTTTTTTAGAAAAAGTTCTTAAAATAATTTCTAATTAAAATTGAGCTGAGAATTTAGGTAATAAGTCTTTGTTTGTACATATTTGTACAATACAAAGTCATTTTCTTGGTCATTTTTTCAATTTTGACCTCAAAATTCGCCGCGCAAGCCTATGACCCCTTAAGTCTGCAGTTTAGTTTGAGATATGGTCGCACTAGAGCTACACGAGGGCAATTGGCGACGGGGTTCGGAAGTTAGAACCACAATCAAGTGACGAACTGACACCTGAGTAAGTATAGGCCCCCAACGCAACCGCTAAGGGCTGCCTCTTATGCAGCGATGGGACTTTGGAGCATATTTAAAGTGAACTTCCTATTCACGGGGTGTTATTCGTCGGGCATTTTTTGGCTGCACGGACCGTTTATAGGTCAGCAGTTATTTCGGCGTTGCCCGGGCACAGACCTGGGATTTTCTGCATGCTAGGCGAACGCCTTAACCGACTGGGCTCCCCAGCCCCATTGGAGCCAGCAAATTCCCTAACATGCTGTGTGTGCTTCGATGAGGCGAAGGTAGTGAAAAGTAAAGAGAAAAAAAAAAACTTTTCTCTGTATTTCTTTCTGACTCAACATCGTCTTTTCTTACCATCGATTGAACTTAGATCAGAGCTCCTAGAGTGGCCCACTCAACTTTAAAGCTACAGAAGTTTTTGTGACGTCGCGCAATCCGTCCAGTTCGGATTGTCAGCTTTTTGTTAATTCCCAAAGTTGTTTTTATTTATCGGTGTTATAGTGCTCTAAATAATTAGTTGTTTTTAAAAAAATTACTTTATAGCTAAAAACTATGCCCTATGCTTTCCTTACATTTTGTACTGCCCAGAAGCACTATAAATCTACGGTGTGGGTAAGCCCAGTCAGTTAAGGCAGTAGAGTGATGCTCCAAATGTTAAATATGCTCCAAAGTACCAAAGCAACGTACGAAGTCTCTCTTTAGGTTGCGTTGGGTGCCCACTCAGGTACGATGGCTCTTCACTTGACTGTGGTTCTAAATTACGACGCCCGTCGCCAATTGCCCTGGATTAGCTCTAGTGAAACGATAATTTAAACTGACCTTACTTTTCTATAAATCTATGCAATGAAATTAATCTCATTTCAAATGGTCCCTTCCAGAAAAACGCACCCCAGTTCTACCGTCTTGTCGTCTGACCGTTCGGGGGTTCAATTCCAGACATGCATGTCATTCAACCGTTTAGTTTGACAATTGTCATTCGAGTCGGACTGAACGCCGCTCGCCGTTAATCACTCGAGCGGCCACCTGAGATGAAAAGGTCGGGCAACTCCGATGAATAACGCTGGTTACGTGATAAACTCATTAAAAAAGAAATACAACACCGACAACTCATTTGTATAGAAGGAATGAAAGCTATGGCCAAGTGGCACATTAAAATGTGTGATATAATTCTGATTACATTTGTGGTTACGTAATAACGCATTAGAAAAAATTACAGTAATATCATTTGAAGAGATTAGTGGAACACATGCTAAGTGACAGTTTCCGAAAAAAATGTAATTTTTGTGTCAATGAACATGTTATTACCTACACTCTTAAAACAAAAGAGTGAAATCCACTCCAGTTGGAGAAGTGCATTTTCGACACCCTAAAGGCATGCATATTTTCTCACACTGAGTTAAAATCACTCGTTTGGAGTGATCCTGTCGGAGGTTTAACACGCAAATGATCCACTCCAAAAGGAGAAGTGCATTTTTCAGTCTGGAGGAGTGAAATCCACTCAGACTGAGGTAAATTGGGAGTGTTTGTTTTAAGAGTGTAATTAAAAAATAACAAATTTCCTCTTTTTCATAAACTTAAAGTTAAATCATTTTTTACGCTTTACACAAGTACTGTTTTCTACAGATCTGAGTGCAAACGACTAAAAACTTATAAGATCATTTTTCCATTTCACCTTTTTGTTACTGAGCACGTTATTCCACTAAGCACTTCGAGTGTAAATTAAAACCACACGAGTAGCCTCCGTCATCGTATAGTCTGATTCGGGCAATGATATCGGGAATTATCGTATGATATAGACAAGAAATGCAACACTGGCAACTCATTTGAATTGAGTGGGAATGAAAGCTATCCCCAAGTAGCACATTAGAATGTGTGATATAATTCTGACCATAATTGTGGTTACGTAATAACACATTAGAAAAAATTACAGTTGCGTCAGTTTATAAAATTTCATTAAAATCACACAAGTAGCTCAATTAATTGAAGAGCTTAGTGGAAGATCGTGTTAAGTGACAAAAAGGTGAAAACGAGTAAATGAGATTTAAAGTTTGTCAATTGCATTCAGATCTGCTGAAAATGGTACTTGTAAAGTGTGAATAATACAGTAAAATTAAAGCTTAAGAAAAAATGGAAACTTGTAATCGTTAAAGAAGTTAGTAATATGTTCATTGATCACAAAAATCTAAAGTTTTTCAAAAATGTTACTTATTACGTTCTTCCACTAAGCTCTTCAATTGTATTATTACATTCGGTCTTTGTATCGTTTTATCAAATTCTTCCGAATGAAGCGGTAATTGAAATTCGTGTGGTGTTGCACCCTCCTAGTTTTATTTGAATAAGTTACTAAAAAGCCTTTTATCTAATAAGAAAATCGAGATATCATCTGGTCATTTTGAATTTGAGAATGTAATTTATGGATTTAAGAATAAGAAATTCGTGTGTAAAATTTTAAATAATTCAGAATAAAACCTATGCATATCTTATGACGTAATATATTATTCACCGAGTAAGGAAAAGTACAGATCGATTATCTAAGAAAAGTTCCGTTTCGGAAATTTTGTAAAATGAGAATTACTGATCAAGACCAAGTTTTCAAGACCATCAAGACCAACATTAACAAGATCATGTATGAAAGCTTCATGCTCAGATAAATATATAATTGATAAATAATTGCAAACGTGCAGACGATTGTGTATAAGCATTTGTGGGCTGGCATCAGGGAGTTTTGTGGAAAATGAAAAATGATTAGTTTATGGAATTTGGAAAAGTAAAGTTTGTTCTTTGAAATAAAGTAGTTAAGAAACGAAATAAGTTGTTTTAAAAGTTTATTGAATGGGGTTGTTTCACAAAGGATATGGTAATAGCTACACGGTGTTGTTTTCCCTACTCTCTAATTACTTTTGTTTTGGTTAAGTTGGTTGGTTGGTAGACCTATATTCAGGTTAGTGTGCTTGGTCAGTACACAAAACTGATTATCTCTTACCAAAACCAACCAACTAACCAAAACAAAAGTATGTATATAGAGAGCAGAGACATTTAGAGAGTTGTTAGAGAGTAAGGAAAGTACACTCTTAAAACAAACACTCCCAATTTACCTCAGTCTGAGTGGATTTCACTCCCCCAGACTGGAAAATGCACTTCTCCTTTTGGAGTGGATCCTTTGTGTGTTAAACCTCCGACAGGATCACTCCAAACGAGTGATTTTAACTCAGTCTGAGAAAATATGCATGCCTTTACGGTGTCGAAAATGCACTTCTCCAACTGGAGTGGATTTCACTCTTTTGTTTTAAGAGTGTATGACCGTATAGCTATTGCCAGATCCTCCGTGAAACAACACCATTCCGCCAGTCGGTCACTACAATGTATTTCAAGATTTTAAATTCTAGCAACTTCTTTTACTATAAAAAATATTTTTCTAGCCTTACATGCGTTAAAGTCAAAGTACTGAAATATAATTTAAATATTCAATTTATCTAATAAAGTTACATTTTATTCTGTCCGGGAGATACGTGTGTCACCTCCTTTCGTGTTGGTTTAGATAGAACGAGCTTCAATTATTAATTTGAAACCTTAATTGTTATAAGCTTCTTGAGTGTTGGTTTGAAAAAAAGAGAAAAACAATCCAACACTCTCGTACTTGAAGACCATAACCATAGTACTGAAAAAATTTTGTCGGAAAGTTTAGATTACAGGAAAAACGTATACTTAAAGTACAGTAGGGTCCCATTTATCCGAATCCCGGTTATCCGAAAATCGGTTTATCAAAAAAAAAAAAAAAAAAAATTCCCGAGTCTTTCGGTTAAAATAAAAAATGTATACGCATAAATAAATACACAAAAAATAAATGCGTACTTACCAAGTTGGATTTTATATTATTTCTCAAAATAAGAATTAATTTTTTTATTTTTGCTGCTCAATTTTGGTCCCGTACCATTCGGATAAGCGGGACTCTACTGTAAATGTTTTTATTCCGTAAGGAATGTATTAATGGTATTCCAATTGGGTCGTTTATGGCTTAATCTAGAAAATAAAGATTGAAAATATATCACTTCAACAAATTTTGGTAAATTAAAAGTTTGTTTTTAATTTTTAGCGCTTCAAAAGTTTCTTTTAAGAATGTTTACATCTTATAATTTCCAATGGCCATCATTTGTGACTGTATAGTCCATTTTATCCTAGAACAGGCTCTGGCTTCAAAAAGAATCTCTAGTTCTCAAAAAATAGGTAAATTTAAGAAATAAAGAGTGAAAATGAGGTTTTCAAACAAATTTAGGTTAATAAATGATAGTTTTTAAAAAAGTTTTTGAATTAAAGCAAAGCGCTTCATTTCGATTTAGACATAGATCATCATACATGGAATTTTGTCGTGAAAAGTAATAATCTTAAAAGTAATTGTATATGTTACGTTTGGAAATTAGTAACTCTACCGGTAATTTGTTACTTTTTACGAAAAGTAATTGCAAAGAGTTACATTTAAACAAGTAACGGCCCAGCCCTGGTATGGTATGGTATGGTATGGTATGGTATGATACATATATATTCCAGCTTGTGTGCTTGTTCAGAGAACCGCTTATAAGCTTTCGTCAAGTGAGACAGACACAGAAAGAATTTTTACAGTCACAAAGAAATGAATAACACATAGACAAATAACAACATTTATTGACTGTCACAAACATCCATGCCTGACCGGGATTCGAACCCGACCCCAGTAGCTCCAAAGGCTAGTACACTAACCATTCAGCCACCGGGGCGGCCCAAGCCTGGTGGCCACCGATAATAATTGGGAAGCACCGTTGATCTAGTCATTGACCCTGACCTGACCATTGAGGAGGATTCGCTCTGTTTGGCAGCGCGTCATGCGTTGGAGGGATTGTCAATAGAATTTATTGTTGTCAGCTGTTGGAGCAAATGGGAAATTTCGCGCTCCGCATACAAAGTAGTATCCACTTGTTTTTTCCCCAGATTGCCAGCGTCTTGAAAACACCTGTTTGTAGTGATGAAACGTTAAATCCCACTACCAAGAATATTGGACATAGAATATTATTATTATCAATTTATTATTCGGTTCGATTTAAATCACCCCTAATAAAGGTATAATACGAGGGTGCAATGTAAAATGGTAAATTTTCAAGGAAACAACTCCGCTTCATTGGTCTCGATTTTTTTTTTTTTGACACGCAATCAATTGATATAAACTTGTCATGGTATGATTGTGATAATAAAATAAATGGAGTTTAATAAAATAAAGAAGTTCAATTAGGTAATGGACTTAAAATTAAAAATGCAATTCGCTAGAGAAAGTGATTGCATCATCAAAGGGGAGGGTTTTTAGGTTTACTTGTAAAGGTTATAGTTGACTTTAAATTATAACGGAAATAAAATATTGGAGTTTAGTCAGTGCGAGAAACTTTTTACTAGAAACAGTGCTACTTTTTTTGAAACAGTACTCTAATTTTGATCTTTTAATACAATAATTATTCTATCGATTAAGTACTATTGTTTTTCTTTTCCTCGTAATTTGCTACACTCTTAAAACAAACACTCCTAATTTAACTCAGTCTGAGTGGATTTCACTCCTCCAGACTGGAAAATGCACTTCTCGTTTTGGAGTGGATCCTTTGTGTGTTAAACCTCCGACAGGATCACTCCAAACGAGTGATTTTAAATCAGTCTAAATAAATATGCATGCCTTTACGGTGTCGAAAATGCACTTCTCCAACTGGAGTGGATTTCACTCTTTTGTTTTAAGAGTGTATCCCTTTCGTGATGGAATTTTCTATTTACATATTGTTTGAAAGAATTAATTGGTAAATATTAAATTTATACAACAATTAAAAAAAAATCTCATTTTAAAAGATATGCAATGATTTAAGGATGTTTACAATTTCACAGTAAGGTCTAAGGATGAGCAAATGGTACACTTAATTTAATTACACTATAAGGTTGAAAATTTATAAAAATTGATGAAACCATTCACCAAAAGATGGTTATTTTGGAAGTTGCAACCAAACTTTGGAGAATAATTTCAACAATAAATTACAATAAATACCAATTTATGGCTCATTGTTAAACCAAAATTAGCTGTTTCATCACTGAAAAAAAAAATTCTTGCAAAAAAAACCATAATTGTTTGGTAATGTTATTTCTAGTAATAAAACCAGAATACCAGGTACTTAAACCATTCAATTAGTAACCTTACTAATCGTTTTGGTAACCCGTTACTAGAATTTCTGGTATCTAAAATTATTGCTCTGTTACCCGTACGTCTGGTAAGATTACAAGTATGAAAAGTAAGTTTACCAGCGCAAATGCTTTTCCTACCATACGCTTTGTTTTTATACGAGAAGCATGGTTGAATTACCAAATTAATTTCCAGACAGCATCGGTCTTTTAATATATGCTTGGTGATCAGACCATGTTGAGCGCAATGATACCTACCAAATACCACAGTATTAGCTGAAATTTTGACTACCAATACGTATGGTAAATCTCACTCATCAAACACGGTGTTGTGTTGCAGTTGTTTGAGACAACTCGAAGGAAGTCATATAAGCAAACTAAACTGATTATACTAGTACAATCGGGAGTCCTGTGGTCAGAGTCTCAATCTACGGATCGGGAGGTTATGCGATCGAGTCCTGGTCACTGAAGACTCGCTGTGTGTATGCGGAGAACGTGCTTGTTAAATCTGTTGGGTCTGAAAGTCCTGTGGGTGGTCATTGCGCAGTTTCCCACTGGTACAGATCCCTGGAGACTATTTTCCTCCAATTAAGGGACTAACTCATAAAACTACATTGTTTAATAATATTGCCATCTTATTTGGTAGTGATACCTTGTGTACAGATCAAATTACCTACCAAACAATGTGGTTTACATAATCTTATTTGGTAATATTAGCGGCGATAATACTAATGTATACAGTAATAAAACCACTATATACGGTAATGAAACCACTATGTACAGTAATAAAGCCACTATATATGGTAATAAAACCACTACGTAAAGTAATGAAACCAAATGTGCTACTAAACATAATGGTATAATGAAACCATACTTTTCTAGTAATTTTACCGTAAAGTCATTACCAAACAGATACTGGTTGATAAACCACATTTTTTGGTGTTCCATATGAGCCAGAAAATACGGTTAGATCAACCGTATTCTGGTAGTTGGACTAGAATTTTTTTTCAGTGATCGCATCATGTTTTAATTCAAAATTAAACCAAGGATTGTAGTGTACGCTGTAGCACCAGTAAATCGTGAAACTGAGCCTAAAACTTTGCTTGCAGTTGTAATTAACCGAATTTAAGTAAAAATTCGAACCACTTTTTTTACAGAAAAAATAACAGTCACAATCACAAACCACGAATTTCTAATTGCTATTCTGTTTGTATGTCCCATTGTGTGTGACGCATGGTGTAACGGGCTTTAAAAAGTAGAGTTTATTATTATTTAAAAAAAAAAAAAAACATGTCACACGCAGTGATGGGAACAAGCTTCCATAAAGGGAAGTTTTTTAAGACTGCAATTACTTCCTTACCTCAAACG
This sequence comes from Hylyphantes graminicola, assembly GCA_023701765.1. Classification (NCBI taxonomy): domain Eukaryota; kingdom Metazoa; phylum Arthropoda; class Arachnida; order Araneae; family Linyphiidae; genus Hylyphantes; species Hylyphantes graminicola. The sequence continues at coordinate 3,549,263 of CM043115.1, read as the reverse complement.
TTAAGACAATTAACACCAACACAATTGATTTTTTTTTATGATACAGCAGCGTAGGTGTACTTTATGGTCCAGTTTGAATTACTAAACACTGGACATGCTTTTAAAATATTAAATAAAATAGAATCTCGAATCGGAGAATAAAAGTGGCGTCAAGCGTTTTCCATTTCTATATTTTAAATACTTATTTTTCCTCGTGAGTTTCTTAAAATTGTTTTTGATCCGCGAAGAAATGGGCTATTGTGAAAAGAACCTTGATTTATTACTTCATTGTCACGTGAAAACAATAAAAATGTGTTAATTTACCGTTCCGTTTACCTCTAATTTTCCGTTTATGAGTCATATTTTTTGCAACTTATCTTTTTAGCTTCCACAATACGTTTATAACGTAAGTTTTATAATCGTGCAGTCCGTCCGTCTGTCTGTCACCCACTTTCACAGAAAGAACCAAAAGACGCACAAACAAGTGGAATACGTCATTTTGAAGCAAAAAATCAGTTTAGGCTACATTCCAAATTTCATTAAAAAATTTAATTAGAAGTTTATTTGAAATTTAAATAACTAAAAATTTAATCTACATTGAAATTACATGCAAATTCCATTTTTATTCAATATTTTCACTGTTGCCATGACATCAAACGTACGAGAAACTTTATTTAAAATAAAAATAAAATTCTTGAAAAAAAAATTTGTTTTCGGTAATAATTCAATTTGGATTGTTGTAATATCACAATAAAGTTATTTTGAAGGTTCATAATATATGAATGAAGAAAGATGCATAAAAAATTCTAAATTTGCATTAAAAATATACAAATTTTCGCTTTTATTATTTTTAAAGCAAAAATTTGACTAATTTATTTTTCGAAATGTAAACTTCGACTGCAAAAAGATATTTAATAAAAACAATCCATCACTATTTCTCTTAGTTCAAAAAAATTAGCAAACGATAAAGATTAATTATCAAATCTGCAAAAGCAGATTAAAGAAAATTATTAATTTTTGCTTATAAAAGCTTGAATTAGAACTAGCCAATGGCAATGTTTGGCGAATTTCTTTTTGAGGTGTTAGAGTGTGTTTCCTGCGTTTCCTGTTGAGCGTAAAATGTTGTGTGGAAGCGGTGTAAGTGACAGATTCTGTAACAAACCAACTTGTTTTCTATTACAAACCATAGATTAAAGACAGATTATCACAAAAGTTTCTTGTAGTATAGTTATAATGTATGAAAAAAAATATATTTCGCATGTCGCGAATTGGGGATAAAGACAAATTTAATTTAATTTGTTTTTGAGATTTTTTACGTTCCTCTTTATTATTATCTATTCATTATTATTTCTTTTAGTAATGAAGCACTAATTTATGTTTTTATTTATTCCCAAATTTTGTAGAAATGTTGATAATGAGTAATTTAAAAAATATTAAATTGCTCGAAAAGTTAGTTCGTAAAATAAATCAGAAATCTTTAAAATTAAAATTTAAATAATTTTGTCCTTCAAAAACATACTGTTCGAAAATTCTCAACCACTTAATCGGTTGCAGATCGTGTCCAATGTTATAGGTGGGATTGGTGTTTAAGCGGCATCGTCTGCAGGAAACCGAAAGGAAAACTAACTTACTAGCTTACTCACAAGATGGCGCTGTAGATGCTGCCCACTCAGTGACGTACGATGACGTCAATAAACAACAGAAATTTACCGTTTCCTTACCACTTGAAAACGCGTTGTATATTATTACTTTCTGGTCTGCTTTCTTCTCTATTTACATGTCCAAAGGCTAATTTTGTGTGAATAATTTCCATAGCAATTAATGCCGATGCAAAATTAGAAATCAATGTAATGTTGTAGAACGAAAGAATGTGCTTTCCGGAAATTAAAATACTCTCGACTTTTTGGCGGATTAATAAGGTAAGTAAGATTATCCTTTGTGAGCGGAAAGAGCGCTTTACCGGCTGTCATTTTAGATGCGCATTTTTATTGCAGTTTTTTGCAGGAAGTGTTATTTGAACGGATGGATAAAGTTTCGTTTTCTTACATTAGGGTGCTAAATTATTGATTTTTAAAAAAAAATCATAACCACCTTTGGCATTACAGTTTGCGATGTGAATTATGAATGTGAGTATTGCATGTTGTTGCAATTGGACATCATTGAAAACTAATTTAATAATAATCTTTTAATACACATTATTGAAATGCAGTTTATTATTTGTATGTTACGTTTAGTTTTAGTGACTCAAAGGTAAGAGGATGTACTTTATCTTGTTCTTTCTAACGACTTGTAGATTCATTATGTTGTAAAGGATGCTTAAATTACATAAAGCAACATAATTTAATGATAATAAGTTAAAATAAGTACCAGAAGATTTTTATGTTTCAATGATTACCATGCTACAAATTTTCACTTTTTAAAAATATTAATAGCCATTAATTTTAATTTTCTTCTTGGTTGTTCATATTTAAAAACAAAATTGTATTGATTTTGTGTTATTTAATACTTAAAATTACATTTTGTCTGACTTAAACACTGGAGCTTAGCAACAACAACATTTACATTAAAATGTATCCTGCTTTATTTTCCCTACTTGTAAATTTGTTTATCTTCATTGGTTTCAGTTTATTTGCAATGTGGCAAACAGTGCTCAAATTAGTTTTGATGCTACAAATGGCAAATGGGTGCTTACATATTATTCTAAAGGTCCTAAAACATAAGGGATTTGCTCCAAGAGTAAAAATAATTTTAACTTTTTGAAATATACTTTTTATAGCAGAGTTATGAGTGCATTTACTTATTGGGTCCAACTTAGAGAAAATAATAAACAATGTGCGACACCATGGGTTGATAATTTTTTTAAGAGTTTAGATTGTTTTCAAACATTCTTTTCATATTCACTCTGTGGACATAAGTAAGTTAAGTATTGAAAAAATTTCTTTTGACCGGTTAAAAATATTTTTATTCTGTGAAATTTTGGTTTGTAAAAGAAATGTTGTGACAACTTTGAGTCTGACGCCATTCAAGTGTTTTCTTTGCATGTTTCATAGTGATGATAATATTTTTTTTATATTTTAGTCACATAAAATTTACAATTAAACCTGGTATTAATGACATCTTTTATTAAATATTTTGCATTTTTCATAGCTCCCCTATGGATCTTAATGGTAAATAAAAAAGTTATTAAAATGCAAAATGGTCTGTCACTAAATCCGCTATTTTCAAGGCTTTGTTTTCTATGAGTATTCATAACTTCTGGACCTGCTACTTCAATTGAAATATTAATATATTTTGTATCTAACTGCTGTTCATGTTTATCAACAAATCTATCTTCTACTTTAGGGAAAGTTCCTTAATTATTCCTGAAAAATTTTCTGAAAACTGTTTGTAGAAGTTATGCCAACTACAAACCGTAAATCCTCAGGTTTGAATTTGTTTATATATTGTATTCTAAAAATTAATCTTACAGAGAAAAAATTAAATTATTAGTAGTTGAATTATTGCTGTGAGAAATAAGGCTAGATAACAAACGTTAATAAATAATAATGGTTTCAAACAATTTTATTAGTTTTTACTTCAAATTTTATTTACAACTTAAAGTCTAAAATAAAACCTTTTAGGATTTAGTAAAAAAGCTACTATTTATAATTTTGTATTTAAGATCAGCATTTTTACAATCACTCTCCCAAAGTAGTATATGAACAGGGTGGCTACAGGATCAGGGAAATTAGGGAATCATGGAAAAGTCTGGGAATTTAATCAATCTGGGAAAAGTCAGGGAAATTGGTGATTTTTGTTAAGAATCAGGGAAAATTTCCAAAACTGCCATTTTAACCGGTAAAAGAAAGGATAAAAAAAGTTTAATCCGGAAAACGCTTTCACCTAAGTGGTTGAGTTGCTGCTCAAAGTCTTATCATAACTAAAAAAATTATTATATGGGCTTAAACGTTTGCTTTTTTTATAGATTTGTTTTGAAAAGCTCATTGTATATTCATTAAATAAATTTATTTTTTTAAAAAATCTTTTTTTAATGTTAAATATACTAGAAAGTGGTTTTACAAATACCGGAAGGAAACCAGCATGCTAATATAGTTCATTGCCGCTAATCAGGGAAATTTTTTACATTCAGCCTGGAAAATCAGGGAAAAGTCAGGGAATTTGTTTTCACAGATTCTGTAGCCACCCTGATGAATTGTAATAACCTCTTAAGACCTGAGCAAAATCCTACACATATATTCTTAATTTAAACATACTTTTCATACATATATTTGCTAAAAAATATGTTTTTCATTTAAAATAAAAAAAAATATGTTTAATGTTTACTTATACCAAAACCGAGCTTAAGTTTGCAGCAGAGAAATCTACTGAGCAGAGGAAACTGGGTAAACAACCCGGCTGGCGACGCAATTTCGCGTACTCTGATTGGCTGCTGCTTTCGACCCTGATATTTGTGCGCCCTGTTACGTCAAAATCGAAAGAAAAAAATAATTAAAATAGCACTCTAACTGAAGCTTAACTAATAAAAATAATAAATATATGTCTTGAAATAACAAATCAATTTGTTTATTAAATGTGAAATACCTTTTTGTATTCGATTCTCGCACTCAAAAATGAGAACTATTTACCCTTTTTCTCGTAGAACATTTGTATACTGCAAACTTAAGGTCGGTTTTGGTATAGGGACATGCTTTAAATTCTAAAAATAAGGATTTTTTGTGTGCTATAAATGCAACAAAAAAGACCGTATCACTTATTTGTAAATAACAGATTATTTTAGCATTGTTTTTAATGCAAAATGCTTTTAAAATTAACTACTTAAATAACTTAGAGAAATTTGAAACAAAAATGTTATTAATTTTTTAAAGAACTCTAATATAGTATTGACCCTTCTTCAACTTCCTTTTTTATAGAAATAAATGACTGATACCTAACCTGTAATCAAAGGCTGAAAACTGATATTTGGATGTTATTCTATCAGTCCAGGTCACTTTCGGAATTAATTAACATGTTAGTTGTTTGTGGGGAAATTTTAAAAAATGTCCCCAAATGGGGAAGCCAGGTCGCAAGAGGATAAGCATCTGCAATATAAGTTTTTATGCTAATTTAACATTTTGTCAAGTTTATTTCTCTTTAGGGCCTATTATAAGTAATCTACTTGTCTTTTGCTAAACACTTTATTGAACAACTCTCTAGTTCCAAAATATGTTTTCAGTTGTTAAAATATCACTTTTAAGTATTTTTAATAATTAAAACTGATGTCGTATTTTATATTTGTTTTCAGTTGAGGAAAGCTTTAAACTATTTTGAAGTCTAAGCAGGATGTTTAGAAAGAAAAAAGGGTCTTTTCTACTCCTTTCCTGTGAAATAAGTAAGACTTTAGAAAGCTATGTTTTTAATTTATATATTGGGTATTGCATAAAAAAATAAGTACCCCTTTTCAGATTTATATGCATTTCCAATGAACATTAACTCTTTAAGACCAAGCTAACATGGTCGTGCGAGTATAAAAGAGAATGCTCTAGCTTTTGAAAATTATCGATACCAAAGCAGCTGACTTGTACTATTCATTATAAGTATAAAAATGACTTTGTTTTAAATTAGTTGCTGACATTGATGCTGTTTAAGAAATTTTTTTAGATAAAAAAAATTTAGTTCATAAACTTAAACATTCAAAATTTACTCTTGTAAACTTTTATTTCCCTTCATACAGTATACATCTGTCAATCTATGCATACAGGGTAACGGGCTACGCCTTTCCCTTCTGAGCTCTAAATTTCTATGTTATGTTAGTCTCATAAACTTACATCAGTGCCATCATACAGCTGTTCTTAAAGGGTTATGTCTGTCTACTGCCTCTGGAGAGGGGAGGGGGGCAGCACAAATACCTTCGGTACCAAGTACCTCAGTACTAGCCCTCGGTACCAAGTAATTACTTTGTCGCAGCATTGGGCTACCATGCAAGAGGTTCTAGTATCAAAACTGGTAGAACTGTACTGGCTTTACAAAAAGTTAGTAAATAATGTATATTATAAATATAGTAAAATATAAAAGTAATTTAGTAAAATATAAAAGTAATTTAGTAAAATATATTAAGTTACTAAAAAGATAACAAGTGTTTGGAAAGTTGTTAAGGTTCCCATGTGTTTGTGTTCAATACTTTTTTTTTGTTAAATTGCAAAACCTACATTATTGTCTTTAAATGGTGCATGATAGACGTATCATGTTATAGTGCAAAACAAAGCTGCAGCATTCATTTCCTAAATGTGAATAACTTGACATTAGATATATTGATTGCATATGTTAAATTTATTTGGTGTTTGTTTTGTGTTTAAACTGTAAACTAAGACAACACAGTAATTTGTATTAAATTTAATTTTTATCATATTATTAATTTAAATTTTATTTATCACATTAAAGTTTTATAAATGAATATTATAAAAAAACTTATTTTTGTGTACTCTTTGTTTTTCTTTCTCCATATTAAAGTTATTCCCAAACGTATTTTCAATTTCCGTCAATCTCTTTCAGATCTGCTTTTTCTTTCCTACTTATTGCTAAGTACCCAAGAGTGTGGATGCTACGAAAGAGAAGCCATTTTACTGAGAGCAACTCCAGCAACAGTGAACTTCTTGCGTATTCCTTACAGATCCCTCTTCGATCATGCACAGATCCCTCCTTTGAACTATAGATATCGTTACAAACCTTTCAAGCAAAAACTTCCTAGAGAACCGATAGTGGATGAATATTTACGCATTGAGCCATCCGATGCAATCAGTGACCTCAAATATTCTCAGCCAGCAATCGATTATCCTGCCGAAAACTCAAATCCTGAACCTGTGCCTTTAAAATCTGCTTTTGAAAAAGGCCATCAACCAAATTTGCATCAGAATTCTAGCCATTCAGTACTTAAAAATCATTTTCCTTCACCCAAAGTTCATCAAAATACATCCTTGTCAAAAAATGTGCGTTTCTTGGAAACCGAATCAAGTACTCGGTTATCTGATGACGTTTCGGAATCCATAAATAATAACCAACCTGTAAGAGTAAATGATTCTCATCTTGAGGATTTTCACGAATTTCCTTCCGAAGTTATGGAATCGGAAACTCGTTCAATTCCTTCTTCATCCGATAACATCCCAAATCCCTCCATTTCTTTTGACGACGAAACTGGTTACAAGTACAGAGTTCCCTCGAAGAAGAGTTCCGAACGAGCCATCGAAGAAGTGCCTAGTCATTTTTCAGATATATCAAAGTTTGTTTACTCCGACACAAATGCATCGACTTTGCCGCCCAACGCTGCTACCCCTCCATTTGTTTTGCAATCACACATTTTCACCGACGTGATCAATCACACAAACTCCCTGAACAATAATGAAACGACTGTCGTACCATCGACGTATAATGTGGAGAATATTTCCAGCAGTTCTATCTCCTTTCCTAGTGAGAATAGGAAGCTTTCGACTGGGACTGTTGCTGGAATTGTGATTGGTGTCCTTGTATGTGCAACCGTTTTGTCTAGTAAGCATGAAATTCTTTATACTGACTTAATATTGTTGAATAATAATAATAATTCTATGGGTCAGATGTAAAACTGTGCTCAAACTTAACTTTGAAAACCTGAAATTTTTCATGGTAAAAATATTAAAATAAGTTTAATAATAAAAATATAAAAGTAAGTAATAAAATATTACTTGAAGAAATCCATTTTTAATTTACTTATTTACCCCTATCTTGTTTAATAATATCTTCAATGTTTTGTACAAGGTGTGTTCTAAATGTTCGGTGACTCATACTTAAAAAAAACATGCCATTTAGGATCTATGCACACACGCAGACACATTGAGAGAAATGTCATCTAGAGCCATGTAACGGTCATTTTACAACAGATAAGGGAATGCTCTCGCTATGAGCAGTTTAACACAGTCAATGTGAGAAAGATTGTCATTGTGCCATGGAGCAACGCATAAAGTTTTGCTTCTATTTAGGAAAAATGTTGACAAAGACACATGACATGTTAGTGAAAGTTTAACATAAAGTTTGAAGCAAAGCTTTATGTTTATGCATTGCTCCATGTCACACTGACAATCTTTCTCACACTGACTGTGTTAAACTGCTCATAGCAAGTGCTTCCTCTTATCTGTTGTAAAATCTACATTACATGGCTCTAGATGACATTTCGCTCAGTGCGTCTGCGTGAGCGCAATATCCTAACTGGTGCGGTTTTTAATTATGAGACCAGTCACCGAACTTTTCGAACACACCATGTATATTGTTCAAGCTAGATATTTATTTAATCATTATTTGATGGTGTTCATAAAAATAATCACTTGTCTTAATTTGATGCTCAAAATTTTGAAAAGTAAGAATTTAATGTTTTCATTCCTTATTGTTTGTTTTATTCACAATTTTGTGGACTTTTGTTACTGTAGGTGCTGTGATATACCTCCTATACCAAAAATACAATGGTAAATGTACAAGTGTTGTTGAAGGAAAGTTCAACTCGGATAACTGTGGATATCTGGACGATAGCTTGCGTAGCAGCATTTATTTAAATAACCATATCGAACTTCCAAAGGTTAGTAAAAACTTTGCTATTTGTCAAAAATAGAGCAAGATTTTATTCACGGTATAAATCAATGGCTATTTAACTAACTTTATTTCAAAAATTAATTTCCTTGAAATTCTATAAGCATTTTTTTTTTTTTTTTTTTGTCAATGAGGCGGTTGCATTGGTGGGTTAAGCCTTTTGCAGACTCGGAATATTCACCAGAACTGATGGATTTTTTTGCGGCATCATCTAGGCATCTCACGTTTGAATGTTAAAGTATGCTGTGTACTAAAGGGATAATGAATGGGTACTCAAGGGATCTCATACAGGCCACATAACCATACAACACACAAGCATGCTAACTATTTTCCCATCTTGAAAATTTGTTGACTTAACCAGAGCTCAAACCCGCGACCTTGGTCTTATGACACAGACATGTAATACCTCACAGCCATTGAACCAGCAATTCTGAGAGACTTGATACACTATTTTTTTAAATGACATCAGTCGTATGCCTTACATTTGTGGCATTCATTAAAAAGCTCAATTTACAGGAAATTAAATGGCAGGAACTCCAACCTTAAAGTTTAATAACACAATTTGATTATAGCACTTTTTTTATTTCTGTGAAAAGTAATTTGTTGCTAAATCTCGAAAATTAGATTAAAAAATGCAAAAAATATTTGTTTTTTTTTAAAGCTCAATTAGTCAATATTTTTTTTAATAAACTGTTTTATTTAATTTACTGTTTTGATGAACTTTTTATAATAAATATTGGTATTTTTGCAGTAAACTAACTGGTAAGTACAGTTAACTTGTTGAAATTAAAATAACACAATAAAGAATTGTTAGTAGCAACTTGTAGTTAAATTCTACCATTGCTTTAGTGTAATTTGAACTCGGGTTGAACAATTGAATAGTCATATGAAACAAAATATTTGTATTTTTTGCAGGAAAGTTCTGAAGAAATGAGTTCTTTGGACAATGACTCTTTTTTAAATAGCTTAGAGACGATGACAATTCAAAACTATTGGACTGACAGTTCGAAAAATACAAAAGTATAACGAAATCCAAAATTGTAACTTTACTGCTGCATTTCTACATCTCCTTCATGAAACTTATTTACTAGGTTGTGTTATATGTATTTTGTCCCAATGCTTTTAATAGATGTGCTTACATTCAAAATATATTTACAATTCTTTTTAAGAGGACACAGTACCGTCGAATTTTGTAACTTTGGCCCACACTTTTCAAGCTAATTATTTCTTAAATACTGTCTTTAAAATGTACTTTCCTTTTTTAATTATTTTCAACTTTGCCTTGACCCTATGAGTAAAAAATATTCATAAAAAAAGGTCAGTACTACATTTATGCTTGTTAGCAGGGTTTGAAATTAACGTTCGCTTGTCATGAACTAAATCTTTTAATTTGGTAACTGTAAAATAAATTTGATCGCAGTTATCGTGACTAATTTTTCAAAATGATCAATACTAACTTTTTATAGTGGTTTAAAATGATCTTGCAAAAAATAATAACTTTAAATTTTCAAATCTTCATCATTCTACTAAATTTATCAAACCATTGATATTTGTTCTAAGCATTTGGATTGGCATTTTTTCTACGTTCTTTTTCAATTATTTAAAGAAATGCTCCTAGGTAATGTGCATTTGCTCCTAGTTTTTTAGGTTAGTAGCATAGACTGCTCCTAATTTTTTTTAATCTAAATTAATTTCTGACACTGCTTGTTAGTAAGTCAAGTTACCTTCCAAGTTGCCCCATTTGACTGTACCCAACAACACTTTTTTTACTTTGTAATGGTTGATTATCTTCACTTCCAATCAATCTCCTGCACATGTAATTTTTATATAAACATATTTTTCAAGCAAATATACATATGTTTTGCAATGGATTTTGAAAAAAGAAAGCAATTAGTAATTGCTGGAGCTGGTATCAATTTAAAAAGAATTTGATATTTCAAGCTCTAAAAATAGATATTTTGGTTTTATGAATGCACAAATAAGCTCAGTAAGTTTTTAATAATGAACAGTCCATTTCTAACATTTTTGTAATTATTAAACATGTTTCAAAATTTACTGTTGAAAAAAAAATTAATTGGAACCGCTTCATATTCCAAGCACAGAATTGTGAACTATTTGTGTCATTGCCAAAAAAAAAAAAAAAAAAAAATTAGTTTCTAACTTTTTATATCAAAATATCTTATTTTATCAAAGATATAGGTATGTTGCGAACTAAGGCAATAAAAATGATAATTGATTATGGAATGCTTTCTTGGTATAGATGAAGAATAACCAAGATAATGCTTTAAAACTTTTTTTAAATTCCATATAATTACCAAAATTTGCACTAAACAAACATTTTAAATTATTTTTAGTTATTGTGTCCTCTTAAATATCCTACCAATCAGTATTTTTTTAACAATATTTTGTGGTGTGCTGAAGTATTTCATAATAATCAAAGTACTATTTGTTATGTTTTTAAACTACCTGTTCAATTATTTATTTTGCACGATTTAAAATCATTTACCTTCCTTGCATTAATGAAACATTTTATTATATTGTGTCTTTCAGCATGTATTATTTATTAAATAGATTTGTTCATTTATTTACGACAAATAAACTATAAAAAAATAACAAATTTTTTGTTGATATAATTTATTTTCAAAATATAAAGTGCACATTAAAATAACATAGAAATAAAATAATGCATCAATGACAACTATCCACTTTTTTTATTCAATGCTGATGTCATTTTGACCATATTTTCAATGTTATTTTCAGTTTAAAAATACATCTCCTTGATAAAAACTGTATTAGTACAAACAAATTTCTGTCGAAACTTTTTCATAAATTAAAATATTTTAGTCTTTTTGATACAAGCTTTTGTGTGTTTTAAGAGGGACTCTGTCAGACCCATAGAGCTAATTGCATTAGTTTTGAAATCACAACTTTTTTGCAAAAGAACCGCTTTGCCATGTTATTCCATTTTCACTGGGTATGGGAATCATAATAACATCAATTTAATACAAAATCGAAAAGAAAATAACCGGTTATTTAATCAATAATGGATGAAGTTTTTTTCGTTTCAAATGTGTTTCATTTTGATATGTTGATTTCCACACCTAGAGAAAAAGGTCTAACATGGCAAAGCAATATTTTTAGGAAGTTGTGATTCCAAAACTAATGCATCAGTTCTAAGGGACTGACAATCCTTCTTAAATATATAATGTAAAAGATACTTTTTACCTGTAGTTACAAAGGTCTTAAAATCATTATAAGCAATGCATATGAAAACGAAATATATATGAAGTGTGTCATGACAATTGTAATAAAATAGTCTCTATGAGAGTAATTTACAAAAATTTATCTTTGTCTAAAATCCTTCGGGATTACCACCCATTTTGAAAACTCTTCTAAATTTAAAAGTAGATTTTAGGGCCCCCTAAAGCCTTTGAATGTCATCGATACCCAAAAAAAGTCAGAATTTGTACAATAAGACCATACAAAGCCAAGATAGATTAATTAAGAAATGTTTATATTAAGGAAAAATAAAGGGTAAAAATCTTGGTAAAACATTACTATAGTATAGTTGTGTTGCAATGAACGCTCCCTAAATTTTTCAGAAATTTGAGTAGAACCTAGACTTTCTTTCATATAAAATTCTTAAAAGGGTGTTTCATTGCGAAAAAAGATGTTTCCTAGAAAATACACAAAGAACTTCAATTCAAATAGTTATTCTCCATTTGCATAAAGTTCACTGTGAAATGTCCGCTCACTCCAGTATAGGGCGGGTTTCTTGGGTATCTCTGAAGGTCCGCTGTGACACGTAATTGCGATTAAAAGCGAATACGAAGCACACTGCAAACTGAAAAAGAAAAATCATTTTTCACCAATGACTTCTACATAGACATTAACCTCTTAAGACCCGTGCAAAATCCTACTCGTATATTCTTAATCTTAACATACTTTTCAAACAAATATAATGCTAAAAAGTATGTTTTTCAAGGACATTTTTTAAAAAATTTGGTTCATAGTTCCTTAGGGACACACCTTAAACTCTAAAAATACACATTTTTTTTGTGCTATAAATGCAACAAAAAAGGCCGTATCACTTATTTTAGTTGATAGTTAACAGATTATTTTAACATTGTTTTCAAGGCAAAATGCCTTTAAAATTAACTGCCAAAAGAACTTTTAGAAAATTGAAAAAAAAATTTAAATATTTTTTTTAAGAACTCTAATATCGTATTGACCCTCGTTCAACTTCATTTTATATAGAAATAAGGGACTGATACCTGTAATCAAAGGCTGAAAACTGACACTCGAATCTTCTATAGGACCAGGTCAATTTCGGAGCTAATTAACGTGTTAATTGTTTGTGGGGAGGCTTTAAAAATTTTCCCCAAATGGGGGCGCCAGGTCGCAAGAGGTTAAAACCTTGCTCTATCGCGCACTTTCTGAATTAGAACGTGGATTAAAAGCTGACTCTTATTTCAAGCTACATCGAGGGACTGTCCGAGGATTTGTTTGAAGAAAAAAAAAAAGGTCTTTCTATGGCTAGTAGAGTTTTGAAAAAAAAATAGACTTTGATAGCACATTTGTGATTCATGTGAACCAGGATAAAAATTTGGCTTGCCCTCGAGCGGACTTCAACATGAAATCCGCGCGGGGTTTTCATAATTTGTCTCCTCTTGAAAGTGTGCGAGAGCGAACGGTTTTACTATCTCTAATGCAACTATGCAGGAAAACACCACAAATCCAGACTTCCATTATCAAATAAATCCGGGCATTTTTTAAAAAATCTTTTTGTAAAGTTACAATGAAGATTAGTATAATATTTGCGTGCATTGGAAATATGCAAATGTTCAAAATACTACAAAAAAAAAACCTTGAAAGAAATTAACCTTTGGTTGCATTGTTAAAAATTAAAGTCCCATTATTTGAATTGCTTAGCTTATTCGGCTCATTTGAATGAATTTTTACTTACAATGAGTGCTTCCATTCCAAGTAAAATATAGGTCGATATTCCAATGCCCAAGGAAGGCAGTACAAAACTGGCTGTCAAAGAACCGGAGAAACATCTGCGAGAAAAATGGTAAAGAATTTAAATTTTTGTTTATTTTTCAACGTAGCTGCTTTATTGACTCCTAAGCGAGGCGGCCATAAGCCTCTCAGTTCTGGGTAATATCCCAAAACTGAGAGCCATTTTTCTGTGGCACCATCTGGATGAGTAGATAATGATTTTGACTCTCAGATAACAATATGAATTTCAGATAATAACAAATCTGAACTAGCTGCGGATGTTAAAGTTTGCCGAGAGAACCCAGGCCAATTGAGTACCCAAGGGGCCCTATACATGCCACATAAACATGTGACATGCGTGCCCAAGATTTTCCCATCCAAAAAATCTGGTGACTCAGCCGCGGCTCGAAACTTGGGCTCACGAGACGAACATGTAATTCCTCTCAGCCACTGAGAATTTAAATGTAGTACATCCCCATGTATGAATCTCGTGTGATATTAATTCAACCAAACCAAAAACTTTTTTCCAAATGTAAGTTTTAAGAGAACCCGGCAAAACTCACCCTAACAGCGATCCACAGGCAAGTATAGTGGGGACGATAAGAGGATATTTATTTTTTCTAGAATGAAGCAAAATTAAACTTAAGATAATAATTTTAAATGATAATGAAACTTATTATAATTATTCGAAAATGAATTTACTATTTAAAAAAATGCACTATTTAAAATTCAATAATTAAAATGTGTTAAATATTCATACATTTAAAGTTATCATCTTTCGATGCAAGTAATATCATCAATGAATGAAAAGCATATCGTAAGTTGTAGCAAACATTAATGTTGTATTAATATAATATTTCTCACTAAATTTTTGGTATGATATAATTACAATAAGAGTACTTAATGTTGTGTTTCTAGAATATATGTCCTACTAAGACTCTATAAATACCTTTTTTTTTTAGAATTTTTTAATAGACTGATCATTATGTATATCTTTAGGCTACAAACAAAATATAAAACAATTAAAAACGAGGTAAATCATTACCTCAAATCTATTCTAGCCGCAAAATTTACGCATGCCAGTTTTCCACCTGTACCTAGTCCATTGAGAAGAAGCGCAATCGACACGTAGAGAAGAGTTCTAAAATGAAAACACACCTATTTAGTTCATTTAATATAAAGTTTTGATAATCAGTAATCTACGTTATAAGTCGGGACCGCTCCCAGTTTGTTCGGATAATACTCTCAGTCAAGTCACAACCAAACAAAAGCGTCTGCCTTGAAACATGTACAAATAAAGCGTTTTCAGATTTTACTATATATTTTTCAGACATATGGTACATTTCCGCGGAAACGTGACTCAGAAATTTATCATCCCCGAGATCGATGCAAATTTGAATTAAAATTTGTGTGTGTGTATAGGGGTAGGGGGGGGGGGGGGGGGGGGGGGAGCATAGCGTCGGAATTCGGAAGGAAAGAAAAAGCAATCGCAAACAGTTCGGGATGTTCAAAGGAGTTTCGCGATGTTACGATCGCCGGAGTTTCAGGATAGTTAGATCGCCGGAGTTTCGCGATGTTATGATGCCGGAGTTCCGCGATGTTATTATGATCGCCATAATTTCGCGATGTTATGATCGACGGAATTTCGCGATGTTATATTATTGTTATTATGATCGCCGGAGTTTAGCGATGTTACGATCGACGGAGTTTCAGGGTAGAAGGATCGAATTCGTTTCACGATTTTCTAGATTTCAACTAAAAGCTAAATTTTGTTTTAATTTGGAGCAAACTGCAGGTAACATTTAGAATAAATTTCATTGGAATACATTTTATATATTGCTGCTTATTACATATATAGTTAGTTTAATTATTTTTTACTTATTATTTAAATTGTTCTTATACTTTATCTGATTAGGAATTATATAGTTAAGCCAATATTATCTTGTTAATATCTTATTTTGGTATAAAAGTTAACTATTTGTTTTATTATTAGTACGAAAATCCATCGTTCGTATCAAATCGAAATATTTGTGCTATCGTAATTTCTATAAGGAAAAAGTTTCAGCTTTTTTTTTCTTCAGCTCGTACCATGTCTGATTTTTCATTGGTTTTTTTTTTTTTTAAATCATAAGTTATCATTTTAATTACCTTAACTTCATATTATAAAAGACTTGTTACGCTTAGATGCATTTACTTACGGATCCATGTTAGTAAACGGAGCCGGTCCTATCAGAATGAGGGAAGCAAATACGAAAAGACATGAGATGCAAATTAGAAGAACACTGTTCACCTGCAAAATAACAAGTAGGTTTGTAACAGAATCTGTCACACAGATAGCTTCCACATAACATTTGTGTTCAACAGGAAAAAAAGGCGCCAAACACAATATTAATTATATATTTAACATTTTACGCGCTAAATTTGGATGGTTTCATTTATTCTATTTCGAAAATTCAATAATTATTTCTTATCGTTTGCTAAATTAATTTATATTTTAAAGAATAAATATGAAATCTTCCACACTTTTAACCCTCTAATGCATGCTGTTGCCGTTTTTGGCAACAAGTAACATAATCCACTTTATTCTATTAAAGTAGAGCTCCCTCTCCACAAATTTGTGTTTTTTTCATCTATTGCATTCCATTTTGGAGTTTTAGTTACTAATAATCCTCATAGATGACAGTAGTAAAAGTGTATTCAAAATTAAAGAGTGAGGTTATTAACTGTTGTGAAATTACGTTTTTGGCAGTATTCAAAGTTCAATAATTTTAGTACTAAATACAAATAAATTGTTTTGAAAAATTAATAATAGTTAAAGAGGGTTATTTTGAAATATATTTAGTAGTTTTCTAGTCATATTATCAAAATTTGAATTTTGTAGTTGGTTTTTGTCTTATGGAAAAATTAAAAAAATTGACATTATTTAAATTCTAATGCAGTTAAAAAATTTTCAGTATTTTTCACATAATGTATGAGTGTTAAAGATACATATATATTTTTTCGGGATGAAAAAAAAAATCATACATTAGAGGGTGAAGTATAGAACCGAAAAATTTCATATATGAACTAACAAACAAAGAATATCTTCGTGAAATATATTTGACGTCTTTCTAACTGATTAATGTCTCAAAAAGAATTTTCTTTTCATTTATTATTTTTGACCACTTGTGTGTAGCATTTGTAGTTTAGGGTATGAAAGTGAGTGACAGTCGGATGGACAGACAGACGGACTGAACGATTATTATACCTTCCACTTTTTACGTTAGAAACTTAGTGTGGAAGCTAAAATGCTCATGTATGAGTGTTTTCTCAATAGATAGTGATTATTTGCCTTAGCTCTTTGATAACATTTTTTGTCTCCATCGGCAATCTGGCTTTTTTTTGTGGCCCTTCTCGCATTTCAAATGATCAAAATTGTGAATAAAAATTGGCGCATTGTGAATAAAAATTGGGCACATTTTTTGATGAACACAAGGACACCTATTCGACTATATTAAATTTTTACTTATGTTGTCAAAGCATTTTTTTAAATCCGAATACATTATTCTCTTTCAATACGGAATAACTTCCATCTTTTCACTCTGGAACTGGAAGCTCAACTAGTTTGTGAAAGATTTATTTTTTCTTGAAGTGAATAGCGAGTGTTCGCAAATAAAAAGAGAGAAATAATAATTACTTACTCCCTTTTTGGTGACCCATTGAAAAATTGGAGCCGAAATACCACAGACAAAAGGTGTTACGGAATATAGTGCTCCGATGAAGATTTTATTCAAATGGAACTGAAATATGAATTAAAAAAAATTATATTTAAATTGTGATATTTTGATGCATTTTTGCTAATAGAAAAATATAAACACATAAACATTTCTTATTAGTTTTAAAGTCAATGGTGATCATGTTAGATAACATAATTGTAAATAGAGGGTATCTTACGTATTTATATATAATTATTTGAAATTATTTTATAATTATAATTATTTGAGTTACAAATGAGAAATTGTAGAATGAGTTAATAATAGGGTAACATTTTGGAAACATAATATTGTCTGGCTTCCGTTTTTAAAAATTTAAGACAGAACCTCCGTCTTGAATTTAAATTGAATTTTTAAAAAGAGAGACATTGCTAACGAAGGGATTTTTTCGTAATTTACTTATAAAAAAGTTTATACCGGCCAATACACCCTGTAGAATATAAGTATAGGTTTTCCTATGCATGTAATTAATGTTATTATTTGAAGCATTTTAAAAAAATAGTTACCCATGAACCCACGTTTAAATAAAAAAAATTCAAATCATTAGAAAAAGCTCAATTCTAACTTAATTCGAAAAAAAACCGTATTTTTGTCTTCATCGATCTTCATCAATCATTTTCGATTCACAACATTTATGTTTGCAGTGCATAAGAAACTTGACTTACCTGCCTGCCTATTACTGGTGTGCCAGCTTAGAACTGAAGAAAACTGTGAAAGCCCATTACTTTAACTTTACGGTTGACATGTATCTGAAATAAACAGCAAGCATTTAGTAATTAGCTAACTGTAAATGTCTAAGGTACGTTGACTATATGTTTACACTGTTAAAAATTGTGGTGCAAGATTCTAAAAGGTTAATCCTGGAATTTCTAGCTGCTACTACTATTTCTAGCTTTGACTTAACACTTTTTGATGTATCAAAGTTATGGTTTTACAGCAGAATTGGCAGATTCACTCTCCAGATAGTGGTGGCTGATAGAAAATTTTCGGATTTTCCGGTACAAACTAGCACCAAATTGTTTAACAGTGTAGAACGATGATTAAACAAATTGAAAAATAAATGAAAAAATCTTATTCAAAAGAGCTTTTAGGTGCATTCAAATCAAAAATACCGAATTATATTTTCGCAACTGGACTGTAATACTAAATCAACGGTATATGTTTATGGGCTTTCACGTTTTACCGGCACACCAGCGACAGGCCAATACAACCAAGATCCCATGGCCTTCTTAAGCTGAATGACGTCACATCAATAGACCGATTTATGAAATTTTGACCAAATGGCCGCTTAATTAAAACTAGAGGTGTATAACACTAATCGATTTTCAATTAACACGCAATAAATCAATGCATTTAAAGGTATTATACCCTATAAAGTGATGTCAATTTCTTTAGAAGGTGTACTAGGTTCTCGTGTATCAAATTTGAAGCCCATAGCTCACTTAGTTCAAGCTGTAGAGTGGTTTCAGACAGATTTGAAACAGTAAAGTTCGAAAGCCACTTTTGACGAATTCCCCTCTAATCGTGTCGAAACACAAAATATCCCTTTCGGAATTCTCGACCCCATATGAAGATCCAAGGGATGAACCTCTTGATTGCATAGGTATCTTCCCGTAATCAGATCTGCTTGGCGAACGTTATCGGTAGAAAACTGGTTTCTCCCTTGCTTTTTCTCTCATGGTACAGACAAGGGACTCGTGTTTGACGTGAATCAAGGTGCCATGAAAGGAGAAACCGGTTTCTTTACATCAATTTAGGCGATGACTCGTTAAAGATGCCTGATGCAGACACATTTCTATGCAATTAAGGGGTTTTGTCCCCTGTAATCTTCATATCGTAATGATTTCATTACCGTGTATTCAATAGTGGGTAATTGAAAGAAAAAAAATCATCCAAACAGAGTATTGCTTAAAACTTCCAAATTTCCCCACTTCAGTGACGTCACTCAGCTGAATAGGTAGGCCTTGTGATGTAAGTGGCATTGGTTCGACAAGCAACACAAATACAAAAAGTTAAAAAAAAAATGACTTACTTGCTTTAATGTTTACTTACTTGCCTCAAATAAGGTTCCAAAGCCACAATTAGGAAACCGGTGTAGTTTAGAGTAGTAAAAACCACCAAAAAATATATCAACATCCTGGGATTCCTCATCCACGACACGATCGGCATTTCAGCATAACTCAACCTCGCATCTAAATCAACAATAATGTGTACTCTAAGCAAAAGTGATGAAAGTTTAACGACTATTTTAAATTGAAAATGATGAAAAATATTAAAAATCCGGATGATACTTGAGAATTATGTACAGGGTGGTGCAAGTAAAAGCGGCCGCAGCGTAGAGATAAGAATACGACAGAAATGTTGCCAAGTCAAAAACCAATGCAAAAACAGGTTTGCTAACTGATGCTATTGACCGCTTCAATATTAAGCCCAGACAAACGCTTGGCGAATTATTTGCCGGCAACTGCGCTATGGTTTGAGAAGCTAGTTGAAATGAAATATAGACAAGGTTGTAGAGCTGATAAAAAAAAGTTCCCACTAGTGAATATTTTGGTCGTTATTTAGCCTAGGGAATCGGAATTTTTAATACAAAACGGTCTAAATCTTAGCAAGACACAAAATTTGCATTACGCCTTCATACAATACGAACAAGGGTCTGAACTCGCCACTAGTCTATGGACAGGTCTAATGTGAAGCTAATCCGATGCAACCAAAGCAAAAACAGGTTTCAGGCGGCTTCAAGAGTTTTTCTCGTCAAGCATTTCAACGTATTCCTATCTCTTGACCGGGGCCACTTTTATTTGCACCACCCTGTATAAAACAATTCAATGGGCATATAACGCGTGAACATCATAATTATTTAAATTGCGATTTTTTTAAAAGTCCACAGGAAGCTGTTAGTGGCTGATTAATGAAATTGATTTGTGGATAATTATATATAATTGATACTCATAAATTTTATATATTCCCCTGAGGTTTAAAGACGTATAAACCCGTCACTGACATTTGGGTTTTCCAGCAATACACAATAATTTTTCAAACATTATAAATTTATAGTTTTACTAAATTTGAAGTAGGAAAAGTCATTTATAATTATCTGCTTGAGAAATATAATTTCAAAAATTTAAATAATACATATTGGTTAGTTAGAGAGAGAGAGAGAGAGAGAGAGAGAGAGAGAAAACTTAAATTTAATGCAGTGAAAACAAGTTTACACTTCAGCCAATTTTCTCCCTCGCGGAGGGATATTACATAATTGTCCAAGGGTTATGACAAATGACAGTGGTTGCGCCCTCTAGAAGGGAGAGTGTAGGCTTTATAGCCCATTCCCCAGCTCGCCAGAAGAGACAGTCCAAGAGACACACAAAGAAAGACGACACAAACACATAGACAAATAACAACATTTATTGACGGTCACAAACATCCATGCCTGACCGGGATTCGAACCCAACCCCAGCAGCTCCAAAGGCCAGCATCGTAACGATTGAGCCACCGGGGCGGCTGTCCAAGGGTTAAGTTAGGTTTGAATTGAATTATCGTCGCACTAGAAATTGTCCCAGGTGGAAATCGCTTAAAAAAGTTCCATAAACAAGTAACGCAACTAATTTACATTTAGAAATAATGAAAAAATATTTAAAATTATATATGGAAGTTGAAACAATACCTGGTTCAGGAAGAAATATGGCTACTGTTACACCAACTAAAGCAAATGCTGTGCCGAATATGTAAAAGGGTATGCTGAATCCTAAAAACTAAAAGTTTGAAAGTGATTTATTAAAAATCATATTAAAGAAAAACATTTCCAAATAAGTTTTTAAAAAAAATAGTTTATTTCAATTAAAAACAAGTATTAATTTTAGTAAACATATAAAATATGCAAAACATATAAACAAGTACAAATAAAATTTATTATTTTCTAACTAATATGAATATCATCAACGCAAAAAAACCCTCGTTTCTAAAAATATTTTTGAATATAAGTTCTATATTCATTTTATTATAAATTTCTACAGAAGGTATTCAAATACGTTTAATGTATGTTTTTGAGTTAATCTCACATTTTTTAATAGCATTCCGTGTAACTCCGTTTTATTTTATTAATAATTTAATTAAATACTGCAACCATGAATTATCATACTAAAGATTGCCACAGTTCTTATTTGCATTGTTTAAATATGATTTAGGTAAAATTTTCTTTTACTTAGTTGTTTTTCAATTAAAAATCGACATTTTGCGCGTGGAAGGGGGATAGTATACTCTTAAAAACGAACGAGCGATTTTAACTCAGTCTGATTAATTTTCACTCCTCCAGTCTGGAAAATGTACTCCTGGAGGAGTGGATCCTTTGTGTGTTAAACCTCCTACTGGATCACTCCAAACGAGTGATTTTAACTCAGTCTGAGTTAATATTTATTCCTTTTCAGTGTCGAAAATGCATTTCTCCAACTGGAGTGGATTTCACTCTTTTGTTTAAAGAGTGTATACTTACATAATTTATTGCTTCGCCGCAAACACATCCGACTGCTAATCCGAGAATCAGGACTACTTGTACTATTCCCTTCAAGAAAAATTGTAAATGGATTAAGATCTTCTTAAATTGAATTCCAAGGAACTTACAAAATGCGCTCGTTTTAACCCTTTAAGTCCCAATGATGCCATTGGGCGCATCATCATGCTTATGATCATAATTAAAGCAAATAATAGGACTTTCATCTATTGGGATGAATAAGAAATGTTTTCTAATAGAAAAAGTGTGAAGAATCGAATGATGTGCTTTTTGATGTCATAAATGGCTATAGACCATCAGAAAAAAAAAATCTGAAATGATGATGCCAAATTGTCATTGGGACTGAAAGGCTCAGTAAGCACTGAAAGATTCACAAGTATCTGACATTAATTGAAGAGCTTAGTAGTAGAAAGTGACACTTTTAAAAAAAAAAACGAATCGAGATTTTTGTCAATGAACGTATTACTAACTTCGTTGATGATAACAAGTTCCCCTCTTTCATAAACTTTAAGTTTAGCATATTTTTTACGGAGTTTGCAAGTACTATTTTTAACAGATCTGAGTGCAAAGGAAAATTTCAAAGCCCATTTTCACCTTTTTGTCACTTAGCGCGTTCTTTCACTAAGCTCTTCAATTGCCGGTCCACTGGCGCAATGGTTAGTGTACTAGCTTTTGGAGCTGCTGGGCTCGGGTTCGAATCCCGGTAAAGGCATGGATGTTTGTGTTTGTCAATGAATGTTGTTATTTGTCTATGTGTTTGTGGCGTCCTTCTTTGTGTGTCTCTTGTGACTGTCATTTCTGGCGAGCGGGGTAATGGGCTATATAGCCTACACCCTTCCCTTCTAGAGGGTGCAATCACTGTCATTTGTCATTTGTCAAGCTCTTCAATTGTAAACAAAAGTCCTTACACTATTTCTCCCTGTTTTTTCCGTCACTTGAGAAAAAGTTTTGAGAAAAGTAGATGCGAGCAAAAGCGCTACTCCCATTCCTTCGATGACTTGGATTCCATAGGATAAAATAATGAATGGAATTTTTTCAGAGACCAGAGCCAATGTCCTGTTATGAAGAAAAAAGGCAAAACAAATTTATTTTTCATTTTTAGTTCCTTACAAGAAAATCCCCAGTTTTATTAACAATTTTTTTAGCGCCTTCTTGGAGCGGGGATTTAAAGCTTCATGCCACAGAGGTTGCTGTCGCTATTTAAGTCCTCAACCAGAGATTCTATTTCTAAATTGGATCGTTTAGAATCTCAGGTTGAGGACTTAATAATAATTTTTAATAATAATAAGTTTTAATAATACTAATTTTTAATAATACTAATTTTCAATAATAATAATTTTTAATAATAATAATTTTAATAATAATAATTTTTAATAATAATAATTTTTAATAATAATAATTTTTAATAATAATATTTTTTAATAATAATATTTTTTCGATGCAAAAATAGTTGGAACATAAAATGTACTTCATGATGAATTTATTTTCGTTAACGTTTTGAAACCCAATACTACTTTATGTTTTGAAACCTAATACTACTTTAATAAAAGCCCCACTATCATCTTTTTTCCCTCAAACGATTAATGAAAAGCAAAACAACGGTCATTTTAATGGGACTTTTATAAGTACCTTCAGGATATAACTGTTTGAAGCATGATAACTAAAGGGAAACTTTTCTGAAGAATTTACTCGACGTTTGTTGACTTCAATGCTGTAAAACCTAACGAGTCAATCAAAAAGTTCCACCTTTCCCTAATTTTCTCCGAATCCAACAATAAAAGGTAAAATGGAGGTCTTGTAAGTGATATACTTATCAGAGGGATTGTCAGTCCCTTAGAGCTAATGCATTAGTTTTGGAATCACAACTTCCGCAGAAGTACTGTTCTGCTATATTAGCCCTTTTCCCCCAGGTATTGGAATCAACACAATGTCAAAATGAAACAAATTCGAAACTAAAATGGTGTCTAGCTGTTTAGTTATATTTTCGGAAGTTTTAAAAAATATATATACAGCAAATGGCGACAACTTATTCAATTAATAATTATATTATCGGATGTTATTTTCTTTTAAATTTTGTTTTAAATTAATGTTAAGATGATTTCCATACCTGGTGAAAATTTGATAACACGGCAAAGCAATTCCTCCGCAAAAGTTGGGATTTCAAAACTAATGCATTATCTCTATGGGACTGACAATCCCTCTTAAGTACCGTCAGTAGATAAAGGGTTAACCCTTTTACTTCTAAAACGGCCCAGGCGCCCGTACTACTAAGGATTCGACAATGATATACCTAGGACATATTACGCGGAAGCAAAAATCCAGCTTAGCTAAAGTGTTAATAAGTCAATGGATGTTCCATACGTACCCAAACAACACTTTGCAAACTGCGATCATGAAGACGCTCATGGATATGGACTGTCTGCAGGTAATGGAAGGCACCTGTAGGAAGAAGATGCACCAGTAAATTAGTTCCCTTATTGTTAGGCAATGCTAAAACTGAATTTTGTTGTGTTAATGTTTCTAATGTCACTCAGTAACCGAGTCCGGAGTAGAGAACTATCCGATTTTAAGGCGAAGTGGGAGGGCTTCCGTTTTTATTGAGCGCCACAAGGGAGGAAGTCCGACTTTTGCTTGTCAGCATGACACATTCGTTTTACAGGAAGGTCCCTTTCACTCATTTATTCTCACTACAATATCGGAATTTTAATTCAGATCAAAGGCCGATAACCCTCTGATCTGGTACTCCCAAAGATATTAATTTGGTATGGGAACATGGAGGATTTTGTGACCACGACATATTTAACGTGAACCAGCCACCATTAGAAACACGGCGGTCGTCGGACGAATGCAAGCGTCGACCCAGCAGCCATCAGAATTGCGAGCACCGCCGAGGACAGAACCAACAACCCTTCCGATGCGAGCACGACGCTTCACGCGACTGAGCTACGGCGGCTCAAAAAACTGGGGTTTGAACTTGTTTAGCATATTAGCTAAAATTAAAAAAATAAGTTTAAGTTCTCTCCAAATGATTAAGGAACAATCGGGCTTATTCCTTCCACCCTCATCTCTGTTTATTTTGGCATTTTATGCCAACACACACACACATATATATATATATATATATATATATAATATATATATATATATATATATATATATATATATATATATATATATATATATATATATATATATATATATATATATGTGTGGATGCCATCATATATTCGCGAAATGAGATTTCTTACCGTATTTTGAGGGGGGGGGGGGGAGACATCGCAGCTTAAACACTGTCTATTGAATACTAGATAAATGAAACACATCAGGGAAGTTTATGAGATCATTAAAATCCCAAGAAGTTCTGATAAAAAAAATTAACCTACATTTCTGTTACCTTAATATTCAGAGAAGATGAATGTTAATATGGAGAGGGGCGAGGCAGACTAACCGACAGAAAGTATAATATAGTTTTCAGATGTCAGATATTTCAGACGAAAAATTATATTCTTAAAAAATCGCACAGTTATGAACGGGCGACAAACTAACGAACGTGTAGACAAACATGCAAAAATAATAAATGATTAGTCCCAGATGCTAGACCTTTTAAAAATAAAAAAAAATATTTTTCACAAGTGTTTTTTATATATTTTAGAATGGGCTGCTAGTAATTTAAACGTAAAAGTGTATTAACGCCAGCTCTTAAAATAAACTTTTTCTATGGTCTATTTAGTCACACATTCACAAGTAAAGTCAATCACAAGGAGTCAATACTAGTGTATGGTTGCTTTATAAAAGGTGCAACATTGTTTTCTCTGAAATAATTTTATTACTACTTCGTAATATAAGTAATTGGATTTAATTGTTTCCTTATTAAGTGTAATTAAGGTTTTCAAATTTGAAATATCCTATATCGAGTTAGTTTCAAGTTCTAATTAGCAATTTGTACAGCTGTGGAAATAAAAAAGTACCCACTAGTGATTATTTCTGTCGTTAGTCATCCTATATAATCGGACCTTTTTGACTTTGTAAAAATAACGTTTTAAGCTAAATGCATAACACAAAATTTGCATAAGGGACCGTCTTCATATCAAAAAGGTTACCAACTTTAAAATTTTCAATAGCAACACCAATTTTTGAGTCCATATTTCAAATTTATGACATATTTTAACCCTAACTACCAAGTTTTATTAGTTTTTAAGCATTATTAGAGGGGTTAGAGACATGCAAAGTTTTAGTGCCATAATGTTAAAGGAGTTGCACATAAAAAACTATCCCAATCTATAAATAATTAAGATAATGAAACGAAATTTTTACTGAAAAGAAATTATAATAACCCAAACAAAATGCATTCAATATTGAGGTACTTAAATAAATTTTTGTATTTTTTAATAATTATTAAATTAATTTTTAAAAAAATATATGAATAGAAACCCCTTAATATTTTTACAGAAATAAATTTAAGACAGGAAATTTAAGCGAAATCCCAATTTTTAAAAATTTCTATTCATAATTTGCTGAGTAAATCACAAAATACTTTTTAATTACCCTTTAGGGGACTGTGTATAAGATTACACGTGTAATTGATAAATAAAGACGGCCTTGCATGCATGCTTGCTTGTCATTTTAGAGAGGGTCCCCAACTGGTCCACAAGTGATTCGATTGAATAACTCGTCAAATATTCATCCAAATGTAACAAAAACTTAGATTTAAAGGTTTTCGAGAGTGCTTAGCATTTGTAAGTTATTAAATTGGGGTGTTGCTATTGGAAATTTCAAAGTTCATAACATTTTTAATATGAAGACGTCCCCTTATGCAAATTTTGTGTCATGCAATCAACCCAGAATGTTATTTATTTACAAAGTCAAAAAGGTCCGATTCTATAGGATGACTATCAGCCGAAATATCCACTAGTGGGTACTTTTTTATTTCCACAGCTGTACCCATTAATAAAAAATTGTATATGTACTGCTGAAAAAGCTGTACATAATGTCATATGTAACTATATTACGGTTTCAAAAAATTCCAACCATGAAAAAATGCACCAAAAAATATATATTTTTTAATTATTATAATACAGACTTTATTAAAATCACAGTTCTTCTAATTCTGTAAAATTGGTATTAACTAGTTAGAATAACGAATATTCAATAGATACCATTCGGCAGGCAATAGGGTAAAATAGGAGGGATGCTGGGAAGGTAACAGCCATTACTGGGCCGTAGAGGTAGATTTTGAAGCCATGAAGCTTTGCCTGTAATGGGAATAACGTCACATCAATACCGAATACATTATGAAGATGAAAAATATTCAAACAGAGTTTTTTCTTTCAGAGTTTTTTTTAACTTTTTTCTTCGAAATTTCTATAAAGTAAACGTTAAATTACTGTATATCCATGTCCACGAAAAATTGAAGATATAACAAAAGTTTCGCTATAAATATAAAAACCCCATAAAAACTAGGGGTGTATAACACCCCAACGAACAATACCCCTTGTATAGTGAGTGCACGTTAAATATCCTTCTAAGTCCAAACGCTGCGTACGATTTTGCCATTTCGGTTGCGTTCGGTGCCTACTCAAGTGTCGGCTCATCACTTGATTGTGGTTCTAAAATACGACGGCCTTCACCAATAGCCCTCGTGTAGCTCTAGTGCGACAATATAATTCAAACTAAACTAAAAATTCTTGTATTGAATAACTCCCACTTTTAGGCCGCTACAAAACGGGAATTAATGTGGAGTTCATTTTTAAACAGGTAAGCAAACAACTGAACTAAAATTTGTAAAGAAAACTTCCCCTTTAACAATCTATTGTTTTCCAATTAGTCTTTAATGAATCCTATTTTATAGCCTCATCCCTCATCCGAAAAATAAGTCTTTGTCGTTGAACTAAATTATTTTCTTTATAATATCTTATGATTTCATCTAAGCCCATTATTTTGCATTAGGAAATATAATTCTACGATTTAATTTTCGAAATCTATTGCAATATGCTAAATGTTGTGACTCGAGATAATGACATTAATGAAGGTGTTCAAACACAGGCCGCAAAATATAAACTTTCCAGACATGCGGCTTAGGAAACAGTTCTTGCGCAAGACAAACTTCTATAAGTTTATGATGGATAAACAGTGCCAGCATTTGCCACCTAGTAAGCAGACAAATTGAATACAAAATGTTGGTATCTATTTCATGTTGTGTATTGTTCCTCTTCGGATTATCTTCGGAAATTGGTGCAAGTGGATCCCAATGTGACGATCCAGCTGTTGAAAAGTTCGCCGCTTCCCTGTACACAGCTCTGTTGATCAGTCTCGACCCAGATACCATCTTCAGTCTCGAGAAGCCTGGAAAAGAGGCCTCTCACGTATTCTACGATGTGATCTACAAGGACCTGTCCAGCCGCCATCTCTGCAACGCCCACTACGTGGCCAAGGCTGTGGCCGACACCGTGGCTTCGTACGACACGTTCCATGTGTCGAGGTATCTGGCAGGCAGAGGGATCGTCGTGGGTTCATATCTGCTTCAGAGTGGCGTCCTGTCCTGTGACAACGCGGTCGATTACGCTCTGGAGTATTTCAAGTTGGTGATCACCATCTTGAACGAGTTGGACCAGGAGAGGTTCGATTCGTATGTGATTGCCCTCAGCAACGCGGTCGTGGACTATCTCGAAGAACTCAACTTGGAACCGCTAGAAGAGTCGACTGCTGATTTAGCTATTATATTTCGCCAAAAATTCTTGCAGACTGATTAAATTTATACTCGACTCGATGCAAAATATTGTAAAAGGTATTCTGTGTCTCAATAACAGAATTACATTAAAAAAGTAGTTACTGTTTTTATAATGTGACTCACTAGAAGGGGAGCAGTGCTATTCTATACGAAAACACTGACTACCGCAACAAATTTCGGAGGCCTTTTTAAGAAAAATTTTGCGTATGATCGACCGTATAATACAGGGTGAGGCAAACAAAACCGGCCCCGAGGTGGAGATAAGAATGCGACAGAAATGTCGCCAAGTCAAAAACTAATACAAAAACAGGTTTGCTAACTGAAGCTATTGATCGCTTCAATATTAAGCCCAAAAAATCGATTGGTGAATTATTTGCTGGCAACTACGCTATGGTTTGAGAAGCTAGTTGAAATGAAATATAAACAAGGTTTGTAGAGCTGATAAAAAAAGTTCTCACTAGTGATTATTTCGGTAGTTATTTATCCTAAAGAATCAGACCTTTTTGTTTTGGTAATTCATCACATTCTCAATTGATTGCAAGACACCAAATTTGCATTATGGAACGTCTTCATACAATGCAAACTAAGATCTTAACTAACCACTTATCTATGAGTAGCTCTAATGTGATAAGCTAATCCGATCCACCCAATGCAAAAACAGGTTTAAGGCGGCTTCAATAATTTTTCTCACCAAGCATTTCAACGTATTCCTATCTCTGGGCTGCTTTTATTTGCCTCACCTTGTAGTTCTCAGATACATTGGTAGGAGATGCAACTTTAGATTAAAAAGTACAAGTTGAAGCAAATAATAGTGGCCCCGGTCTAGAGATAGGAATACGTTGAAATGGCGAGAAAAACTCTTGAAGCCGCCTGAAACCTGTTTTTGCATTGTTGTATCGGATTAGCTTCACATTAGAGCTACTCATAGTCTAGTGGCGAGTTCAGATCTTGGTTCTTATTGTGTGAAGACGTCTCATAATACAAATTTTGTGTTTTACAATCAATTTAGAATGTTTTTTATTTACAAAAACAAAAAAGGTTCGATTCTCTATAGGATAAATAACGATCAAAATAATCACTAGTGGGAACTTTTCTTGATCAGCTCTACAAACCTTGTTTATATTTCATTTCAACTAGCTTCTCAAACCATAGCGTAGTTGCCGGCAAATAAGTCGCCAAGCGTTTGTTTGGGCTTAATATTGAAGCGATCAATAGCTTCAGTTAGCCAAACTGTTTGTGTATTGGTTTTAGACTTGGCAACATTTCTGTCGCGTTCTTATCTCTAGACCGGGGCCACTTTTGCTTCCCTCAGCCTGTATTAAAACTATTGAATGTTGCATAGTGTAATTGAAGGGGTAGTTGATTTGAGTTGAATTATCGTCCGGACTTTAGAGCACATTAAACACGTTCACGACGGGGTGACCCACACTTAACTGTTCCATGGGGAGGTGTGACCCACGGGTCACGCTTTTAACTATCCCATGAGGTGGCGTGCATCACAGGGGGTCGCTTGTTTTCAGAAAAGTTCGTTAAGGAATAAATGTATTTTATTATTTCTCAACAGGTATATATATATATAAATATTGAGCTTTACAAACATTCAAAATTTTACAATGATAACAATTATTTATTTATATCTATGCAACTTTTCGAAACATTCCAAAAATTATGCGGGCTCGGCATTTACTACGCTTACAATGTGTCGTTACTTTTTTTTTCCGCGACACATAATCTACCTTGCATTTTCACTAGTTGTGATCTCGCATTAAGCGCTTTCAAACTCGCGAAGTGTTTAACCCGCCCGACGGACCGTAACAATACAAGACTGTGAAGGAAGTTACATCACATCATTTCATTAAGAAAATGAAAAATATTCAAACATTATGAATTTTTTTTTCGGAATTTCTATTAAAAAACCGTTAAATTACTGTATATCAGTGTCCACGAAAAATTTACAACAAAAGTTTCGCAATAAGTATAAAGCCTAGGGATGTAAATAAATATAAAAACTAGGGATGTTTAACACTACACAACTTTCAATTATCACTAAAAAATCGTTTTGGTGAGCTAGAAAGCAATCATAATGTCACAAAGTTTCAAATATTTTGTTTGCTTAAATCTTCTATACGTTGACAATTCATTCATATATTGAACAGCTCCCAGATCTAGGCGGCTACAAAATGTGAATTAAGGTGGAGTACATTTTTAAACAGGTAAGCAAACAACTGAACTAAAATTTAAATAGAAATTTTCACTTAGAACAATTGATTGTTTCCCCATTATTGTTTTACAATTCCTATTTTAAACTCAGTCGAAAAATCGGTCTATGCCATCCTGGGAGCTGAACCAAATTATTTTCTTTATAATATCTTATGATTTCATCTAAGCCCATATTTTGCATTAGGAAATATAATTCTACGATTTAATTTTCGAAATCTATTGCAATATGCTAAATGTTGTGACTCGAGATAATGACATTAATGAAGGTGTTCAAACACAGGCCGCAAAATATAAACTTTGGAGACATGCGGCTTAGGAAACAATTCTTGCGCAAGCCAAACTTCTATAAGTTTATGATGGATAAACAGTGCCAGCATTTGCCACCTAGTAAGCAGATTAATTGAATACAAAATGTTGGTATCTATCTCATGTTGCGCATTGTTCCTCTTCGGATTATCTTCAGAAGTTGGTGCAAGTGGATCCCAATGCGACGATCCAGCTGTTGAGAAGTTCGCCGCTTCCCTGTACACAGCCCTGTTGATCAGTCTCGACCCCGATACCATCTTCAGTCTCGAGAAACCCGGAAAAGAAGCTTCTCACGTATTCTACGATGTGATCTACAAGGACCTGTCCAGCCGCCATCTCTGCAACGCCCACTACGTGGCCAAGGCTGTGGCCGACACCGTGGCTTCGTACGACACGTTCCATGTGTCGAGGTATCTGGCAGGCAAAGGGATCGTCGTGGGTTCATTACTTCTTCAGAGTGGGGTCCTGTCCTGTGACAACGCGGTCGATTACGCTCTGGAATATTTCAAGTTGGTGATCACCATCTTGAACGAGTTGGACCAGGAGAAGTTCGATTCGTATGTGATTGCCATCAGCAACGCTGTCGTGGACTATCTCGAAGAACTCAACTTGGAATCGCTAGAAGAGTCGACTGCTGATTTAGCTTTTATATTTCGCCAAAAATTCTTTCAGACTGATTAAATTTATACTCGATGCAAAAGATTGTAAAAGTTATCCTATGTCTCAATAACAGAATTACATTAAAAAAAAGTAGTTATTGTTTTTATAATGTGACTTACTAGCAGGAGCAGTACTATTCTATACGAAAACACTGACTACCACAAAAAATTTCGGAGGAGTTTTTAAGAAAAATTTTGCGTATGATCGACCGTAATATTAGCTCCTTGTGATGGTAAAATATTTTTTAAACTTTATAGGCTTTTTATTACTTCCATCAGACCAATCGTCAAAGTTTAAATCAAAGTCAAGCTGAAAACAGAATGAGATCCCAAAAAAACTTCATGTCTTCAACATTCTTCATAAAAGAAACCGAAATTTTGGGGATACTTAACCCTTTCAGTCCCAGTGATGTCATCATGTTTCTGTTCATTATTTTAAAAAATAGGGCTGACATCTATAAGTATTAACATAAAATATTTTTTTTAATAAAAAATGTTTGAAGAATCGAATGATAAGCTTTTTGATATTATAAATGGCTATAGACGCGATCAGGAAAAAATTTCAAAAATGATGAAGCCAAATTGTCATTAGGACTGAAACTGTTAAATTCTGGGGTCATATCCCCTAGCCTAACCGCCCTTGTGGAATTTCAGGCGATAGCTTCAATCTATATGAAGCCATGTGTAACGTTAGACCTATGTTTTACAGTGAAGTTTCCGGACAGTTAATGATAAACTGAGATGTGACATTTATCATATCCAGAGGCTTTGTTTAATTTAAATTTTTTTGTTTCTTTTTAATTTTGTGTAATATAATTAAGAGTCAAGCAAGAGCATGCTTCCGTCTTAGTTTATATAAAGTGTATGATCAGTGATCATATAGTTAAGTCTTTTTTCGGGGATGCGCTGTCGAATCTAAATACGAAAGGCCTCGAATATTATGTCTCAAATACATTGGTAAGAGATGTAACTTTATATGAAATATTGAAACTAAATGCTGCATAGTGTAATTGAAGGGTGTAGTTGATTTGAGTTGAATTATCGTCCAGACTTAGGAGTATATTTGAATCGCTTATTACGGTAATGGTAATGAAATCGATTCCGGCTGCCTATTTTTAGCCTCCTTTCGGAGCTTTAACACAGCCAATAACGCTTCGTAATTTAGAACCCTGGTCAAGTGACGAGTTTAGTGACGAGTCAAGTGACGAGTCGGAAATCACCTAAGTAACAAGTCACTTGAGTGTTTTTGAAATTAAAAATTAAATTAAAAAAAAATTTGGTTGTGACTGGATTACTCGTACTAGGGCAACACATAGCAGTATTGATGTAGGAATGTGAACTTTTTAGTTTGGTCACAACCAAAAGTGTATTAAACTGATTTGTTTATTTAAAAAACGAGACAAGTGACTTGTCACTTAGGTGATTTCCGAAATAAACAAATTAACAAAACTAAGGGCTCGTTCATTGGCAATTTCTTCCAAGAGAATTTAATACACTCCTTGCCAACCTAAGTTAGATAAATAGAAATATGCTATGGAGAAGAGCCGTCCGCGGATGTAAAGAGTTCCATAAATTATTTGTGAATACATCCTGAAAACATATTAAAAACATTAATTTCGTTAAAGGTCTGATAGATTTGAATATTATTTGAGAAAATTTCGCAATTTTATCAGAATAAAAAGTGTATTTTGGTTAAATTGTATTCAAATTATTTTGTATTTAAATATTGCCTTACAAGAGTTTCCAACTAACTCACCAATCACGCTTTTCCCTCTGTTTTTTACTATTTGTTTTTACCCAAGTTAGGTTGGTACAGAGTGTACTGAATCCAATTGAACGGAACGAACCAGATCTTAGTTTTACTTCGGATACTGTGATTTGTGCAAATGCACCCTTCAATTGGTTAAATCTTTATAAATACAAACAACCTTTCGCTAGGCAGGATTTTTGTTTCCGCAAAATATGTGATAGGAATATCATT
This sequence comes from Hylyphantes graminicola, assembly GCA_023701765.1. Classification (NCBI taxonomy): domain Eukaryota; kingdom Metazoa; phylum Arthropoda; class Arachnida; order Araneae; family Linyphiidae; genus Hylyphantes; species Hylyphantes graminicola. The sequence continues at coordinate 3,515,545 of CM043115.1, read as the reverse complement.
ATCGAATCCTTGCTCGTATGGCCGCCTGGGCCATTTCAGTTGAGAAAGGGTTAATAGTTCGAAAAAAATTTTCAATGATAAATAACACAAAAAATTTCATGGTGCCCAAAACTTGCATTTAAGGGGTCATAGGACTCTTAAAAATGTGCAAAGAAGGAACTACAAAGTTTAGTTTAATCTTTCATGTAATTTTTAACTACTCAATATACAAGTATAATTTTTTTATATGTAATTCTACAAGATTTATTTAATATAAAACAAATTTTAAAATTTATGAAACTTTGGCCAAAACTAAAATAAATGACATTAAACATAAAGCTATTTGAACACAGTGGGATTAAGCTTGCGCGGCAAATTTTGTGGTCAAAATTGAAAAAATGACCAAGAAAATGACTTTATATTATACAAATATGTACAAACAAAGACTTATACCTAAATTCTCAGCTCAATTTTAATTAGAAATTATTTTTAAAAAAATTTAGAATCAAAATTTTAAAATTTTTATTAATTGTTTTAGAAAAAAGTTCTTAAAATAATTTCTAATTAAAATTGAGCTGAGAATTTAGGTATAAGTCTTTGTTTGTGCATATTTGTTCAATATAAAGTAATTGTCTTGGTCATTTTTTCAATTTTGACCTCACAATTTGCCGCGCAAGCCTAATCACAATGTGTTCAAATAGTTTTATGTTTAATATCATTTATTTTAGTTTTTGGCTAAAGTTTCATAAATTTTAAAATTTGTTTTATATTAAATAAATCTTGTAGAATTACATAAAAAAAAATTAAACTTATATATTGAATAGTTAAAAAATTACATGAAAGATCAAACTATGCTTTGCAGTACCTTCTTTGCACATTTTTAAGACTCCTATGACCCCTTAAACAAATGGAGTTAACAGTGTTTGAAATAACTGAAAAACTAAACTTTTCGATTTAAAAAATATAAGACTTAAAATATTCTTATGGTGTTTCTTATAGTATTTATGGTTTGGTATTGCACCTTTCACTTTATAGATATCTAAACAATGATAATTAAGGTATATTTTTCTATTAGGCGCAAAATCCTAATGGGCAAGCTATGACAAGGCATTGATTGCTGTTCATCTTCTTTAGTGGCATTTTTTAAAAGTACAATATCATCTAAACTTAATGTAACTCTTTTTTGGGCAATGGATGTCTGCTTCGGATGAGTTCGAATGATGAAAAAAAAGTATTCATGATGTCACAATTTCAAACTTTTAATTTGATTTAATAGTCTCTAAAGTGACAGCATATTCACGTTTCGATTCAAGAAATTTTCTGCCGGCTATAAAACGTTTTAGGAAGAGTGCACTTTATTAACTATTTAAAACAGTAAGTACGTGACTGAAACATGAGTTGATAATGAAACTTTCACTTAAAACAAAGCTAATGTTGCCCTCCTATTCTTCCTTCAATTTTCATCGTCCAAAAAAAATTGGTATTTTCCTTCCTGGAGACCTGAATAAAATTATATATATTAAGTTTCAACATTAAAATCCATTTTTGAATTTTAAAAAAAATATAGCTCTACGAATCTACGATTTATGTTTTGAAAACTATTTCGATAGGCGAACCAATATAACCAGAGCTAATGCCTTTAAAGAAGGTGTTTAAACACAGGCCGTAAAATTTAAACTTTCCAAACATGCTTAGGAACAATTGCTCTTAGGAAACAATAGCGCAAACCAAATTCCTATAAACTTATGACGGATCAAAAATGCCAGCATTTTCCACCGTGTAAGCAGACTCCAATTGAATACAGAATGTTGGTATCTATCTCAATTTGTGTCCTGTTCTACCTCGCATTAACTTCAGAAGTTGGTGCCAGTGGATCCCAATGTGACGATCCAGCTGTTGAGAAGTTCTCCGCTTCCCTGTACACAGCTCTGTTGATCAGTCTCGACCCTGATACCATCTTCAGTCTTAAGAAAACTGGAAAAGAAGCTTCTCACATATTCTACAACGTGACCTACAACGTTCTGTCCTCCAGTCATCTCTGCAATGCCCACTACGTGGCCAAGGCTTTGGCTGACACCGTTGCTTCGTACGACACGTTCCATGTGTCGAGGTATCTGGAACTCAAAGGAATTGTGGTGGGCTCGTTTCTGCTTGAACATGGAGTCCTATCCTGCGACAACGCAGTCGAATACGCTCTGAAGTATTTCAAGTTCATGATAGCCATTGTGTCCAAGTTAGACCAGAAGGAATTCGCATCATATGTGTATGCGACCACCGGTGGATTAGCTCTATTCGTGGGTTATCTCAAGGAACTTAACTTGGAATCCTTGGAAGAATCTACAGCTGATTTCGCTTATATATTTCATCAAAAATTCCGCCACAGTGATTAACATAATAAAGTCACTGCATAAGATGTATGAATGTTCCAATATTTCAATAGCCGGAACTATACCTAAAAAAGTTGATATTGTTTTTATAATGACAAACTGGCTGGACTAGGAGTCGGGCCAGTCTTATAATTAAAGTTCGGAGGAAATCCGTATTTACCCAATAAACAACCCAAAATTTAAAACCGTGACAAGTGAAGTTTGCGACACTCCAGCTGGAATCTAACAAATTTCAAATATTTGGGATGCTAAGTTGTGGCAGGCGGACTACTATATACAAACTTCACGTATATATGTATACTTATAGAGCGTATATAGGATAAGAAGATGAGTCCCATAAAAGAAGACTCTACACTCTTAAAACAAAAGAGTGAAATCCCCTCATATAGGAGAAGTGCATTTTCGACACTGGAAAGGAGTGAAAATTAACTCAGACTGAGTTAAAATCACTCGTTTGGAGTGATCCTGTCGGAGTTTTAAGTAAACAAAAGAGTTAAATCCACTCCAATAGGATAAGTGCATTTTCGACTCTGAAAAGAGTGAAATATAACTCAGCCTGAGTTAAATTCACTCGATTGTTTTAAGAGTGTAAATATGAGTGAAATTGAAGTAGATGAGAAGTGGAGTTTCTTACTTCGTGCGGGAGTAGGAGTGGGGGCAGTGCCGCCCCGCATCCCAGGAAGAAGTAAGTGACGCTCAGGAGCACCAGAGACCGCGTCTCGCCCGTCTTGTTAGGTACCTCCGTCGTCTCATCTCGACGTAGTACGGGGTCCTCCATTCTAGTTCCCGACAGTGGACCTGAAACCATACCGCAATAAACTTAAGGGTCTAGTAGCGTATCATCAAAACTCTATACAGTTAAAAATGGGAAAACTTTGGCGCCTGTTTTTAAGACATGTACTCACCAAAAACACAGAAGAAAGTTAATTTGCCATTAGAATAATTACTAAGAATAATTTTAAAATTAGTTATAATTAAAACAAAAGATTTGTTAGATATTAACATGCCGTTAGTTCTGTCATCTGTAGTTTGTGAATAAAAACTAAAATTTTGTCTTAATTATACATATTACTAATTAATATATTTAAAATTATACTAATTAATTATTTTCATGGCAAAATAACTTTCTTCTGTATTTTTGATAAGTTTTGTGAGATGCATGGTGTATATTTTATTTAAAATTGGAGGCCAAAGTTTCCCCTTTGGAATTGTATAAAGATTTGATACGCTAAGACCCTTAACTCGATGGCATAACAGCTAATAGAAGATCAAGTTCTGATGACAGTGCACATTGTGAAAGAAATAGTTGTTTGAACGGGACGGGCAAAATATGTTCTATATAACTATTTATCTATTAAAGCTGCTAAATTTAATAAAGTAAGCAGATTTTCTATGTAAATTATGTGACTAACGAGCTTAAAAGTCCCCCCCCCCCCAAAAAAAGCCTCTTCTGCTTATGCATTTGTAATACATAATAAAACAGCGACACACGTTATATCTATCTTCGTTATATCTAAGCATAAAGCACTATATATCAAGCTAGTGGCACCATCGTACGGTCCCGAGAAAGCGTACGATGGTGCCAAGCTTTGGGTGCTCGCTCCGGAGTCGACCTCGTCACATGACTAGGATTCTAAATTTCGTAATTGGCTGTCTTAAAACCCTGTGAGAGATAGAAGTAGACAGCCGGCCTCATACATATATTATTTCAACTTACAAGACCAGATATGGTTTGCTGGAATTGACACTGCAATGGAGCTACATGAGGTACATGAGGTTCACAGTGACAAGGCCAACACCTGAGTTGGCACCCCACGTAACATTATATAGCGACATCGTACGCTGCGGCAATACTTTTAAATATGGCAGATTTAAGGAGAGTCAGCACCTCATACACAGCATTATTTCTCTATTAAATATCGTTATTTGTGCAACTCAATAAAAAATAACTTACTAAAAGGCACCTTTTTAAAAAAAAATTTAATTAAGGTATGGCACTGTATATTTACTTTCACAGTTGCATTTGCTAAGGGTTTTACATATTTGTAAATAAAGTACTGAAATAAATCAGTAAAGCGTTTTCCAGCTGATAGATAATACAAATGTTACTTTTGATAAACTTTTTGATAACATCAGTGTTACCTAATCATGCATCAGTGTATACACAGGTATCTGTGTACATGGGCAAATATTTAGATCCTTTTGTTCCCAATTTTAAGTTTTAAGTAAAATGACGTTTCACGTTGTTTATTTTACAAGCTGATAAACTTCTTCAAAGCGTTCTTCATTCCATGACACTATAATTTTATTTATCATTAGCAAAAAATGCAGAATACTACACTGCTCAAAACAATTAGGGCAACGCATGGTTTGAACCCATTCACCCCCCTTTTTTTTTATTATCTCACTAAGTTGAGGTTGCGCTTATTTATCGTTAGATGGAAGAATCATGTCTGAAGAATTAAATTATATTTGTTTTAATTAAATGAAAATTTGAAAAACATGGTAAAATAAAATTCATACCCAAAACATTTTATGAAATAAATTCCTAAATTCTCCACGCTTGCTTTCTTAGATGTTTAAAAATTGATTTTAACTTTTCTTCCAAAAAAGTTTTGAAAAGTTATGATTCCAATTTTTTTCCCCTTAAAAATTTTAGTTTTAAAATTAATAAAAAAAAATACCTGTTTTTTACCATTTCATTCTAGATGCATAATTAATCTATTTCACAAATATTAGATAATTAGAATAAAGAAATACGAAGTTGAAAATGAAAGGGGTTACTATAAGTGCTCCCCTAATTCTTTATAGCATGTTCTTTTTTAGTATATGTTCAAAATGTATGAGAATTTAAAATACCTTTAAAAGCTTTAATTTTCCAACAGTTACTTTTGATCACATAATGTGCCGATATTCTACTTTAAAAATGGCTTTTTAACTCTATAAAGTCCATTGTCTTTACAGAAAAAATCTGTTCATTTTATAGGAATAATTTTGTCAACAAAGCAGATTTTTTTTAACGCAAAAGCTGTTTCTGTGGTACACTGGCTCAAAACAATTAGGGGATCAATTTTCGTACTTTTGTTTATTCTTTAATTTTCAACTTCTTATTTTTATTATAAAAATCTAAGATCTGTGAAATAGATCAATTATGCATCCAGAATGAAATGGTAAAAAAGCCAGGAAAATATATTAATTTTTTAAACTAAAATTGAAGGAAGGAAATATTAGAATCTTAAATTTTGAATAAACTATAAAATTAATTTTTCCAAAACTTTTTCTGTAAAAAAAGAGGTAAAATAAATTTTTAAACATCTAAAAATGCAAAAGTGAAGAATTTAGGGACAATTTATTTCCTAAAATTTTTTGGGAGGGAATTTTATTTTACCATGTTTTTCATATTTTCATTTAATCAAAACAAACATTGTTCAATTCTTCAAAAGGCATTATTCTTCCATCAAATGATAAATAAGTGCGAACTCAACTTAGTGAGGAAATAATCGGAAGCTGATGATACAAAATGGAATCATTGGGGGTAAAAGAGTTTAAATAATGCGTTCCCCTAATTGTTGTGACAAGAGCGCGATATAAAGAGGTATTGCTGTAGTGCACTATAAAAATATCTTATTGGATTCTATTCCCATTTCTATATTTTTCCAGGCATTGAATATCAGTTTAAACTTTGCTAGCTGATCTCACGGTAAAAAAATTCTAGAATTAATAAATTAAATAATAAACTGAACTTAAAATATTCATTAAAAAAACTCACTTTATTGTCATCTGGAAAAATGAACGATCCAAAAATCGGAACACAATCCTTTAACCTCCATTGTAAGCAATGATCGTGCAATCTTCGTTTATCGACGGATATCGATGCTTATCGACGACATGTGACAATTGGGGCCAAAAAGAACAAAATGAATATTATAAATTCAGAACAGTGAAATCGGCAGATTAAAGCTCCTATCTTAGTCCCATGATTTGCTTAAATTTCGCATGTGGTTATTATGAATGCTTTCTCTATAAAGGTCCTCTGTTCCTAGTTCTCCATTAGTATGAGACATTGTTATCATTTTAAGTATAAATATACAAGAATCTTGCTCCTGGCTGGTTCTCATTTTATAGTGCAGGGCAGTCGCAAGGAGACTCCTTCGGCAAGTGTAAAATGCCCCAGCCCCATATACATTATTTAAAAGAGTATTATTGATTTCCTGTACGATCTGTTTGTAGAAATTGTAGGTTAGGTTGAACTGTCGTCGCACTAGCGCTACACGGGCGTCTTAATTTAGAAAAAGTCAATGAGACACGAAGCAGGATTAAGGCACTCAACGCAACTTTATTCAGAGTGACATTGTATGCGGCATCGGGACTTTGTTTTATTTCACATTTAACGTGCACTCCCTCTACAAGGGGTATTTTTAATTGGGGGACTCTTTCGCTGCGCATCCGTGCATGCATGTATATTCCGGCAATGCCCGGTCATAAGAACTTAGGATCTTTCTCATGAAAGGCAAGCGCCTAATCGACTGGGCTCCCCTTAGCCCCACAGTGAGGGATTTTCATAATTTTCAGTAAAAAATAAAGGCCGTTTTCAGAGCTCCGAGGGAAATTTCGTGGTATGGTACATTATTATTGATGAAGAAAACTCAATTTTTCCATTTCAACGCTAAATGTTGAACAAGTTTCACTAGTTCGCCGCTAACATAGTGTGAAGCAGTTTCAATTCACCGATGTAGGGTAGTAAAAGTTAAAATTACTCATGGTATTTTTTTTAATTAGGGTCAAGTGGGGTAAGTGTGATAGGGTTTCTGCATTTTTCATTAAGAAAATTCGTTCTCTGCTTCAAGCAAATTCCAAATCCTAAAATTGGTAGTGAATTATTATAAGAAACATACATATGTAGAAAAATATTATATGTTTGAATTCCAATTTTAATTGTACAAAATTTGCATTTCAAAATCCATTGCTGTTTTATCACACTTACCCCACATAGAAAGACCCGCATAAAAAGAAAACAATTGCACTTAAATTCAAAAGCTCAAAACTTTCTTTAAACAAAAAAATAAGGTCAATATTTCTTTTTAGTGTAATTATAAGTGGTCTAATGTTATATATTGCAAACTTTCAGATTTTTAGAATGATTTCCAAAGTTACAAGAGCTGTTTATCACACTTACCCCCAATCACACTTACCCCACTTGACCCTATGTGCAAAAGTTTTTTTATCAACACATTTCAGCATATCTATGGTTCATCTCCTTATGCTGAGGTTACCAGATTACCATATTTACTTTTGAAGCTGCACACATTTTTTAATATTTTTTTTTATAAAAATTCGTATATAGATTCAGAAGTAGTTTTAGTACAACACTGAAATGAGTAAGTAAATTAAGACAGTATGGTAGTAAGTAAATTTTATTACAAAAGTACAATATAATCTGCAAAATTTTTTAAATAATTTTATAAAGAAACATACAAAATTTTTGAAACAACGTTGGAATGAAAGTTATAAATATATGTACCTGACATCAGCTATGCCTTCATGCATATTTTACTCCAAACATCATCACTAAAATTGAAAACTTGGAAAAGTTCTTAAATTGATTGAGTCTTTTAATCATACATAGCACAGGGCAACGGCTTTTAGAACTGATTATAGTTATAGAAATAGTTTTGTTATATTTGAGTCGCTGATTGGGTTGAAATTGATTGAGTCTTTTAATCATACATAGAACAGGGCAACTGTTTTTAAGGCTCCTAGGATTTTAGAACTGATTATAGTTATAGAAATAGTTTTTGTTATATTTGAGTTGCTGATTCTTAATATTAAAACAGCTTCTATCTGCCAGCTTTACATATTGAGACAATCCCTTTCTTTGTGTCAAAGAAATGCTTGAAAACAAACACTAAAACTTTAGTTTTGAATGTAAATTTTAAAAACCTGTGTTTCTTACCCAGTGTTTGAGGCTCAATACAAACCTGGTGTATGTTTTGCTCTTCATCTAATGGTTTTGCCACGATACGAATTTTTATCCGAAAAATAATTAATCTTTTTACCTTTAGATAAAGTCTTAAAATTGAGACAAAACCATTAGAGGGGAAAAAAACAGAATTAGTGTGCAGGATAAAAAAAAAACTGTACAAAACACATATTATATTTGAAAGTATTCAATACTAAAACTTTGGTTTTAGTTCTGAGCACTTTGTTGATACAAAATAACATAAATATCTCAAAAAGTCGAACTGTTTGAGTATGACTGATTTCATATTTAGAATCAGTGAACCAAATAAAACTAAAATCAGTTATAAAAGAAAAGACAAAAAGCAAAATTGCATCAAAATTAGCGTAATCAATTCTTAAAATTGTTATTATTTAATATATATTCTCAGAAATAAAAAGAAATATGTACATTTGATTTATTTTTCAATTACAAATAAAAAACTGCAAAAAGATAATACTAAAATATTTTCTACAAAAATAATACATCCCCTACTGCTATTTTTAGCTTATAAGATGCAATCATAAATAAAAAAATATACAAGGTGTCTTAAAAATAATTATCTCTCTTTGAAATTTCAATAAAAAAAGGTAAAAATGTTTTATTGAAAAAATAAATACAAATAAAAATTTCTGTAAGAAAAGGATAATTAACAATTGAAGAGCTCAGTGGAAGAACGTGCAAGTGACATTTTTGAAAAAATTGCGATTTTTGTATTAATGAACATATTACTAACTCCTTAAACAATAAAAAGTTTAACTTTTTTCATAAACTTTAAGCTGAGTATAATTTTTAACAGTTTGTGAGTTCTGTTTTTAACAAATCGGAGGGCAATTGTAAAACTTTAAAACTCATTTCCTTGTTTTCCCCTTTTTGTCACTTAGCACGTTCTTTAATTGTTATGAGAGGAAAAGGCTGTGTAACGTGGAATTTTGATTTTTTTAAAGGCTGCTTTTTTCATAATATCTTTCTTTTTTAAAATAATTGTGCAACCCTTACCCCTAAACACAATTGTCAAAGTAACACTACATGTAAAAAATTAGGACAATAAGTAATTAAAAAATACTCAATAGCTGACCATTTCATACTTTCTTTGTAATTAATTCTTAAATTGGAGATGTTATTTTTGAGACAACCTGTAGAAAAATATGGTTTGGTCATGGACTTTTTAAATATATTTGAAGACTAGACTACACTAAACAGATACTGCAACTTCGTCTAATATTTGACGAAGTTTTTCCAAGTAACTGCTCAAGGAATCTTGATCATAAATTCCTTCTCGACTTTTATGCAAAAGTTGGATCACAGCAGAATACTCGTGTTCTTGGAATAAGGGTCCTTCTTCCACTATTTGATTCAGAATATCCTAAGGGAAACAGTCCACATTTACATACTTTAGTTGAAAAAATGTAACATTCTGTACTCACATACAGAGAAGATTTGAAATTTAAAGGAAAGAAATTTTGAAATGATTATCCAACTATGAAATAGCTGCCTAATTTTTACATTTACGAACACTAGATTTTACAAATTATTAATTGATTTTCATTAAAGTACAGGGTGTTAAAATATCATAAACCTTAGGCAAATAAGAATTTTAAAAAAATAATGTCTAGGTATAGTGAAGTGGCTATATGCTCTATTTAATCAAGCTCTTTATCAGATAATGGCACGAAATAGAATTCAATTAATATTAAGTTTGCATAGTGTATCATTAGCCAAAATCTATTATGACCTACATTAAAAATAACGTAATATAATTGGTTCTTTATTAACCCATTCACTACTTAAACGGCCCATAAGGCCGGCCGACTAAGGATTCGATAATGATATTCCTATCACATATTACAAGGAAACAAAAATCCTTCGTAGAGAAAGAGTTAAGATAGTTGATAACTACAATCTCGTAATGTATAACTTATTCCCAACTGAAAAAATACAAACCTCGTAAGTGTGATTCAAAAGATCAAAATATTGCCTAGCTCTGTCTAAAGCCACTTCTCTGGTCATAGTTATCCCAGCCAAGTTCTGTTGAATTGCAAATATATTACGGCCCCTTTAAGTAAAGGAATGCTTGGTTATTGTTTATAATTGTCAAGAACCATTCACTTTTTATGCAACACAATTCATAAAACAAGTAACAAGGAGATGTGTACAGCCTAAATAGTTTGGTTTTGATTGCATTAATATCATTCTACAGCTACACTAGCGCTATTATAGTCCTTCCACATAAAACACAAGTTCAAAAGCACTTTCTTCCCCAACCCCTTCAAACCAGAAAACAGCATGAGCATGGCCATTTTTGTTTTTTTTCTCTCACCCTTTTGGGTGCAGAAAGCAATTGGGGTTAACATCACAGTAGAGTCTCAAACAAGGTAGGTTCAGAATAATGACGCTCATGCTTTTTATTGGAAAGCAACAATTGAAAAAAGTAATTTCAAAGCTTGTGTTGTAAACAGAAGGACTATAAAAGACGAATAAAAAGCAACATATAAGGAATTTAGAAGAATCTCTATGACATGTTAATGGAAAACTAATTCTAAAAGTCTTCCGGTAGAAATTATGCATTTTCCAAGAAATAAAACAGCAACAGTTAGTCTATTTACTGTAACATAAAGCTAAATAATTTTATTATTTGGTATATTAAGTATTGGATGAAAGCAACAAATAAACTTTTTTACCGTACTTATTCAAAGAGTCACAGTAATATTTCCATGAACATAGAAAGATTAATCAGAAAGAAAAAAAAAACTTTAGTTTTGATTATGTTAATTAGAAAAAAATATATCAATGAGTTATACTGCTTTTAAAATATATTTTGTAAAATATTTAGACTTCTCTTATTGAATGAAGATGAAGATGTAAAAAAAATAATAATTTAGTGATTCAAATATTGCAAATAACTTTATAAAACTTACATTTTCTTCACTCCATTTTCATTGATTTTTTTAATGTCCCCAACACTTTTTATCATAATAGTTGATAGCAATTCTCCAAGTCCTTCAAAAACATATCTAGAAAAAAAAGTAAAGAAGGATAAAACATGTTCTCAATGATAATAGTAATACATGAATTTTAAATATTACAATGCATAAAACTAACAGAATTATGTATTATTTATTATTGAAAACTCAAAAATCACCTGATTTTCTTTGGTTGTAACACAGGGCTCAAGGATTCATCTATTTTAGAAAGATCTGTATTTAGTTTTACAATTGCTGGTTCAGGTTCCTCGTCATCTTTACGAGAAATGTAAGAGCCCTAAAAACAATTTTAATAGTTTAGTGTCAGGCTTGACAATTTAGTGGCAAAATTACATCAGTTAAGGTTGCCTTGCAATTTTGAAATTCCCAACACTTTCAAAATAAATTACGAGTTAGTCAAATCAAGTTTAATAAATAGATAGTTTTTTATAGCAACTTAAACTTCAAAGGATAAGGGCAATAAGATTTATTGAAAATATGTAAAAATTCTAAAGCAATTTAAAACATGTAACTAATTAATAAAGTTTTAAATGTTTGTAACAAAATATTAATTTCAACTGAATAGAATTGGTACAATATTATTTCTTAGGTGTATTGTCATAAAAAAAATCACATCTTATTTAACAGTGAAAGCGACCATCCTTTCATGAGTTTCTCAAGATTTTTCAATATATCCAAGACATTTTATAAATTTCATTACTTTCCAAAATACATTTTTAGAAAGATTGAAAATTAAGTTTTTTTAATATAAAATTCTATTATTGTTAGTAATTTTTGATTCCTACTTGTTTAGATATATCTATATAGCTGCTCTGGAACAAATGGTAAAAGCAGTGGGCCCGAACTTCTAAATGCAAGACTAAGAGACAAGTATCAGCCACATCTTTGAAGTCTTTGGCCAGCTTTTTCAGTGTTCTGTTGCAGAAGAGAAAAAAAGCATATATAAATTTAAACTGAACTACTTACAGGAGTAATTAAAAGTTTAATTATAAAGAAAATAAGGATAACTCCAATTATCCATATTTAGTCATGTAGTCAAGTACCATGTAACAAAAAATGAACAGTAAAGGGGAAAAACAACTTCATTGCATAGGAATTATGGAATCTTCCTATATTCTGGTGTACTTGGCGGATATTGTCAACAGGAAACCGGTTTCTCCCTGGGTTCTTCTTTCATGGCCAAATGTAGTGCCAGGTTTCAACCGACAAGTTCTTCTACTGATGCATACTCAAAGTGGTGGGTCAGTATCAGAGATATATGAAAAGTACAAGGAGAAGAATACCATCATTGAAAGGGAATCTATCCATATTGATGTAGGCTTGGCAGTGGCAGTTGGAAACCGGTTTCCCTCTTGGTTCTTCATTTGCGATACAAACGTGTGACTTGTGTCCACTGATCTCTGGCATATCACAGTTGCCACAAGAGAAAAACAAAATAAGAAACTGGTTTAATTGCACAAGTTTAGGCGATGACTCGCCATTGTTGCCAAAGAGGCCTGATGCGACAGATTTCTAGGCAATGAATTGTTTTTCTCCTGTACTCTTCAAATGTTTTCTTTAATTACAGATTAGACAGAATATTAATGCATAAAAGTTTATAAATAATAGCTTTACATACGCTTTTGTTGACATTCCAACTGCAAATTCAATATTTCCATCACTTTCCTCCTGGATAAAATAACCAAAATTATTAGATTAAGAAAACTTAATTTTTAAAAGACAGGTGTTTATGTTAACATTTTTAAAAACCATTAGACAATTGGAAACAAATGGTAAAGGTGCATAGTTTTTTTTTATATTTAAGTTGAACAACTGAAATTTGATACAAATGTCACACAAACTTGCTTAATAACTTTTCTAGCGTGAACAGTTTTACAGTACTGTCGGTCATGGGTAACTAAAAATCTCACAACTTTTATAGTGTAGAAGGAAATTAGAGGGGCGAAATTAATTGCTTAGGAAATTTTATCAAACTACTTGAATGTGGAAAGATGAAAATTTTGTTAGACTGTCCTGATACAGAAAATATGTCAGTAAAACAATGGGGAAGATTTACTTAAGGATGGCAACAGTTCCAACAGTTTTTCTCTCTTCAGTTGTTGCCTATTGCTTCAGTATTCGAAAAGTAGTTTACTAAGAATATTTTGCTTATTAAATTTTTTAGATGCCAACTTCTTTGCTGTGCTGCTGGATGTTCAAAACATTTGTTAAAGAAAGCTTGCATAAAAAAGAACAAATTCTTTTCATCTATGTATATCGGTCATTTTGAGAGTAAACCCGAAGCAACCAATGAAATCGCAGAACACAGAAAAAGGAAAATAAGAGTGTTACGTCATAAGAAACATTTCCTTTGAAATATAGTTTCTAGTAGTTAGATTACAACAGTCAATAAATTAAAAAAAACTATGGAGATCTATTTACACTGAATTTATCAGGCATCAACGACAACATGCTTGTTTGAACATCTGGGAGCCTATCCGCAAAGGACACCACTTTAGCTGAAAACCATTCCTAAACAATAACAAAACAAAAAAAACACTTTAAAATACAATAAAAAATAAAATCAGATTTATAAACAAATTTTCCAATCTAACTTACCATACTTTCATGCATCAGGGCCAAATTTTCTAGTTTATTGTAGTCCGAAATAATTTCTGAAAGTGATATGGAATCTTTGGTAGATAAATTTCTAATTAATAACTCAGATTCACACTTATTCCTGAAGCGGATCTCCTCGGGAGATTCTTCAAAATCTCCACCAGCCAAATCAATTTCTAGATTGGTCCAATTTGGAAGCGACCTAAAAACAAAGATAATTATTTTATAATGTCACATAGTCTTAAGAAGCACACAAGATATTGTAGCAGTTGGAACTTTATTATTTCCAGTAAAAGTACAACCCAACTTAGGATAAGCAACTCGCTCATATACTGTGTGAGGAATCATGGGAACTAAATATATTTGCAGAAAACTTAGGTTAGATGAAATAATAATATAGATAATTCTATAAAGTTATTAAATAATATATAAGAAACAACAAATGGAAGGTACAGAAGAGCTGGGTTTCGAACGGTGGGAAATCTGTCCACTCTTCAATGCTCTTCCACATGTGTCATCAAACATTGTGTAAATAATATTAAAATACAGGAACTAATTTTGTTGTTGTTGTTTTTTTTGCTTTTTAAGCAGATTTGTCCCATCAATCAGTACATTCAAATCAATGCTTACCTGAGAAGCCTGCTAATGTCATTATCACGTGACCAAGCGACAGAGAATATTGTTTGTTCTTCTGAATCAGCTTGAGGGATGAGACCTGAAAAATAGTTGTATTAATTTAGAGCCAGAGTGAAACTTGAAATGTGACATCTTAGTTTTTGAATGGACTAAAATTTTGTTTTTCATTTGTTTTTGTTCCTTAAATAGCTTAAAAAATTAGGCTTCTCAAAGAAGGCTTCATTAAATTTCAAATTAGCTTATGATCAATACCAAACATTGAATCTAACCCCTTAAAGAACAGACCATTCCTACAAGTAAACTCGTCTACCCTCAATTAGGTAAATCTCTCACTTAGGCTGCAGGTAAAATTTTTGAACAGAACTTGAAACTGTAAACACCCCACAACCCTATATCATGACGTATACCTGTAAAAAACTCTGGCAAAAGAAGGCTTTAAAGGATTGAAGAATGTTTAGTTATACATTATACTTTTATTACAATACACTTAAAATTGTACACTTTTGAGAAACTTGTAAAATAGTATTAATCATGAGATTAAAGTTATTCACCGTGAAACTTTTATTTATGTCACCAATAAAGCAACCCCGTTGTAAAAAAAAGACTTATTTATGTGAAACTAGACAGATCAGTACAATTTTTAAAAGAGTTGCAGAAGCTTTGTATATTTTTCCTAAAGAGTCTACAATAAAACACATTTTATTTGTTGTTGAAAAAGTCAAAAAAATTATATTACATTTTACTCACTTTTATAGGCTGAATTACACTGGTCAGTGTAGCACATCAATACATGGAAAATCATCTGCACAAAGTGTGAAGCATAATCTGGTAAGGCATAAATTAACTTTTCCATCTCAATAAGAGTTGAATTCAAAGATAAAGTGCTCTGAAATGGAAATTTATGCATTTTTTTTAGCTAACAAAAACAATTACAAGCATAAATTTAAAAAAATCCTATAACCAAATAACACATACATTCAAAATTTGTGTTTTAGCATCCACAGACTTCAATTCTTCAATATTTGTGACTGGTTGCCAGGCATCTAAACCTAAATATGTGGGAAATATCAATAAGTTTAAAAAAAATTGACTTATTTAAAAAAAATTCAGTTGTTAAAAACACATGCTAATCCATAAATAACTTTTCATATTTTGAAAAAAATGCTTAAATAGTGAAACAGTAATTTGAAAGAATTCAGGATTTAAAAAGTAAGGCATCAGGTGAGGTTTATGGGATTGACCAACCATTTTAAGCATCACATGCTTTTAATATTATAATAAGTTAAATTTAAACAAATGTGCACTCACTTATTTTAGTTTGTTCCATTAATCTGCTTACTTCCATACTGACTTGGTCCAAATAAATTTTGACACAATCATTGACAAATGAATGAAGAGGGCAGTGAGATCTAAAAAATAATAATGTATATATTAACAAATATAGCAAGCAGCTTAAAAAAATATCTGGAAACAAGAAAAAAAAATTAGTATATTTCAAAAAATATATCAAGCTTTTATAACTTAAAGATAGAAAAAATAGTACTGTGTAGTATATTAACTACAGGAATTCTTTTATGTTATCAAATTCGAAAAAAAAAAAAAACCTATAGATGTATTTGGACAAGCATTAAACTAAAATAGTATGTTTTACTACTAAAGGATGGCAAATATTTAACTTATCATACAGTATAAATTAAAAAGAATTAAGTTTTTTTTATGTTCATTTTGTAAATAAAGGCTAGCTAATTTATAGTGCAACAAGAAAGTTTGTCAGATTTTTTGTTGATCGTTTTATTTGAAACTTCACGAAACTATATTGATTCAAAAAATATTTTAGAAAGTGTAAAAACAAATAAAAAACAAACACAAAATGTTTCATTCATTCCAATTTTATACATATTTACCCAGCTTCCATTTTCAATGCTATCTCCACTTCAGAAATGAAACTTTTCAATGATTTATAGACAACTTTGAAAATAAATAATAATAATTACACACAGTTTTTTCAGATTAAAAAAAAAATTAGTAGTCAATTATTATTTAGAGCTTACTTGTTATATTTTTGGCAGTTGGCTGACATACAAGGAAACTATGTTCCAGTGCAGGCAAATTATTTTCCCCCTGAAATAGAAACATTGCTGCAAACAAACTTTGAAATAACGACACAGTTTAAACAGAAGTATTTGTTCTTTATTGTGCTGCATTGAAAAATGGAAAAAACATATAATTCGGAAAATAAAATAAATTGAAAAGAAACATCAGAAAAATAATAAAACGCTGTAATTTCAGGTATTTAAAAAGATAATCCAATATATATATTAGTTTGGAAAATATATCTATATAAATAAATTATGTTTAGAATTGTGCCAGAATCTCAAGACGATAATGGCTTTATCACATTTAACAACAACAGTACTTACCTGTTGTTCCAAAAGATATGTTTTCTTACTAAGAGCATGGGAAGAAGCATCAAACTTGAATAAGCTATGCTAAAGAAAAAAAGCAGCCATAGTAATATTAGTTTAGAGGTTGACTTATGACTTTCTTGGTGGGGGGCAAGATCGCCAAGCACTGCGACTATAAGTCTATTGTACTAAGCCCCAGAAATGACACAAGCACAAGAGACACACAAAGAAAGAGACGACACAAACACATAGACAAATAACAATATTTATTGACAGTCACAAACATCCATGCCTGACCGGGATTCGAACCCGACCTCAGCAGCTCCAAAGGCTAGAATCCTAAAGAGTGTGCCACCGAGGCGGCTAGTTTAGAGGTTAATTCATTATAATTAAAAGTAAGACCATTTTAATACAAATTCGGATTTGATTTTTGCAATAAAATGTTATCTCAAATTTAATACTTCACATAGTGTTAAAACTGTGTTTCCTGATAACAAAACATAATAATACGATTCCTTACAAATTTTGACAAACTATGAATTTTTTTAGAAACATATTATGACGTTGAACAAAACTACAAACAGTAGTAAAACTAACACATTAAATAATTTTCATCAAAGTTTCACTCATTTATTTTGTTTACGAGTAGATGAAACCCAGCAATTAAATAATATATTTAATGGCACTTTTAGACACATGTTTTTTATATTTCATAATGGAAATACTATTCAACTAAGGCAACTATAAAAAATGGAAACACAAACTTACTTTCTTACTCCTAGGAAAGCCTTTGCGAAGAAAAAAGGAAGAAACGTTGGTAGGAGCGGTTGTCGGAGTCACTTTTACAAAAGCTGCAGCAGCCCTTTGGGCGCCAGCATTGTGGAGATCCATGTACTGGGAAATAAATTTCTCAACCTGTAAATAATAAGCTGTAGTTTAGAAGAGAGCCAGAAATCTACTGATTTTAATCTAGCAAAGAACTAGTTTTCGGAGAGGAATTGGAGCAACATTTTTTGGGTTGTTAAGTTTAAAACCCTAATGCAGCAGAGACTTAACACATACTATGAATCTTAATTTTATTACACTTTTGAAGTCTTGGTAGAATAAACAGTCAGATTCATACAAATAGAAGAGCAAATGTGATGTTTAATGAAGATAATGACATTTTTGTGAAAATGATTGAAAATGCCTAATTTAGCATCCAAATACTTTTTTTTCAAGCCCATAATTGTTTAGAACTAATTTTTTCAACTGAATATAGGAAAATTGACATTAATTAAGTCAAAATGATTTAAATTTTTTGTTGGCAGTGTAACATCTTTACTTTAAAAATTATTACTTCATAAAAAATCAGAAATACGTAAAGTGTTATAGGTTTATCAAGACAAACAATGGAGAAAAATGCAGTAAATGTGAATTCCGACAATGAAACTTGTATAATTACTTATATTTTAAAAAAAAGTAGAGTTACAAAGACATCATTTGCTTATAAAAGAATAAATTGCTTACAGATGCTTGTATTTTTGAATAAATTTCAGCGATTTCATGGCGAGAAACATTTTTGAGGTTGTTCTTCATCTATAAAAGAAAAGAACAAAATTGATTCAAAGGCATGAGAGAATAAATCTATTTTTCAAGTTATACAAAAAAAAAGTTAAATGTACAATGTATTTAAAAAAATATAAAACAATGTTAAATTATTATTTAATTTGTGTGTATTTTTTTAAAACAAATCTGTCTACCAAATGTTTGATACAATACCAATTAAGAGCTATCATTTTTTCACAAGTTATTGCACACCCAAAGCTAAAACTAAATATCAAAATTTGCGAAATCAGTTAAATTTAGGCATTTTAATAATACTTTAATATTAATTAATATAAAACGCTTATTTTCATCTATGAATAAGTTTTAGGCATTTACATTTACTTTAAATTTAAATGTTATTTTAAATTGAATGCGACTAATTTTAAAAATATTCAATTATAAAAAAATTACATCTGTTTTTTTACTTTTTTTTAAAGATTTAATTAACGAAATTCGTTTCCTTTGATAATTTTTTTAAAGTACAAGGAGAGTTTATGAGAAACCCATATTCAATTTCTAATTTAATATTAAAACCAGAATATAAACAATGCAATCATACTTACACAAATTCTTTCAAGATTATCTAAAAATGCATAATGATTGATTGAGACATATCTAAATTGAAGAAGAATTATTTCTAACAAATCCAAGAGATGGCGAGGTTCGTTTTCTGCATTTTTGTTGGAGTGTGGATAAGTCGTGTTGCTCAAGATTTTACACATAATTTCCGATGAATTTCGCACAATGCAAGAAAGTTGTTCCGACGTGTTTTGTTTCAAAACTTCGACTGTTTCAGGAACGGTGTTCAGCAAAGAAATGCAGTGTAGAATTTCTTTTATGTTGTCATAGTTTGTGTTTGGGAAATCATATTTGCATCCCTCTGTTGGAAGTTTCAATTTGACAGGCTTTATCACAAAAATATCTAAAAAACAAAAAATATCATTTTAAAAATATGTTTCAAATTTAGGAGTCATTCTCAAAAATATTTACAAATAGTGTTTCACAAGTTTAACTGCATTTAATTTTATTTTTACAAAATTACAATAAAAATGTTTAAATAATTACTTTTAAGAAAGTGCAATATAAAAAACGTTGAAACAGTAAAAATACATAATTAATTGTGCTAAAATTTATAGTTCCATTTTTTTAAAACAATGAAAGGATCAGAGAAAATAAGTGTAACTTTCAAGCTAACAGCAAAAACTGAATTGCGTAATAAAATTTACAGGTTTTGGTGATTTTCAATAGATAAAAGAGTTAATAAGGCAATGATAACATATAACTTCAAATAAAAAGTCACTTTTATAAACAATACCGAAGTTAGAATGATAACTTTTTTGAGAATGAATGCTACAATCGATGCCTCCTTTTTTAAAAAAATTATATTTTGTAATGTTACCATCATAGCTGGGAAGTTCTGGCAAATCACTTCTCAGGAAAACATGTTCCGGTGATTTGTATAGGAACTTGTGGAGCATCTCAAGTACCAGGACATCACTCAAGGTCTTGTTGAAACAAAACAAAAAATATAATTTTTTACAAAATTATATGAGTTTATGACAGAGTTTTGAAAGGGAGGGAAACAGGTGCTTAAAATAGTAAAAAAACAATTCTTTAACTTGTAAAATTTTATTTTAAAAAAGTACTATTATTTGTACTTGCTTTGAAATTTTAAAATAATAGCAATAATAATAATTAATAGTAAAAATAATAATTTATAGCACTAATAATAATTTATAACACTAATAATAATTTATAGCAGAGTATATACAATTCATTTTGAACACAATAAAAATCTTCGTTTTCATTCAATTACTAAATTAAATTATAGGAAAATGTCAATTTCAACAATTTTTAATATCATAGTTTAATCAGTATGCAATTAAACACAAGTGTGTACACCAATACTACCTTTTTCAAAGTTGTCAGTTCACTCGAAAGATCTTTTAATGCTTCGGCTGCGCAGAGTCTTCCATCTAACAGCTCAGCTACAAAAGATATTTGAATCTTAATATTACATCGACAAAACAGACAGTGGTAAAAATTGCAATGCACCTTTCAAGGCAAATATCTTTTTTACAAGGTCTTTGGCATTTCTTTCACAAAATTAAATGATTCAAAAATAAAATTGTAAATTAATTGAATTAAACAAAAAGTTCAATTTTATTGTTGAAGATATGTCTTAGAAGTTTAAAAGAAGTATAGATAAATTTTTAGAAAAGTTAAGTGCTAAAAGAACCCTCTAAAACATAGAACCGTACTTGGGATTGAATGTTAATTAATAGATCATAATTATTATGTTTATAATATTTACTGATATCAAATAACTGAATAGTTTATGTACACATATATATTAAAGGAACTGTGAAAGAAATCTCTAAGAAGAAAGAAATCTCTCTCTCTTGAATTAAACATAAAATAACTTGACAAGTTTGCGGGACACATTGAAAGCATAGAATTGTGAAGTATAACTGAGCAATTGCAGAATTCAATTCGATGAAAGAAGCTAAAAGTACATTGATTTTCTTCCCAATTGCCAAATTATGTATACACTGGCCTGATATTAAATTAATCATTTAATTAAAAAAATAATCAAAAATATAGTAAACTTTGTCACTTACTTGAAGATACAAGTAGTTGAGTGGCTTCTGAAAATTTCTCTTCTTTTAGCAATTCTTTAACCTTATCATTCACTTTGCTAAGGTCCTCACTAAAGAAACAAAGATAAATAGTCAATTTAAATAGTTATGTAAGTTTTAATTTAGTTTGAATTAGCCTCGCACTAGAGCTACACAGGGCTATTAGTGAAGTAAATCCAAACCACATTTAAGTGACGAGCTGACACCTGAGTAGGCACTCAACACAACCATTAAGGGCGACATCATATGCAGCGTAGGGAACTTTTGGAGCATATTTAATGTGCACTCTCTTGGGACATTATTATTCAGGCACCTTGTGGAACAAAATAAAAAAACTTGCAAAATTGCGACAAACTGTAATTTCGAAAACCTTACTATCCAACAATTTGCGAACAGCAATAATTAGAAAAACCATAAAACTTCCAGACTGGCAAACTGTTAATGTTTTTTTTAAATTTAAATTGAATTTTTCAAATGTATAGAAAACTCTTGTCAACAAAATTGGATAATTTTAATGGGGATAAAACTTTCAGGAGTTATAGGGGCCCTTAGACAAAAAAAATATGAAATTCAGGAGGAATATGAACAAACCCTGCATAAAATGTAGTTCATCATTACCAAAATACATATGATGCCCAAATTCAATCAACTTACATTTCTTGCATCATTTTTATAATTTCTTTGTGTTCGAGGGACTCCAACCAAAGGCGTCGGATTTCTTCTCGTTTACATTGCAGCAACTTTTTACAAGCCAAAAGTTTTTCCTTTACATCTGAGCAGCCTCGCCTACTGGCTGTCAAAAAAATTAGCATTGAAAAAATTATAATTAATACACTACCTTCAATTCCAGCTATGTTGAAGATTTTTTGAAATTTTTTATTTCCACTATTTTGCTTGCTAAATATTATCATGTAACCAATTTGATTAAATTAGTTTTTGATAGCTTATTAAAAACCATCTGGAATATCATACTGATTAAACATTCATAAATGATTGACTAATTGAATTTAATTAAAGTTTCACGTTTTACTAATTATTAATGCAAATCTCTAATTGATATGATAATAGTTAACCGGAGAAAAAGTAAAGTTGTTGGCATTATCAAGGATTCAACGAAAAATAATAAAATTGTTATATTATGATCAATATATTTTTTTGCATTGTTATGTGTTACATAATTTTCTTAAATAATTTTTACTTTTTTTTTGGGGGGGGGGGGACTAAGGAGAAGTATAAGGGCAGGTTTCTGCAACATGTCCTAAACTAATCCAGAATACATGTGCATAAAAACATTTGCCAGTTTCTTTATTATAATGCAAATTTTAACATGTTTTCAGCATTGCTATTTGTTGCAACCAAAATATCCATTTTACTAAAAAATAATTTATAACCTTCTATATAAAAAATAATACAAAAAAATGAGTTTTTGAATTTTCATGTACCTTAGCTATATCTAATGATATTTTGACTTACTGTTAATTTTAGCAGAAATTTGGCTAAACATTTCCATTGTTTTGGAGAGCTCATCTCTTTTTCCTGTGAACGAAAGATCCATTATCATTTAACTAAAACAAATGTTACATAATTAACAGTGAAATAAATTATAGAGAATACTTTAAATTGCCATCAAGTTCCATATTCTACAAACCTGCTATCAAGTTATGCAAACGTCCATCTGATGCACTAAAATCCCTCTTGAGATCTGTGATTTTGCGCTTACGGTCATCGGTTTTGCTGGAAAATAAATAATAATAAAATACACACTTTTAGAACCATCAAGAGTAAACTACGTAATGAATTACATACTCAATTGACTCAATTGACATAGGCCATTTTCCACAGATTACAAAAAAATTAAACTCTGGATGAAATATAGTTTTTTTTTTAATTTTGCAATTAATGGAATAATGTGATAGTTATTCTAATAGTTAAAAAAAGGAAATATATTTTTAATATACATTTACCTTTTTTCTTAATTAAATTAAAATTGAATAATAAATCTTTAATACTAATTATTTTTAATAAGGGAATTAAATAAATTTTATCTATGCAAAATTTAAAACTAGAAAAACATTAAAAAGCATTTTTATAAAATTGAACACAATCTCAGGCTTCATTACATTTTATTTACAAATTTGATTTTAATAAATCAATAAAATTATATAATCCTTTTAATTTAAAATGAAATATTCCTCTTACAACTAGGGTTTTTATCAAATAACAAATATAAACACTGGGATAAAAAAAATAAGCTTTGATAAATGGATCATACAATCTAAAATAACACAAATGTCTTTTATGAATGTTTAACAAAATAAGTACTTACCTTACAGAAAGTTCTGCAATGATATGCATTAAGCGGCCACTCTGAAAAGGAATAAAATTATGATTGAGAGACACATATTAATGTATCAATACAACACATTAAGGGAATGCTATATTAAATGAGGTTTAAATGATAATCTATAAATGTCTCTCATGGCTAAGTTTGGATACTATTTTACAAAATTATATATTTGGTTTTAAGATTTAAACACGCACATTCCAAAATTTTATAATATTACACACTCACCGTGTCTTTTGACACTTTTGATCCCCTCGGTGGGCGAACCGGAGGATAGTAAGTTTTATTTGACATATTTGATTCGAGTTTCTTTAACTCTAGCAAACCTTAGGATATTCTGGAAACTAAATTGACCAGAAGTTATAGTTCTTTTTGATAATTTGAATTTATTATTTCATTACTGAAAACAGAAGCATTGAATACATCATTGGATGAAACGTCAAAAAAGGCCAAATACGCCCGCAAAAATAAACAAATACTAGTTTGCCTTTCCTGTTGCCAATCTTATATAATAATTGTTCATGGATACTTTTTAAATGTTACATTCTGGTTTTGAGCCAATATAATATTGTTTTATCTAACCATTAAATAAAGGTCTTTCAAATGTAGATAAATAATACTTTTTGAGGTTAATCCAAATCAAAAATTATAAATCAACTACACATTGCCTTCATTTTTTTATGCAGTAGAAACTTTTTTATTATGGTTTTTGATTACAAAGCGTTACTAGTTGTGTTAAAACTTCTAAAGAAGGTTAGAAAAAAACAGTCGGAAACGACTAAATTTTACCTATCCCTTGGTGTTTTGTTTTTTTAAAAAAAAACTTCAAACATGAATCTTTTTCAGAAGTTAAATATAGTCGGTAAGTTATTACTGAAACAAATAAAAGTTTTAAATATGTGCAATTGTCCTATGAAGTAGAGATATTATAACTTTATTGTTGCTTTCAAATTTGTCTCTAAAAAGTCCATGCTTATTTCGGTTTATAAACGAATCTACTTTATAAATGTTTTATAGTATTTAAATTATCATTTTTTTTAACGTTCTAGCATTTAAATATAATATATTTTCCATCCTTTTCAGGTATCAGGAATATAACATCCCAGTTAACTACCAATTTTATAAAAAAGCATGAAATTATATGCTCACACAGAAATGTACTAAAGAGAAACTCTGGTATTTCATCTACTGTTTCCGCACACCAAAATTTTAATGCTGAACCAAAGTCAGAGGACGATGATGTAATTTCTAATGGTAAGACTAGATTTGTTATTCTATGGGTGGAAAACCCCTAATTAATAAAAAGTTGGGTTAATTTCAATAATACAGTGCTGCTTGGAGCGTAAAAAAGACATGCCTATTCGCAAAACTCCTGTGAAGATTTCTTAATAGAATTTCAGTCCTCACTTAACAAAAATAACTTTATTATTTCCTACTCATAAAACGTCGCTTCAGCTACTAATTTTACTAATTTTAACACTTGAACCACAGGTTCACCAAGTATCAAATATTTTTAAAGTAAATAAAACGCAGCTTCTCACACAAAATTCGTTCATGGAATGTCACTTTTTTGAAAAATAAACACAAGGTCTCCATAGCAACCGAAAAGTCAAGCGATACAAAATATTTTTTAATTGTTCGTGCTAAAAATAAATAAAAATTATCAGACGATCTCACAACTCCTGTGTTTTTCAGTATTGGTTCATCCTGTACTATAAAAATAATGAACAACACAACTTTTTTTCTGCAAATTATCAAAATATTGAGGCGTCAAGGATAAATTAAACGATCCTTCCTCAACCCTTCCTTTTCCCCAAACAAGTAAAAATTCATTCGAAATTCATTCTTATTCTAATTTCTGTCGGTTAGTGGCTAAGGCATTATGGGTACGTCTCACAAGCCTAAGTTGGTGAGTTATAGCCCTTCCTGAGTCACCAGATTTTCTAGATGGGGACATCTTGTGCAAACATGTCATATGATTATGTGTCATGTAAAGTTTTCTTTGAGTACCTACCTATATGGCTTGGGTTCTCTCGACGAAGTCTAATATCAACAGTAAGCTCAGATTCATTATAATCTGAACATCAAAATAGATCAGGGTTTTCCAGCCTTTTTGCACCTGTGTACCACTTGACTTTTTGAGAAATTTTGGTGTACCATCAGACCTAAATATTTTAATAAACGTATAATATTTACTCTTCAAAAGTGTTCAAAGGCTTTTTGAATTAAATTCCTGAGAATTCTTAATGGTTACCTATATATTTGTTTTTATGACATGCTCATAATAAAGAATAAATAAAAAGATTAAAATAGTATTAATTTACCATTTTATTACCCATAGGTCTAAAACCATAAAAATAAAAAAATAGTACAAACTCCGCAAAATATTCATCATCATACAAAATATACTTTTATTGCCTTTTAGTGCGATACTTGTTATTTGATTGTGATTAAATTATCAAACTTAGGGGTGATGGAATTTATGTTCGCTGTTAAGTCTTCTTCAACTTATTCTGCTTGGATATTTATTTTTTTATGTAAAAGAGTTCAGAAAATCCACTCTTTCACTCACAGACAAGTAACTGGTAACAAATAGCATAAGAAACAGAACTTGAAAGGAAGATCGGAGGGTACTCTGGTTTTACATCTGATTCAGAAGTGCGTTAATAGCATCATGTTTCTCACATATCTCAAACTCATGCGTACCACCCGAAATTTTCCTGTGTGCCACTGGTTGGAAACCCTGCCTTGATGATGCCGGAGTAAAATGGCTCTCAGTTCTGGGGAATATGGTGAGTCAGCAAATACTTAGCCGCCAAAAAAGCAGCCCCTTAGGTGTTACTTGTTGAAAGCACTGATTTCACTCTAATAGGGCGTCCAGTTTTAAGGTACTTCACTAATATTTTTATTAATTTATCTAATAATAATGTAAAGCTTATCATTGCTTCGATTTATTGTAAAATTTATGTGTTTTACAAATTTAAAAAAAACATCGATTATTATTATACATTTTTTATTTATACTTTTTTCTTTTTCTATATTAATACCTTAGGATTTCAAAAATTATTTTTTGCCATAAAAATAAATAAAAGGATTATTCAAATTGTTAAAATATAGGAGTTGGTTTACATATATTTTTTTACCGCAGTCATAAAATTTTTAATTTATCGTATTTATTTTCCTAGTAAAATTTCACACAAAAAACTTATTATATGAATACATAATATTATTGGTTTAGCACAGAAAATTTCGGTTGGGAAAAACATCAAATTTCCATGTCTATTCTATTTCAGAAGTGCTCTCAAAGATCAATCAACAAATTAAAGAAAAAAGTCATGATAGGCTGTTTGCGGTAATTCAGCTAGGAGAGAGGAAGTTCAAAATAACCAATGAGGACATCATAGCACTAAATACCTTTTTTCCTCCAAATATTGGCGAAAAGATATGCTTAGAAAAAGTAAGAACAATAAATGTTTTACTGCTTTTGTATTATAAGTTTAATTTGCAATTAAAGAATCCAGGCAAAGAACCCCTTGATTGCTCAGGAATCATCCAGTAATCAGATCTGCTTGGTGGATGTTGGTTGCAGGAAACTGGTTTTGCCCTTGCTTCTTCTCTCATGGTACAAGCTCAGTTTGGCGCTGGCTCACTATATCGTTGCCAAAGAGGCCTGAAGCACTGTACATAGCCAGAAAAGTTTTTGTTTCATTTTTTACAGTCAATTGTCATATGTCACAGTATATTTATGATTTTTTTTTCAAAATCCATAACTAATGAATAATAATATCTTTTTGGGTAATTTTGAGCTGGATATTTTAATAACAAACTAAGCTTTACTGTAAAAGGCATTACCTCTGGTAACCCTAATTGTATATCATTCAAGAAAATGATGTACTGCAAAATAAAGAAACTAAGAATTTTTAAAAAATAAATAATAATACATACAAAATATTTTAAAATAATGTTTTACAATGCAATTTTTCCCTCTCAATGATATATTTTCTTTAGGTGTTACTTGTTGGGAGCACTGATTTCACTTTAATAGGGCGTCCAGTTTTAAGGTACTTCACTAATATTTTTATTAATTTATCTAATAATAATGTAAAGCTTATTATTGCTAAAATTTATTATAATATTTATGTGTTTTATAAATTAAAAAAAAACATCGATTATTATAATACATTTTTTATTTATACTTTTTTTTACTATATTAATACCTTAGGATTTCAAAAATTATTTTTTGCCATAAAAATAAATAAAAAGATTATTCAAATTTTTAAAGTCTATGAGTTAGTTTACACTTTTTTTTTCAATTTTATAAACAAGCATTTTTGGATATTTAAATAATTTAAAAGTTGTTTTACATCACCACAGTCATAAATTTTTAATTTATCATAGTTATTTTCCGAGTAAAATTTCACTCAAAAAACTTATTATATGAATATCTAATGTTATTGGTTTACTATTATTGTAAAACCATCTAATTTGGTCCAACTATGTGTTCCAGATGCGTCATGTGAAATTTTCTGTACTCTGTAGTAGATTGAAATTTTTTTCTGTGACTAAATTTTTTGTGTTTTTTAAATGAAAACTTTTTTTTTCGTATTACAGCACAGACCTACTTCGAATTGATGCTACTGTGATTGAAAAAACATACATTGTTCCAAGGCCAATTTACAGGCATGGATACCACTACAGGAGACTACATTGTAAGTATTCTTTATTATTTTTTAATTTAAACATTGTAAATTAAGATTCCTGTTATATACTTTTTGTTGCAAGCAAAATTCAGTTTCCATTTGGCTTGGTTAGTTTGGACAAAATTACCTAAATAACCTGATTAAAACTTTTTAGCATCTAACTAGTGTTCAAAATGTTGAAAATTTGAGCATAAAAATTTCCAGCGAAATACAACCCTAATTGGCGCCCATAAAAATGTCCAGGCTGCAAATGGGCAATGTCTACCAATGTCTCATTTAAGAAAAAAAAAAACTTTAGGATTTAATGTTGGACTTGATAGGTACTTAGTGTTCTTGTACAAGACCTATTATGTTTCATTGTTTGTTAAATTTTTAATTACTGCTTCATTATTTTGAATGCTATTTTAGAATCACAAGCAAACATCTTGTTATTTTTTATAGAAAACTAATGTACGTTTTAATATTCCAGGGTTTCGTACACCATATACATTAATAAGAATTAACAACATCGAGTTTAAAAACTCCTTGGATGAGCTGCCAGACACCCAAGGGATACAAAACCGAGTAATTTATTAAATATACCCAATCACTTGTGTACTAGCTATAGATTTTGTAAACTGTTATATGTTTCATAATAAATTAACATCACAGTCTTAATTGTTGACTAAATTTTCCTCATTACATTGTTCACTAAATTTAAACGTATTATACAAAAATAGGGATGCTTGGAAGATATATTAGTGCTTTACAAATTTATATTCTTAGGATAACAATTTTAAATCCTTATTACATCTACATCAATTTTCTGTTGAAGGTTATATCTCTATGTTTTTATATTAATTTGGAACATTAAATACCTTCCAGAAAATTAAAAAAAATAGATCCAATTGAATTGAAAATATGTACAATACTCTAATTAAAGTAAAATAAGTTGCATTGCAATACATAAAAAGAAAAGATACTTATATAGTTATCTTAATACAATTTTGGTTACTATTGAATTAATTGTTAAATGCTTAATAATAAAGATTTTAAGAGGGCTTTAAGTTTTGAATGACAACCCTGTATTTTTATAGCTGTTTCATATACTTCAGAATAATTTAACTGTAAGAAAAAGGTTGCTATTTGCATAAGTCATTTCTTAAATATTACGCCTAAATTCTAATCAGGATTTAGTTCTAACGGAACTAAGTTCTGATTAGTAAAATAGTTATTTAATATTTATATAGCTGTTAATTATCAATAACAAATTGCCTATATTTAAAAAAAAAATAGTTCTTAGACTGTTTAAAAGGGTAAGTTAAGTAATTTGAAATTCAATAAATATATTGATCTAATAGCTATACAAGTGTGGTCACAGAATCTGAAAAACCATTAATTTCCTTGAGAGTTTCTGAAATTACCAGTTAAATTTTCAGTTGTCCATGTTTCTCGACACTCTGCTATATAATAATACATTGTTCTAAATCAACAAATAGTCCCAAGTCATAAAATATACCAATACTTCTACTTCAACAAAATAAACATTTTTATTTATACATTTCCCTGCCAAATGCTCTACATGTTCAAATCAAATGAAGAGTACAGTGGAAAAACCCCTTCATTGCATAGAAACCTGTCTGCATCAGGTCTGATTGGTGAAGATAGTGAGTCATCGTTTAACTGGTGGGAAGAAACCAGTTTTAAGTTGGTTCTTATCAAGCAGCCTTCAGGTTTATTATCTCTTTGATCAAGTTTCACACCAGACAATAGTCTGACATAAGAATCGCAGAGGCAGAAGCAAGGGAGAAACCGGTTCCGATCATCACTACTCGCCAGGCTAACCTCAATACAAACAGATTCCCTGTCAATAAAGGTTTTTTTCCCCTGAACTCTTCAAATGAAAAAAAGCTGTTCATAGGGATGTTGTCTGTATGTTTGGCTCATCGTAAGGTGTGACCAGTAGGTAAGTGGTGAGCTGTCCCTTTCCTTTGACGAAAATTTCTCCCCTGCATTCGCACTTGTAGGGAGAATTTGACAGAGACAGGAAATCTGCAACTTCTTTGGTTACCTAAAAATATGTGTTGTGTTAAAATAGTTAATGAATAGTTAGAACATGTACAAGGTGTGTTCGAAAAGTTCAGTAATTGGTCTCAGAATTAAAAAACCACGCCAGTTAGGATCTAGCACTCACGCAGATGCAGTAAGAGAAATGTCATATATTTTCCTCACTGTGTCAGTGTGAATGCAAGATCCTAACCGGTCCTTCAACCCCATCGCTATAGGTGTGAAAGAGAATTGAATTATTGGCTAGAACTGTTGAAAATTTTAAGAGCAAATTGGAAATGTTTCTCCTTGTCTGTTTGCCTTTTGAAGCATCACATTGTAAGCCCTGTAATTACAGGCATCCGCCGAACATGTCTGAGACGAAGGGTTTTGAAATAATCTAGATCCACTCTACTCCTCTATATCTGTCAGTACCCGTCCAAGAACTTCTGTTTGGAAGTTTGCTGAGTGAGCCGTTGTCATCCGATTTTGAAGGCAAAGGATTGACAGTACACACTGCACCAAAATGTTTTTTGATGGATGAAGTTATGTGAATAACCTTAACTGACTATATGATATTTATACATTTCAAGAACTCTGAATCTGCTAGAAAGATGGTCATGGGGACAAATTCAAACACTGCATTGTGATCACTGAGTGAAGACTATTGAAATTAAGATAATGTCAAGTCCTAGGTAGTAACCTTCAATTAGAACGGAGCATCATTTGTTTTTGGGGTTTAAGACAACAATTGACACAACTAAAAAAGTCACTGTAGGAGTGGTTCATTTCAGTTGTCCATTGAACATGAAAGAGTTTTAAACATTTAAGTTAACATTGGCCTGAATCTGTATTAGAGATCTAATCATTACCTGTATTCTTCCGACAACACCTGTGCTGTCCATTCTGCTAGCAACATTCACAGTGTCTCCCCAGATGTCGTATTGCGGTTTCACTGTGCCCACCACTCCTGCCATCACCGGACCCACTGAAATTCCTGGGGAAATAATCACAGGTCAATATAAATTCAAACATACAAAAACGAAACAAAGAAAATCAAAGCCATCGCGCTGTTCATGCTACTACTTCACTTGGTGTTGTGTTTTTTGATATTATGATTTCGTACAAACCAAAAGGCCCCCGCTGCTAATGCTATGTCCCTGATTGTTTTGATATTTTTTAGTTTCTGCATACTTATATGTTTCATATGATTTGTAGCTTTAGTGCAATCATTAAATTCTAATTTTATTTTGTTTCTTAATTTGCTTTGCTTTCTTTGCTGTTTCATTGTTTTTTGTTTTTGGTGGGAGTAATTGTAGACTTGCTTGAGGGTATTTTCACTTTTCGACACGATAAACATTTTTACTCAATATTTTATTATATAACATTAAAAGATAGAATTAAAATATGTAGGGTTACTGCTTTATTGTTCTAAAAAAGAATAAATTTTTTTGGAATTTTAAATATTAAATTTCCATACTCTTCACTGGCCGAATGAGCAATTTAAATATTTTAAAAAGGAAATGTTTTTGTGGCAATTTTTCTACTCTGGTCGTCAACAATAAAATCTGTGAACACTAAATGTACTACCTGTAAGTTCATGAAATTATTTCTTGAAAGTGCCCAGTAGATAGATGTTTGAACAAAAAGTTGTTTTTATCTCTTACCTACTCTGAGTTGGAAATCTTGCATGGCATCCTTGTTAAGTTCTTGCAAGCAGGACATCATGGCGACAGCAAATTTAGCCAAGGTGGCGACATTTTTGACGGGATTCTCCTCTGTCTGCACATGACCCTGTTAACGAATTCAATTAAATGGCTGAATGTAAAAAAGGAGTAAAATCCGTAGAAGAACTTCTGTACAAGCTTCTTCTTTAACTAAAATGTTAAAAGGAAGAAAAGTATTGGGAAATTATCCAATCTGATTGACCTAATTTAGCGATTCAATCATGAAAACTTTATAAAGATACTAAACTTGAGTATCACCAATGTCACTCATTTGAGGATGGCCCTGTGTGTTTTGGCCAGTATGTGCATACCCTGTTGGGTGTACGGACGAATAATTAGACAGATTAGTGCCCTCGACTAACAAGGTATGACATAGTAGTGGTAAATTGGCACCTTCTGTGGTTTCAGCAACTGGTGGTTTGTCTGTCCAAACAGCACATGCTCTCTTTAAATTTTAAATCTCTTTATCATAAATAAATACAACATATAAAAAATATGTCTCTTATAACCTTTAATAAGACTCCATTAAATGACTATCATTTATATTCATACCATTTAAAAGGGTGTCGATTGTATTATAAAGCTATGTTTACATTAATTTAAAATTATTCAATTGTTTGTTCGGGTACTTTGAAGCATTCTTTACCTTTTCGTATGCTTGCAATCCACATGCGGCCATGTATGTACTGCCTATTGTCTTAATTTTCTCTACTTCTTGAAACTGCCTCTCGCTCAAAAGCTACGAAGATAATAACTATCAATTTATTAGGTATTATTCATTTGAAGATATGAACATTTGTACTATGGAGTTAAATGTCTTGAGTTTGTAGAGATGTTTTTTTATATAATAGCATAAAAATATCAATATGTTTTTTAAAAAAAACGAGATTATCCAAACTTGTCAAGTCGTTGCG
The DNA here is from genome assembly GCA_023701765.1 of Hylyphantes graminicola. Lineage (NCBI taxonomy): Eukaryota > Metazoa > Arthropoda > Arachnida > Araneae > Linyphiidae > Hylyphantes > Hylyphantes graminicola. The sequence continues at coordinate 3,482,622 of CM043115.1, read as the reverse complement.
CCACGTTCAAGTGTCTTGGGAAGTCAGATGTGGTATGGGATAACACAAATTTAAGGCTGGAGAAGCTCTCTTGGACCAGTCTACCAGTCCTATTCAAAGTTCTGTCTACCAGTCCTATTCAAAGAGTCGGCTGATCCGACGGAGAGGAACGAAACTTACATCACGACCGACTTTTTCCAATACCACCTAAATTAGAAGGCCAGCGAACTAAATGCTTGACGTTAAATTAGTAGACCGATTCTGTGGTTTTGACCAATGATCATTCGTGACTAGATCTTGTATTTGAATAAATTTTTAAGATAAGATTAATCAAGATGCGACGTCATCTTAAGATACGACGTTATTGGTCAACAAATCGAAATTGGTCTACTAGTGTGACGTTGTGTTGCTTAGTTCTTCGGCCTTCTAATCTAGGTGGTATTGCTTTTTCAGGCTCTGAACAAGTTTCAATCTTCTTAGGATCAGCTTCGTGCGACTTAACCAATAACGCCAGAGAAGCTCTCTACGACGTTATACAATCTTTCCAGTTTAGGTTGTCGGCCAAAAGAGAAGTACAAATTCTGTTCGGAACCTCTCAAATGATAGGATAGGAGGCTTGTGCAAAGAGATTTTGTGCGTTTTCTTTGGTGACAATACAAACAGGACGGATAAGAGTGACGTCCCAAAAAGCTTCTGTGGCCTTAATGATGTGAAAACCGTAAATCAATATTAACGATTTCTGTTTAGTGGTTTTCTTTTTTTTAGCATTTTTGAGAAGCTCTGAACATCATTTCTTACCTAAACTTTACATTACTTTTGCATTTCCTGAAATATAGGGTTTTTCAACAGTTAGGAGCATTATTCTCAGGAACTATAAAAGATATAAACATATTCTGTTTTCTTATTCCTTCCCCATTAATAATCTCTGCTAAAACAATTATACAACTTTAAATCAGATTTTATTTGTTTTTTAATACATATTTAAAAAAAAAATCATTGTGAAAGTATTTTCTTATACTTTGAAATATCCTCTTAGTTTAAATCAAAAAGCTATACGTAAGGAACAAAATATAAAAAAGTTCATAATGATGATGTAGTTCCTGAGAAAATTTTCCTAAAGTTAGGAAATTAATATGGATGAGATAGAACCATCCGACTCCCCTTAGTAAATGAGTGGGTTAATGCTGTGATAACTTTAGTGGCCAGTTTAAGGTTGTTGACCGAGTCCGAAGTACTCTGATCAGGGCCTGATTTCCGGCAGGGCAAACGGGGCGCGTGCCCAGGGCCCCCACATTAAGGGAGCCCCAAAATTTTCTTCAAGAACATTTATGCTCAATACAACTACTCCAAACTCGTTAATCTGAAGTAAACAAAAAAATTAAATTCATGAACAAAAGTACTACCACATTGTGTTTAAACTCTGAATTAATCAATTCACAAAAATAGGTTTTTTTTGGGGGGGGGGGGATTAAGTATGCTTTCCAAGCTAATTACTTCGACTATTTTTTGGTAAAACTCCGTAATATAGGGAAATACGAGCAAATATTTTATTGAGGTATGTTTTGGGGCCCCCAAATTCGCTCGAGCCTTGGGCCGGCCCCTAAAGTTGCAAGTCGGGACCTGCCTATCCGATTCTCACCAGGTCGAAGTCGCATATGATCTCGTTGAGCAGCTGGATGCACCGCAGGCCCTCCTCGTTCTGGCCGTCCTCGTAGTAGAAGTCCGCGAAGCTCGGGATGGACGCGAACGCCACGGCCACGGCGCACAGCTCCTCGTGGTACGCGGCCTGCTCATCAGAACACACAAAGACTTAATATTAGGACTCTCTTTTGGGAATATCACATCTTGAAAATCGTAATGTTATTCCTATGAAGAATATTCGCAAGTCAATTACCGCCACAATTTTAATAAAAGGTTACTAGTTTCTTGTATCATTATAGAGAACGAAAGGAATACATTTCATAAAACTTATTTGTTCTGTGAAAATCACATATCTCTCTTGGGAATTTCACATCGTGAAATACGTAATGTTATTCCTATGGAGAATATTCGCAAGTCAATTACCGCCACAATTTTATTAAAAGGTTACTAGTTTCTTGTATCATTGTAAAGACAAAAAGGAGTAGATTTCATAAAACTAATTTGTTTTGTGAAAATCGCATATTTAGTATTTTTTTTAAGTTAGTGAAAAATGAAGTACGCATTAAGTTCTAACTTAAAAAAATTACTAAAAATACTAAATATGCGATTTTCACAAAACAAATTAGTTTTATGAAATCTACTCCATTTTGTCTTTACAATGATTCAAGAAACTAGTAGCCTTTTACTAAAATTGTGGCGGTAATTGACTTACGAATGTTTTCCATAGGAATAACATTACGAGTTTCAAGATGTTTAATTCCCAAAAGAGTCCTTTTTAGTTGAAAAAGTTAATGTTGCTTGTTCAAAGAAGTCGCACTTTCTTTAAAGAGCAATTAAAAAATTATTTGTTTGATATTCCCGATATAAAGAACTATTTTTGATTATGCATACACTATAATTATCGAAATAAAATAACTGTACAATAACTTATTTGTATTGACTAACCATGCTAAATATACCCTCGACGCTTCTGTTACCATTATAATATGTTTACTTGTGATTTAATATTTTTCTTCTTTTTTGTCTGTAAATTCATATAATCTACATTGGTATGTTTTAACAAGAACATGCAATTTCGGCCATATTGGCAACCATTTTTCTCATAAAGTAGGAGCACTAGAAACTTTTAAATTGCTTTTAAATAAGCTACTGAAATGTCAGGAATTCAAAGAAAAAAAGTTTATTTCTGGTTTTTTTTTCATACAAAGATATCCCGCTGATTGCATATGCGTGTTTTTCGCCAATGCCATATGCTTTGCGTACCCCTCGTACCCCCTTTCACATATATTAGTAAAATAAAGATGTTTAAAAAAAACAGAACCTATTGAAAGTTATGTAAATATTGTTTAAAAACATTTATTGTATTTCATTTACCCTCTGGGCATAATTTGTACTTTTAGAAATATAGTGTTATTCGGTGAACGAACCATTGAATAAAGGAACAACATTATCATTTGAATGATATTCTGGTTAAAAAAAAAAACAATTTTTCCTTTTTTTATTTTTTTAAAAAATATGTTAAAGTATATGCAAAAAATAAATTAAAAAATTTAAAAAGAATTTGTGCATCAACATTTTTTCCAAAAAAAAAATCAAATTGTTCTTTAGTTTTCTATTGCTATTTTTGCATGTGGCGTGCGACACCCACCTACCACACCTACCCCGTTCTGTAGTTCAGCGTTTTCCCACAAAAAAATAATATCATTACAACTATACACAGTGTAGTAATGCTTTTTTTTTAGTCGTGGTCTGGACCATTACGCTAGCAGTCTGCGCGCTGTAACGGGTGCGGGTTCAATTTCCACCTTCGCCCTGGGTGTGCTTCCTTTCTCTGTGAAAGTAAAATTTCTTTCTGGTGTCTGTCTTACTTGACAGAGGCTTATAAAGCTGGTCTCTGATCAAGCACACAATGTGGAATATATTTGTGTAAATATTTCTAAATAAAAAATGAAATAAATGTTTCCGTTAGAAAATGGCTTCCTAATTTAAATTAAATAAAAAAAGTAAAATGGTGGAATTCCATCATCAAGTATTGCTTAAAAATATTGCATTCATTTAACCTTTACAAAAGATTTTATATTTTAGGATTTCAATCATGTGTGACAAGATTTTCATTTTCCAATAATTCACGTAAATAACGTGCAGCTTTACAAAATCTTCAATCAATAGTGTCATAATCAGACGGAACGGTCGTTCCGCCCGCCAATCTCAAAATGACGCCAAGGGCTAAACGGCAGTTATGTATATATACAGAAAACATTTCGCTATGTTAACAGCGAAATTGATTTTATTTTCTACCAGGCAAACTAAGATTCGTAGAACAATTAAAAAAATACAGTAAAGAGGTTTCGTAGATTACTTTCAATAAAAAAATTTTGGTTATTCTAGAGTCAAAAACAGCGGAGGAAAAAAATATGGAAATTTTCGAAAATGAAATCTTTCGAGCAGTTTTAGTCAAATTTTGACCTAATTTTTGAAGTGACCTACAGCCATTACAAGACCATTAATCAGGAAGCGGTTTTTACTAAAAGATTCAGAATGCCCCAATTCATCCCCTTTTATAGGTATGAAGTTTCAAAAATAACTTTTTCTATTTTTAATTAATTAAAATCTATATTACCTTTGGCTGTATGAATGCGCGATAAACAAGATTTCCTAGCGGCCAAGTACCTCCGAAAACGAGCCAAGGTTTACTGTATTTTCATCGAAGACCCGCATAGCAGCGCCGTTAACTATTAAGTTATTATTACAGCTTCTAAAATATATGATTAATATAATATCTGAATAGTCAGATTGAAAAAAAAATTCTAATTAATAAACGAAATGCTTCTTTTAAACTTTTTGGCGTTTTTATTTCGAAAACTTATGAATAACTCGATCGATTGATCGAGAATTGTAAACAATCATATTTGCCTAATTGGTTGCCATATTCAGTTACCAATACCATTAAAAAAATAGTCTGTTGGTTTTTTTTCATAAAAAGTAAGAAATATATATTTTTTCTAAAACTTACTGAGGAATATTTAATTATGTCAAAGTAATCTTTACTTATTTTTTATGAAAAGAAATAATTTTTTTTTTCTAAAATTTATTGAGGAATATTTTATTATGCCAAATAATATTTTATAATTAAAGTTACATTTTTTAACATGAGCTGTTACTAAATGTTTGTATTATAACACATAACAGTAACCTAAGAAACGTTTTTGGTTATTGTTTTTTCTTGAATTAGGCTGGATATTTTTTAGATTTATGAAAGAAAATTGAAAATAAATATGCCTACAAAAGTGAAAAAAAAAAAAAACTAGGCATAAGAGACGGTTGAGGTACACAAAAAATAAAAGCTGCGAAGTAATCTCGAAATGTGTCGAAATCAATGTATCGGGAATAAAACGCGTCATCTGTACCTCACCACAGTTTAACTGTATGCAGTATACAAATGTTCTACGGGGAAAAGGATAAATAGTTCTAATTTCCGAGTGCGAGTTATATAACTTTTATATAACTCTCTATAAACATTGAAATCACGTCGTCAATTTTGTAGTCATATTGTGTCTGTATCTTTTGTTATTTAAAAAAAACTACTGATATCCCCCAAAAAACTTCGTAAAAGTAAACAAACGCCAATCTCAAAAAAAAACTATTTATTTTAATAAAAAAACAAGTCATTATGAAAGTTGTGGCTAAAAAAGCCGTGATATAAAAAGAATGCCAATCTCTTGTGTAAAACTTCCTGGTCATAATAAATAGTATAAATTAAGTTTTCCTGCCATAAAAAAATTGCACTGTTTGAGGTTGGTGCCCATCTTAATCCCCCTAATAAAAGTAAATCAAGGCAAATGAACTTGAATTACTAAATCAGAATAATGAAGGATATACTTAAAAAAAACTTTGACAAATGTATGATCTCAATACATTTATATAAAGGTATAGAGGGTGGTTAAGATGGGGGGCACCAACCTCAAACAGTGCAATTTTTTTATGGCAGGAAAACTTAAATTATACTATTTATTATGACCAGGAAGTTTTACACAAGAGATTGGCATTCTTTTTAATCACGGCTTTTTTAGCCACAACTTTCATAATGACTTGTTTTTTATTAAAATAAATAGTTTTTTTTTTTTTAGATTGGCGTTTGTTTACTTTTACGAAGTTTTTTGGGGGATTAGCTAATACACTCTTAAAACAAACGATCGATTTTAACTCAATCTGACTGATTTTCACTCCTCCAGTCTGGAAAATGCACTTCTCCTTTTGGAGTGGATCCTTTGTGTGTTAAGCCTCCGACAGGATCACTCCAAACGAGTGATTTTAACTCAGTCTGAGATAATATTCACTCTTTTCCAGCGTCGAAAAAGCACGTCTCCAACTGGACTGGAATTCACTCTTTTGTTTTAAGAGTGTACGTTAGAACAAAATTTATATATGTAAAATTAACTTTCACACTGGACCTATCTGTTACTGCTTGTCCTTTTCTGGATGCAATGCTTTGTTTATTTTTGTCCGTCCAAAAAAAAAAAACTTAGAATGAATGATATACACTGTTCACAACAATTAAGGGAACGTATGGTATGGTATGGTATGGTATGATACATATATATTCCAGCTTGTGTGTTTGTTCAGAGAACCGCTTATAAGCTTTCGGCAAGTGGGACAGACACAGAAAGAAATTTTAGTCACAAAGAAATGAATAACACATAGACAAATAACAACATTTATTGACTGTCACAAACATCCTTGCCTAACCGGGATTCGAACCCGACCTCAGCAGCTCCAAAGGCTAGTACACTAACCATTCAGCCACCGAAGCGGCAAAGGAACGTTTCTTTTAAACACTTACATCTATAATGATTCCATTTAGTATCATCAGCTTGCGGTTTTTTTTCCGCACCAAGTTGAGCTCGTTGTTATTTATCATTAGATGGAAGAATCATGTCTTTTGAAGCATTAAATAATGTTTGTTTTAATTAAATGAAAATATGAAAAACAAGGTAAAATAAAATTAGCTACTAAAAATTTTTATGAAATAAAATAACCCTAAATTCTTCACGCTTGCATTCTTAGATGCTTAAAAATTGATTTTATTTTTTTTACAAAGAAATTTGAAAAAAAATTATTGTTTTAATTTATTCCAAAGTTACGATTTCAATTTTTCACCCTTAAATTTATTAAAAAAATTAATATCCCCCCCCCTTTTTTTTACCATTTCATTTTGGATACATTACATAACGAATCTATTTCACAAGTTTTATTTTCTTTGAATGAAAAATAAGAAGTAGGAACTGAAAGTGTTAACAAAAGTACGCAAAGTATAAGAAGAGCTTAGTGGAAGAACGTGCTAAGTGACAAAAAGGGGAAAACGAGATATTGAGCTTCAAAGTTTTTCGTTTTCATCTAGATCTGCGATATTTGCAAACCGTAAAAAGTATACTAACTTTAAAGTTTATTAAAAGGGGGACACGTTTTATCGTTAAAATTTTATTGACACAAAAATTTCAATTTTTTCAAGAATGTCACTTATCACGTTCTTCCACTCACTCAGCATTGTTTTGAGCATTGTACAACAAAGATGAACAGTAACAAATAGAGGTGGTGAATTGTTTTTCTTTCTGAAATTCGGATAACCAGCAGCGTTTCATTCTTATAATTGGAGTTCTCATATGTATTATTGGAGTTCTACTGCAATTCATAAAGAGTAATTAATGTCAGTTCCGGGAACTTTGGTGACATACGAAATAGAACTTCGCATCTACAGACTCCGAGAGAATGGGCTAAGCTCTTAGGTCGATATCCAATCTCTTAGAGACAGTTTAGAAACAGGCAAGGCTTTTGAAAAGTAGTTTTTAGTACTGTCATATTAAGTGGTTTGCTTCATATGTTTTGTAGATAATACAAGTTTAATGTTATCAGGACTTCCAAATGCGAAACTATATGTCCGTTACGGTGAATGTTTAAAATATTGTTGCTGTATAATTATTTCTTAGTTGCTATATAATTATTCGTTTAGTTGCTATATAGTTATTGCGGCTGAAATTTATGTTATTTAAATATTTATGGGATTTCGTTAGAATGGCATTTATTTTTTATTTAAAAAAATAACTGGCTTTTTTTTACTCTCCTAGAGTTCAGATGTTTTTCCAGCGTTGGATAGTTTGGTTATTTTCAAGACAATTGAATTGTAAAAAAGAACATAGTTATTATTACTCATTTGAATAACTTAGATTGTAGCGGAGATTTGTTTTATGCAAAAGCTTCTTGTCATTGATAAAATTGTACCCTTAATTGATAAATAGTTTAATTAGATTAAAGAAAATTACCTGAGAAATATGAATAAAGTTCACATGTTCCGTAAAAATAGTTCGGTTGCCGATTTCAGGAGACATTACGGCATCATTTTTGTAATCATCAAACATTTTGGAATACTTTCTTTCAAGGGGCAGAAAATATGTGAACGCATTTTGACATTCATAGTTCCTGTAGTTTTGCATTTACATTTCATAGATCATGTGGTAATAACGTTAGTATATTACAAAAACGAATATTGGTTTAATTGGAAGATAGAACTGGCCCTGATCATAAGTTTTGCTGGGAGGTTACTAGTTTGGCATACCTTGCGACGCAAATCCGGAATTGTTATTGCCACAATGGAAAAAATTAAAAATTTATCCTCTAAACCCCCCAAAAATACTTGTTTGAATTCTACTGTTGTCTTTTTAATAATATTATTTTTGGCACATTCTGTTTTGTTCACCTTCATTGTGGATTACTGTGCTCTGGATCTTAATTTGTACAAAAGCCAACTTTACTTTCTCAAGTTTGAATTGAACTGGATTAGAAATATGTTGTTCTTTCTGAAACTTGTCTTCTGTCAATGCTTACCAGCGTTATCGGTGGCACTCATACAAGGTCTGCATTCGGTTTTGTGTTACAAAATGTCCGTCCACATGAAAGAATTCACAAAAGAAATCAACGCAGAGAATCGAAACTTTAAGGGGTCTAAGGAGTCTTAAAAATGTGCAAAGAAGATACTACAAAGCAAAGTTTGATCTTTCATGTCATTTTTGAACTACTCAATGTATAAGTATAATTTTTTATGTGTAATTCTACATGATTTATTTATTATAAAACAAGTTTTAAAATTTATGAAACTTTAGCCAAAACTAAAATAAATGATATTAAACATGAAGCTATTTGAACACAGTGTGATTAGGCTTGCGCGGCAAATTGTGAGGTCAAAATTGAAAAAATGACCAAGAAAATGACCTTATATTGTACAAATATGTACAAACTAGGACTTATACCTAAATTCTCAGCTCAATTTTAATTAGAAATTATTTTAAAAACTTTTTTCTAATAAAATTAATAAAATTTTTAAAATTTTGATTTTAAATTATTTTTAAAATAATTTCTAATTAAAATTGAGCAGAAAATTTAGGTATAAGTCTTTGTTTGTACATATTTGTACAATATAAATCCATTTTCTTGGTCATTTTTTCAATTTTGACCTCACAATTTGCCGCGCAAGACTAATCACACTGTGTTCAAATAGCTTCATGTTTAATACCATTTATTTTAGTTTTGGTTAAAGTTTCATAAATTTTAAAACTTGTTTTATAATAAATAAATCTTGTAGAATTACATATAAAACAATTATACTTATACATTGAGTAGTTTAAAAATGACATGAAAGATCAAACTATGTTTTGTAGTACCTTCTTTGCACATTTTTAAGACTCCTGTGACCCCTTAATCTGAAAAGCCCTACGCAATTGTTGAGCAAGTGTTTCAAAATTCTTGATGCCGTCCAAGCCTTACAAAAGTCATTTTCCAGCGCATTATTTTGTCTGAGCGTTTATTACCTACTGTATAATTTCAGTATGATATCAAGTTTTCTAATATATCCCTTAGAAGACTTCGACAATGCAGAGCTCTTTCACTACCCGTTTTTCGTTACATTCATATATCTATCCCTGTACGTGCTGTTTCACTTTGCCGACTGCGTACCAACAGAAATGAGGAACCTGAAGCTAAGTGTTTATAAGAAGTTTGGCAACGCAGCAGCAAGTGGTATGTCTGGTGACGATCGTGCGGGCCTCTCGATAGTCCAGCAGATTGTGGATGTACCGGATTGCGTCTTGTCCGGTTGCGGACTGTTGCGGTTTACAAAGGCAAATTTGCTGTCAGTTCTTGGAACTTTGGTGACCTATGGACTGATCCTTGTACAGCTACACGCACAGACGAAAGGCTAAACTCTAAATTGGTTGTGTTTTGTCCGGTTGCGGATTGTTGCGGTTTACAAAGGCGAATTTGCTGTCAGTTCTTGGAACTTTGGTGACCTATGGACTGATCCTTGTACAGCTACACGCACAGACGAAAGGCTAAACTCTAAATTGGTTGTGTTTTGTCCGGTTGCGGATTGTTGCGGTTTACAAAGGCGAATTTGCTGTCAGTTCTTGGAACTTTGGTGACCTATGGACTGATCCTTGTACAGCTACACGCACAGACGAAAGGCTAAACTCTAAATGGGTTGTGTTTTGTCCGGTTGCGGATTGTTGCGGTTTACAAAGGCGAATTTGCTGTCAGTTCTTGGAACTTTGGTGACCTATGGACTGATCCTTGTACAGCTACACGCACAGACGAAAGGCTAAACTCTAAATTGGTTGTGTTTTGTCCGGTTGCGGATTGTTGCGGTTTACAAAGGCGAATTTGCTGTCAGTTCTTGGAACTTTGGTGACCTATGGACTGATCCTTGTACAGCTACACGCACAGACGAAAGGCTAAACTCTAAATTGGTTGTGTCTTGTCCGGTTGCGGATTGTTGCGGTTTACAAAGGCGAATTTGCTGTCAGTTCTTGGAACTTTGGTGACCTATGGACTGATCCTTGTACAGCTACACGCACAGACGAAAGGCTAAACTCTAAATTGGTTGTGTCTTGTCCGGTTGCGGATTGTTGCGGTTTACAAAGGCGAATTTGCTGTCAGTTCTTGGAACTTTGGTGACCTATGGACTGATCCTTGTACAGCTACACGCACAGACGAAAGGCTAAACTCTAAATTGGTTGTGTTTTGTCCGGTTGCGGATTGTTGCGGTTAACAAAGGCGAATTTGCTGTCAGTTCTTGGAACTTTGGTGACCTATGGACTGATCCTTGTACAGCTACACGCACAGACGAAAGGCTAAACTCTAAATGGGTTGTGTTTTGTCCGGTTGCGGATTGTTGCGGTTTACAAAGGCGAATTTGCTGTCAGTTCTTGGAACTTTGGTGACCTATGGACTGATCCTTGTACAGCTACACGCACAGACGAAAGGCTAAACTCTAAATTGGTTGTGTTTTGTCCGGTTGCGGATTGTTGCGGTTTACAAAGGCGAATTTGCTGTCAGTTCTTGGAACTTTGGTGACCTATGGACTGATCCTTGTACAGCTACACGCACAGACGAAAGGCTAAACTCTAAATTGGTTGTGTCTTGTCCGGTTGCGGATTGTTGCGGTTTACAAAGGCGAATTTGCTGTCAGTTCTTGGAACTTTGGTGACCTATGGACTGATCCTTGTACAGCTACACGCACAGACGAAAGGCTAAACTCTAAATTGGTTGTGTTTTGTCCGGTTGCGGATTGTTGCGGTTTACAAAGGCGAATTTGCTGTCAGTTCTTGGAACTTTGGTGACCTATGGACTGATCCTTGTACAGCTACACGCACAGACGAAAGGCTAAACTCTAAATTGGTTGTGTTTTGTCCGGTTTCGGATTGTTGCGGTTTACAAAGGCGAATTTGCTGTCAGTTCTTGGAACTTTGGTGACCTATGGACTGATCCTTGTACAGCTACACGCACAGACGAAAGGCTAAACTCTAAATTGGTTGTGTTTTGTCCGGTTGCGGATTGTTGCGGTTTACAAAGGCGAATTTGCTGTCAGTTCTTGGAACTTTGGTGACCTATGGACTGATCCTTGTACAGCTACACGCACAGACGAAAGGCTAAACTCTAAATTGGTTGTGTTTTGTCCGGTTGCGGATTGTTGCGGTTTACAAAGGCGAATTTGCTGTCAGTTCTTGGAACTTTGGTGACCTATGGACTGATCCTTGTACAGCTACACGCACAGACGAAAGGCTAAACTCTAAATTGGTTGTGTTTTGTCCGGTTGCGGATTGTTGCGGTTTACAAAGGCGAATTTGCTGTCAGTTCTTGGAACTTTGGTGACCTATGGACTGATCCTTGTACAGCTACACGCACAGACGAAAGGCTAAACTCTAAATTGGTTGTGTTTTGTCCGGTTGCGGATAGTTGCGGTTTACAAAGGCGAATTTGCTGTCAGTTCTTGGAACTTTGGTGACCTATGGACTGATCCTTGTACAGCTACACGCACAGACGAAAGGCTAAACTCTAAATTGGTTGTGTTTTGTCCGGTTGCGGATTGTTGCGGTTTACAAAGGCGAATTTGCTGTCAGTTCTTGGAACTTTGGTGACCTATGGACTGATCCTTGTACAGCTACACGCACAGACGAAAGGCTAAACTCTAAATTGGTTGTGTTTTGTCCGGTTGCGGATTGTTGCGGTTTACAAAGGCGAATTTGCTGTCAGTTCTTGGAACTTTGGTGACCTATGGACTGATCCTTGTACAGCTACACGCACAGACGAAAGGCTAAACTCTAAATTGGTTGTGTTTTGTCCGGTTGCGGATTGTTGCGGTTTACAAAGGCGAATTTGCTGTCAGTTCTTGGAACTTTGGTGACCTATGGACTGATCCTTGTACAGCTACACGCACAGACGAAAGGCTAAACTCTAAATTGGTTGTGTTTTGTCCGGTTGCGGATTGTTGCGGTTTACAAAGGCGAATTTGCTGTCAGTTCTTGGAACTTTGGTGACCTATGGACTGATCCTTGTACAGCTACACGCACAGACGAAAGGCTAAACTCTAAATTGGTTGTGTCTTGTCCGGTTGCGGATTGTTGCGGTTTACAAAGGCGAATTTGCTGTCAGTTCTTGGAACTTTGGTGACCTATGGACTGATCCTTGTACAGCTACACGCACAGACGAAAGGCTAAACTCTAAATTGGTTGTGTTTTGTCCGGTTGCGGATTGTTGCGGTTTACAAAGGCGAATTTGCTGTCAGTTCTTGGAACTTTGGTGACCTATGGACTGATCCTTGTACAGCTACACGCACAGACGAAAGGCTAAACTCTAAATTGGTTGTGTTTTGTCCGGTTGCGGATTGTTGCGGTTTACAAAGGCGAATTTGCTGTCAGTTCTTGGAACTTTGGTGACCTATGGACTGATCCTTGTACAGCTACACGCACAGACGAAAGGCTAAACTCTAAATTGGTTGTGTTTTGTCCGGTTGCGGATTGTTGCGGTTTACAAAGGCGAATTTGCTGTCAGTTCTTGGAACTTTGGTGACCTATGGACTGATCCTTGTACAGCTACACGCACAGGCGAAAGGCTAAACTCTAAATTGGTTGTGTTTTGTCCGGTTGCGGATTGTTGCGGTTTACAAAGGCGAATTTGCTGTCAGTTCTTGGAACTTTGGTGACCTATGGACTGATCCTTGTACAGCTACACGCACAGACGAAAGGCTAAACTCTAAATTGGTTGTGTCTTGTCCGGTTGCGGATTGTTGCGGTTTACAAAGGCGAATTTGCTGTCAGTTCTTGGAACTTTGGTGACCTATGGACTGATCCTTGTACAGCTCCATGCACAGACGAAATCCTGAACTCGAAATTGGTTGTGTTTTGTCCAGTTGCGGAATGTTGCGGTTTACAAATGCGAATTTGCTGTCAGTTCTTGGAACTTTGGTGACCTATGGACTGATCCTTGTACAGCTACACGCACAGACGAAAGGCTAAACTCGAAATTGGTTGTGTTTTGTCCGGTTGCGGATTGTTGCAATTTGCAACGACGAATTTGCTGTCAGTTCTTGGAACTATGGTGACCTATGGACTGATCCTTGTACAGCTACACGCACAGACGAAAGGCTAAACTCGAAATTGGTTGTGTTTTGTCCGGTTGCGGACTGTTGCGGTTTACAAAGGCGAATTTGCTGTCAGTTCTTGGAACTTTGGTGACCTATGGACTGATCCTTGTACAGCTACACGGACAGACGAAAGGCTAAACTCGAAATTGGTTGTGTTTTGTCCGGTTTGCGGATTGTTGCAATTTACAACGACGAATTTGATGTCAGCTCTTGGAACTTTGGTGACCTATGGACTGATCCTTGTACAACTACACGCACAGACGAAAGGCTAAACTCGAAATTGGTTGTGTTTTGTCCGGTTGCGGATTTTTGCAATTTACAACGACGAATTTGCTGTCAGTTCTTGGAACTTTGATGACCTATGGACTGATCCTTGTACAGCTCCATGCACAGGCGAAATCCTAAACTCGAAATTGGTTGGTGGTTGTGTTAGGTGCCACTCAGGTGTCGACTCGTTACCAAACTGTTTTTCTAAATTATGACGCCTGTCTCCCGCATTGCCTTCGTATAGCTCTAGTACGATAGTTAAACCTAACCTCACTAAAATATATTGGTATCGATTCGTAGAGATATTTTAGAAGCACAGCCAAGGCTTTGAAAATCATATTTTCGTAATTTCACACCCTTCTGCACAGTAAAAAAATCCTTAAATTTTACAGCATTTTTCTTTTATTATGAAACCGCTGCCATTACCTTGTGATGTGAATTTTTGCAGAAAAATAATGTCAATTTACATACTCTAACGCTGTTGGACTTCGGACTCCACAGATTTAACGAGCACGTCTGTCCCAGTGTACTGGGGTACCTCCTTGATTAAATGGATTTATTTTTCCTATTACAAATCTAGTTTATAGGATGACTAGGCTGGCAAGGCGGACGTTTGTAACGCACTAGGCCACGGAAGGGCTCATCGTGGTGTGTATTTGAATAAACTTATTGAATGTTGCAATTCTGAATATCAGAAATCTACCTACCGATTTAAATGTCTGCTTCCATAGCAGGGATTGTATGGATATCTTCACGTGACTCTCTAGGCGCGTTTACATGAGCCATCGAATCCATGTAATGCCAAAATTCCCATTAGGGGAAAAAGAGGTCGAGCAGCATTTTTAACCCAAATGATAGTCTGTGGCCGAATCCATGGTACGAAACATCAAACCCTTCGTCATTGGAGGGTTTGCAAAACCCCCAATGAACCACAAAATTCCAGTTCTGTCTGGGAGAAAATCCCCAAGAGGGAAAAATTGCTGAGTTTGCTCTTCAATCCATTCATTCGATGGCTCATGTAAACGCGCCTTCTATATCATGAAAACATCCATCAACGTTTTACTGACAAGTACAACACTGTGATGTCAAAAATTAACCGCAATGATGATGTAATTTTACAGAAATATTTTATAATGTGAATTCTCTTTTTATTTTATAGATAATTTAAGTTGAAAAATTATAATTCACCAGCACACAAACATTAAATAACAGTTTGTATGTTGCCTAAAATGTTGAAAATATTAAAAAAAAAAAAAAGCTTTCGATATATTTCGGGTATCCTCCGATGATTCAACGATAATTTACTTCACTTTACATACGGTCATAACAAGTATACTATGTTCATCATTTAATTTAAGGTAGTTTATGTGTTTAATTTTTTTTATATAATTTTAAAAATATATGTAAATCCTAAAAGAGTCATATTTTGAACGGAAGGAAATTATTAAGTTGCTTTTAAGATAGGCGAATACCCAAAATTCTAAAATTTTTACTATTACTTTAATCTTTTCCAAATTTAGCATAGTGATTTCAAATATAATTAATAATACTATTTAGGCATTTTTTTTATTTAAATATAATTTATTTTAAACGGTGTTTTTCTACTAAAAAAAGAGGTTTACGCTAACAAGTCTAACACATTGAATTTTCATCCTATAAACATTAATTATGTGAAAATTCTTCGTTTTGAACTGATGCATGCAATGACCCTCTAGAGTTACATACAAATTACAAGAAAATAAGTTATTAAGAAAAATGTTATAAATTAACCCAAAAAAAAAGATTTTTTTTCGATTAACTTACACTTGGACATTTTTTTAAAAAAAACTTGCATATTTACACTAGATGTTAGAGTTTCATGGCACAGATATATATTGAAATAGCATCTGTAAAAAATTTCAGGTAAATTAATGCAAAACTTTTTATGCTAGAGGTGTTGGCGTAAACATCTTTTTTTATTTGAGAAACACCGTTTAAAATAAATCAATTACATTTAAATAAAAAAAAATTGCTCAAAAAGCATTGTTCATTCTATTTGAAATCACTATGTCAAATTTGGAAAAAATTAAGTTAATAGTAAAAATTTTAGAATTTTGGGTACTCGCCTACCTTAAATTGGTTTTTCATAAGTGTTTGGCGTAATGCTGGGTTCTTAGTCAATTCTATTGAATCACCCTCTAAAGCATCCTTTTAATTCATAATTTATTTTGTAATGGTAATGTAATGGTAATATAATCGTTTTCGGCTTCCTATTTCTAGCCTCATTTTACTTATTTTGTACACTTTAGAAAATGTATCTCAATGATAATTGTTATCTTTTATATGTCACTTAACTGTCGTCACTAACAGTAGGGTTGAGTTAGGTTATAATACATATATATTCTGGTTTGTGTGCTTGATCAGAGACCCGCTTGTAAACTTTTGTGAAGTAAGACAGACACAGAACGAATTTTTACTGTCACAGAGAGATAAATAACAAACAGGACGAAGGCGGGAATCGAACCCGCACACGTTACAGTTTGTAGACTGCTAGCATAATGCAATCTGCAATCCAAAACCATTGAACCATCCGGGCCCCACTTTAACTTTAGGGTGGAATGTATATGAAAGAGAACTGGGGAAAACCGCTTAATTTCGTTGAAAACTTTTCTCATGAGGCTTCTTTGGGCGATGATAGCGAGTTATCGCCTAACTGGTGCAAAGAAACCAGTTTCTACCTACCGAGATTCACGCGATGCACGATTCCGACGCTTGGACCAAGCGAAGAAGAAAGAAAGAAACCGGTTTCCTTACGCCAATGTCCGCCAAGCAGACACAACAACGGGACGACTCCTAACAAATCAAGCGGTTCTTCCCCTGTACTCTTCATACTTTTAAGAGGAATAATCTCGGATCTTTAAACAAAAGTTCTTCTGTGTTAATCCAATGAAAAATACCCATGGTTTTCTAAGCCGGAAAATTCTCCGGATGCATTGAATATTTCTGCAAAAGGTTTTTTATCTTATAAATGTAGCTAACTTACAGTTCTCTATAGTCCCACTTTTTGGGATTGAATTGAATATATTTTTTAAAAAATTATGATAAGATATTCAAACCAATTTCAAAAAGTGAGATTCTAGAGCCCTGCAAGTCAGCTACATTTATCTGATTAAAAAAAAAATGCCTGTAAAAATATTCTATACAGACGAAGGAGTATGCTTATTCTAGCCTATGGTTTTTTAAAGCAATATTACAACCATAAGATTCGTACCTGTCCATGTTTTTTTAAATGTTGCACGTGTCAGAATATGTAACTTTACAGTATTTGTGTGTAATATTAAAGAGAAGCAAAACTTCATTAAACTTTTTTGATATGTACTTCCGCTAGCATTTAAGTAAATTGCCGAGAGTTTTTTTTTTTTATTTCTAGCAAATAAATACCCGTTCTTCGCACGGGCTAAAAAAGTATTTATCGATCCAAGTATATGTAATATTTAATTTAGGATAATAAACTTATGTTATTGTTTCCGTTCGTTGTAAAGTACTAGCTGATGTACACGGCGTGGCACGGGTTGGAAAAACGGAAACAGTAATGTAAACTCAAAAGATGTAAAACTACATGTATTTATTTTTGACATCTTAACCCAAATAAAGAATCTATATCAACCTGCGAAGAAGAAGAAACGACCAATCAAAGAAATAAAAAAAAAACGATTGCCATTTGAATACAGTTAATGAAGTAACTTATATCAAATATAAATATCATATGTACTTTAAACCCATTCATGTAAAAAAAATTGCATAATGAAATACAGTAAGAAACGGAAAAGCAATGTACAATCAAAACATGAAGTGTTAAGTTTCCTTAACCAAGGTCCATGGTTAACCTAACTCCATGAAGGTATCCTTTACTTCACTGCAAAACTCGATTGTACACAACATTCTTGGTCTACCTTTAGGCAACAATATAAGTGTATCCTTTTAGCTCATTTGGCGCATATTTGGTAAGAATTTGGCGAGAAAAGAGATATAACTACAAACACTCTCAATTATAAATTCTATATTTATAATAATGATATTTAAATTATTATTTAATTATTAAATTTAATAATTATAAATAAATGTATAATTATTATTACAAAGACTTCAAATTACATATCTTATATAACACAAAGAAATCTTTTGGACGGTAGTGACACCTGTTTCGTCAACAATGTAAGTAGATAAGAAATGACAGTTCTGGAACAGTGGTGGAGGGTCTGATCCTCCACCACTGATGACGTCACCGGATAGGAGTAATCGAATGAGTCACCGGATATGAGCCAGTGGATGTGACCGGAAGCGGATTTGAAACAGATAAAACGTGTCATAAAACTAAACTTTAGTTGTTGTTTTTTTAATAAGTCCTTGGTCGGCTGGTCAACTGACAGCGATTCTAAATTATGACGGACCGTCGCCGATAGCCCCTTGTGCAGCTCTAGTGTGACAATAATTCAAACTAATCTAAATTAAAAAAAAATAATAACGAACCTCAGGTGCGGTGGTGTCGTCCGCCTGCAGTTTGTCGAGGTAGAACCGCGTGACCCGGGGCGGGAGTATGTTGTGGAGCAGGATCCGGTTGAGCAGCTCCAGCGCGCCGGCCTCCTCCTGCTCCGACTTCAGCTGCACCTTCATCAGGAAGTCCAGCCGACAGATGTACTCCACCTGGAACGCACACACGGACTAAGTCAATACTGGACCAGAGTAGAGATCATAGTACGCGTATTAGAGTGGCGGATCACGTGACCTCCCACTGCGGCGACGGGACACGCATGGAGCCAAGATTACCATTTCAAACAATATGCCAGTGTTGCCACCTTAAATGGGAAAATTACAAAGCGTCATCAAAAAAATACCATTTAATATTAATATACACACAAATACCATAAAAAAAATACAACAAGTTGTATTATTACACTCATTCTAGTGACATTTCAACTTTATAAAAAGACATATGAAACGCTTTTATGGTATTTTTTTGTAATTTTAGTATTAAATGGCATTTTTTCGATGATGCCGTCGTAATTTTCTCATTAAAGAGGTGGCAACACTGGTAAGTTTTCCCTGGTAATCTTGGCTTCATGCGCGTCCTGCCCACTGAACTGAACTGAAACTCTGGAAGGAGTATCGAAACACTCGTCAAACGGGTCGGTGAAGCCCGGCAACCCTGTAAGAGTAACCCAACTTTTGCCGCCAATCCTATACTTTACCTGTTAAAATAGACATTTTAAACCAACTCTTTCAAGAATTTTTTAAGCAGAAAATTGATAGATTATTGCTTTAGGAGATTCTTTACATAATGAAGTGTCGGAAACATGTACTTTTAAAAAAATAGAATTGCGGCAACAATCTTTAAAACTTAAATTCCTTGGAGTACTATTCTTGGCGAGCGATTGGCGACATCCAATGTAAACTGCAAGTCAAGTGTCCATTTTGATCGGCGAGGTTATGCCAAATATGGCACATATTCTCCCTAAAGCTGTCGCCAAGTGACCCAAAAAAAAGCTTCACCAGCTTATCATGGGATGATTCTTCCAGAGTTTCAGTTCAGTTCAGTGGTCCTGCCCAGAGACATAACATAGAGTGGACTGCGCATTAATAGTAAAGCAGCTTAGGGATGGAAAACCAAAACCGGTTTTCAAAAAACCGGTGGTCCCGGTTTTGACTGAAAACCGGTTTTTTTTGTATGAGGCCCTTTGGAACCGAAAACCGTTTTTTTTTGGGAAAAACCGATGGAAAATGGAAAACCGTTTTTTTCTGGAAAACCGCCATCCCTTGCAGATTAGCATTATGTCCTAAACATCATAAATCGCCAAGAGGGGAAAGGTTGCTACATATGGCAACTTAACGCTACCGT
Organism: Hylyphantes graminicola; assembly: GCA_023701765.1. Lineage (NCBI taxonomy): Eukaryota > Metazoa > Arthropoda > Arachnida > Araneae > Linyphiidae > Hylyphantes > Hylyphantes graminicola. The sequence continues at coordinate 3,462,892 of CM043115.1, read as the reverse complement.
TTCGTTACGAACTATTCCAAATTGTCGCCAGACCTGAATATCAGCTAGCAAACCGAAGTGGAGACTACCATCAATACTCAAGTCACGTGGGTTTCTACCAATCACGGCAGCTTGAATTTTTTTTAATGTTTTTGCAGAAGATTTTTTGAGCATTGTTGGTATTTTTCTCTTTTGGCTTTTATAATAAATATTTAATTACATTCTTTTAATCTCTGAGCATGAATCGTGAATGTTGTACTCCTAATTCAGTAACGTTTTGTGCAAGATGCCAAATGCTTGTGAATTCCTAATTGTAAAGAGGGGTATAAAAAAGGATTAGTCACACTTCACGGGTAAAATTTATTTAGTTCTGCATACTTTTAGTAATTGTGTGTTCTTCATAAACTATAATTTCTATCGAGGGAATTTATTCTAAAAGCTCTTTTATACTGAAGAATCATATCCATGATTAAATCAACGTTGTTAGAACTCTAATTATAATTAACATTTTGGGCCAAGTCAATTAAATTAATGGTCTGAACATTAGACAGCTTAGAAGTAGAATATTTTTTTTACAAATTGGTCAAAACGAAACCTGTTTTTGCAATCGTGTTTGAGTTATTTATATTTAAAAAGTAGAACATTTGCTGAATTTGGAATAGATTGATGTGTTTTAGAAAGTTGATTTATTCCAGGTGAAATAAAGGAAGAAGCAATATTTCAAAAAAAAAATTGATTTTTTTTTAAATCGGACCGTTAGAACGAAAGTTATAGAGACGGCAGAAAATGTTCACCATGTCAATTACCAACTTATATTACAGCAACACTCTACATAAACCTACGAATGTTCTTTTAAATTAATTTTTAATAAAGAGTCCACATTCAATTGTTCAAGTAATCTTAAATAGACTCACAAAATCAAAGAAATAGTCTGATATCTATTAAGAGGATCTTAAAATACTAGCGATTCATCCTTGCTCCTTTCCAAGCTTCTTTATCATAGCATTAGATTGTCGGCCTCTGTGTTCAGGTCGTTGTGGGAAAACTCGCCAAATGGTAAACTCGCCATAGATGCGAGCCAAACGCGACACAGTCATGTGACTGTGTAAGTTAGATGTTTAGGACACTTTAGGTTTGCCAATGCGCAGTCCACTCTATGTAATGTCTCTGGTCCTGCCACCGCAGTTGGAGGTCACCTGATCCTGCCATCTCTAATACTTTTACTATGCTTTCTATGACTGCACCGCAGTTCAAATCGCCAATAGCCCAAAAAATATCATTATATATGTAGCCAAATTTTTTCTTACTTGTCTATCTAACACATGCAAGATGAGCAGTACAAATGTGAGGTAATAGCAATGACTTTGATCCATCGGAAGATTAAACTCCGCCCTAAAAATAAAGACATTCAATATTCCTATAACTATAAAATAAGAAATGTGCTTTCTTGAAAGAAAATCTTTTATTCCCGTTTGATATGGTATAAGAAATCAATATATCCCCATAGATAGAGCAAAGTGTATATATTTTAGTTATGTATGAATTCAAAATTATAACATTATTGCGAACTGGTAATAATGCAGTAGTAAATCAACGCCCTCTGGTGTGTATGTTATTTGAAGCGTTTAGCCAAAGAATGGAGCACCCTGAAGATGGAACAATGCCGGACCCATAGATTTAAAAAGTAGCAGATCTACCTCTATGGGGAAAGGTGAAGCCACTTGTGAACCAGTATCCCAGAAATCAGTTCACAAGCCGAAGCACATGGGATGCCATACGCCACCAGATGACACCTTTACCAGTTTTGCTAGCATAAGTTTATAGCTGGATATGTATTGATAATTTCTGGCAGACATGAGGTATATATTCATAAAAGAAGCATAGTAAAAATGCAGTTTTTATTGCATGTAACTTTTCGGCAAAAACATTTTTTTGTGAACCAGTATCCCATGATGCATTGCGAAACGGCGAAATGTGGATTCATCACACAATCGCGCGGTTTGTATTGCGTTGTACTGGATCGCACAATCGATGGGCATATCTGTTACTTTCTAAATCTATGGCCGGACTAGTCGTTGAGCACCCTCGATGTCAGGATGTTCTACAATTTTTGTTATAATCTAGATGGCTGGTGATAACACAATAGTTAATAAGCGCCCTCTAGTGAGTATGAAATGGAACAGTGCCTGACCAGTCTGTGAGCTGCGCCGTCTGCTGCCTGAACACCTCCTCCCCCTTGACGTCGATGGCGTACCAGAAGACGGCCAGCGCGACGCTGTTCAGGGCCAGCTTCAGCAGGAAGTGGATCCTCAAGAACACAGAGGTGGTCGTCATGGCCAGGGAGGCGCACATCGTGTAGAACTGGAAAACACAAGCGAAAACAGTCTGTAAATGGAATAAAATATCACAGTAGTGTTGCCGAAGACTTTACAGCATCCCTGTTTCCGCTAAAATGTACAGCTGTGGAAATAAAAAAGTACCCACTTGAGGTTATTTCATCCGTTATTCTACCTATAGAATCGGACCTTTTTGAGATTGTGAACAATTAACATTCTGGGTTAATTGCACGACACAAAATTTCCATAAGGGGCCGTCTTCATATTAAAAATGTTATGAACTTTGAAATTTCCTATAGCAACACCCAATTTTAATAACTTAGAAATGTTAAGCTCTCTTGAAAACCCTTAAATCTAACTTTTTGTTACATTTGAATGAATATTTGACGAGTTATTCAATCGAATCACTTGTGGACATTTTGGGGACTATCTCTAAAATGACAAGCAAGCATGCATGCAAGGCCGTTTTTATTTATCAATAACACACGCAATCTTATACACAGTCCCCTAATGGGTAATTAAAAAGTATATATGTATATATATATATATATATATATATATATATATATATATATATATATATATATATATATATATATATATATGTATTACAAGGTTAACCACGGGAACTTACCCATGGGAAAGCACAGCTGAGGCTCGTGTTGCTGGCCATCTGGTAGGTGTCATTCGGCAAGGAAGAGTTGAACCTGGGTTGAAAGAAACCGCTATCCACACATTCGTTCTGAAACAAAACACTTAGCACTCATTATCCATTCTTCCATTCTGTGTTAGTTCGTTTCTGCTTTCTGTTGTTTGATTCATTTTTCAATTTTTATTGTGTATTTGAGAGGAGCATTAAAAAAAATGAAAATATCATCAACAAACGGAACTAAAATATGATACTCGCAAAATCGTGAACGCGTAGTAACCCTCTAATGCATAGTGTTACCGTTCGGTAACAAGTTGCATAATCCACTTTATTCTATTAAAATAGACCTCCCTCTCTACAAATTTGCGTTTTTTTTTTCATCTATTACATTCCATTTTGAAATTTTAGTTACTAATAACCCTCATAATTGACAGTAGTAAAAGTGTATTCAAAATTAAAAAATGAAGTTTTTAACTGTTGTGAATTTACGTGTTTGGCAGAATTCAAAGTAATAATACTAGTACTAAATACAATTAAATTGCTTTGAAAAAAATATTATAGTTCAAGAGGGTTATTTTAAACTATATTTAGTAGTTTTTTAATCATTCTTTTCAAAATTGGTAGTTTTTAGTTGGTTTTTACATGTGTTACCGTTTGGTAACACCATGCATTAAGCACAACTTTTGTTTGCTAATTTGCGTGTATCTCTGTAACGGATTCACAAGAGTTCAGTGTTTAAAATGCTTGGTACTACTTGATTTTAAGAGTAAAAATAACTGTTTTATGTCGTATCATTCTGCCACTTTAAAAAATTATGTTTAAAAATGATTTTTTGTATATTTTATTCATAATTACCTGCTATTTGTACTAAACCTGCTATTGCCTGTTACTTTTACATTAATTTTGTTTCAAAAGTAACTACTATTCACAATTATTTTAATAACTAATTTTTCTTGATAACAAAATCTAAATGTACTAAATATTAAAACTCTTTTTTGTTTGTTATACACGTTTTCAAGAAAGATTTTATACCTAAAACTATGTGTCTGTGTGCCTCTGCAACCCCCCCCCCCCCTTCTTATATAATACTAAAATTATCAATAAGCTTTATTTTTAAGTATAATTTATGAGAAATATAAAAAAAGTTTATTAGCTTAAGTAAAAAAGGTAATAATTTGAATAAACATAAATATTAGTACCCTGAACTTTAAGCATCTATTCAGCGCTTGGTGTTACCGTTTGGTAACAAATTTTAAAAATGAAATTATTTAAACTCCGATGCGTTTAAATTTTTTCCGTATTTTTCCCGTAATGTATGAGCATTAGAGATACAAATAAATTTTTTTGGGACGAAACAAAAAATTCATGCATTAGAGGGTTTTAAGCTGAATTTTACATTTCTACTTTTCAAAGACCTAAATGATATCTGTTTTTTTTTTTGCTTTAGATGATTTTTTAATTTTTTTTTATAATTTTAACTTAGATTTGAAATTACTATTTAAAACCAACCACCTGATATCTGTACTGCAGGAATTTTGCATTTCCCCTTTCACAGACTGGTATACATGGCTACCAGAAATACCTCTTTTTTAATGTACTGTACATTCGCCAAAGTTTGCTATTTTTCTTCGGACCCCGAATAGAATTATACCCATACATTCTTACCAGCCCCATGATGGAGCTGAACAGCACCATGGACGAAATGGCTAGCCACAAAGCGATCCGCAGGGAGGTAGTCTTCCATACTTTACGGGATATCTTTAGAGCTCTCGAATTCTTCAGGTTGTCGTTGTCGTCATTCTGAGGAGAGAAAAATTCCACTGACTTAACTGTATAACTGTGAATGAACTGTTATGAACTGTTCAGTTTTCGTCCCCCTTCCTCAGAAAAGATATAGAGTTGATTGAAAGAGCACAGCATAGGGTAACAAAAATGATTAGGGGTCTATCAGGTATCGATTATGATGATAGATTAAGATCTTTAAACATGTATTCCCTGGAAAATAGGAGAGCAAGGGGTGATTATATATATTCAGTTATTCAAGTTCGTAAAACAGAGTGACATGGAGGGCTTGGGTTTTACCTTAAATAGCCGGACCAGAGGACATGGTCAGAAATTGAATAAACCATGCTTTAGAAAGGAGGTAAGGAAACATTACTTTTACAATAGAGTCGTCAATGAGTGGAATGCTTTGCCAGAATATATCGTGTATTCGAAGAGAGTTAAGATTTTAAGAAAAATCTCGATAGTTACTGGAAACTGGTAAGGAATTAAATATATTTTGGACCAACCTTGCAGGGCCTCTGGCCTGTTGTTGGTCGACAATTTGTGTATTTGTATTTGTTGTATTTGTATAATGTGTTACAGTGTGTTCAATTTAATATAATTCATAGACACACAATTTTAAAAGCACAATCTCGATTTCGTTGCTGGGTTTAACCATCAGAGACAGTAAATCATCACTTAAGGGGTCATAGGAGTCTTAAAAATGTGCAAAGAAGGAACTACAAAGCATAGTTTGATCTTTCATGTAATTTTTTAACTACTCAATATACAAGTATAATTTTTTTTATATCTAGTTCTACAAGATTTATTTAATATGAAACAAATTTTAAAATTTATGAAACTTTAACCAAAACTAAAAAAAGTGATATTAAACATAAAGCTATTTGAACACATTGTGATTAGGCTTGCGCGGCAAATTGTGAGGTCAAAATTGAAGACATGACCAAGAAAATGACTTTATATTGTACAAATATGTACAAACAAAGACTTATACCTAAATTCTCAGCTCAATTTTAATTAGAATTTATTTTAAGAACTTTTTTCTAAAAAAATTTATAAAAATTTTTGAATTTTGATTTAAAAAAAATTTAAAAATTATTTCTAATTAAAATTGAGCTGAGAATTTAGGTATAAGTTCTAGTTTGTACATATTTGTACAATATAAAGTCATTTTCTTGGTCATGTCTTCAATTTTGACCTCACAATTTGCCGCGCAAGCCTAATCACAATGTGTTCAAATAGCTTTATGTTTAATATCATTTATTTTAGTTTTGGCTAAAGTTTCGTAAATTTTAAAATTTGTTTCATATTAAATAAATCTTGTAGAATTACATATAAAAAAATTATACTTGTATATTGAGTAGTTAAAAAATTACATGAAAGATCAAACTATGCTTTGTAGTTCCTTCTTTGCACATTTTTAAGACTCCTTAGACCCCTTAAGGGGTCACAGGAGTCTTAAAAATGTGCAAAGAAGATACTACAAAGCATAGTTTGATCTTTCATGTCATTTTTTAACTACTCAATAAATGAGTATAATTTTTTTATATGTAATTCTACAGGATTTATTTATTATAAAACAAGTTTTAAAATTTATGAAACTTTAGCCAAAACCAAAATAAATGATATTAAACATGAAGCTATTTGAACACATTGTGATTAGGCTTGCGCGGCAAATTGTGAGGTCAAAATTGAAAAAATGACAAAGAAAATGACTTTATATTGTACTAGTATGTACAAACAAAGATTTATACCTAAATTCTCAGCTCAATTTTAATTAAAGATTATTTTTAAAAAAATTTAAAATCAAAATTCTTAAATTTTTATTAATTTTTTTAGAAAAAAAATCTTAAAATAATTTCTAATTAAAATTGAGATGAGAATTTAGGTATAAGTCCTAGTTTGTACATATTTGTACAATATAAACTCATTTTCTTGGTCATGTCTTCAATTTTGACCTCACAATTTGCCGCGCAAGCCTAATCACAATGTGTTCAAATACAAATACAAATACAAAAATTGTCGACCAACAACAGGCCAGAGGTCCAGCAAGGTTGGTCCAAAATATATCTAATTCCTTACCAGTTTCCAATAGTTATCGAGATTCTTCTTAAAATCTTCCACTCTCTTCGATTACACAACATATTCTGGTAAAGCATTCCACTCATTGACGACTCTATTGTAAAAATAATGTTTTCTAACCTCCCTTCTAAAGCATGATTTATTCAATTTCTGTCCAACCCCTCCGGCTATTTAAGGTAAAACCTAAGCCCTCCATGTCTCCCTGTTTAATGAATTTGAACAACTGAATTAAATCACCCCTTGATCTACTATTTTCCAGGGAATACATGTTTAACGATCTTAATCTATTACCATAATCAATACCCGATAAACCCTTAATCATTTTTGTAGCCCTTAATCATTTTTGTCCCATTCAAATAGCTTCATGTTTAATATCATTTATTTTAGTTTTAGCTAAAGTTTCATAAATTTTTAAACTTGTTTTATAATAAATAAATCTTGTAGAATTACATATAAAAAAATTATACTTATACATTCAGTAGTTCAAAAATGACATGAAAGATCAAACTATGTTTTGTAGTACCTTCTTTGCACATTTTTAACACTCCTATGACCCCTTAAGCTCCCACATGTGCTATCTCACTTTGCACAACGATATAAATTTACTGAACGGTAACCCTTTTCGAACTGATCGCTCCAAAAGTCGGCCGAAAACCCAACTGAAATGAGCAAATATCGGACGGATAGGTTTGCCGAAAACGTCATCGTTGTGAAGTCAAACAATTCAAAAGTTTCACAAAAAAATATTTATCGCGAAATCGGAAAAAATCTCGCCAAGGGTTACAGTACAGTAAATCTGATCCTTGCACAACAATAATAGCACATGTGGGAACTTAAGTGACGAAATATAATGGACAGCGCATTTTCATTTGTAAATCTGAAAGCTTCCTAAGCAAAGTCATGTGACTTAGGACAAGTGTTCAAACCATTTGGAAAATTTTTTACAATGAGACATAAGAATAAAATAAACCGTTTAGTCTAATACTATTAAGAGAAGTTGGAGAAAGGAACGAAGATGAATTGCTATTTCGGTGCAAAAAAAAAGTTGCTACTTTTGGCATAGTTCTAACTAATTGACAGCTATATGCAGTCATGTAGCAACCCTTCTCCTCAAATTAGTGATTTGAGAGATTCGTAATGAATACGTTCTTCGAGTCTTCTTTATTGTTGTATTAGCAGTCCAATATAATTATGTCGCTGGGTTCAACCCTTTCAGTCCCAATGATAAGTTGGCATCATCATTTTAGAATTTTTTTCTGATTGTCTATAGCTATAGCTCTATTTATGATATCAAAAAGCACGTCGTTCGATTCTTCAAACTTTTTTCCATTGGAAAATATTTTTTATTAATCCCAATAGATGTCAGCCCTATTATTTCTTTAGAAAAAATTATGATCAGAAACATGATGGTGCCAAATGGCATCACTGAGAACTGAAAGTGTTAGCAAAGGTCAGTTGTAATTTGATTTGGTGCTGCCATCTACAGAATTATAGTTTACTTATAAACTAACCCTACACTTTCAATAGCAACAAAAAATAAATTTGATAATAGTTTATAATTAATAGGATATTAGTATATTCAACAGATTGTTATAAATATTTAAAAATTCTCATTTAAAGGGGTTAAAATCATAGATATCATAGTTAAAGTATTGGATTGGCAGACCACGTCCCACGTAACGATGGAACTCGCATGGAGATCAGAATTGGGGGGCCATGGGACCAGTGTTGCCACCAATTTAAGGAGAAAAGTGCTACGAAAAAATAAAGTATCGTTCTAAAATTACAAAAAAAATATCATGAAAATACTAGTTTCAGTTTGGAATCTGTTTAGTGACTTTAAAAAAAACATTAGCTTCCCGTCGTTAGCATTGGAGGTCACGTGATCAGCCAAATCTAATACTTTAACTACGATATCTATGGTTAAAATATATCTGTTTTCCAGCATAACTTTCTTTCTTATAATAGAGCATTGTAGTGGGAAACTAAGCATTTACCGTAAAATAACTCCATATGTAGCCAACCCATGCCACTATGGAAGTGATGAGTATAAGTAGAAGTACAATGCTGTATACAACCCAGAACAGGACTGTTCTAAAAGAAATCAAATTAGTAAGGACATACACATGGTAGAAATAAGGAAATACATAAAAATTTGAATTCAGTAAAAATTTATTGGCACATGCCTTCCTAAACAAGTAAGTGGCAGAGTTCCCTTCCGATGCGAGCACAATCCTTCCGAAGCGTCGTGCTGGCATCGGAAGGGTTGTGGGTTCGGTCCTCGGCGGCGCTCGCGATTCTGATGGTCGCTGGGTCTTCGCGTGTACTTTGCTTGAGACCGCCGTGTTGACTAATGGTGGCTGGGGCACGTTAAATATGTCGTGGTCACAAAGTCCTCCATGTTCCCATACCAAATTAATACCTCTGGGGGTGTCAGATCAGTTGGTTACCGGCCTTTGATCTGGATCAAAATTCCGATATGTGAGTGAGAATGGATGTGTGAAAGGGACCTTCCTGTAAAACGGATGTGTCATGTTGATGGGCAACAGTCGGACTTCCTCCCTTGTGGCGCTCAATAAAAACGGAAGCCGCCCTCTTCGCCTTAAATCGGGAATGTCCTCTACAGCGGGCTCGTTAACCGAGTGGCATTAGAAACAACAACAGCAACAGTTCTGCGAAATCACTAGGTGTAGTTGAAGGAATAGTGTAGTAATTAGAATAATGGTTCTTTTTTTTTTTTTGCTTTTAAAGTCTTGGCATTTGAAGATTACCTCTATTTACTTATGGCAAATTTGGCGCTCTGTTCAATGTGCGGTTTCAACACATTAAAGACAAAATAATATTGTAAAATAAATGTCACAAATTGTCATAGTTGATGAGCGTAATTTAGAAATTATAAGCAAAAAGAAGGAAAAAAGAAATTAAATTCGGGACAAAGTGCATTTCGTATCCCAACTATTTTAAACCCATTTATATTCTAATTATTTGCGATAACTTTCATTAAAATATTTAAAGACAAATAATATGGTACTTGACTGTATCGTTAAAATACCTTCCAATGTCATTTAAATTGTAGTTGAAAGTAAAAAATAACAAATGCATACATAATTTTTGCGAATTAAACCTTTAAATTATCAAAAAAAAATCGTTTTAAAAAAGGCATTTTTTTCACGTGATCACAAACACGTCGGTTTGGCTGACGTCACTATGATCTATAAAAAAACGAAACATTTTAAGCAAATTTAAATTTTTTTTAGTCAAGTACCCTTTTCAAATCTAAATTCGGGGCGTAAAGGACTAGCTCAATGCGGTCCTATGTGTACCTGGACATGATGAGCAGGTGTATGGCCGTGATGGCCGAGAAGATGAGCAGGACGCAGAGCAGGTAGTGCTTGAATAAAGGGTCGGGCTGGGCCAGGTAGGCGCGCTCCCTTCCTGAATCGCGGAACGTCAGGAACAGCGGGTGGATACCGACACTGCGAGAGCACCACTGGCTGTGAAAAACATTCATCTGCTATATATCCTCTTAAGACCCGAACAAAATGCTACTGGTATATTCTTAATCTAAACATACTTTTCATACAAACATATGCTAAAAAGAATCTTTTTCAAAGATTTTTTTTAAAAAAAAGTATGCTTATAGTTACTTAAGGGGTCTAAGGAGTCTTAAAAATGTGCAAAGAAGATACTACAAAGCATAGTCTGATCTTTCATGTCATTTTTTAACTACTCAATGTATAAGTATAATTTTTTTATATGTAATTCTACAAGATTTATTTATTAAAAAACAAGTTTTAAAATTTATGAAACTTTAGCAAAAACTAAAATAAATGATATTAAACATGAAGGTACTTGAACACACTGTGATTAGGCTTGCGCGGCAAATTGTGAGGTCAAAATTGAAAAAATGAATAAAAAAATGACTTTATATTGTACACATATGTACAAACAAAGACTTATACCTAAATTCTCAGCTCAATTTTAATTAGAAATTATTTTTTTAAAAAATTTAAAATAAAAAAATTTAAATTTTTATTAATTTTTTTAGAAAAAAGTTCTTAAAATAATTTCTAATTAAAATTGAGCTGATAATTTAGGTATAAGTCCTAGTTTGTACATATTTGTACAATATAAAGTCATTTTCTTGGTCATGTGTTCAAATTTTATCTCACAATTTGCAGCGCAAGCCTAATCACAGTGTGTTCAAGTACCTCCATGTTTAATATAATTTATTTTAGTTTTGGCTAAAGTTTCATAAATTTTAAAACTTGTTTTATAATAAATAAATCTTGTAGAATTACATATAAAAAAATTATACTCATTTATTAAGTAGTTAAAAAATTACAAGAGAGATCAAACTATGCTATGTAGTATCTTCTTTGCACATTTTTAAGACTCCTGTGACCCCTTAAGGACATGCAATATAGTCAGGTCGCCAAGGGGGGGAACCCTGCACTGAGAGGTTAAGTTTTTTTATTGATGATTCTTATAGATTCGAGAGTGTAGATTACGAATCTGGAAGGTACTTTTTTGGTACCCTTGAGCATTTTTAGTTATTCAACATGGCGTCTCCGCCATCTTGAATTTTGAAATCTTAATATTTGACGATCTATTCGACAAAAATGAATAGTTTTTGTCTTTAGAGATGCAATTAATAATAAAGATTCACAATTATAAAGAAAATTTCAAAAATAAAAAATTCAAAATGGCGGAATCCGCCATATTAGATTTTTCACTTTTAATATTTTTGTTTTATATTTAACCCAACAAAATACTTATATTTTAACTTTATTTTTTATACCTAGTTACTATAGAACATTACTTTGAAGATAATATAAAAAATCAAGATGGCGGCATCCGCCATATTGGATTTTTTCACCGTTTATATAAAGCGATCCATAGGTCCTAAATTAAAAATTCTTTTTATTTTAGTTATATCTTAATTTTAGTTTCTATTTCAGTTTTAATGTGTGGATTATGAATCTAGAAGATATTTTTTCGCTAAATTTGAGTATTTTTTTATATTTAAAATGGCGTCTTCCGCCATATTGGATTTTTCTTCTTAATTCAATTTTTCGGGTTCTTTTAGGCCAAAATTAATAATTTTTTCTTTTATAGGTACATTTTGTCATAAATAATTACTTAAAAACTCAAAAAATCCAAAGTCAAGATGGCGGCTTCCGCCATCTTGGATTTTTCATCTTCTAATATTTCGTGATCCACTGGCTCGAAGTTAAAAATTCTTTCTTCTTTAGTTCTATTTTTTAGTAACAAATGGTTTAAACTACATAAATGGGGAACACAACTGCAAAATATCTGAATTTATAGCCATTCAAAATGTAATCATTCGCAATATTAGTTTTTTTAACGATAGTATAAGGCGATCTATTAGCTCGAAATTAAAAATTCTTTCTATGTTAGATATATTTTTACTACAGAATAATCACAATGTTTCGAACTGAGTACAAATATGTAAACTCAAGGACCAAGTTGCTTAGAGTTGCCAAGTCCCTTAGAGTTAGTGGCTATAAAGTTATTCTGACAATCCTTTTTGGACAATGGCCTATGCTTTTATGTAGTTTCAATCCACTATTAATTCATTCCAAACTCTGGCATGTGTCGCATAACGTGATCCGAGTTAAAAGTTCTTTTACACATTTTCGTTTATTTTTTTTCCATTTCTCATTAATAAAATAATGCATATCGTTCATAGTTTTGATGACCAGATGCAAATAAATAGGGTAGAATTGGCGAGCAACTTCAATATGAAGGGACCGATTTCCAGCATTTCCGGCTCCCACATCTTGAAGAAAACTGGTTTCAATAAACAGTTCACCGATACTCTACTAGTGTTGCAATTCGCACCCTTTATTTTTAAAACTGACCGAAGACCTCCGCTGCAGTTTGGCTGAGATTCCTCAAATAAATCCCGCATGACTTATTTTGCAAGCATTCTTGAAGTCCTGAAGTTTTGGAAACTTCTTCCCTTTCTGAATCTGTGGGACTCCTACAAACACACTAGGCATTACTTTGGATAGACCACTACCCAATATTAACCCCACACAACCTATAAGACTTATCAACATGATGATTTGCAAAGCCACCCTACAAAACTGATGATCCCAAGTAAATGACAAACTCTTGACCAGCTCATTTAGTGAGTCCCTGGGCTTCTGCTAAAGATGTCATGGACATGGTTGTATCTGTATTCTGGATAAGAATCAGGTATCGTGTCTAACAGTGGGTTGATACTTTACAGTAGTTGAATCTGTTGTATCTGTAGTTGAATCTGAAATTAATAATTTCGGCCAATTTAAGTATTTATTCAACTCTGGATAACGTTCTGAGAATATCTTTGAAAAATTTGAAATCTTTATCTCTATAGCATTGTAAAGAGAAACTTTTCCATCACATAATAGTCTAAGCGGTAACTCTGTTATATTAAAGAACTTCAAGAGTAAGGCGGTTTATTTTCAAGATTACATGAACGATCTTTAGGTTGAAAGGTAGGGCTTTTGACATTTCTTTTTTTTTATTCTTGAAATTGTATCCCTCTAGTTTTCTAATAAATAGATTACCACTTCTTCTGGTTGAATACAGTATTTCTTGCAGATTCTTCTGAATGTTTATTAACTGTCGATCCCATATTCCTGTACCGCTCCACGAGATCTCAGCAAGTCCAAAGACATTACTTCGATTTATGAACTCCTCCTGCCATTACTTAAGAGTAATCTTGTTTAAAAAGAGGAAGCATTTTATACGAGTAGGGCTCTTAAAAAATTTAGTAGTCGTAATTTTGCCTGATGAATAACAAAATATTTAAAATACTTACTTTAATATGGTGGAAAACTTCTTTAATACTTTTCCTTCAACATTCATAGTTTTAAAGTATTTTAAATACAAAAAAAATGAAAGAATTTTTAATTTTGCACCAATGGATAACGTAATATTAGAAGGTAAAAAATCCAAGATGGCGGAAGCCGCCATCTTGAATTTGGTTTTTTAAGTGTTTAAATAAAACTTCATGATGATTTTAATAAATTTTATAATAAAATTTACAAGTAAAACTGAAAGAATTTTTAACTTCGAGCCAGTGGATCACGAAATATTAGAAGGTGAAAAATCCAAGATGGCGGAAGCCGCCATCTTGATTTTGGATTTTTTGAGTTTTTAAGTAATTATTTACGACAAAATGTACCTATAAAAGAAAAAATTATTAATTTTCGCCTAAAAGAACCCGAAAAATTGAATTAAGAAGAAAAATCCAATATGGCGGAAGACGCCATTTTAAATATAAAAAAGTACTCAAATCTATAGCGAAAAAATATCTTCTAGATTCATAATCCACACATTAAAACTGAAATAGAAACTAAAATTAAGTTATAGCTAAAATAAAAAGAATTTTTAATTTAGGACCTATGGATCGCTTTATATAAACGGTGAAAAAATAAAATATGGCGGATGCCGCCATTTTGATTTTTTATATTTTCTTCAAAGTAATGTTCTATAGTAACTAGGTATAAAAAATATAGTTAAAATATAAATATTTTGTTGGGTTAAATATAAAACAAAAATATTAAAAGTGAAAAATCCAATATGGCGGATTCCGCCATTTTGAATTTTTTATTTTTGAAATTTTCTTGATAATTGTGAATCTTTATTATTAATGGCATCTCTAAAGACAAAAACTATTCATTTTTGTCGAATAGATCGTCAAATATTAAGATTTCAAAATTCAAGATGGCGGAGACGCCATGTTGAATAACTAAAAATGCTCAAGGGTACCAAAAAAGTACCTTCCAGATTCGTATGGTATGGTATGGTATGATACATATATATTCCAGCTTGTGTGCTTGTTCAGAGAACCGCTTATAAGCTTTCGTCAAGTGGGACAGACAGAGAAAGAATTTTTACAGTCACAAAGAAATGAATAACACATAGACAAATAACAACATTTATTGACAGTCACAAACATCCATGCCTGACCGGGATTCGAACCCGACCTCAGCAGATCCAAAGGCCAGTACACTAACCGTTCAGCCACCGAGGCGGCTCCAGATTCGTAATCTACACCCTCGAATCTATAAGAATCATCAATAAAAAAAACTTAACCTCTCAGTGCAGGGTTCGGCCAAAAATCGGGGTTTGGTGACCTGACTAATAACCCTTTCAGTTCCAAAAATTTACTACACTACAGAAACATCTGATATTCACAAAATAAGCTTATTTTAGATCAAATATGAGATTTCCATAAGAAAAAAATAATAATTTTTATTTTTTATATGTTTTTTTCAAATAATGCAAAAAAAAATTAACTGTGGAAAACAACAAAATAAAAAAATATATATTACCTAAAAACCCTTCGAGTTATATATTTTAGATATCGGACCATATTATTTAAAAAATTTAGTAATTATTTTAACCGAAATAGTTTAAATTGTGTTTTAAATATGTGGAACTGAAGTGAACTTTTCAAAATTCAGGTGAAACGCTTGTTAGCTATTTTCTTAATAAACGAAATAGTAGTTCTGATTTCTATTGAGATTAACCCTTTCAGTCTCAGTGATGCCATTTGGCATCATCACTTTCAATATTTTTTTCAAAATGTTTATGTCCCGCTATGACATCCAAACACACATCATTCGATTCTTCACACTTTGTTCTATCAGACAAAATTTTACTCTAATCTCAATAGAAGTCAGAACTACTATTTTTTTTATTTAGAAAATAGTCAACAAGCGTTTCTCCAGATTTTTGATAAGTTCACTTCAGTTCCACATAATTAAAACACAATTTAAAATATTTCGGTTAAAATAATTACTAAATTTTTTTTAATAATCTGGTCAGATACCTTAAAATATATAACTCGAAGTGTTTTTAGGTAATATATATTTTTTTATTTTGTTGTTTTCCGCAGTTAAAGAATTTTGGCATTGTTTCAAAAACCATATAAAAATTTTAAATGGATTTTTTTTTCTTATGGAATTCGTATATTTGACCTAAAATAAGCTTATTTTGTGAATATCAGATGTTTCTGTAGTGTAGTAAATTTTTGGGACTGAAAGGGTTAATGGAAAATGTTTTCTAATGGAACAAAGTGTGAAGAATCGAATGATGCGTGTTTGGATGTCACAACGGGCCATAAAAATTTGGGAAAAAAATATTGAAAGTGATGATTCCAAATGGCATCACTGGGACTGAAAGGGTTAAGCAGCCCTTAACCCCTCCAAAATATATGCTAAAAAGTATGTTTTGCAAAGAAATTAAAAAATATATATGTTTATTGTAGTTGCTTAGGGACACGCCTTTAACTCTAAAAACACAAATATTTTGTGCTATAAATGCAATAAAAATGTTTAAGATTTGGCGTCAAATGAAGAAATTATTTGGATGCGTCAACTATTAATTTCATATCTTTTTTTATTTCTACACTTTTGAAAGTTCCGTGGTAGGTTTCTTTTAAACTAAAGATTTTCTCTAACATGTTTGATTTGTATATTACAATACACTCTTAAAACGAACGAGTGATTTTAACTCAGTCTGAGTTAATTTTTACTCGTCCAGTCTAGAAAATGCACCTCTCCTTTTGGAGTGGATCCTTTGTTAAGTTAAACCTCCGACAGGATCACTCCAAACGAGTGATTTTAACTCATTCTGAGTTAATATTCACTCCTTTCCAGTGTCGAAAATGCACTTCTCCTACTGGAGTGGATTTCACTCTTTTGTTTTAAGAGTGTATGTCATTTTACAAATTCGTTTTTTTTTTTGTAAAGGCATTTTTAATAAAAATAATGTCCTACCAAGTAGGACATCTAGAAAAAGAGAAGAAACTTTTATTTCCAAAAACAGAATATATTGGTTGCCAAGGGGCCCCCGGGCCCTTCTAGGCAACACATAAAATTATACAATCGAAATCACCAAGGAAAATTAAAAGCAACATTTCAAATAATCGACGATTTTTATTTTAATGAAATATTTCAGTTACCGTGTAGCGAAAACTTACTCCTTCTTGCTAAGAGCCATTGTGTCGATTGTATTCTCAATGATCTTATTCACTTCACTCACCAACTTTCGGTACTGGTGGAGGCTGAAAGAAAATTTCATGCATTAAGTTTAATTTTCAATACTGAGGAGTGAAATTTAAAAGTCTTCATTAGTTTCTGTCATTGCCCGTTTTTCGTCTTAATAATTAATTAAAGAAATAAGATATCAAAGTGAATTACTCAGATAACTACATGAGATAAAATGACACTTAAGGAATTGCGTAGGTACAATGTGCTTATATCTAAGAAAAAAAAGTCTTAAAAAAGAAATGAATATAGAAAAAAAACCAGAGTAATAATAGGATATGGTTATGATTAGGGGGGAGACGGGTAATAGCCCTCAGAGGGTAATCGCGCTCAGCTAAGTTGTGACAAACTGGACAATCCTTTAGTTAATTGGGCTCTGCTGCCAGCTAGCCGAATACACGTGCAATGCTCAGTGTGACAATAGCGGCTGGAAAAGCAAAAATACATAGTCTTTCGTCCGTGAACAAAAATATAGCATATTTTCATCTAAAAAACTTCAGCAGCTAACTTTGAGGAAGGTCAACTTTGATTACTAGTAACAGTATGATCATTGTATAGTTACAAAGCATAATAATCTTGTTATTTAATGTAACTAAGTTTACTTCTTTAAATACATTGTGTGCTTAATTAGAACGCAAGAAATCATGGAGCAATATGGAGCAATCGGGTAATAACGCTCGGATGGGCGGCATACCCTCAACTGTACCAAGAGTCGAATTATAACTAATCAAAACTGTAAATAAATATTTTCATACATAAGTTGAATAAATCTGATATTTTTTTTTCCATTTACAATTATCTAATCCTAATTGGAATAAAGGTCCTAGTTCTTCTGTTGTAGTGACATTTTCTGAAACATCACCAATACCAGGCTCTTCAATACTCCAGAGCCACCAAGATTGCTGTGGAGATGGTTAAAGCAAACACTATATTTGTAACTACTGCAAATCGTAAAATTACTTTAATCAGTTGTGAAATATGTTGTATAAAGGACTTGAATAATAAGCCCGTCGCTCACGACGGGCAACCCAACACGTTCGGGTAATGGCGCTCAATGTAATATTTTCTTGTTTTCAATTTTTCCTGCAATAATGTTATTGTTTTCTTGTTTAACGATATGGTACTCTGCTTTATATTTGTTCGGTTATAAATATCAATAAAAAAACATAATTTAAGAGTCGTATTCTGCTTGTTGCATTCACTTTTCCTTAGGTGGGAGCAATTACCCGTCTCTCCCCTAATACAGTCTTTTGTCTTGTGTTGGAAGGCTCGTTTCCGAGTTGGAGAAGGTGAGGAGGTACAGAGTGGACCAGGTTTTGATATCGGCACTTCTTGCATGCAAGTCCACAACCTTAGCAACCCATTTTTCACCAAAAGGACCCTCAAGGTGGAGATGAGTTACTTTGGCTTTATTATACTACAATTACTACTATAATCTTATGACTGGTAGTTACGTAGTAGTAATTCAGCGCCATCTAGCGTGAATAGCGCGTGTGGTGTGCCGTAACAAAGGGTTCTTCAATTTAATTGCATGCAAGTCCACAACCTTAGCAACCCATTGTTCACCAAAACGATCCTCAAAGGGTAGATGAGTTACTTCGGCTTTATTATACTACAATTACTATTATAATCTAAATGACTGGTAGTTACGTAGTAGTAAATTTGCGCCATCTAGCGTGGATGGCGTGTGCGGTGCTCCGTAAAAAAGAGTTCTTCAATTTTATTTCATAGGGCATCATTAAACTTCTCAAAGGGCTTAGATGAACCGAACATGCATTTATGCATAAAGAATGTAAGTCTTAAAAGTAAAAAAAATCATAGTCACCTAAATCCAATGGCTCCACGTCTGGACATCGGTAAAACATTCTCATTGCTCGATTGCCTCTATAAATTTTAAAAAAAAACTCAATAGAAAAATGTCTTTCCCAACTTACCTTCATCTAGTTGAGGATTAAATTGTAAATACCACTCAATGGATGTATTTATAAGGTTACATAGTGAAAAGTATCAAACACTAAATGGAATTACATTTTTTTTCAATCTTCGCTAGGTTATAAGCATGGTAACGCTGTAATTTACTGCTAGAAAGTTTTAAAGTATATTGGTACAACGAGGTTTTTATGACAAGAACCGAAATTATTTCAATTTATAGGTCGATAACTAATAATTCAAGATTTGATGTTAGATTTTCCGGTTAGAATTTTCATTCCTAATCACGCTTCAAAGAATGTTGAACTAATGGTTTGATAATGCTATTTCTATGGCATGATACGCGGCAACAAAAAGTTTCAGCAAAAGTGTTAAAACTAATTTAAATAGGAAATTCCGCCTTAGTTAGTCTGGTTTTAGGTTTCTTTATCAAGGTCTTTTAAAGAATTTAAAGCATCCTTGCTTCCTGACAATACTATACTCCACTTTTAATTTACATTTAAGTTTGCTACATCTAGTTTAAACTTGATTAATTTGTATTTACACTTTGAATGTCAACTGTTCCACGGAATGAAATTAATTTCTTTCTAAGTTTTTCTTCTTTTTGATATGTGCTTCTGTGCTGACATCACATAAACACCGATTTCTGAGAAAACTTTAGAAATTCTTCTCATGACCTGGAACTGTTGCCAGTTAAATCGTGAAACATGCTCGTTCTTGTTTTTGAAAGAAATAAAAAACATTCTTAGTTTAATATTTCAAAGAGAAGTATGTATTCTTTGTATACCTTGTTTAGTCGCGTGATATTGCTCTTCGAGTGATTCTGTAACTGTATTTGACGTTGGAAACGACCGTCCGTAGAATCGCGGCTCTCATGCCGGTAAATACGAGAAACTGACCGATACTGAAAATAAATGCAAAAAGAAAGGGACAAAACTTAATAACCTCCATTTTACAAGAGAGAAATACAAAACAGAAACATTAGAAGAAGTGGAAAATTATTTGTAACTTTGGGGGGGAAAAAAGGGTGATAACTAAACTATGTTATTGTAGCGTTGTAAGGTAATTCAGTTATTTCTTTCTTATCATGTTAATGGATATTTTGCTGTGTGACAGAATAAATGAATGAATAAAGAAATAAATGAATGATGATGCCGTGATGTCGTGTCTATGGATTGTAAATAAATCTAAATATTTTCAAAGGTCTGCAGAATCGCAGCCGCCCAGCTTCGGGAATAAATTAATAGTGCATTTCAATGACTTCGTTAATGCTAATTACACAATCTCAAGTGTGCAAAGTAATGAAAACAAAACTTTTTAATACAGTTATTCCGATTTGAATTCAAATTTAAAAAAAACGATTACGTGTAACTATAGAAGGCACGTTAAATTTTATAGTACTATTAATATAATTAGCATCAAACATATTATGAAGAACTTAATAAAAAAACAATTATTTTTTGTTAAATAGTTTGCATTATAATTATAGTTTACATTATAATTAACTAAGCAATACAGTTTTTGCATTATAATTAAAATTCAATACCGCCTTTACATGTACAACAGCAGAATGGAATTTTTAGTCACCGCGTCGCAATGATGGGATGGGGTTCGCAAACCATGGTATGCAAAAGCCACGCTTTTCAGGCATTTTCTTTGTGTGTGCAAATGAAACTGGTGGAAAGTCCACGCCACCTATTAAACTCTCGCTGTGAATCTTGGTAAAATTAATTTCTTTCAATTTTCTTTGTTTCGGCACCTAATTTCGGGCAACATTTTGGGATGTAAAACTTTTACACGTGGAATTCTCTTTGCACCCGAATCTTGTAAAATTACTAACCAAAACGAAACACCTGTCAATCAAATTTCTCACTAAATAGTATAAATTCTTATAACTTCTTTTAACCAATAAAATCCCTGCATAATAAACGCGAGACAAATTCATTCCCAGTGAGTTTCGAACCGAACAAGACTTCACATTTGCTCCTACTCTCTAGCCAAAAGGATCTGTGAATCTGTGAAGGCCGGAAGCACGATTTTCTTATTGTCCTTTATTGTTATGTAGTTAGTGCTGATGTGGTTAATTGAATTGAATTTCTTAAAAACTTTTTTAAAAAAACCTTCTGATCATTTTCAAAATTATTTTCTACAACAACACCGGTCACCTCGCCTCACTCTCTTTGTTGTTTGAGTAAAACAGTATCCAAGATGACGGTACACTCTTAAAACAAAAGAGTGAAATCCACTCCAGTTGGAGAAGTGCATTTTCGACACCCTAAAGGCATGCATATTTACTCAGACTGAGTTAAAATCACTCGTTTAGAGTGATCCTGTCGGAGGTTTAACACACAAAGGATCCACTCCAAAAGGAGAAGTGCATTTTCCAGTCTGGAGGAGTGAAATCCACTCAGGCTGAGTTAAATTAGGAGTGTTTGTTTTAAGAGTGTAAAGCATACCTTGGGCGTTATGAGGTAGGTTTCAATTCCTTCTGTCCGCAGGTAGGCATCCCTCAGGTGTCCGTTCCCGGGTACGATGTCGTACGAGTTCTCCTGCAAGTGGTCTTTGGTCGCCCTCGTGATGTGCACCTTTCTGAGGACATCGAAATAAATTCAAATACACGTCAAAAAAATATCATTCACAAGTGTAACAAATTACGAAACTTAGTCCTTAATTGACGGACCGAGTGATGTGTAGTGGCCTCAGTAACCCACAATCTTCCAAAAGGATCCTCCAGGCCGAGATGAGTTACTTCAGCTTATATACTACTATTTTGGTTGTTAACTAGATTACTGGTAGGAACGCAGTTGGTAAATCAGTGCCATCGTGTGGATGGTACATGCCGTTGCGCGTGTGGTGAACCCCCGCCACATACGTATCTCTTACTTTAAAGTAAGAGATACGTTACTCGCGGTAAAAACTTTTGTCGTGGACTGTAACCTCAGACTTGGATTTTTTGTTCGATTGACGTACTATTTAGTTTTTACTAATATTCTATACAGCTGATGAAACAACAAAATGTATTTTGAATGTTCTCCAATCACAAAAAAGTTCGTAATAACTTCCGGATATTTTCCTTAAACTTTGTAGATATCCTACGACAATTTAATTTCGATTGATCCAATAGTTGACGAGGTCTAAAATATTTACGGAACGCCTAAACGCGATTTTAAACTAAACAAGCAAACTGAGAACCGGCTGTTCTAATTTATTTCTGAAAACTGGTTCAGTGGTTACTTGCAGTTTCGAAAAAAAAAAACGTTTCGTCAAATTTAACAGTTAGAAGGTGTACGTGGAATATTTTGAAGGTTCCATGTTTATTTTAATGCCGCCAGAATGTGTTTCGGGTATAAATGTCATCAATGTAATTCTTCAGCATCTAGCGTGGATGCTATTTTGAGGTTGCGCCTGTGGTGCACCGCCTCACAAACAGTTACGCTGCTAACTCGAAAATGACCATTATTCACTTGTATTCCGGACCCTCCATATATTACTTCAATGAAAAAAAGAACTGTCAAATCAGGGCCGAGTGGCTTAGGGGGTTTCGCAGCCCATTACGCTCACTGCAGTCTGCGCACTGTACCGGGTGGGTTAGAGCTAGATTTCCGCCTTCGCCCTGGAAGTACTTACTCTGTGTCGGTAAAAAATATGTCTCTGTCTGTCCTACTTGAAGAAGGTTTATAAGCGGGTCTTTGATCTAGCAGACAAACTGGGAAAATACATATGCAAACCTACCTACCGTCACACATGCTATTGCACTGCTAATTCAACAATGATAAAAAGTGGTCATGGTTCACTTGTATTCCGAACCCTCCATATACTACAGGATGGCGCAAAGAAAAGTGGCCCCGGTAAGGAGCTACGATTACAACAGGTGTTTGTCGAGAAAAATTATTGACTGTACCTGAAATCCACCAAGTCGAGTTCATAAATTATTCCACGTGTTCAATGGCTATGGGTTAGTTTTTGGCTCAACTAAAGCTACACATGGACTATCAGTAGTTCAGATCTTAGTGCATGCTAGCACACAAAGTGATCAATGACTTCATTTGGCACACATGCTTTTGCATCGGTTTTTGACTTGGCAGCATCTTGTCCTATTCCTACCACCATGGGCAGGCCACTTTTATTTGTGCCACCCTGTACTAATAAGAAAAAGATATTCGTCTGCCACTTCGGGTATTATGCAAGGTGGAATAAATATGACGTGCTTGGGGTAGTATATCGTCACTTAAGTTCCAACATGTGTTATCTAACTTTGCAAAATGGTATAAATTTATTGAACGGTAACCCTTGGCGAACTTTCGAAAATCGCGCCAAAAGTCGGCCGAAAACCTAACCGAAATGATAGGATATGTTTGAATTATCGTCGCATTAGAGCTACACGAGGGAGAGCCGAAAAACGTGTTTGTTCTTTTAACACCGGCTGTTCGGGAAGCGTCATCGTTGCGAAGTCAAAGAATTTGATTCATAAGTCGAAGTCAGACGGTTGCAACAAAAAATTATTTATTGCCAAATCCGAAAAAATAGCTCCAAGGATTACCTTATACATTTGTAGTGGCTTCGATAACTCATAATCTTCCAAAGGGATCCTCAAGGAGGAGATGAGTTATCTCGGCTTAGATACAACTATTAACGTTGCGATCTGAAATAGGAAATAGTGGTAGGAACATGGGCGGTGAATCAGCGCCACCTAGTCGTTGATGGAATATTGAGGTTGCGTGTGGGGTAACCGCCACACAGTAAATCTGATCCTTTCACAACAATTAGATAGCACATGTGGGAACTTAAGAGGACTCCCTTGGGATTTCACATCTTGAAAATCGTAATGTTATTCCTATGGAGAATATCCGCAAGTCAATTACAGCCACAATTTTATTAAAAGGTTACTAGTTTCTTGTATCATTGTAAAGAACGAAAGGGACTAAAAGGCTAAAATTAATTTGTTTTGTGAAAATCACGTATTTAGTATTTTTAATAATTTTCTAAAATTAGAACTTAATGCTTACTCCATTTTTTACTAACTTCGACAAATTATTAAAAATACTAAATATGCGATTTTCACAAAACTAATTAATTTTAGCCTTTTAGTTCCTTTCGTTCTTTACAATGATACAAGAATCTAGTCACCTTTTATTAAAATTGTGGCGGTAATTGACTTGCGAATATTCTCCATAGGAATAACATTACGATTTTCAAGATGTAAAATCCCAAGGGCCTCCCTCTTAAGGGGTCACAGGAGTCTTAAAAATGTGCAAAGAAGATACTACATAGCATAGTTTGATCTCTCTTGTAATTATTTAACTACTCAATGAATGAGTATAATTTTTTTATATGTAATTCTACAAGATTTATTTATTATAAAACAAGTTTTAAAATTTATGAAACTTTAGCCAAAACTAAAATAAATGATATTAAACATGAAGGTACTTGAACACACTGTGATTAGGCTTGCGCGGCAAATTGTGAGGTCAAAATTGAAAAAATGAATAAGAAAATGACTTTATATTGTACAAATATGTACAAACAAAGACTTATACCTAAATTCTCAGCTCAATTTTAATTAGAAATTATTTTTAAAAAAATTTAAAATCAAAATTTTTAAATTTTTATTAATTTTTTTAGAAAAAAGTTCTTAAAATAATTTCTAAGTAAAATTGAGCTGAGAATTTAGGTATAAGTCCTAGTTTGTACATATTTGTACAATATAAAGTCATTTTCTTGGTCTTTTGTTCGATTTTGACTTCACAATTTGCCGCGCAAGCCTAATCACAGTGTGTTCAAGTACCTTCATGTTTAATATCATTTATTTTAGTTTTGGCTAAAGTTTCATAAATTTTAAAACTTGTTTTATAATAAATAAATCTTGTAGAATTACATATAAAAAAATTATACTTATACATTGAGTAGTTCAAAAATGACATGAAAGATCAAACTATGTTTTGTAGTACCTTCTTTGCACATTTTTAAGACTCCTGTGACCCCTTAAGTGACGATACGAATGTGTGGCTGTGCTCACCCGGGCTCTCCCGCCTGCTCCATGTGCGAGGCGATGGTGACGTCACGGGACCAGATGTCGAACTGCCACTTCCGGAGACCGAGGAGGCCGCCGAAGATGTCGCCCGAGTGGACCCCGATGCGCATGTCCACGGCCACGCCCCGCTCCTCGCGCACGCGCCTATGGAACGACAACAAGTTATAAGGCTGAAATTGAACTAGAATTCTTCGGATTCGAGCGCGTTTGCTCTGCTATGCGATCGGTTTAAGCTCCGCCCTACGAATGCTCTCAAAAACCAGTATTTTACTTCCCAAACCACGCGATTTCGTGCTCAAAGGCTTGTCATTCGTGCGAACGACAAAAGCACCTTAGCCCACCTTTTTTAATATGAAGTTGAACAATGAAATAATTTGAAAATATCTGGAAATATAGAGATGGTTCGGCCCCCGTTTCTTTAAAGTTTCTCTCTAAACGCTCACGTTCTTTTTAACGAAGCGTTATTCTTCTTTTTTTTTCAATTGAGTAGGAACGATTCTTTATCCAACAGATATTTGCTGGTGAATTGCTTCTCAGACAGATATAAAGAGTTTCCCCTCACAGCTAAATTAGTTTTTTTAGGGGTGTTCTTCGTTATTGTAAGAACAATATGATATTTGACATTCTTAGCACATATTGAGCATCACAAGAGTAAAAAAACAGTTTGCGCGTGATTGCTCGAATGTTCTGAGACCAATTCTGCTCGCGTGGAGGGTATATGTTCCAGTTCAATTAGGAAACGCTCAAAATCTACGAAACTCCAGCGATTCGCCCTATCAGCCAACAAAAGTTTTGATTCCAATTTCTTTTCCTTCAATTTTAGTTTCTTAAAAAAATAATAAATTTCCCCCAACTATTTATCATTTAATTCTGAATGCATAATGAATCTATTTCCCAAATTTTCGATTTTTGAATTAAAAACAAAAACTTGGGAATGAAAGGGTAACAAAAGTACGCAAAGTGCTCCCCTAATTGTTTCGAGCAATGTTCACCTGATGATGTTGATCATGTCGAGTCCCGTGGCCACGCAGTTATCTGCGTGTCTGTTGCTGTCGCTGAGGATTCCGCTGACGCAGTAGTAGCAGTCGCCTAGCAGTTTGATGCGCATGCACTTGTTCTTCTGTCGGAAAAAAAATCGAAGGGGAACTTGTTAATATTTTTAATGCAATCCAAATAACGCGAACTTCAATTATGTATTTTCTCTTTTCGAAATTCTCGGTGATACTACGATAGTAAGAAGAGATTTACGCGAGATCAATGACGTTAAAAAAAAGTTTTCACGGGTTTAATCAATGTTTAAAAAAGATTGGACGTCAAACTTTTTAATTTCAATTATATTGCAGGGGTTCGTAAATATATATAAATAAATATGTATCCATCATAAATTTAAAAGTGTGTGTGGGCGGGGTTGGGGAGGGGGTAACTAAGTAATTATAGTAAGTTATAAAAGTTAAAAGTAACAAAAATATACGGACATGTTAAACGAACGCAAGCTTTAGAAATTATAGATAGTGTTATCTAGATTAACTCAGTACCCCAACGACTAGTACTATTGCGTGCCTATGATTTATAGTAGTAGTATTTATCTAGTTGGCGGAGCGATTCTTTTTACCACTTGAGGCATTTCAGTGCCACCTTAGAGCTTTCTAAGCAAATAGAAATCCACTTGCGTTTACCAGAATATTTAAATTGGTTATTTTCCGGGATGCCGTATCGTCGGTTCAAGAATATGCAGATTCCAGGGACTTGCGGTTTTTGAAACACAAAACCACTTTTCGGTTCAATCGGTTCTTTTTTTTCCTTCCCCAGTTTTAACCGGGACCAGTTAAAAGCAACTAAAAACCGATCCTTTTGAAAAAACGTTTCTAGTTAATTGGTTTTTTGAACGTTTTCGGCTGTCTATTTAGCTTCGAATTATTGTCGCACTGGAGCTTTGGTGAGGGGAGTCGTAATTTAAAACGATTGTCATGTAACGAACCGAGAAATGTTTTTGCTCATTTAACCGAAGGCAAAAATCGGTTTAACTGTTTCCAGTTTTCCATCCCTTTGCACATTTGTGTGTTTGCATATTCGTGGTTTTGCCATTTTACCGACGATATCACAAATGTTGCATTACTTATCTCGAGTCTCTATCTAGTGGATTCAAATGTCCTCAAAAGATACGGTTTCAATAAATAGAATTACATCCGTCTTACTTCAGCAGAGTCGTCGAATCTGCCGAACAAATCGTTCAGGGTTGCTACCAAGTCAGACACCTTCAAACTGGCTGCTAGGAGCATGGAGTTCACGATGTCTGCATACAGAATGCTGAAATGAAATATATTTTTAAAAATATGTGTATCATCAAAATTTAACGATTGTGATTCACACATTAATTGAATGAGTTGCATCTCCTTAAAACTAAGAGTACACGACTTTCAATTACCACCCAATAAATCAATACACATATTAAACTTTAATTATATACCTTATAAGGAAATTATTAGGTATGTACTAAGAACTCGTGTATGAAAGTGTCCGTTTCTCTTTTAGTTCCAGCTGTAGAGATGTGGTTTCAGGTAAACAGACAAAGTATGCGATATTGACATCTGTCAAAGTGTAGCCATTTTCATTTCGTTTAGAATTCATATAGAATCTAATTTAAGCATAATATAGTTTCAATTAAGTGTGAAATTGTGGACAGCGATTTCAAGCAAAGTATTCTTTAGAAGTGCACAAAGAAAAATGCGTGAAATCCGTATGGTACTTCCTTCGAATGTCAATGTGGTTAAACATTTGCGGACACAACACAGGTGTTTTATTAATCAATACCATAGACCCATTCAGGATTCTAGTTTTAAAAAAAAACATAGATTAAAATAGGGGGGGGGGGGTATGGTTTTCGAATCTGGGGAAACCATGATAATTTAATCTGGGTTTGAGTGTATTTCCGAAGTATGCAAACAGTTATTCCATTTTCCTTAACCTTGATTATGGGTAGAAAAGAGAATAGAGAGGTCTTTGTATATGCGCACAAATGAAGCAGCATGGAGCGGTGCATCTTGGGATACCTTTGTGTCTGTAAGTTATTCACAGTAGCTCGAAAAGCCTGACAGTCCTGCTTCAAGCCATTTGATTTGAACTCACGGACCCCTCTACCCCCGGGCTGTGAGGCGCCCTGTTATCAGTGTCTCGATCTACGGATCGGAAGGTCCCGCGATCGAGTCCAGGTCGCTGAAAAGTCACCGAGTATATGCGGAGTACGTGCTCGTTAAATCTGTTGGGTCCGAAATTCCTGTAGGCGGTCATTGCGCAGTTTCCCACGGGTACAGGTTCCTGGAGACTATTTCTCTCCCTTTCAGGGACATGTCTAAATTGTGGAGATGGCGTGTGATAGATGGCAGCATCTGTCACGTATATGTGTGTATGTGAGTGTGTTGTGACTGTCTTACTTGACGAAGGCTTACAAGTGGCTCTATGAGCAAGCACACAAGCCTGAAAATATATGTATACCAACCAACCAACCCCTCTACCCCTCCTTCCTAACTCTATGCCCTTGATGACCTAGTTGGTATATAGCAGATTGCAAGCGCTAGGCGCTGCTGGTTTGATCCCAGTGGTAGTCACCGCTTTCCTATAGGCGGAAGTATGCTGCCAAAATCCCAACTAAAACATCCGAGTATAATACTGAGATAGACATGCTCGTCGTTGGACGAACGCTCAGGCGTCGACCTCGTTACTATTGACGAGGGTTCTAAATTACGGGGCGTATAACTGGCTGCGTTAAAGTTCCGAAAGGAGTCTAGAAATAGGCAGCCGAAAACGACTACATAGCATTAAATTGCGCAGTTTCCCATGGGTACAGGTTCCTGGAGACTATTTCCCTCCCTTTCGGGGACGTGTCTAAATTGTGGAGATGGCGTGTGATAGATGGCAGCATCTGTCACGTATATGTGTGGATGTGAGTGTGTGTGTTGTGACTGTCTTACTTGACGAAGGTTTATAAGCGGCTCTCTGAGCAAGCACACAAGCCTGAAAATATATGTATACCAACCAACCAACCAACATTACATGCTCGTGAAATCTGTAGAATCCTAAGTCCCGATAGCGACTAGAGAGTACGATGTCGTCAGAGACATAACATAGAGTGGACTGCGCATTGGCAAACCTAAAGTGTCCTAAACATCTAACTTACACAGTCACATGACTGTGTCGCATTTGGCTCGCATCTATGGCGAGTTTACCATTTGGCGAGTTTTTCCACAACGACCTAAACACGGAGGCCGACAATCTAATGTTATGATAAAGAAGCTTGGAAAGGAGCAAGGATGAATCGCTAGTATTTTAAGATCTTCTTAATAGATATCAGATTATTTCTTTGATTTTGTGCGTCTATTTAAGATTACTTGAACAATTGAATGTGGACTCTTTATTAAAAATTAATTTAAAAGAACATTATTAGGTTTATGTAGAGTGTGTTGCTGTAGGTTATTGACATGGTGAATATTTTCTGACGTCTCTATAACTTTCGTTCTAACGGTCCGATTAAGAAAAAAATCAAATATACTTTTTTTGAAATATTGCTTCTTCCTTTATTTCACCTGGAATAAATCAACTTTCTAAAACACATCAATATATTCCAAATTCAGCAAATGCTCTACTTATTAAATATAAATAACTCAAAAACTACGATTGCAAAAACAGGTTTCGTTTTGACCAAATAGTAAAAAAAAAATATTTTACTTCTAAGCTGTCAATGTTCAGACCATCAATTTAATTGACTTGGCCCAAAATATTTATTATAATTAGAGTTCTAAAAACGTTGATTTAATCATGAATATGATTCTTCAGTATAAAAGGGCTTTTAGAATAAATTCCCTCGACAGAAATTATAGTTTATGAAGAACACACAATTACTAAAAGTATGCAGAACTAAATAAATTTTACCCGTGAAAGTGTGACTAATCCCTTTTTATACCCCTCTTTACAATTAGGAATTCTAATTCACAAGCATTTGGCATCTTGCACAAAACGTTACTGAATTAAGAGTACACCATTCACGATTGTTAACATGCTCAGAGATTAAAAGAATGTAATTAAATATTTATTATAAAAGCCAAAAGAGAAAAATACCAACAATGCTAAAAAAATCGCCTGCAAAAACATTAAAAAAAATTCAAGCTGCCGTGATTGGTGGAAACCCACGTGACTTGGACATTGATGGCAGTCTCCACTTCGGTTTGCTAGCTGATATTCAGGTCTTGCGACAATGTGGAATAGTTCGTAACGAAACGGTAGCGTTAAATTGCCATATGTAGCAACCTTTCCCCTCTTGGCGATTTATGATGTTTAGGACATAATGCTAATCTGCAAGGGATGGCGGTTTTTTAGAAAAAACCGGTTTTCCATTTTCCATCGATTTTTCCCTGAAAAACCGGTTTTCGGTTCCGTAGGGCCTCATGCAAAAAAACCGGTTTTCAGTCACAACCGGGACCACCGGTTTTTTGAAAAACGGTTTTGTTTTTCCATCCCTAAGCTGCTTTACTATGAATGCGCAGTCCACTCTATGTTATGTCTCTGGATGTCGTTCGAAGCTGCTTTGGGTGCCGGATCGAGTGTCAACCCCGTCACTTGACCGCAGTTCGAAATCATGAGGTAATACTGGCTGTGTTAATGCTTCTAAAAGAAGCCAAAAATAGACAGCCGGAAAGGATTTAAATTACCAAATTTTCCTCTTACCTCACGTCTTTGTACTTCTCCACATACAGCTTGTTGAAGGGCTTGTGGTTCATTTGCAATCGGTCCATGTTTTTGATGGCGGACCGAATGTCTTGGCGCACTTCTATCGCGATGTGATTGGGCAGAATGCTTTGCAAGAACTTATCCTGGAAGAGAAAATGTTTGGTAAGGTAGAGACTGTACGAATATTATACCATCATGGGTTATTTATAAGTGTAATGACAGTGACTTTGACTCCTCTAGCATTCATTTGATCTAAAGTTTCAAGGAATAGAGGCAGATGTTGGCCTAGTGTAAAGCAATTTTTAAATTAATGGCTATTCCCCTTTTTATTTAATTTTTGCCCATTATGCGAGCAATGATGCACAAGTTTCCATAGGCGACCCCCCCCCCCTCTAACGAAACTGATAATAATAGTAATGATGACATTGACAATGACAATGACAATGATATTGATATTGATAATGATAATGATAATAATAATCATGCAAGGTGAGTTCGAAAAGTTAGGAGATTGGTCTCATAATTTTTTTAAAAAAAACTGCGCCGGTTATTATCTTGCACCCATGCAGACGCAGTAAGATGACTCTAGAGGACATTTCTCTTACTGCGTCTGCTTGAGTGCAATATCCTACCCGGCGCGGGTTTTTAATGATGAGACCAATCACAGAACTTTTCGAACACACCTTGTAATAATAATTCAAGAGTTCAAGGGAAGACCCACTTGATTTATTAGGAGTCTTCGCATAATTGTGTTTGCTTGGCGGACATTGGCGACTGGAAACCGGTTTTTCTTTCGGTTATTCATTCGTGGTACAAACGTGGGACTCGTGTCCACTGATCTCTGGCGTGAATCAGGGTTGTCGCGAAAGAGACACAAAGCGAGTAACCGGTTTCATTACACCAATTTAGGCGATTTCTCACTATCATCGCCAAAAGAGGACTATGGAGGAAAGCCCTCTAAGAAATCAAGTGGTTTTTCCCGTGTACTCTTCAATTATTTGTCTATTGTCCGTAGATCAGGCCCCAGTTGTACCAAATTACAATTTTCCGTTGTTTCCCCTCAATCGCTTTAAAACGAATGGAAAACAACTGTACCTCCTGGTTCTTCTCCGTCTCGATCTTGATCTTGGACTCGACGCACTCCCTCCTGTCCAGGAACGCCCTCCGCCCCATCACCTCGAGCAGGTAGCGGATGGACAGTCCCACCAACAGGGTGGTCCCGTACAGCACGCCGTCCGACACCAACTGCAACAGTACCAGCAGACAAATATATTTTTAATTTAACTTTAACACAAAGAACACTAACTACACTACTCGAATCGCAATACATTATTACCATAAAGTTATATCTTCTGGTTATACCTAAAGCTCTATGTAAAGGACTTAAATTTTTTAATGCACCATCATTCTGTAGCTTGATTGGTCGCACTTTTGGAGATCCGTGAACAATTGAAGTCTATCTAATATTATAGATAGTGTAGCAGCTATGATAATCCACAATCTACCAAAAAGATCCTGAAGATGGAGATGAGTTATTTTGGCTAAAATGCTACTATTAACGTTGTAATCTGGAATAGCGGGAGGAACATATGGGTGGTAAATCAGCGCCATCTAGTTGTTGATAGAATATTGAGGCTACGTGCGTGGTAGCCGCCACACCACTCCCCTCCTAGAAACAACGTGATAAGGAATCGCGCGCTGGTTGCTTCGCTGTGCGTTGTGCTGCGTAGAGTTGGGTAAAACCGTTGAGTTGAGGAGCAGGAGTTGAGTTGCGTGCAGCGTTGAGTGCATTAGCAGCGATTGAGCAACCGTGGTTGAGCGCATTGTAGCAGAAGCATCGTTGGAGTGGGTGACGATCACGTCGTTGGGTCACCACTGTAGCAGCTTCGATAACCCACGATCTACCAAAAGGATCCTCAAGGTGGAGACGATGACGTTTTAATTTTATTGAAGAACCAGCGCCGCAGGCGCTTTAGTCTCCGACTCATACAGTTTTCACAGTGAATAATGGAGTTGCCTGAATGGCAAAGTCTGGAGATGTAGTTCACTTGAGTTCTAAAACGTTAGTACTATAAACACAGGGGAAAACACAAACACAATGAGCATGAGAGATCGAAAATCATTAAAATGAGGAAATAATATTGATAAGAAAAAATGGGAAACCAAAAATTCAATTGAAATAAGCCCAGAGAAGATTAGGTCACAAGAACCTGGTTCCAAGATTTTTCACCCAAACCACGCGCTCGAATTTGCACTCGTATCCCATCCCTACTATACTCAAGGATGGAGAAGAGTTATCTAGGCTTATATACTACTATTAACGTTTCAATCTGGAATAGTGGTAGGAAAATGGGCGGTAAATCAGCGCCACCTAGTTGTCGATGGAATATTGAGGTTGCGTGTGTGGTAACCGCCACAATAGTTAATTAGAGGTAGAGTATTGTTCATCCATAGCATTGGATGTCACGCTGTCAATCTAAAATTTTAGCTATGATATATCCATGAAGCGGATTGAATGTGTGACGTCACGTCACACGTAGAGTTACGGTGACGGAGCCGTTATCTTAGGAAATCATTACTTTGGGCCTCCTTATAGATGATTCTACCTACCACTGTGGCGACGCTCTTGTGCCCGAACCCGCTGCTGACCCCCGAGATGGCGAGATCGACAGTGATGACGGCCGTCCCGGACACGAGGCAGTGCAGCTTCCGCGGGAAGGGCAGCAGCACGCTGGTCGTCAGCAGCACGTAGAACGTCTGGTGGACGGACGACTGCGGAGACTCCTGGGTCAGCCTGCACACCAAACAAGAGATCGAGACTTGAGCAATAATGTACACTCTTAAAACAAATGAGTGAAATCCACTCCAGTAGGAGAAGTGCATTTTCGACACTGGAAAGGAGTGAATATTAAATCAGACTGAGTTAAAATCGCTCGTTTGGAGTGATCCTGTCGGAGGTTTTATACACAAAGCATCCACTCCAAGAGAGAAGTGCATTTTCCAGACTGGAGGAGTGAAAATTACTCAGACTGAGTTAAAATCGCTCGTTCGTTTTAAGAGTGTATTTTCATTTTCAGACTCAAAATGGGAGTTATAGTTTTCGTTGTGATTGAATGTTAACAAAAGAAGTTTCTCTTTAATTTAGCGCAAGGCACACTAGGCACGTTTACATGAGCCATCGAATCCATGGAATGCCAAAATCCCCATTAGAAGGGAAAAGGACGAGCTGGATTTCTAACTCAAATGGTAGTCTGTGGCCGAATCCATGGTATGAAACATCACACCCTCCTTCATTGGAGGTTCTTCGAAACCCCTAATGAACCCTGCAATTCTGGTTCTGTCTGGGAGAAAATCCCCTAGAGGGAAAAATTGCTGAGTTTGCTTTTCAATCCATGGATTCGATGGCTCATGCAAACGCACCTAATATTGCAGAAATTGAACTAGATTTTTAATGGAAATCGATCATTGCGTGCGTTAAAAATATAACAGTAAGTTGGTCGTCAGCAGCCGTCTGACGGACGGAAGACTGCGCAGACTCCTGGATCAGCCTGTACAAACAAGACATTAAGACATGAGTAGTAATACATTTTCAATTTCAGGCGCAAAAGAGGAGTTCCATCATGCGTGCATTAACCCTTTATAAGGCTGTGGGAAGTATAATTCCCAGCAGCTTCATCTGCATATGAACAAAAGAAGTTTCTTTTTAATTTCGTAAAAGCACAAGACACACTAGGTACGTTTACATGAGCCATCGAATCCATGGAATGCCAAAATCCAAATTAGGGGGAAAAAGGACGAGCTGGATTTCTAACCCAAATGATAGTCTGTGGCCGAAAGAGATTAAGACTTGAGCAATAATATATTTTCAATTTCAGGCTCAAAAGAGGAGTTCTAGTTTTCTTTTCTGTTTGTATATGAACAAAAAGAGTTTCTTTTGCTTGCGTGCTGCTTTCTTTTTAATTTCGTAAAAGCCAAAGACACACTATTGCAGAAATTGAACTAGATATCTTAATGGTAATCCATCATGCGTGCATTAACCCTTTATAAGGCTGTGGGAAGTATAATTCCCAGCAGCTTCATCAATTTTTATTAGTGCTACCATCTCCCGATAACTTCAGAAAACACAAAAAATACTAATGCAGGATTCCTATGGACGATACGTTTGAATAGCTCCCAGCTGGCGATGAGAAACATACTTCCCGCCGAAATAAAATGGTCTTAATAATCATAATTAATTTTATTTAATGAGCCAAATTAATTTTTCAATCAATCTGAGAAATCAGATCAATCCTCAGAATATTTCAAATCAATCTCAGAAATACTTTAACGTAACATTACTAGAAAAAATTGCCTTATAAAGGGTTAAGCACAAAACAGTAAGCTTCTCCGCCGGACCGACGCCGGCGCATGACTACGGAGACTCCTGGGTCAGCCTGCAAACAGAGAAATGAAGACTTGAGTGCAGAGTGCTTCTCAACTGGTCATGGCCTGATCTTCTATTAGGTCCTCTAAAATTTTAATTTTTAGTTTATATTAAGTTAAATGCTGTATATCTCCAAAATATCACTGAATTAAAAAAAATATATATGATACTTCACTTTGTTTTTGTTGTTGTTGTTGCTAATCTCCTTGGTTTAGCAGAGCTAAACCAGGTCTATGATGTTTTTCACTCGTAAAAAGTCCATGACCATGACTGGATTTTCACAGATATCGAGTCTGGAAAGTCCCAGACAGTCCAGGATGTGGTCAGGTGCCGCCTGTTTGTTGGAACACTTCGGGCAGATAGGAAAGGTCTTCTTCCCATTCGTGTAACACAGAGATCTTATGTGTCCACTTTTAAGTCTCCTAATGGCCATCTAGTCGCTTCTGCAGCACTTTAGGGATAAAGCCTCTCCGGGTCGCTTACCTTGGAACCAGTGGTGCACTGGAGGAATTTTCCAAGAGGCATAATGATAATTCATAGTCCTCGAAAAGAACTCAGGGTGGGTCAACACTGTGGGTGAGTCATTTTGTTTTTACTCGAATTTGACTGAGATTTGCATAGAGATCTGTTACCCCACAAGACTCTTAAAAGGAAGCTAAGCTCACCTGTAGACGGTGGTTCCCATCTCCGTCATGAGCATGCAGGCGAGCACCGAGGCCGCCGCGGAGATCTTCGCCCAGGGGCTGCGGAAGAGGTCCTCCTGGCAGGCGACCACGAACACGCACACGTGGACCAGGAGGCCGAGTCCGCGACACACGCGGCCAGTGAGCACGGACCCGCGGGAGACCGGGTCCAGGGACTCCTGGTGAGGACAAGGAAACAGGTAGAAATAAGTAATCTGTGACTATACCATTGGCTAATTCCATTCAAAATTATCCTTTCTGTAGTGTAAGTCACATAGGAAAATGGGCTATTTTAGTTCTTTTTCTATTTATTACACTGTTAAAAATAATAGTTCAAGGTTGAACCAAAATACGGTTCAAATTTGCTGCAACCATGAATTGGTAGGCTGTTGAACCATAAAACGGTATTTTTAAATTGCGTAACTATGGTGAAAGGTTGAACCATATACGGGATTTTCCCTACGCGTAGCTATAGTGAAAGGTTGAACCATAAAAAGGTTCTCCGAATGCATAACAGTAGTGAAAAGTGGGGAAAAAACGGTATTTCGTACATCGTAAGCTAACGCCGCCGGGACCTTGGGCCCTACAGATTTATCGAGCACGTCTGTCCCTGTATACTCGGGCCCAACTGTGATTAATTGAGGAATTTTTTTTTACTATTTATTTTAAAGAGATCCGATTTATAGGATAACCGGCAGCAGGTGGGATTCGAACAATTGCTCTCCTGAGATGGTTGAAACTCCAGGCTGATGACATAACCACTCGGTCACAAGGACCAATTTTCAAGCAGAATCAGTACTACTCATGGAGCCTGCGTTCGAGTAAACAGTTAAATTGTCGGTTGCAGTAAGTAGAAGTTGAACCGAACATTCGTGCTATTGGAGTAAAAGTCGAACCAATTTTTCGTGAAATCAGGTCTATTTCCAGAATGTGATATTTGGTTGAACCATTTTATGGTGTATCCGCCAGAAGTTCAAATTTTTCACCAATATTTGGTTCAACGTTGAACTGAAATTTCTAACAGTGTATATTTCAGCTCTTTATTTTGAGCTTCTTGTTTTCTTACCTCATCTGGCAGGAATATAAAGGCACCCAGGGAAATGGCATTGTAAAACAAGTTGAATATGAGAAGCTCCATAAACAGTGCATGTTGAACACGAACTTGATATCTGCGGAAAAGTTCCTGAGAATTCTTCACTAAAAGCTGCTCCTAAAAACGAAAAAAAAAAAACAATAAAAGAGATACCTAATCTGTCTTAAAAAATTTAATTTAAATTTTTGTCATATGTCTATGGAATGGGGTTGTTTCACGCAGGATCTGGCAATAGCTCCGTGGTCTTATTTTCCTTTCTCTCGAATTACTTATATTTGGTTGGTTGTTTGGTAGAGATAATCAGGTTTGTGTGCTGACCAAGCACAGTAACCTATATATAGGCCTACCAACCAACCAATTTAACCAAAACAAAAGTAATTCGAGATTGGATTGGATTGGTTGACATATATTTTCAGGCTTATGTGCTTGGTCGCAAGAACCCGCTTATTATAAGCCATTGTCAAGTAGGACAACACAAGACACACACAAACACATATGACAGATGTTGCCATCTGTCGCCACCTCCACAATTTAGACATGTCCCTGAAGGGGAGGGAAATTTTCTCCAGGAACCTGTACCCATGGTGAACTGCGCAATGACCGACCACAGGACTTTCGGACCCAACAGATTTTACGAGCACGTACTCCGCATATACTCGGTAAGTCTTCAGTGGCACCAGGTCTCGAACTCTCAACCTTCCGATCTAGAGTCCGAGATCGTGACCACTAGGCTCCTTACAGCCCCAAGTAATTCGAGAGAAAGGAAAACAAGACCGCTGAGCTATTGCCAGATCATCCGTGAAACAACCCCATTATGTGCTTTATATTTTTTTTTATTAAAACTTTACAATTAATCTATTCAATCATTCGCCCGAATCTGCAATCTGAAATGGTATTAGCATCAAATTTAAAGTCGATTTAAAATAATAAAAGTAGTAGGGTATGAATTTATTATGGCACTAATGGCAGCACCACTATTATGGCATGTAGATTACAGGCACTATTATGGCATGTAGATGGCAGCACCACCAGCGAATTGATTACCCCTCCAGTCGGAATTTTGAAATCCTTGTCTAATATTGATTTCTTATACATTATGACTTATTACGGTCATAACGCTCTCAAAAATGAAAAATTGGACAGCTGGAAGAATTTTAAAGAGTTTTTAAAGTTTTTTCAAAGAAATTTTAAATTCAAAATGAATTCCAATTTTCTCTATGATAAACTTTTTCATTTTTGAGATTTTAGATGCTTTACAAGATTTCCTTTAGATACAAATCATAAAAATTGAACAATTAGTTAATTTTATAACAAATTATTCATTAATTTATTAGACTTTTTAATTTATTAGATTAGTTCTACATCATAGAAACCTTGAGATAGCTATATATAAAAGCTTATGTAACAGATTCTACTTTCAGGAGATGAAAAAAAAGTTAAAACTAATTTTAAAACCTAAAGAATAATTTTAAAGTAAAATTTTTAGTTAAAAACTTTATTTTAAAAGTGAAACTGGAACAAACAATTAAGGTCTGGTATACCGGACACCAGGTCTGAAGTGGTTATAATAATAAAAAAGCTACTATAGAATCGACAAGAAGTAATAATTTCTTGGGGAATGGGAGCTACAGGTTTTACCTTCTTCGTTGTTCTTATTATATTTTCAATTTCAGTTTTATAAAAGGCTTTACAGTTTTTCTTTCCGATTGTATATGAACAGCAGATGTTTATTTTTAATTTCATAAAAGTACAAGATAAACCATTTCAGAAATTGAGCTAGATTTATAATGAAAATCGATCGTTGCGTGATCGCATTGCGTGCGTTAAACACAAAGCAATATTTTTAAATAAGTTAACAGACCCGATTTGGCACCTTTTGATAGGGAGACACTTTA